>OY728119.1:632997783-633729818 GCA_963277665.1 Viscum album | reverse complement strand
CAATGGTTAGGGTCTGCTGGGTGGAGGGTCTTTGTTGGGGAATAGAGCTACATTAGTTGTCATGTGTTTGGAAGTGGGATTGTTTTGGATAGCATGGGGTGGGTAGAAGGGATATCAATAGATGGAATTATAATGGATTTTATTGTTACTTGTTGAGATGAGTGCATGGTCATTTTTTAGTTTCCTAAAAATATCATAATGTAATTGGTAATGATGAACATCAGATTGAGTATGGTTATAATTTAATATAAATATTGTTGTAAATAAAATAATGATGCATGAATGAATGGGTAATGTCTAAAAAAATATAGGTTATCGTTGGGAGTGCTCTATTAATAAATTTGGAATTTCATTATTTAATGAATTTATTAATAACTCTAAGTAATAAATATAGAATTGGCTGGTCACATGAATATAAATTTAAACATGAATAATTTTTCAGTTGTTTTGTATGAAAACATGATAAATTATGTGGTGTTATAGTTGGTAGTGGTATCTATGTGTGGTGATGGTAGTGTATTGTGATAGTGTTGTATTTACATGAACCCTTAGGCTGGGATCATGTGAGGCGATATATATGTTTCTTTTTCTTTTCTTACACGCCTCACCCATTTTGTATAACATTACTGATGTCTAAATATTTTGAGTTCTATCCATACTCTCCAAAATTTAGGTTAGTGTGGATAGATGTTTGGAAAAACACTATTCCCTTAACTCCCTCCGAGAATAGTACATGATGGTATTCATATAGAGTGGGAGTCATGCATGAATGGAGATAGAACATGGTTGATGTTTCTACCCACTATTCACCTCACACCCTCTAGGAATAGTACATGATGGTATTCATATAGAGAAGCAGTCATGAATGGAGGGCGAGGTTAAGGTTTCTCATGATTATGATTCCCTACTGTTTGGGATGGAATTTTGGTATCATTACTTAGTGGGGGTTATTCATGGATGGATAGGGTATGAGGATGTTGTAAATCATCTTTATGATAACCTAATTTGATGGGTATGTATATGATGATGTGGTTGTTTTCTAGTACTAAAATGGGATGTTACGAACTATTATATGATGTGGTGCATAGGGTTTTGACATGAACCATTGTAGATCTATATATATATAAGCAATATAATACTAGGACATTAGAATTAAAGAATGAGAGGGAAAAACTAGTGGGTAAGTGGTTATGGGGTAACCTTTTGATATATTCTTCTGATATTATGTTACTATAATTGAATTTGAAATTGAGTGAGCCTTAGAAAGGATGGGTGATAGTTGACCTATTAGGTTCTTGTTGGTTTCGTTGTTTATTCATTGGAACATTAGTATGCTTCTTCAAATTTATTAGAGGAGGTCCCATTTATGATATTTTTGAGTATACATGTTATACTCACCCCTACATATATAAAACAAATTTTGGGTTCCCAATGAGCATTTAAGGAATATGATGCAATGTACTATCATAGATCATTGGATTGTTTGTGGATTCATTTAATATTATCGTTGCATGGTATTCTATTTTCAGACTTGTTTTTTACTAACATATCCATGCATTATGAGATTATTGTGGATCTAGATTATTTACATCATGGTGTGGATTAGTTTTTTTATTATGTAGTTCTAGAATATAGAAGGGAAATTATTCTCATTTTAATGTTTTATAACCCCAATGCTAGTCACCAACTTGAGGATTTTTGGATGTGGGCTTTAGAGGTCATCCTCATATTCATTACAAGCCCATGAGGGGTTCCCAATGGGGGAGGTTCATAAAAATAAAATATCTCATTTCAGTATAGTGGGATAAATATATAATTTAATAAATTTAAGTCTCAAGATGTACAATATTTGGAATAAGAATATAAAATCTAAAATATTTATATGAAAGAGTTATTCCAATAAAAAATACTTCATAATAATGATAAAATAAAATAGAGTTGATTTTATAATCATTAAGTAATGTGATATATATTATTAATTAGTTATAATGAATGTTTATCCTATAAGAAATAAATAAATGGTGATAATATAGAATTTTGAAGTAGAAAAAAATTTAAAATTGGATTCCATGTACTGTGATCCAACACTATGTTTTGGTGGTTCCTCCAGTTGATGTAAATCCCATTAGTGGTTATTCAAGAAGAAATTGGATGGTAAAATTAACACCTATAAAGAAAATTTCATTGATAAGGTTTTATGAACTATCATGAATTTGATGGTTTGTAGACCTTCTCACTAATATTAATAAAAAAATATTTTTTGGATTAGATTTTTCAATGACGTTATCATAATTATCATATAAATTTTATAAGGATCCATTTATGAATGAAACTAGATATTAAATCATGGAATATTATTTTTTTCATGTGTCAATATGAAGTTAATTTGAGTACCATGGATTTCCAATTGTAATATGTTGTCATAATATGAAAAATGGATATTTTTTCTTATATTTATTTAAGACTAATATGAAATATATTTCTCTAAGAATGAATTATTGTTTTTACCCAATATCTAAAGGAAAATATCTATTGATATATATCTATAGGGTTTCTTAAATAAATTCATTATAAATTCATTGAAAATGTAATGAAATATATAATTTGAAACAATTGAATAATTTATTTTTAACCATGGAAAATGAAATAAAACACTCTAAGAAGATATTTTAAGACATATTAGGAGATTAATTTCATGAGTAGTAATCCATTTTTTTCTATATTAGTATCTATCATGAATTCCATTATATGTTCTGAGATTTTAATTTTTTTTTTGCATTTAATTGCTTAGGATAGGATTAAACTACTAGGAAGGGGAGGGATAAATCAGTGTAAACTAGTTTTTTTAATTTATTTTCACTTTAAATCAACATTTGTAGAATATTAATGTTGGATCCATTACATTATGAATTCTTATCCTCAGTTGCACATATCGAATAATATTAGAAATGAACTGAAGGATTTTCAAAAGGTTTAGATCCTTACCATAAGTCCTAATCCTTTCTATTGTTGGTTAGTCTCTCCAAACATGGATTCATCACTATAAAAAAGTGAATTATGATTACATGTTATGGAATGACATCAAAATATCCCTTTCTAGAGTCACACTATACTATTTATATTTACACTATAGATGCAATCTAAAAGAACTAGAATGAGAGACATCTCTTTGATGTTCCGGTTGCTAAAAGAATTGAAAATAATGATTATCTTTCACTATGAGCGTCCTAGATAATCATGAACTACTTTCTTACTCTATGTAGAAATTAATTTAGATATTCTTCTCAATAGTAAAACGGATATTTTATTTTTTTATTGCTCAAACTCAAACAGATATAGATAATAGCTACTAAAGTTTTGTCATCATTCTCCATTATTATTTCAAAATTTCTTCAATGGTAAAAATATATTCGGTTACTAAAATTATATATCCTTAGAAGCTCAATATATTCAATAACCATTATTTTTTAGAACAAAAAAATAAGTAAATATAATTATAATTCATCCCTTTATTATTTTTCATCAATAACATCATACACCACGATCTTCTCATTTCCAAATTTAGTTAGGTCACATGCATTCACCCCAATTGCAAGAGTATTTTTCACTATTATTAATTTTATGTCTCTAACTCAATTATGTAAATACAATTCTTAAATTCTTTCTTATCAAATTGGAAATAGTAATGACTTCAGAAAATTATCACCTCAAATCAAAATAAGATAATTCATAAATAATATATGAGTATATTTCAATAATATCTATCTTCTCCATCAAAATCAAGTAGCTCAAACTTTTCTTATTCAATATCTATAAATAGACAAAAACTCTTCACAAAATAACTCCATAACTAGAACATCCATACTAAAAATATCAGAATGAATCACTTCCAAACCGGCTTCAAGTGATTATGAGAACTAAAAAATATTAAATCATTGAAACATTAAAATACCAAAAAATGTAATTTTTCTCTAATAAACATATATTTATATACCAATGAAATAAATCAGAAACACAGATTTAATAGTTAAATAGATATAATTAAAGATCATACATTTCAAAATATTTCATGAAACTACTTGAATAAAATTTTGAATGTGATTTTTTATGTATTGGAAGTAAATTTTATCATTATTTGGTTTATGTTCTTTAAAATTTATATATTTTAAAACACATAAATTTTTAGTTTATAGACACAATAAAAATTCTTTACGTTTTTATCCCTACATAATGGGAATTATGAATACATAGGTGGAATGATTTTTATGTTATAGTAGATGATGGTAATAATGATCATGCTTATGTTTTAAGTATGTTGTGTACCCACAAGATATTGGTGCTTACACTGCTTTCAGTTCATAATTTTAAAGAAAAAATTATTTCTTATGGCGATGAAGATAATGTTTATATAGAATATCACAATCATTATTCAACTAGATAAATCATTATTATTAATCCAGGGAAATGGTGGTTATAGATATAGACTTAGCTAATATTTTCCTCTAAATAGAATTGCACAACCTCTTCAAACACTCATGAAACCTGTTGAATTCATCTAATATCTTCTCACAACATCGCAAAATAATTAATTATATATTTTAAAAAAATACCTACAAAACCTTCAATAAATCTCCATCAAGATTTCAAAAAAATTAAAATCAATTAATACTCCAAGGTTACTATATGAATAAATCGTTGTAGGAAAATATAAAACAAAACTGGGAAAATATCATAAGATAGTAGTTATAAATATCCTAAAGTGATTGAGATATAATGAAGGATATGTGTTTTCTACATAGAGAAGAGTAAATTTTAGTTATCAAGGGAAACAAACAAGACATTAAAAAAAATAAATTGATCAATGTATCATAGTTAGACTGAGGAAATAAGAAGGGTAAATATTATTTAAGTTATTGGTATCCATATCATCAAATAAGACCTATTTTAAAATTTAATTTTTTTTAAATGATTAATAAAATAAAAAATTATTTGTTCCAAATTTTAGAATCATACCAATAATGTAAATTATTATCACAAAATATATTTTTATATTCTCATGGTAATGGTACTATCTTAGATTTAATGTTTTTAATAGAGGATAAAAGGTAAATACTTAGGGATATCACCTCTTTTAAGTTTTACTTAGAGATGTAAATTTTTATTAAGTAGAGATGGAAAAGTGAAAATGTATTATACCCAGTAACTATATGCATACTTTAGTAGATGAATGAGTATCATGTGATATCTAATGAGTTAAGAAATGACAACAGTTGGTTCTAGTGGAAGTGAAAGTCTATTAGAGCCAGATCACTAGTACCATTTCATGTAATAATTCTAATTACTAGAATTTTTTTTATATGTTGTATTTTATCACATAATGATTGTTATTTTGTGTAATGTTAATGTGATAATAACATTGTAATATTTATTTCATTAATAATTTATAGTATTTCCTCACTATAATGAGAATGTATAAATATCATGATGATGTTATTAAGTAAATATGTCCTATATTTGAGAAAATATTTATCTGACTGGACATAGATGATATTTGACTATCAAGTGATAAAGACTCATAAGACAAGGAATCTTCATCTCATGAAGTTTTCTATTGATGATCTTCATGAAGATAGGTTATAAGGCTAAGCCTATTAATATGTATTCCATAAGCTTTATGTGTCACTTGATATTGTTATTTTTTTTATGTTTGTTTTGTCCTTTCACTTGAGATCATTATTAATGTGTATGATGAATCATGTAATTAGATTCATTGATGAATTTTTTTGAAACATATGCTCACAAAAAATTAATATGCATCATATGGGTCATAAGTGATATGGAATTAATTGAATAAGAGAGAATAGAACTTTCTATTCCACTTTGATGGAAGAATATATCTCTATCCCTTTGATTGAAATAGAATTTTACGACAAAATACATGTCCAGAGTAGTTATTAAACAAGTTCATTTTAGGAAATCAATGAAAGTAAATCAAGTATATAGGGAAATGAAACAAATATTCCTAATGATATATCAAATTAATATTTGTTTCTATTACGTAGTACAATTCATAGAAGGTTGTTTTAGCTACTACATTAACTTATTTCTATGTGGGTTCCAACACATGTTTGTATACATTGTTCTTGGAATTTGGCTAAATTCACTTATTTCCATTGAGAAACGAGCATTGATGGTCCCACACTATATGCATCTAGAATCATATTAAAACCTATTTAATATAAATTTAAAAAATATTATCACCAGATTATGTAAAAGTATTTATTTTAGTAAATTTTGATCATTGAAATTCATTCACAAGATATTCGAGTTTGGAATATGTGATTTAAATTTCATATCATATTTAATTATTTATAATATAATAAATAAATATTAATCTATTCACCAATTTCTTAAATAGATTAATATAAATATCATTATAAGTTATGTAAATATTGAAATAAATATTTATTAATTACTTAATAAATATATTATTTATTAACTTTATCAAGGTAATATTTTATTATTTAAGGTTTGATAAAATATATGTGAGGATCTGGTTCATGATTAATGATCTAATGAAAATGATACATTGAAAGGCATTTAAATAAATAAAATCTCATTACTTAAATAAATGGTATTTTAACAAACTAATGTTATGTAATGTAATATTAATAATTATTATAATAATGTTAGGATATTATTATATAACATGGGGGTTTACATAGGTTAAATAATATAATAAGGTACTTTGTGAAATTATATACTTTAAACAATTAGTATATATTAAAAATTATATCATTTTTAAAATTAGATTTTTTGACACTATAGAGACAAATCCTCTAGAATTAATTCAATCCCTAAATGGAAATTATCACTTCCTCCCTCTCAGGATATATAGAGACTAAGAGAACATCCTTGAGATCAATAATGAATGGTGTAAAGAACTTGATTCTTTCAGGACAGAACTCAAAGTTTCAATAATGTTTTTTAGAGATTCACGGATTATGTGTAGATAAATCTAGTGTAATCCTCTCCTAGATTCTCAATCACAATAGAAATCCAAAAATAGGAGTGATGTATTTTTGATCAAGGTGATTTCTATTGATGATTTAATTATTTAAAAAAACAAATTATAAAATACAATTTTATGTTCTATCTACGAGATTCTAGGAATACATTGTTTTGTTATTTGGATTTACACATTCATATTAATAAAAAATAAAAAATAGGAACCGGTCGAATGCTTCGGTTATATCGCAAAACATCAACAACACCCACAAAATATTACAACATTGTATAGTTTTCTTATAATTTTAGGATATTACAAGAGTTTCATATTAGATTTACATTGGATCATGGATACATTGATAGGTTTACCAAAAAATGATTAATATTTTTTTAGATTATCATTTTCAAGAGTCATTTGAGAATCAAAAGGTGAAACAAACCTGTGCTCATATCATTCACTTTCTGAAGGAAGGAGCCTTGGTTAACCTATATTGTGACACATATTATCGTTTTCTAGGATATATATTGATGAAATGGTAAGAAGTAATATCTAATGGATATAGGTATTTGTATCCTTATGAGAATATATATTCCACCCATGGCCTTGAGATTTTGGTGGTTTTGTTCACCTTAGAGTTTTTTATGGAACTGCCTTATCAAGGATATATTTTTGGTATTCATATATAACAATTGACATGGTATATCTTTTCACAGTGGTATTATAATTTTTTTAGATATGATTAGAGGATTTAATGTGATATGATGACTTTAGGATAAATTATATTCAATGAAATGGTAATTTGGGATATAATGTACTAAGTTGGATGATGTATGGTGATGTTACTCATTAATCATTAGATGAGTCGAGGATGAAAGAGGAACTTTCACCATTACATATAGACTTATAAAAGATTATGGGAAGAGTTTTCCTATATTAGATTATGGTGAAATATCATTTATTTCATCTAGTGGAAGTGTCTCAGTGTGAATATCCTAAGTCGGTGGTGAGAGGGATTGTATTGTTCACAATGATGGTCTTATAGGATAGACCAAAAAATATGATCATCAGGTGTTCTTTTGAACAAATCTATTAATTCCATTGGTGTTTTGCTAGAAATTTTTTCGTGGGTTTCATATATCATTGATCTTATTTTATTATAATAATTATAATATGTATCATGATTTGAAAAAGAATATTTTGTGGCGTAGTATAAAGAATTTAGTGGTTAATTTCATGTCTCAATTCCTTTTTTACCAATGAGTTAAACTCAATCACTAAGTTCAATATATTCTATTATAATTTTTAAATTATCCTTAAAATAATTAGAAGGATATATTAATGAATTGTTCGATAGGTTTTCTTTGAGATTTAGGAGGAATTGATTCCATCCTGGCCTTTTTGTATTGGATAATTAATTTATCTCATTTATTAGTGATCAAGGAGTTGAGTGTAATAGAACTCTCAGTTTTTGAATATGATCATCAAATATTGATATCCTTTCTGTATCATGTTATTTTTTATGATATTTAATCATGATTTTTGGTTCTCAATTATGCCTTAACATAATGTTTTGACTCAAACAGATGTGAATATGATGTGGATGATCATGAAATTATCGAACATATTTATTTCATGTGTTATTCACTTAAACGTTTTACAGGTGATGCATTTAAATTTGGATGAGTTTATTTATAAGAGAAGTCATCACTCATCTAATTTCTTGGAAACATTAAATGGGTTTAATAGAAGGCCATGTAAATAAATTTATCATTGGATTGGGGTTAAGGAGTTAGTGATCATTAGGAATATATTGGGTGAGAATTCCAATAGATATAGTGTATGTGATTTGTGAAAAAGTGATGTATACTTAATATATTCATTAAAATTATATAGATAAGGGGAGAAGGCCATTGGAGTTTGAGTTTAATGTACACATGTTCTTGATGGTTCATCATAATAGGAAATAATGTAATAGTAGGTCTACTAAGATTTTCCCATAGGGTTTTAAAATGTTTAAGGTGTAAGAGTGGGTTATGTAAGTGGTATATAGATTATAGATTCAACTATATAAGGATATTATTCAAGAAATGTTCCATTTATCGCAACATTGAATGTATCTTAAAGATGAATCCAATGTCATTAATTAGTGTGAGATAGATATTAGGTCTGATTAAACTCTATAAGGAAACCTATAGAAATTTAGTATCATCAAGAGAATGTCATGTAAGCATGATCTATTACCATATAATGTATCTTGTGGAGGAATAGTGGTTTAATGAAATATATGTAGGAGTGATAATCATTAAAGTGGTCTTAGTATCCATACTGTTTTGAACCATTTATACTTGTAGTGATGTCAAGGAAATCTATGGTTTTAGGATATCAATTCCATATTTTTCACTTCTTTTTTTTATTCTCATACAATGGTGAGATTACATTTTAATAAGAATATCAAGTCATATTTATATTATTGAGTTTTTTTATTCTATCTCAATTTTATTTTTGATTTTTTAGGATGAGAATCATTTAAGAGTTACATAATATAGAGTCCTAGAAACTCAATGTAAAATAATCTTACCAAATTATAGGTGCTTTTAGTTACTTATAAAACCTTGTTTTGATTTTCCTTTGTTTGGATCTCCTTCTTTGATGTTTTGGGATCATTTATGAATTTTTTTATGTTTTTTTTTGTTCACAGTAGGAACATGATTCGGTAAAATAATGCGGGATTGACCAAGAAACCATATGCCTTTTCCGGAGGTTCTAGAGGGGATGTGTGGTTTGAACATGTTGTGTACCCTTCCACTAGATCGCTGATTCTTATCAAAGTGTGTAGATGACTATTTGTGCATGGTTTCTAAACCATGTGGCCAAACCCTAAAACCCTATGTCCAATAGATTTCGAGTGAGCACATGGTTAGGTCATGATTTGTCTAACCATGTGGCAAAACCCTAAAATAATCTTTTGAAGAATAACAAGGGCACATGGTTAGGATCACTACGAGCTCTAACCATGCGACATAACCCAAGAAACCGTGTGATGGTATTTTTAATCCTGTAAAAATGAAATTTAATTCTCAAAGCCCCCATTATAAATTCAGAAAAAAATGAAACATAATATGATACTTTGGCGTTTAGAGGCTCTCTAGAGAGGATTATTCCTCGTTTAACCCCTTTCCTCTTGGATCAAAGTGCAAGATGATGTGATTTATACCCATATGGTAAGTCTAGTATCTATTTTTTGGAATCAACCTTCTTATCTTCTCTAATATTTTTAGATTTAGGGATCCTCATGTTATTGAAGGATTTAAGCCTTAATGTTTTCGGTTTTAAATCTAGTTATCTGACTTTTATCTTCCTCACCTCAGACTCTTCATAAGTTTTTACTATTTTGGGTGATTTCATGATCATGTGAAAATGGTGGGTTATTTCATAAGGCCTTTCCAAATACATGAAAACTTTATTTCTTTTTTAATTTTTAAATGTACTGTCAATATATTTCTGATCCTTGATATGAATTTTTTATATAATAATGAATATTTTAAATAAATCCCTCCTTCAATATATTTAAAACTATTGGGTGGATTTTATAATAGAATTATTGAAAAGAGAAGTGATTTTATGAGATTTTTTGACGTTGAAACTTGGGAAAATGTCTTAAAATTTAATATGTCTTGGAAAGAAAGAATTTGGTGAAAAGAATGATTTGGTTTTGATATTGAAATGGAATGTTGCAACTCAAAATTGGGAATTTGAACTATAAATTGAATTGAAATGATTTATTTTTCCATTATTTATAGATCAATTAGAAGAAAATTTTGGGTAGTTTCATTATTGGATAATTAGAAAAATAATGCTCGGAATCTAACTCTGTAGTAATGAATTGATGATGAAATATCAAACTAGACCAAACTAGGCATGATTATCCCCAATGGTGTGTTGACTTTTTCTATCCTAATGGATTGAAACCTAAGGATATGTTCACACCTTGAGTTTTTAATGATTTAATATGTAGTGTAATGATCTTATATACAAGAACAACTAACCTCAGGTCATATGACCATGGTTCCTTACATCGATTTGATTATTATATGAAAGGGATCATATAATTTTTTTATTTATGTCATTCTATTTGATTGAAATGTTTATTTAAGCATGTTTGTTTATATACTTTCCATATACTTGATTTTAAATCTTGTTTGACTAAAAATGTGAAACTATTTTACAATTTCTTGAATTATTTAAATTGAAGTACAAATGGTTTATTTATTATGAAACTGATCATGAAACATTCGGTGGATTCCTACTAAGATATTTTTTCCCACACCATAACTTTTTCTTTGGGTGTTTATAGATTATAATATTCTAGATATAGTAAATGGTAAATATCTACATGGAGTTGGATGGTGTGTTTGATTCATGTGGTTTTGGGTGGTGGTGGTGAATGATGGAGCTTTTATCCACTCAATACATGGAGATTAAGAGTTTTCATAATGATGGATATTCTTTTGTCATATACTTGGATGTCTTATATTTTTATCTTTATTCAATTGTTTGTAGTACATTCTATTGAGGGATTATTTTTCATACCAAACATTCATCGTTTTATCTTCTAATATTATAAATATTTATATATATATATATATTTTTTGATCATTCATGGGGAGAAATCATTTCCTCAATCCTTTTGACAATGCATGGGTGCTAGTCTCCATCCTAGGGGGGTTGGGAATACACTTCAGTTCATGTCAGCGCTAGATTGGGTACCGGTGTACCAAGGTATTTGGGTTGGTTCTTGAAAAAATAGAAATAAAATAATGTTGATAATTCTTCCATGAAGTTGGTACTCATTTTAGGGTGTCCAAGTACACATAATGTAATACTGTAGGGTCTTAAGGGGAATTTTATGAGTGTGTTCATGGGACCCTCTAATCATAGAGAGCCTTAATCCACAATGGGTGTATAGAAAAAGGAATATTTGTGGAATAATTTTATTGGATTCTAGTATTTTTCCAAACATGATTTGAGTATTTTAAAATCCTATGAAAATTGAATTATATTCGATGGAATCTATATTCTTGTATCCCTTGATTAATTTGATTATCTATGTATCTATGTTGATGTTTTTCATATTTCCTTCTGATGATATATAGTACCATTACACCAAGATAAAATTTAGAAAAATATAATGATTGAGTTATTGATGAACCACAATATGAAACCCCTCTATTTGATCAAAATGATGCCGAGATAGTGGTGTGAGTGGTCCATTTTAAAGGATAGGTTTTCACTACTATTCTCATTATTGACATGTTAATGGAATCTTGAAGGGATGAAACCAGAGATCATACTCAAGAGTTTATTTGGTATAGACTACTAACATTCCAAGGATTTAGTGATCCTCAAGAGGTAGAGGTTAATAAACATTGAGGTTATTTTTGAGTTCTTGTAAACTCCTAACTGACTAAATTTGAAATGTGCTACCTTAAAATTTAAGGGACTGTAATGAGTTGGTGGTATTCTAAAATTATAGTGAAGAAAAATAATGTATTGGAGTGGAGATACATTATATATATTTTCAATGAATAGTTATATCAATAGTTGATGGTTTTGGTAAAGTCTAAAGATTTTCTCATCCTTTAGCAATGCGATAGAACTATGACTTTGTATGAAAACCGATTTATAGAACTTTTTTAGTGTTATCCTGAGGTATTGAAAAATAAGAAGTTAAATGCTCAATTATTTGATATAGAACATAAATATGATATTTGATCTTATTTTTTTATGAAGAAACTCACTTATAATTTTGATGTGATGGAAAGAGCTTTGATGAATAATCTTAACCATGTTGGTAAGGGTTGATGGGAGTTCCTCACACTCCTAGTGGAGGTTTTATTGGTTTCATTAATGGATAAGGAAATCATGATGAGTCACTTTGTAGATCATGATAAAAGGCATCATCAATGCCTTACTAAGTGTATCAAAGAGGACCATTGACATACTTTTAGTATGTCATGGTTATTCATTCAAATAGAGATTGTGATGAGGTGTTAATGATTTATAGTTCATGTGGTCATTTAGGCCACCTATATAAGTTATTTCATGACTTTTCTACCCCTTGTAGTGTCATGATATCAACATCAACTAATGATACTATGGTGAAATCACATGTTTCGTGTACTAAAGGGGTCCAACATTAGGCATCAAGAAAAAATATTCTTCACATATTGAACTACTCTCTAGAGGAATATGATGTGGTTCTAACGACAGTGAAAGGTACCCCCACTATATATTAAACATTAGAGACTTCTTTATTTGATATTGGTGCATCTCATTATTTTATGGAAAATCATATTATTAATTTGTTAAAACCTTATTATTGATTTTATGTATTGTATGATGGATATTGCTACACCCCATGGAACAAAGATATAGAAGGGTCTCTAATTCCCTTCTTCTTCATCTTTTTGTTAGAGAATGAGCTCATATAGGATTTTATTCTTATTAACATGAATCCATTCGATTTAACTCTCATAATAAAGTTTTTATTTTCCATAAGGCCTATATTGATTGTTCTCTTTGATAGGTATCATTTACATCCCTCGCTAGGGTGTTTCACGTTCTCCATGAAAAATTGGACTTGAGGTCGAGTAAAGTTAGACCACATCTTTTGGAGATGGCCATGGTGATATTATTTTCATTTTGACCTAGAGTAAGAATATTTGAGTGGTGATCTTCCTCCAATAGTCATCATGTTTCCAAACATGTATCCATCTAACTTTTTTGGCTTTCCACTACTGAGAGAGGTATATTACTTTATTGAATTCATACTAGGTACTCAGCTTATATCTATTCCTTCTTACCATATGGAACTATCTAATATAAAATTGTTAAAGAAACAGTTGGATGATTTTTTGTATAAAGGATTTATTTTCCCAAGCACGTCACCTTGGGAGACAGCTATTTTTTTAAAAGAAAACTGATGGGACATGTCACCTTTTCATTGATTATCAAAATATCATATGAGTTACTGTAAAGGAAAAGTATCAATTTCCATGGACTGATGATTTTTTTACATAATGAAATGGGTGAAGTGGTTCTAAAATATTGATCTGTGTTATGTTTACCACCAGTTGATAATTAAAGAATCTAAATTCTAAAGACTACCATCTGATGTTGGTATGACCATTATGATTGCCTTATTTTTCATTTTGTTCAAAAAAATGGTCAAATAGTTTTATGGTGTGAATGAATAAGATATCCCATGATTATCTTGATTCATTAATGATAGTTTTTTGTGGGTGATATCTTGATTTATTGTAAAACAACTAAGATCATTTTAATCATCTCAGTATGGTTTTGGAAATTTTGATTTTTCACTGAATTTAAGTGAAGCTATAAAAATGTAATTTTTACATACAAGAACTGAATTTCTTGGTAAACTTGGCCTTGGAACATGTTATTTTGTTTTATTCTTAGAATTTTATGGATACTATGGCATGGGAATAACTGTGAAATGTTTTAGAGATTCATAGCTTCTTAAGATTAGTGGGGAATTTCTGATGGTTTATTAATGGGTTCTCAAAGTTGGATTCTATGATGACCTCTCTAACAAAATATGAAGTATAGTTATTAATGTATTTAAAACATTGGAATTATTTTGATGAGTTGGAGAGTCTTTTTTACTTTTGATAATGTTATGAATCTTCCAAATATTGGGAAATAATATATTTTCTTTTGTGACACATCAAGATCAGGCTTTGGATGTGTTCTCATGTAGAGTGAACCTATATTGTCATATGGTTCTGGATATATTAGTCCACATGAAAACTATCCTATACATGATATTGGACTAAATTTTAAGATTAATTATATTAAGAGTTTGTAGTATTATATTTTTGGAAAAAATTATTACATTTATTATGATAATAAAAGCCTAAGTTATATATTCTGTCAAATGATTTGAATCAATATCATAGGTGATAGGTGGAATACATGTAATCCTTTGATTTTAAAATTTTATACACCTTTTAAAGAGGAATTTCATTTCTAATAATTTTATTATGAAACTTCTAACCCTGCCTATGAAATAATTGTCATAATATTAGAATCTGATGGCTCTCTTTGTTTTCATGATTTTGTGAGATTAAGATTTTTTTAGAAGTGTTCATTTGAATTCCTCTCTCAATGGGAGAAATATTTTGGAGAGGTATCTTTTCTAGGAGTTTTGTGGAATTAGGTTATATCTTTATGGTGGGGAGACAATAGCATGTGGTCATTATCTCTCAAGGGTATCCTACAATTCTGGAGCTGGTGAATTGTGGGTTTTCCTATGAGAAAAGCTGTAATGTGGGATTTCCATAGTTCCAAATGGAAAGTACACCCTAGAACTACAAAGATGATCTATAATATTTTTATATGACTCTAGTGGCTATGTATGTGAAATGATATCTCTGATTTCATTCCTCATTATTATACAATTTAGCATGTTAAGTCCTTTCACCTGAAAATTTTAAGTTCTCTTTAACCCCATCATGTGTTGACTTGGAAGTGGGATGATATTTCCATTGATTAATTTTTCATCTCACCACATAATCCTTGAAGGAATATTTTGATATGTATAGTGTACTATCAAATAGCAAAAAATGGATCACTTAATCCACAATTTTGATACAACCAAATTCAAGGGCATATTGTGTCTATATGTATAGGAGATCATAAAATTGCATAGAGTTACATATTTAATAGTTTTTGATAGAGATCCTTGATCCACATCTCATATTTATATAGTCCTCTTGAAAGTTATCAGATACCATGTTATTTTGATCATAGAAAATCATTTGTAAATGGATAGACATACAAAATGAGCTATAAAAATCTTTGAAGAAATGATTCTTCTCTGTGTTCTATAGAATGGTGGACCTTGTGTTGGCCACTTGGGGCTGGTTGAGTATTCCAATAATGATATTTATCATTTTTTTATTAGGATGGATGATTTTTGGTCCTTTTATAGTCATCCATGTAAATATATGTTGTGTTAGTCAGATATTGGTGAAGCTTCCATGGTGGGGCCTAGTTTCGTCCAAGAGACAAAATCAAAATTAATTTGATTTGTCTATGAATTTTTATGGATAAAATATGATATAAATCATATTGGGATCATCATCGACACACTTAGGAGTTTTTTTGGTGACTTGGTGTTTCTTAGTGTTTCACCTCAGTTGTGTCAATGATGGATTAGGATGTAGGGAGATTTAACACTCAGATATGTGGACCCATTTGACTTTTCTTTTCATATTATATAGGAATCATACCATTTGGATTTCCACCTCAATTAATGTTTATTCATAATGTGTTTCAAGTTTCACAGCTCATAATGTATCTCTTTGGCCCATATCATGTTTTTTGATAGGAGGGCCATGATATGGAACCTGGTGTATCGATGAATAATCATCATGTTCATATTGTTGATTCTAAGGTAAAGGTTCTTGTTGGGATTCTTGTACAAATTATTTAAGTGTTTTTGTGGAATAGTTATAATTAACAAAATTTTTGGGAGTGTGAGGCATGGATGAAAGAGTAGTGGCATCATCTCTTTGACATGGAGTATTCTTAACAGGTTTTTTGTAGGAAAAAACATTTATTATGGGGCGATTTTATCATCTTGTAACTTGATTTCAGCTACTTCCAACCCCTTGTTTTGGTCATTCAAAATTTTGAGCTTGTTTTAGGTTGTTTTGGAACCATTTTCATATTTTTGGATGTTTTGGGGGTTCTGAACTGTAGAGACCCGAATCTTGACATACATGGACATTACATTACTTTAGTGGAATAATTAATACATAACAAAAACAGACACATAAGGACCATAATATTTTAGTGTCTTTGGAAACATGGAACGTAATCTTCTAATCGTGATGAAAGATCTTCAACATCTCCCATAAAGATCTTCCCCTTTTTTTCTTACCTAAAACCTTTCTTTATATCCTGGAGAAAATAAAACATAAAAATGGCGAGCTCAAATTCTCAGTAAGGGTAATAATGGATAAAATAAAACATACCATATACATTTGAACTTAAAAACATGAACATAATTCTTAAACATCAAAAGCTTGAGCAATGACATAAAACATGGAAGTACGTAAGGCATAGATCATAAAGAAACATTAGGAATGATAAAATATCATGGGAATAAAACATTTAATTTTGGAAACCATTAAGCACATGATATGATTTCCATATTAGCCAAGACATTGCTTCCAAGACCATCTTAGTGGACAAAGTCCCTTTCTGAATCGATTTCACTCCTCGTTCCAGTCCTGTATTATTGAACCGGTTTAACTTGTCATTACAGCCATGTATATCTCATGAGATTTAAATCTTTACCCAATGCATTGGAGGGAGATATAGGTCCCACCCATCTCGTAATTAAATCATTCTTACTTGTGCCACAAAATAAACATACATCATTCATAATAACCCAATAAATAAAATGGGTTTCATAAACATCATCCCCTCATCACATAATCCATATAAATGAAATGGATATCATTTCATCATAAGAAAAGTGAAACCATGTAAATCATAGAGACATTATACTTGAAAAATACACATATGAAATAATGTCATCTTAGATGGAAAAATGGTTTTGATAAAACATTTGAAATGAATTCTTGAGGAAAATATCATTTCTTCTTTAAAATCATTTTCTTTTCACAAAATGTCATGAAATTTTAAAAGAAAAGGATTTTGTTGAAAATAGTCATGAAATATTTTGGAGGAAGCTTCATGAAAATAAGGCTTTATAAAACAATAAAAATCCTTTCATGTCGTATAAGTTAAAAAAACATTCTTCTCGTACTTTTTCCAGAAAAGTCAAAAAGTACCTCGTATGGTAAACAAAAGAAAGATTCCTTCCATATGATGTGGTAAAAGTAAGAAAAGGGTAAAAATGTATTAAACATATATGGAAGGAAATTAAACATTTTATTAAAACATTTTTAGAGCATATGGACATGGATAATAAACATAACCCCCAATAAATACTTACGAGTAAACAATCTCGGATAAGAATGAGATTGGAATAATTATCCCTTAACTTATGTCCGATATGCTTCATATGTTTCCGAAACTCCTGTATAATGATTTAAATAATGTCATTGACTTATTAAAGAATCATATTCATTGTTATGATATCATATATGGTTTACTTATGACTTTATTTTACCAGTTCTTTTGTAAATTCCATGTTAAAGAGTGTTTTGGGTAAAATTGTTTCATTTGTCGTCCGTGTTTTGACTTGTAATTATTCATATGATTACATAGATCATGATTACTTAATTCAAGAATATAAAACATGATTTATATATAATATATATTCAGAATATACATATATATAATAGATTGATAAATGGAAATAATGACAGCGTTCATTGAGACGGTAGGCCGTACGTACGCATGAACACTGTTTTAGTTTCCTTATTGAGTTGAATGGAATTAAGTAGATGAAATACATATATATATATATATAAATAAATCCAGTAGCTTTATAATGTCATATATTTCATTATTATTTCTTTTATATACTTTGTAATCATTCTTAAATGGTTAACATGGAGAATGAATCTCATCGCGTCGTGGAGATGGTAGTCTGTACGTACGCACAAGCGATGATACCGTTCCCATAATTACTGAATTGAATTGGATAGGATGATACAATATATCATAATCATTATGATTTTATAATAACTATGTATAGTTATTCTTTACACCATTATACCCATCCAAGTAAGGTGGTGTTGGAAAAACAGATTACACCACGGCATGGAGACGGTATTCCGTACGTACGCACGCGCGGTGATTTTGTTTTCCGTAGGATGGATAGATGGTGAAATAGGGTTGTTTCATACTTATAATAACATATCATTATATTAGTGATACTGATGTTATTATTTCATAATGAAACAACTAAATAAGAAGATGTAGAAGAAGAAATAAAGTTGAAAGAATCGGTAACGGACATTACCTCTTCTTTGAAGCGCCTCTTTGAGACCTCCACTTAGGGCACTAAAATTGGTCTTTGAAGAAGAAAAGTTCCTCTAGGATGTTTCTATGGAAGTGGAGAAGATAATTTGGCAGGGGTTGGACGAGCTTGAAGGCTCAAACTGGTGTAAGGAATAGAGGGAGGAGGTGCCCTTTTATAAGGGAGGAGAGGGACACCTTTGGAAATCTTAAACAATATTAATTTATAATAAATCTAACCCCACATAAAAACCTCCAAAAATGACTCATATTCGAATATATGATGAGATAGGGTTTTAATATCCTCAACCATTAAAATTTGAACACGTTAGGAAATTATTTTAAACATTATCAACTTGATTTATCCTTACATAATTAATTTAATTTTATTTGTGGTAATAACATTCTAAATTTTAAATTATAACAAAAAATTACTTATTTGTTGTGAATTGTCCATAATTGGATACTTTATAAAATTTTAAACCATATAAATATAAATTTATAATTTTTAAATATTTTTGTGATTTTAAACAATTTTATAATATGTTATTTTTATAAAATAACAATAGTGTCAATTTTGACACTATTCATTTATTTGAATTTAAATAAAATATATATACAGAAGATATGTTCGAACTAAAAGAGTTAATAGATTAATAAAAGGTCATAAGTATCTAGAAAATAAGTGGAGAACATTAAATAATTCATATAATATTTATTTTATTATTTTTAAAACCATTTATTTTTTTATCTATTAATAAAATAATTACTACAATATTTTTGTATAATTATTTAATATACATATTTGTTTCGTAAGAATTACAAATAAAATCCTATAATGAAGATAAATCTATTACCTTTCACAATAAAACTTTTACTAGAATTTATCATCTTAAAATCACAATATTTAAATTGTTATATTTATTAAATTATGAAGGTAACAACTTTGGCATCATTTAAAATAAAATAATATAAGTGTCATAATCACTTTTATAAGACTCCAAACGGTTATATATTAGGTCATTGGATTATTGAGGTGTATATATACACTACCAATAAGTTTTGGATTGGTTTTTGGTCCTTTTAATGGGTATTATTATTTCAATAAAAACTATATTACAGATTTTTCACTTAATAAATAATTCCGGCATCATTAATGTATCACCATTAATGAAAATTATTTAATCCCTAAAAATTATAAATAAATTATCATGATGTAGATAATTTTATTAGATTTCTTGATACTATTCATGTTTGAAGTTTTATGATGTTTATCACTAAATTGAAATTATTATACTTATAAGATTTAAGAGAGTGACATGTTGTCACTTTCTTTGGTTTTGATAATAATTAAATTATTTTCATAGTCAAAAGTCCATAAAATGAATCTAATCCGACAATTAGGTGATATGGGTCTACTTTTAGCCATCGAATATAATTTTGGTATGTGTTAGGGTAATTTTATAATATTATATTTACCCCTAATTACCTGATTTACCTTTAACTATGGTAAATAAAATTTACCGTAGTTACTATTCATAATTCCCAAAAATAAAAAGTAGCATATTAACATAATTTGGACCCAATGATCCCAAATATGGAATCCATTTTTTCAATTTCAATTCAAATAAGTTGCAGAAATTAAATTAAAATTAATCCCGTTGTCGAATGAAAACTGGTTTTTGTTTAAAACATTGCAAAAGATTGAATTCATTTAAACTACGAATTCAATGTAAAATCAATGATAATGACATACATTATAATAAATTGAAAAAATATATTCTATTTATACTTTAAAACCATTCAATATTATAATTTAACCACATAATTTATTATGATGAATAAAGTTGTTTTTAATTAAAATATAGTGTGTTTTCACTATTCATCAAAATATGAAAGTTATCAGAATAATATGAAAAATTTATCCAAGGTAAAATTTTATATCATGATTCCAAATAATAATTTTATTTTGTAAAATTGAACTTATAAACATGTCAAAAACTAGATTTAATGTGGGTGCGCCATCAAAAGGTGGCAAAACTGCATTTTTTTGAAAAATACTTATTTTACCCAAAAAATTTATTTTGATCTTATACCATGTTCTAGAAAATGTGTAAGATAAATAATAATGTTATAAAATTCAAAATTTAGTTAATAATATTCATAAAGTCTAGTTCATAAAAATATTATAATAATATATCATTGTTTAGTAAAACCCAGTATTGCGTACAACACATGCTATCGAGGAAGGTCGTGATTGCGTGTAATGCAAGCCAAGTCCGGGTTGCGTGTTATGCAAGAATACTTCTTTGTTTCGTATAACAGAATCCAACCATATTTCATTTATACATTGAATATATATATATATATATACTCAATGTTGCGTAGAATAACTATTATCAAAATTGTGTGTAACACGATCCAAGAATAGTGTTGCGTATACTGCAAGCTAATATGGTGTTGCGTATAGCGCAAGGTAATCTTGGTGTAGCACACAACACAAGACATTAACGAAGTTAAAAGAATATTTTTCATAAAATATCGGGGTGTTACATTCTATCCCCCTTAAAATGAATTTCTCCTTCGAAATTCATCGGGGTTATAAATGGTTTACTACTCGAAAGTTTGTTTAACAGAAACCCACATCGTAAAAAGGAATACCAAAACTTGGCTTTAAAAACTGAAGTCTGAAATGTAACGGTTACCCAAATTAACTCATCACTGGGTTTCCACGTAAGAGAACATAGATGAAAATATAGATATGGAAGAAAAATCTAACCATCAAGTTCTGATGGAGAGTGGTAGAGAACATGGCAATGAAATAGCCAACAATCACAAAGCCATAGATTTGTGATGATCTAAGGTACCATCTAATTCATCAGATGTAAGGTCACCAGGACAACATTTTTGGTTTTCAAGATCATTTCCCAAAAGTTGATGAAATAAAAGAAATACTTACATGATTTTGGAACAATCTCACTATTATTCGTGAATTGAACAATTTACACTTCATCCCTTGAAGAAATGAAGTTGAATTTGTTATTCATGATGTGTTAGCAGATCATGTGATATAATGAAGGCTCATTCCATCTGTCTCAAACAAAAGGTTAGGAAAAGTTATTAAATATACATAAGCCGATCTTTAGTGAGATTAATCATATATGGTTCCTAAAATGGACTTATACTTCATATATCATACTGCTTAATATAATAAAACTAGTTTTTACTAAAAAGGGACTTCCTGTAGGCCCGTGGTAGGCGATAAAGGCCAGTCGCACTTCGGTTGTGGGTTCGATTACCACAGCCTTGTCCGACGCGATGGGTTGTTGCCCGTCCTGCAGGTTGTCCTTTCTCTAAAACTACATTACCATAACATCCCATCAGTAATATTGAAAAAAGTTCTATCCTTAAACAATACTAACTTATGTACAACATAATCCATTCCAATCTTTATCTAAAATAATTCCGTCCAAGTTCATAGTATAAAGAAAATGATTACTTGAAATGTCACATAACAATCACGTGAATGCCATCATTTATCCCCCATATATCATAAGATATGTGAATACCTTAATCATGTATTCTCTTGAAGAATGAATACCCATTGAACCTTAGTGAAAAGATTAATTCTGTCAAAAGTTAACTCTTTCCACATACCAAAATCCCAAAATTTCTATATAATCAAACCATAATATCACTTAGTCTTTATATCAGTCATGAGCTCATGAATAAAATCAAACATCTCATTATCTTCTTATCCCTTCATTATGCGCATATCATCTACTTTCCAAAAATATCTGAATAACCTTCCATGGTTACCGGTACCATTCAACATATACTTTCATATACTTTAGAAAAAACAATAGTTTAACAATCCTTAGATGTCTTTTTATTCCATAGTACCATGAGATTACTTATACAACATTACACTTGATAAACATGTAATCATTCCACTACCTTCTTAAACCATTGACCGAGCATCAACAATTCTTTCACCTCACATATCATTTGTAGTCTCTTCATCATCATCAACATAAATAATACCCTTACGGCCGTACTGATTCTCTTCATGAGACTTTCCCTTAGGGAATTGGTTTGCATAATGCCCGTACATTCCACATTTAAAACATTTAACCATTGTTAATGTCGTAGTAATACCATTATCCTAATCCATGGTGTAAACTGAACCTTTTACTTTACACTTACTAGCTTTGTGTCCTTCTTTTCCACACCCAAAGCATCTTCCAGTTCCCATGAAACAATCTCCCCAATTCCTCTTCCCACATGATTTACATGAGGGAAATTGAACTTTCTTTCCTCTATGATCATCATGAAACTCCATCTTTCACTTATTATCTGATTCAGGAAACTTACCAAAGTTGAGATTATTGATCATATTATGAGATTGATGATTAGGAATAATAATGATGTTTGGACTTCCAAATCCCATTTCATTTGGTTGCTCATGAAGAAAATCATTCCATTGTCCGTCATATCTTCCATTATTGTGAATCTTCCTATTTCCATCCATTTTCTAAAACCCAAAAAGAATAGTGTGAGAGGAAAAAATCATGCTAGGGAGAACAACATAGTAAAGGGGAAGTACCCTCAATATCTAACATATTAGGTTAAATTCTAAGATAGTTAGCGCAATTCTAGGACTACAACCTATACGTATAATTAACCTTAGGGACATCCTTAGACATACCTTAGTCATATCTCTAAGGATTTCACTAAAGTTCTCGCATCCTAGTTTCCAAAGGTTGACTAATCCTTTCCTCTGATACCAACTATAAAGACCCGAATCTTGACGTACATGGACATTACATTACTTTATCGGAATACTTAATACATAAAAAAAACATACACACAAGGACTGTAATATTTTAGTGTCTTTCGAAACTTGGAACGTAATCTTCTAATCGTGGTGAAAGATCTTCAACATCTCCCATAAAGGTCTTCCCCTTTTTTTTCTTACCTAAAACCTTTATTTATATCATAGGGAAAAGAAAACATAAAAAGGGTGAGCTCAAATGCTCAGTAAGGGTAAGCGTGGAAAAAATAAAACATACCATATACATTTGAACTTAAAAACATGAACATAATGTTTAAACATCAAAATCTTGAGCAATGACATAAAACATGAAAGTACATAAGGCATAGATCATAAAGAAACATTAATAATGATAAAATAGAATGGGAATAAAACATGTAATTGTGGAAACCATTACGCACATGATATGATTTCCATATTAGCCAAGGAATTTCTGCCAAGACCATCTTAGAGGACAAAGTCCCTTTCTGAATCGAGTTCACTCCTCGTTCCAGTCCTGTATTACTGAATCGGTTTAACTTGCCATTCCAGCCATGTCTATCTCATGAGATATAAATCTTTACCCAATACATTGGAGGGAGATATAGGTCCCACCCATCTCATAATGAAATCATACTTACTACTGCCACAAAATAAACATACATCATTCATAATTACCCAATAAATAAAATGGGTTTCATAGACATCATCCCATCATCACATAATCCATATAAAAGAAATGGATATCATTTCATCATAAGAAAAGTGAAACCATGTAAATCATAGAGACATTATACTTGAAACATACACATATTAAATAATGTCATCTTAGATGAAAAAATGGTTTTGATAAAACATTTGAAATGAATTCTTGAGGAAAATATCATTTCTTCTTCAAAATCATTTTCTGTCCACAAAATGTCATGCAATTTTAAAAGAAAAGGATTTTGTTGAAAATAGTCATGAAATATTTTGGAGGAAGCTTCATGAAAACTAGGAATTATAAAAAAGTAAAAATCCATTCATCCCGTATAGGTTAAAAAAAACATTCTTCTCGTAATTTTGCCGGAAAAGTCAAAAAGTACCTCGTATGGTAAAAAAAAGAAAGATTCCTTCCATACGATGTGGTAAAAGTAAGAAAAGGGTAAAAATGTCTTAAACATACATGGAGGGAGAGTAAACATTTTATGAAAACATTTTGAGAGCATATGGACATGGATAATAAACATAACCCCCAGTAAATACTTACGAGTAAACAATCACGGATAAGAATGAGATTGGAATAATTATCCCTTACCTTATGTCTGAAATGCTTCATATGTATCCGAAACTCCTGTATAATGATTTAAATAATGTCATTGACTTATTACAGAATCCTATTCATTGTTATGATATCATATATGGTTTACTTATGACTTTATATTACCCGTTCTTTTGTAAATTCCATGTTAAAGAGTGTTTTGGGTAAAATCATTTCATTTGTCGTCTGTGTTTTGACTTGTAATTATTCATATGATTACTTAGATCATGATTACTTAATTCCAGAATATAAAACATGATTTATATATAATATATATTCAGAATATACATATATATAATAGATCGATAAATGGAAATAAAGACACCGTTCATGGAGACGGTAGGCCGTACGTACGCATGAACGCTGTTTTCGTTTCCTTATTGAGTTAAATGGAATTAAGTAGATGACATAAATATATATATATACATAAATCCAATAGCTTTATAATTTTATATATTTCATTATTATTTCTTATATATACTTTATATTCATTCTTAAATGGTTCACATGGTGAATGAATCTCATTGCATCGTGGAGACGGTAGTCCGTACGTACGCACGAGCGATGATATCATTCCCATAATTATTGAATTGAATTGGATAGGATGATACAATATATCATAATCAGTATGATGTTATAATAACTATGTATATTTATTCTTTATACCATTATACCCATCCAAGTAAGGTGGTGTTGGAAAAACAGATTACACAACGACGTGGAGACGGTATTCCGTACGTACGCACACGCGGTGATTTCGTTTTTCGTAGGATGGATAGATGGTGAAATAGGCTTGTTTCATACTTATAATAACATATCAGTATATGAGTGATACTGATGTTATTATTTCATAATGAAACAAATAAATAAGAAGAAGTATAAGAAGAAATAAAGTTGAAAGAATCGGTAACAGACATTACCTCTTCTTTGAAGCGCCTCTTTGAGACCTCCAATTAGGGCAGTAAAATTGGTCTTTGAAGAATACCAGGACCTCTAGGATGTTCCTAGGGAAGAGGAGAAGATATTTTTTCAGGGGTTGGCCGAGATTGAAGGCTCAAACTGGTGTGAGGAAGAGAGGGAGGAGGTTCCCTTTTATAAGGGAGGAGAGGGGCACCTTTGGAAATCTTAAAAAATATTAATTTATAATAAATATAACCCTACTTAAAAACCTAAAAAAATGACTCATATTCAAAGATAAGATTATATAGGGTTGTAATAGCATCATCCAATAAAATTTAGACATGTTAGGAAATTATTTTAAACATTATTAACTTTATTTATCCTTACTTAATAAATTTTATTTTATTTGTGGTAATAACATTATAAATTTTAAATTAAAACAAAAAATTACTTATTTGTTGTGAATTGTCCATAATTGGATACTTTATAATATGTTAGACCATATAAATGTAAATTTATAATTTTTAAATATTTTTGTGATTTTTAAACAATTTTATAATATTTTATTTTTATAAAATAACAATAGTGTCAATTTTGACACTATTCATTTATTTGAATTTAAATAAATATATAAATACGATATGTTTAAAATGAAATTTTTAATAGATTCATAAAAGGTCATATGTATCTATAAAATTAGTGAAGAATATTAAATAGTTCATATAATATTTAATTTATTATTTTTAAAACCATTTATTTGGTTTATCTCTTAATAAAATAATTACTACAACATTTTTGTATAATTATTTAATATACTTATTTGTTGCATAAAAATTAAAAATAAAATCCCATAATGAAGATAAATCTATTAACTTTCACAATAAAACTTTTACTCTAATTTATAATATTAAAATCACAATATTTAAATTGTTATATTTATTAAATTATGAAGGTGACAACTTTGGCATCATTTAAAATATAATAATATAAGTGTCATAATCACTTTTATAAGCCTCCAAACAGTTATATATTCGGTAATTGGATGATTAAGATGTATATATACACTACCAATAAGTTTTGGTCAGGTTTGTTGTCCTTTTAATGGGTATTATTATTTAAATAAAAACTATATTACCGATTTTTCACTTAATAAATAATTGTTGCATCATTAATGTATCACCATTAATGACAATTATTTAGTCCCTAAAAATTCTAAATAAATTATCATGATGTAGACAATTTTATTATATTTCTGTAGACTATTCATTTTCTATGTTTTGTGATGTTTATCACTAAATTAAAATTATTATACTTATAATATTTAAGAGAGTGACATGTTGTCAATTTCTTTGGTTTTAAATATAATTAAATTATTTTCATAGTAAAAAGTCCATAAAAAGAATCTAATCTGACCCTTAGGTGATATGGTTCTACTTTTAGCCATCCAATAGAATTTCGGCATGTGTTAGGGTAATTTTATAATATTATATTTACCCTTAATTACCCAATTTACCTTTAACTATAGTAAATAAAATTTTCCGTAGTTACTATTCATAATTCCCAAAAATAAAAATTATCCTATTAACATAATTTGGACCCAATTATTCCAAATATGGAATCCATTTTTTCAAATTCAATACAAATAAGTTTCAGAAATTAAATTAAAATTAATCCCATTGTCGAATGAAAATGAGTTTTTGTTTAAAACATTGCAAAAGATTGAATTGATTTAACCTACGAATTCAATGTAAAATCAATGTTAATGACATACATTATATTAAATGGTAAAAATAAATTCTATTTATACTTTAAAACCATTAAATATTATAATTTAACCACATAAGTTATTACGAAGAAAAAAGTTGTTTTTAATTAAAATATGGCGTGTTTTTACTATTCATCAAAATATGAAAGTTGTCAGAATAGTATTAAAAATTTATCCAAGGTAAAATTTTATATACTAATTACAAAGAATAATTTTATTTTTTAAAATTGAACTTATAAACATGTAAAAAACTAGATTAAAAGTGGGTGCGCCATCAAAAGGCGACAAAACTGCATTTTTTTGAAAAATACTTATTTTACCCGAAAAAATTATTTTGTTCTTATACCATGTTCTAGAAAATGTGTAAGATGAATAATAATGTTATAAAATTCAAAATTTATTTAATAATATTCATAACGGCTAGTTCATAATAATATTATAATAATATATCGTTGTTTAGTAAAACCCGGTATTGCGTACAACACAGGCTATCGAGGAAGGTCGCGATTGCGTGTAATGTAAGCCAAGTCAGGGTTGTGTGTTGTGCAAGAATCCTTTGTTGTTTCGTATAACAGAATCCAACCATATTTCATTTATATATTTAATATATATATATATATATATATACTCAATGTTTCATAGAATAACTATTATCAAAATTTTGTGTAACACGATCCAAGAATAGTGTTGCGTATTCTGCAAGCTAATACGGTGTTGCGTATAGCGCAAAGTAATCTTGGTGTAGCATACAACACAAGACATTAATGAAGTTAAAATAATATTTTTCATAAAATCTCAGGGTGTTACCTGAACGATCATCACATGATTGGGGAAAGAAGTACAAATGGGATAGGAAATCATGTTCCTTGTCATGAGGTTCTAGAGAGAGTGTAGGGTTAGAAAAAATCATAAAGTCTCCCCCGAAAATAGTATAGCTTTGCATGTTGATGAGGGAATGGTTGGTACATGGTTTCCAAACTATGTGGCCAAACCATTCACACTTTATCCAGTATCCCAGTTTAGAGTTCACTAAAGGGGGATTTGTTTTTAAAATGTCTGGCCTAACCGTGATTCACTCTCTAGAATTACAATATGGGTTCACAAATAGGTGAAGAGTCATCTATTTCCATTCAAATAACCAATGAAAATGTGTGACATGGTTTTTAATCCACATAAATTTTTAATTAAAATTGTGAACCACCAGCCCACAGTAGTTTTAAATTTTAAACACCTCCAAATTGAAACTCATCTGACCCTTTATCATTTGAAAGATCTCTAAAATGGAATATGGATCCTTCCACACATTTCCTATCTATTAAGATATCCATTAGTTTTTATTTAAAACTCTATAATAAGTTTAGTCAATTTTTTTTTTGAATCCTCTATTATTATCTTATATTCTCATTTGATAGTGATGGATCATCATGTAAATCCTAGATCCGAACCATGATTTTAATGCTTTAGAATGTCATGTAATTTTTAAGTAAATCCCTCCATAAAAGTATTTTAAAAAAAAGGTGGATTATGGAAAAGATAGCTTCAAATTAGAGGTCATTTGTTGAAATGATTTGATGTTGATTAGAAAAAAAAAATTAAATGAGAGATGATTTCTAAATTCATGAATTTGATGAAAACCTATGCTTTGTTTTTAAAATTAATTGGAATGTTGAAACATAAAATTGATTATTTTAACATTGAGTTTAACTAAAAATAATTATTTTCTCAATATTATTTGATTGATTAAAAGAAAATATGATCTTGGAATATTAGTGAGTGATTTGGATAATCATTCTAGGACTCTAACTCACTAAAAAATATTGATGATGAAAAATCTAATAAAGTAAAATTCTTCATGATTATATCTGATGGAGTGTAGACTGATTATACCCTGATGGATTGAGCCTTAAGGATGTGTAGAAACCTTGACCCATGACTGGTTTACTGACTAGTGTTTCTATCCTAGAGCTAGGAACTAACTAAACACAATTTATATGAACTTGGTGCTTTGATTTGGATTGATTATTAATTGACAATGATTATAGAAATATTTTTATTCATTCCCTTTGGTATTATTGAAATGTTCATTTAATACGTTTTTTATTTACTTTCCATCTACTTGATTTTAAATCTTCTCTGACTAAAAATGTGGAAATGTTATACCATTCCATCTCTTATTTAAAATTAAATAATAAATGGTTTAGTTTTTTATGGAAATTCTTATAGAATATTTTTTTTAATTGTACTGGGCTATTTTTTCTGACCCCATACCTTTTCTTTAGAAGTATTTAGATTAGAATAGTATAGGTCCAGGAAAAGGGAATGCACAATTTAATGGTAGTGGGTGGTCTTGATTTAGGGGGCCTTAGGTAGTGGTAGTGACCAGTGGAGCTGTGATCCACTTGTTACATGAAGATTTTGATTTTTTTTTCATGATAAATATTTTCCTTTTCATTTACATGGATGTTGCATCTTTTGATTTGTACTCATATTCTTGTGGTACTTTTTCTTTGAGAATTGTTTGGAATACTGAAAATTAATTATTTTTTATTCTATTGTTACATATATATATATATATATATTGTTAAATGTTACTTGGACATCATTCCCTTTGACCTTTTTATGATCCCTAGGTACTAGTATCTAATCCATGGAGATCAGGAACACCATTAGTGTCTTATCCATACTAGCTCAAGTAGTAGTGTACCTGGGTATTTTAGTTGGTTTGTGAGACTCATGGTCCTATAATTTAATATTTTCATGTATTTATATATATAAGGAATGGAAATGGGAGTAAATAATTTAAAGGGAGACGAGTTTTGGTATTCTGAGAAAGACTAAACCATGGTTTCTCTTATATCACTCCTTTATTTTTCTAATTTTTCTTTCCTATGGTTCTCGTCATGGTGTATGGTCATGGTTTGGAAGTAGATTAGTAGAGTTACATCTAGTGACTAAGAAAAAATAACTATAACATTTTTGTCCCTTAAATGATGTGGTTTACAAAAAATAGTTTTCTTCATAGTGTGATTTAGAGGTTTATTTTGGTGGAGTATATTCTTGAAATATAGAGAGAAACCATGTCATGGTTTTTTTTAATAATGTTCAAAAAATGATGTTCTTTAGGGAGAAACTATTAAGTATTATTCCATGGTATTAAGGGAAGTTGAGGACAAAATGTCATGGTGTATTGACCATGTTATATTTTTAGTCAAATATGATATTTTGGGAAGAAAATGGAAGTGGAGATTTATGTAATTCAAGTGTTTAAGTCATTGTGGTTTTTGGATCAATATTGACTAACCTAATTGATAATATTCTTTAGGGAACAATTTTATGGTTTGGTCATCCCAAATTTAAACATTAATGTGGGAGACTTCTGTTTCTCTCATTCAGGATTTAATTTTAGGTAGGTGATTCGTAAGTTATTTTTTATTTATATTTTTTTGATATGGATCTAGAATTATTTAGTTTTCTTTGTGTGAACGTATAAAATTGAAACCCTTATATTAATTGAAATTTTATTTTTTAGAGAAGTGATTCCTAAGAAATATGTGTGATTTATTATTATTAATTATTACTTTTTTGTTATGATATATGCTATTATATTATATACTAATAGTTTTGTGGATGTAGCAGCCTCATGAAGAATGATAATAGTAATGTGGATGAAATTTCTTGTTTTTGAGATATTATTATGGGATTGGTGTGGAAATTTTATTTTATTTTTCCCTAGATATAGTACTAAATTAGTTAATAAATGAATTGAATATAAGAATGGAATGGGAATAATTTTAAAAAAATATTAATGGTTAAATGGAGTACTAAATTAATTGAATTAATTTGGTGATTAAAACATTATAACATTTATTTTAGAGGAATAATTAATGATTTCGATGAATTATATGAGAAGTTGATAAAATAATAAATGTAAATGAAAATTATTGGAGGTAAATTTTAATATGGTATAATGGGTTGAATTGTGTAGTAAGAAATATATTAACAAGATATAGAAGTAAATTATATAATATATAAAAGAATGATATCGTGGTTGATAAGTTATTAAAACATGTATGAAGTTGGAAGCTATTTTTTTTGGATTGCGTGGTTAATGTCTGAACATTTTCAGGTGGTTTGTGGTAATGGATGTTGTGTGGTGGTTACAATGAGGTAATGGGGTGTTTGTAGAGGTGGTGTGATAAGATATACACCCATGGGTTGATATTTATGTGTTATATATATATATACACATATGTGTGTGTTTCTTCTATTATGTCCCACCACCCAAGTTGGGTAACTTAACTGATTCCCATATGAGGTTTTGTGTACTGGGTGGACCCTCGATATCTAGGAAGTGGATGACATAAATTGATAGTTACTCCCCCTCCCCTCCCACTTTTTCTTCTATATATAGTGAAGTTATATGGTAATATGGAAGAGGTTATGGAATATGGTGGACTTGGATATGATATGAGGTTTCAATATATTGATATGGTATGAAATTTTGATATGTAATCTTGTTAGGATGTTATAGTTCATGGATAAGAGAGATGATGAGAGTAATAAGATATCGATTTTTGGGATATTAGATAGAATAGATCATTGGGGAATCATGTGTGATATACCTCAATTTATATATTTTTTACATACTATAATTGTATTATATGATGATTTAGAATGTGGCCATGTGATGAGAAGGTCGGTTAGATGATCAAGGATGAGACACGAGTCAGTTTCACTAATTATTCATTGAGGCTTTAGTATAATTATTCTTACATGAAATGATATTTACAAGGGGGAACCTAATGAGTATAATTTTATGATAACCCCTACTTATATATAACACTTTTCATAATTTATATGAAGGTTTTTTTGGAAGGGATGGACCCTTTTAGCTCATGAGATGTTGACTAGTGGATGATAGTGGAGTTGTTGTTCTATAGGAGCTATTTCTTTTGGAATTGACCATGGAGACCCTATGTTATTTAATTAAATATGATATTACATTCATATATTATTTATCAATATTTAGGTGTTGGGATTATAACATATATGTTTTTGGTGTTGACTAGTGGTTTTATAATTTTTTTAAGACTGTAGTGCATCATCTCTTCAATATTTTATGTTATATACGCTCAGTGCTAATCATCAACTCATGGCCTATTCGAGTTGTGATTCGAAAATAACCCTCTTATTTAATACCAACATAGAATGGGTTTACGTGTACTTGTGTTATTTCATTAGAAATATGAAGAGTTATAAAATGGGTTTTCAATATATTTCAAACAAGGTAGAATGATGAATTCTTTACAGAAGTGGTTAGATATTCAAACACTCAAACCCGTAGAGATTGTTTAATATGATATATAAAAACATATAAATAAAAATTATAAAAATAAAGAAAAATAATTTATCTAATTCATTGATGACTTTACTAAAATCTCTTATATTATTTTTATAAACCCCATGTTTTAAGCTCTCAACAAGTTCATGGACTTTCATAGAAGTACTAAAAAAGAAACTTGTTATATATTGAAGTGATTTAAAAAATAAAGTATATACGATTATATAAGTTAATATTTTGAATCATAACATGATATTAGGGAATTATGAATGATTATATTTCATTATAGACCTTGAAAAAAATGACTTTCAGAGTAATATTCTATGTTTATTGGTGAAGGATAATATGATGTTCTTTGAGCATTTGACATCACATTAAATTAAGATATAATAATTAAATACTAAAATACACATCTAATTTTTTTTTAATTAATAAAAAATACAATGTCTTCCATTATATGATGTACTATGATAATATACAAATTTTGAAATTTTTTTGGTTGCTTTTAAGTGTACGTGTTATTAAAATTGAAGGTAAAAACAGGGACAGGGTGAGAATCAAGGAGTAAACAATGGATTATTATGATATTCTCCAAATGAAAGATGTTTTATTTTTTAACAAAGTACATTTTAATATCAAAAATAGTGTGGATATCAAGGTTATTTAACACTCTTTTTAATAACTTTTAATGTAATTGTAGTTTTGAGAAGTTAAAAATGGGGATGCCAATGTTTTTTTAAAAACAATAATTTTTTATGAAATTAAGGAATATTTGGTTAATGAATACAGTGATGGTGATGATTCAGCATTAACAGGTGATAAGGATAAGAATAATTCAACTCATCTAAGATTTATCATGTATTTGGAGGATCAAAACATCATTAGATAACATGAGTCACTAGTTTAATAAGAAATGATCATAGAGGATAATAACTTACACAATAATTTATTCATAATTATATTGAGTGGGAACAAATCATTTCACCCTAAGATATAGGTTAATGATATGAATAAGTAATTAGATCTGATTGAGAAGAATCACACATGAAATTCAAATAACTAGAAGAATATTATAATAAATAAGTTGTTTTGAAACAACTGAAATAAAAGAAGAAGAATTAGTCGGGTAAAAAGTTTGACTAGTGTGTAAGGGATATACATAAGTAGAAGGAGTTTCTTTTGAATAAAAATTTTAAAATATACAGATACATGAAATAATAATAAATATAAATTTTTTATTCAAATAAAGTATATTATCTTTAAAAAGGATGTTAATTTTAAATTTCTCAATAAAAATCTTGGGGAATGGGTGTATATAGAAAAACCTAATGGTCTTATTATTATAAAATATGGTATATGTGTTTGAAATTTATAAAAATATTCATATAGTTTTAATAAATCCCAAATATCTTGGTAGTTAAAGACACATGTCTAAATCCATATACATTTTGGAAATTAAGTGTGTACATTAACTTGTACATCAAATAAAATTTCAATAATTCATTGATTTTTATTATTTATGTGGGAGATATGATCATTATTTGTAATGACGAAAATATTTTCATGTAATTCCATATATAATAGATTTTTTTGATATTTCCATTCATGGATAAATAATATATTTCTTATGTCACTAAATTATTAAAATAAAACTTCATGAAATATTATCTCAAGAGAATTATACTTGAGATTTATTGATGATGTTTGGAATAGATAATGGAAATGATATTATTACTATAATATAAATGGGTATAAATTTTAAATGGGTAATAGAGATAAATAATTTTATCAAAAAAAGATTGAAATATTTACTAAAAAACATTTATACTTGATAGCATCATGGTCAGACATTGTAGATATTTTCACATTTTGTGGATATTTCAAAATTCTATTAAGTGAATATCACTTTCTAATATAAAATCATATTATTAGGAACATTAATGGAATAATTTTTTGGATTTGGTGTCCTAGGACCAACTATTTTACTTTCATTACAAATATATTTTATGTATTGAATATCAATAAAACTTATTATTTAATATTGTTTGTTGTTTTTCATGAATATGGTGTAAAAATTTCATATAGTATACAATGCATTGATAAGGTCATAGAAGTTCTCAGCTTTTATGAGAACCTTGATGTGTTAGGATTATATTATCAAATAATTCTATGCGGTTGGATAACATACTATTATGGGCACATAGTACAAAGACTATCAGGTGTGAGTGCTCATAATAATATGGGGTTTCTTCTCATGAAGTTCTCACTTTACAATCATCAATATGGGATATTATGAGAATAGACTCACCAGAAGGAATTATACACGTTTTGGTGTCAACAGATATTCTTATCTATGATCATGTGTAATTGTCCTTATAATTTATGATTTTTATTAATGAATATTAAAACCCATATACTTAGATGTATTTCATAAACCATGAAAATTACAGTTCATGGAAATGTTGGATACGTTGTATGTTTCATGAGTCACATTTAATTAATGAATAATTTTAGGAATTATTTTTCCCTTAAATCTTTATGGAAGTTGATATCTCGGACCATTGACTGGAATATACCCATCACATTAAATTACATTCCAATTCTGTAACAACATGTTTATTTTAGATAGTAAAAGAAATAAATTCTAATAATATAGGTTGGTGACACTGATGTGAAAACATCTTGATTATATATTACGACAATGGGATTATATTACATGGTGAGAATTAATATGTGGTTGTCGACATTATGACATTATGTTATTTATCTAGGGTGCCTTGACCAGCACATGAGCCTCAGTCCAGCTGGTGAGGACTCTTTATGTGCATCCGGGAGACCCGGGATCAAATCCAGGCAGAGGCTAATTTCTAGGGTACTATAGCAGGAACTGTCTACAACTGTAGCAGGTACTATAGCGGGAACTATAGCAGGCACTATTTGGCACTGTAGTAGCCGGGAATATTCCCCCGTTTGGTCCTTCGGGCCACCGATTTGGTCCTTAAGTCCTTTAAGGCCTTTGGGCCACCTTAAGTGCAGATGCAACCCAGACAACCTACAAAGAGGAAACTTCAGAAGGGGGTTAGGAGCAAAAAGCTTTCAACATAGAATAATCTAAATGAATTTCAAGAATGAGAGGGTATGGAACCTTCCATCGGGAAAAGCCTGTGTATGCATGGGAAGGCATATCCGAACAGCCATGCGAAGGTGGAGAGCTGATTTCACGATGCAAATACTAGGGAGGAGCAGTTCCAAGTAGCTTGTCTAGGTTTTATGTAATGTTTGAAGCCTACATGAAATGAATTCCGCTAAGGCATACGGGCCATGTAATACTAACGCCTATGGGCATTGTAGGGTTCCACTTCACCCCTAGAAATGTCAATTATCAAAAATCTATAAAAAATGAAGGCCTTCGGGCCATTGTAGTAGGGTGCATTGACCCATTTCAAGATAGTAATATTGGACTTTAGGTAAGACCACATAATTCCAACAAGAAAGAATCATAGAGGGTCACACACTAGATGTTTCCATTGATCTCAATTAAATTATATTTGAGTTTAATTAATGGGATAAATATTATTCTCAATTCTAAGGAATAATTTTATTCAATTTATATTTATCACATAAATTAAATAAATATTCATTCTCTGACATGTAAAAAGTATTTATTTTATTTACTAAATATTTTAAAAAATATTTATTTTCTAGATTTTCAATAAAATATTTATTTATGAATAAAATATTTATTCATTTATTCAATAAATCCTAGAGGAGTTCAAATAGATCAAGACAAAGTTTGGTGACAAATATTAATTAACAAGACTGTTACATAATTTTTGTTATTGTGTAAGATGGCATGCACCACGAAATAGTAATAATAAAATTATTATTATGTGGAATGGGGTTTATTGAAGGTAATACATTTTATTTAATGGCTGGTATGAAATTAAATAATATTTTAATTTAATTATTATCTTTATTAGTAGATGGTTATGTCTATTGTGTACAACATCCAAAATTGAGAATATATAATTGTTGCACACAATAAATTCTCTCTTGAATCCTCATTCTCTCTCCCTATTAACAGTGATATGTTTAATATATATTTATTCAATAATGAATAATGAGAGATCAATAATGAACCACACAAGACATTCTAATCATTATGATAGCACCCTAAGATCGAGTGGTGTTTCTCAGAGATCATAGGAGTGCATGTGGATCACCGCTAGAGGGATTATATCCTAGGATCCTCATACCATAATGAAGGTAATTTGAAAGGGTATTTTTTGATGAACAAAATTAACTAATGAACAAAGTTCTTAAGCCAAACTATTTATTTATTTAACTATTAAATAAATTAATTATAAATGTTTCATGCAATATCCTCACACTTTTTTTGGGAAACAATTATTTAAATAATTTTTAATATATCTCCCACCTCCACACGGTTCTACTACACTCAAAATCATCAAAAAGTAATATTGATTTTTATATAATTATAAGGGGAATCTTAATTTATATATTTTTACCTATGTGGATTTTTTTGGAAACATTAATTATCAGGAGTGAATTTTAGTAGGAGTTCTCTTTTTAAGAGAAATATTCATTGCATAGAATTTGATGAAGTGGGATTCAGTGACATTATCTAATGTGGTGGCTGAGTATGTTGTGACACATAAAGAAACAAAAAAATTGATATGGATGAAGTCTCTACTTCCAGATCTTATGGGTGAAGTGAAAATAAATTTCCCTATATGTTTTTATAATTAGATTTTTTTTAAATATTTTTGAAAATTCCATTAAACAATATAAATATAAGAATATAGATATCAATTACTGGTTCATAAAATAGAGAAAGGTTTTCTAATGTTTTATCATATCTGAATAAAGGAATATATGGTGGATTTGTTTACAAATATATTACTGAATTATTATTTCCAAAAAAATATGATTTATGATGGGTTTATTTTGTGTTTACACTCCCACATACCACTATTTATTTGGATTATTTTTTCCAAAGGGGGATAATTAAATAAAAATACTATTATGTTTATGGGTTTTCAATGGGTAATTACTAATAAAGGGAATGAATCTATTAAAAAGGAAAATAAATGAAGAGGAAAACATTGAATTTTGCGTGAGTTCATGTTGATATGATTTAAATTATTTGATATGTTTTTTAAAGTATTTATACAAGATGTATTAGTAGTATATGTTATTTTCTTGGATGGATTTTCAATTCCATATATTAAAATTATATTTATTTAAAAATTATGAAATCGTATGCTATTATTTTTACTCAATTTTATTAAATGAATTAAAGTTTTCGTTATATGTTATATTATTAGAAGTTTAATTTTTATATGTTATGTAACTGTGGTTATATTACTATAGGTATGTTATCATAGAAACAATTACTATTAAAATTATATTTATAATCATTGACATCATCAACCTTATCCATTGTTATTGGAGGGGTAAAACTGGAAACCCTTATCCTCTCTCCCTCATTTATTGTTGATGGCCCCTGGGTGTTGGGAGAGCTCCTCTTCTTAATATCCTCAATGAAATAGCCATTAAGGGAAGAAATGTAAGATCCTAGCCTCTGTTATCATTCTTCCTCTTCTACTTATTCATTTACTCTTTCCCCTTTGTCCTCATACAGAAATATATATATAAGGATACTGAAGAATTGGGATTTTTTTTCATATTACGGAAAAAAGATTAAATAAGAGATGGGTTTTTTCAATTAATTCTAGGATACTCTTACATAGATCCATCACAACATGTTGGAGGTCACATCACCACTTTATCGGTCATTGGTATGTGTTCATCATTTAGAATATTTGATAAATTCTTTAATTTTTTTTAAAAATATTACTAGTTTTGTATGATTACTTAATAATAAAGTGTAACTACCTTTATTTTCGGTATAATATATGTGAGTTATAATTAATTTGTTTTTAAATTTATTTTTTATATAAATAAAATGATTATAGAAGATTGAATCAGATAAATAAATACATATAATGATATATATACAATTTCAATATTTTATTAAAATAAAGTGCAAGTAAATGATATATACTCATTAAATATAATTTTTAATAAAAATATGGAATTAATAAAATTAAATATTAGGATTATGATGTATATATAATGGACTGTAGTAATCCATAATCATATCATTTAAGTTGATTGCTATGGAATGACTGAATGTTATTATCCATGGAATAAACATTTTTTTATATGTATCACATTTTAAGCATTTCATATTATTATATAGTATAATTTTATAAATCAAAGTTAAATAGTATATTCATAAATTCTAGAAATAATTAAATATAATAAATAAAAGTAAATATTTTTTAAATTATAGTCTCTAGTGAAGATTGTACATATAAGAAACATGGTATATAATGTATGACATGAAATAGACATGTTGTATGAGAAACATGATTTTACTGTTTGAATGAAAAGAATATATAAAGATATATGTGGTATAATTCTATTACATGAGCATTGAGTTTAGAGTAATTATATATGGTCACTATGGAATCATTTTTTAAATATTAGAGACATTCATTTATAAAAATAAATAACATATTGATTATAAATGTGTATTTATTATTTAAAAACTTATAATGAAATTTAATGAAACAATAATTAATTTTTTTAATTTTTAGAAAATTTCTCTCACCCTAAATCCATGATTTTAAAAATCAATATGATTTTCCCCATTTTTATATATTTATCAAAATAATAATATATTCATATATAGCAGTTAGTTATGGTTTATTATTATTAAAATTTAATTTTTATTAATCCATAATTCATAATGAAATTTTGTGATTATTTATGAAAATAATAATAACTTCTTAAAATAGTTTTTTAGAATCTCATATACTAAATACATGATTCTTTTTACATATAGCATTATTTGATAAAAATATTCCATATATATATATATATATAGTTTTATTTTAATATGTTTGTTAAAAAGGTCATAAATTCATTGTAATAATAATTTTGTTATTACTATCTCATTATCAACATAGTAATTTTCATCCTGTAACTGTAATATAACTTTAAAAATCAATCATTTTAAATTAAAGTATTTTATTTTCAAATAAATTTTTGTATATGTAAATATCATTAAATTCATAAAATTTTACGTTAAGTTCATTATATAAATTTATTTTTAATGGATAAGCATAATATTTTATAAAACATTATTTTATAACGAATGTATTATATTAATTTATTAATTGAATATAAGAAATAATATATCTATATACATATATAATGAATATATTGGTCATATAAATAGTTTTATTGAAATATAAATACAATAAATTAATCATAATGTGTGACCCGAAAAGATAAATTCATTTTACTACTACATAACACAAAATAAAAAATTAAGAACATATAAATTCTATATAATTAGAAAAATTAAAACTGGGAAATAAATGTTGGAAAATATCACGACTACAAGTAGGAAATCATGCAGATCATAGTATCTCATAAAAAACACAGTTAGAAGAACTATAGTAACTAGAAAATAAAACAGTATAAACAAAAGTGTATTCTTATAATATCTTAAGAGAATTAGAATTAGAAATTTGGGATATGAAATAAAGCTAATTTAAAGGAATTTAAAGTGGTAAATAAATTAAATTTAATCTTACCATTCAAATTGGACCATTGGAATTTAATCGTTAACTAGTTGTTTTTATCATTAGAAATAATCCTCATGTATATATTATAATAAATAGAAATAATTTAATAAAAATCAATAAGAACTATTAATATACAAATATTAAGAAATATTATGATTAATTATCATAAAAAGATATACCTCGTTTACTCAAGGCATTAAATTTTAAGTAACTTAAAGGTTTTGTTTGATTATTAAATTCTAAAGCATTGAGAGGTAATCTAATGAAATGTGGAAAAAATTTGGATTTAGGAAATCAAAATTTAGTATGTTTGAAGTTTCTTTATTTTTCAAAAATAGTAAAATATGATAGAAAAACAGTGAAATATGATATTTATATATGGTATTTTGTATGAATGAAAATTGATTAATTTTAAATAAATATATTCTCTAAAAATATTATTTCAGGAATATGACAGTTACTTGTCATTAAATATTATATTTCTTATTAGTATCCTTTATAAAATCTAAATTTTAAATTACTCAAGAGCCCTCATATTCCAAAAATATCCTTTCCAATCTGAAAATTCCTTGAAAAATCCTTCAAAACTCACCTATAAATACCAAATTACTTAATCCATTATCATTGAAATCCATTTCCCTAATCCATTTCCCTACAATATCTCTCTTATTGAGTTATCAATTTATTTTTTATATTCCTAGAGGCTCCTGATTGTTGGTTATGACAAAAGTAAGTGTACCAATGTAAGGGTTCTTATTCCTCTCTCTTCATTTCTTATCTGAAATTATTTTTTTATGTTTTATTTTAAAATATTATTTAGTTTGAAATTATGATTCAAATTCTAGGGTATAATCATTATTTTTATCCATTATTCATTAATTAATAACCATTAACTCAAAATATACCATTTTTATAGGTCGTTATTATGAAATATTAATTTTAAGATCCATGAAACCCTACCATATTCCATTATATAGTCCCCCCCCCATATATGGTTCTTGTTACATCCTATACCTGGGTGCCACTAAACCAGTGCCCCGAGTCGGGTTATCACATGACCTTAAGCACGCCTCCCCATACACAAGAGGTTTACTACAAGTAGCATGGGTCTAATAGGTCATGTGGGGAGACTATACCCTCTTTAACAGAGAAATCCACAATAGAACACAATATAAATAGCAAAGAAATATGAAACAACCAATGACATGCATAACCAAACATCTCCCAAACTATGTACAAACCCCATGCATTAGTAAATATGTCATGTCATCCTATAATTCCAAGTGAAAAAAAAACAAAATAAAGAAAAACAACAGAATCCCCAAAAATGGTTCTGACTCCAAGACTGGAACCCCATCCATGTACCTCTTGATCGCGACTAAACCCCCAACTGCGGGGTCATTTCCATTTTTTTCCTTCAAGTATGAAATCTATTCGAGTTCCCAATGGAGGCTCGAGCAAGGTGTGAGAAAAGCTTAATAGTCCACCACCAATGGTGCCTACAAAATATACCGAACCGATAGTGAATGTAAATAAAAATTAATGGAAAGTAAGTGAAAGACAATATAGGGGCCACTAGTTAAAAAAAATACTTTGCTACTACAATTAAGATTATTGTGAAATGTTCATTATGTACATCATCTCATCATTTAGTTCATCTTCAACATGTAATCCATGGGTTATACATTTACCTTATTCACACAATATTCATGGAATTTATCATTTCGCATAATATAAACAAGTAAATTCCCTATGTCACTAAGAATGAACATATCAATTAATCATTACACTTACCATAGAGCCTCAGTCCAGGTAATTTTATGGAATACAACCATTGGGGCATAAATAATTAGTCTGACTCCCTAACCCATGCATTCCTGGGACGGTTAGAGCATCAGTCCAACCTAAGCCATGGGAGAAGCATTAGTTCATTATCCCACCACCATGCCATGTGAACTTGCTTATTTATCCATATCACAACCAATATAACCAATACATTTAACAATAAATATTCACAATAGTCAACATGGGATTCAATGTTATGATATAACCCGTTCACAATGCCACTTCACAATACATAACCCATTAGCCCAATTCTCTCTCCCATGTCTCATCCCATTATCCATTTTTCTCAATTCACCAGACATTAAAAATCCCACAAGATCTACATTTCATTTACACCAACCCACTTAGAGTTTTCACCATAATTCATTATCCACAAGGCACAATCCCCATTTCACTAATTTAACCAATTTTTTATTACCATTCCAAACAAACATCTAATCCATTACTAAAGATAGGCACATGCCAATAATTCATTTGTACTCCCATTAAACATGTCAACATTGTTATCAAGGGCTCTACATTGTCACATGACAACCTAGTTCATACTTAGCCAAATTTTATGTTTGAAAAGTATCGGTGCACCCCAGGGGTGGACCTACTGTAACAACCCAAGCTTCCATGATATGCTTCTCTTTGAATAATACAGTTGTGTGCGTTGTATGCAACTTCGAGTTCTAACACACACCACAACTAATCAAACTAGTCGTTATGAATAGTAATACCCACTTTTTGAAATTATATAAATTTTATCTTTCAAAATGAACTTCATTTTTTGGATTTTAAATGTCAAAATTAGGCTCGCGTGAATTTTTGGAATTTTTTCTGAAAAATTTCAATTTTTGATGAATAGTGAAAAAACACCGAGTTATAGTTTAAAATAGAATTTTTATTTAAATAATTATTTATTTTATTTAAATTTATTTTAGGTCAAAATAGATACACAATACCTATATAATTTCAGTGTAATTCATTAGAGTCAGTCTATAATAAATTTAGATAAATAAAAATTTTATTGAACTTTTCACCATCTTTTACCCATCTCCCAGGAGATTTTGCAAATTCACATAAAAGTTAATTTTACTGCTTCATTGAGTGGACTTTTGAAAATCTAAGAGACACGGTTAATATCAAGGAGAAAATTTTGGTTCAATAAGATAGAATTAATTTTTGATGAATAGCAACTTTTTACATTTATTTACCACGGTTAAAAGTAAATAGGGTAATTAAGGGTAAAAATGATATTAATATTACTGTAACACATGTCCTAATTCTATTGTAAAAGTGTATATCGAACAATAACAACCTTATTAATAAAATATTGTCATTTAGGTCCATTTGGATTAGATTAGGACATTTGTTATTATTTAATTCAATGAAGAGTTAAAAGAGTTAAAATCAAAGTTTAATAACTAAAACATATTTAACATAGGGTTATACATAAGATAAATTCGATTATATATATTCATTAGAAATATAAAACTTTTTCCTACATAATGTTATTTTAATAATAATTTTTATAAAGTAAAAAATTTAATTTATTTATGACACAATGGTGATGCAGTAATTACCTAATTAATGAAATATTTAAATAATTGATATTATAAATATCAAAAAAAATTAAATTTGAGACTTCTTATGAATTCCCCTAATTTTCTAGGTTAATAAGACATATTATTATTGTCAATATAAATTCTCTTAGAAGTAATAAGGCTGCTATGAAATTATCAAAAACAAAATACCCAATAGTGTCAAAATTGACATAAAAGAGTTTTTATAACAAATATTATATTATTAATTGACATTAAATTCCTAAAAATATAAGGATTGGCTAAAGGACATATTTAATTATAGGTGTATCATTAATGGACCACTTGGGGGTCGGTTGAAGGTATATAGTAAGTTTATTAACTATATAATATAAAAATACAAAGAAACATGGTAAATGTCAAACTATTTAACTAAGAGGTAAATATAAATAATAAAGTTAATATTGTGACCCAAACCTGCCTAAAATATATTGGTTGAAATTATTTCAACCCATACCTACCTTAATCCTTAAATAATACACTTTGGATCCATTATAAACTGAATACGAATTTATTATAAAATAATATTTCTAGCTTTTCCAAAGGTGTCCCTTACCCCTCTTATAAAAGGGCACTCCCTCTTATCTCTAATTCACACCTTAAATGCCTTTTGGATGAGCCAACCCCTGCCAAAATATTCTCTCAACTTCTCTCACTTCAACCTAGAGGCCTTAGTTTGTTCCGAAATCCAACCTAAGGATCCCTTTTGATCAAATCAAAAGGAAGAACCTGAAGAAGAGGTAATGTTTTCACCACCCTCTTTCAAGTTCCTTTCTTATTTAACACCTTCTTTCTTTGTTATTTCTATTATAAAATAATAACTCCAGTATCTTCTATATACTGTGATTTTATTATAAATATGGTAAAACCATATTCAGTATTATATCCATCCTTTGAATGACCTGTCACAATACGTGCGTACGTATGGATTACCGTCTCCACGTCGTGGTGTAATTGTTAATCAAAACATTATTATTTGGATGGGTATGATAATGATGTGTAATTTATGTAAATAATAAATATAATATTACAATTATTCTGTATATATTATATACCATCCAATTATATATTATTTTAATATCAAAAGAATGATATTGTTGCTCGTACATATGTACGGACTACCGTCTCCACGAACGCAATGATATTCATTCCCCATCGTATCCATTCAAGTATAATTCTCATTTAATGATTAAAAATAATGTTTAAGGACTTGATATCATTCTGAATATGAATAATATAAAACCTATCCCAAACAAACACAACTTATGTAACAAAACATATAAATGAATATGAGAAAGTTAACACCCGAAACGAAGATAATGCTAAGATATTATTAACAAAGCAATGTTAAAAGATCACATGTGATATCATATTAATGTATATGATTATTTTATAATTTAATAACAATTATTTCACTATTATATAGGAGGTTAACCTACCCTCAACCCATTAAAAGTACAAGGTAAGGGTTTATTTCACAATCTCTTCATTATCCGAGGTTGTTTATACGTAATTATCTATTGTGACCTCTTTATCATCCACAACCATGTTTTCTAAAAATGTTTTTAAAATCATTATTACTATTTTGTAGACTATGGGATAAATTCATTTATACCATTTTGGAATTTTTATAAGATTTTTATAAAGGAATCTTTCCGTCGCTTTCCAAACAAGGTCCTTTTTAACCTTTTCAACAGAATTAAGTTACGAATGTCTTTTTTTTATCTTATACGGTGAGTGCATATATTTTCCACCAATATAAAATTTTCGAAGCTTCCATTAAAAGATTATAAGAATATTTTCAAAGTAAAGGTTTTATTTTATAATTATGTGACATTTAAATGATTTCAAAAAAAGAGACATTTCTCTTAAATAGTTTTTATTTCATCTATGTCAACATCCTTTGATAGATTTTAAGATTATTTGAAGTTGATTTATTATAAAAAACATCCATATAGTATTGAAGGTTTTGTGATATGTTTGACTGTGGATATGTTATTTTTATGCCATTCGTGGTTTATGGATAAAGTATTGACATTTCGTATGCTAGTTTTAATATGAATGTTTAGGTTATGTTTAAACCTGTTCATATGAGGAATGCATTGGACTTAGTAAGTGACGGTTGGAGCCCGCTATAGCTCCTCGATGCATCGGTAGGTCTCATGAGAAAAACTTCTGTCTTGGCACAAGGCCTTGACAAAATCTTATTTGTAGTCTTGGCACAAGGCCATGACTATGTGGTTATGATAGTCTGGCATTATGCATTCCATCATTATGAAAGTGGTTATTGATATAGCATGTGATAATTTGACTAGTAGAATATCCATTTGAATGAGTAAATGGAATTATTTCATTTTATTTCTTCCATATTATGCTGAAGTTCAAGTTTAAAAGGATTTTGTTTTAGTTATACATTTCCTTAAATGTTTATGCTTATTTATGAATGTTTCCTCTATATTGTTATCCTTACTGGGAATCTGAGCTCACCCCTTTCTATGTTTTATTTTTCCCAGGATGTGAAAAAGTATTTTATGAATGACCTGCAGGGATAATATAAGGGGATATGAGTGTGGAGAGAAGATGTTGTTTTCTTTTTCACTTTATGATGTAATGTAACCTTTATGAATTTATCTAGTGATTCCAAGGCCACTAAACTAATCAGTCTTTCAAGACATGATATTTTGTGATCATGGCCATGTTATGTAATAATGCACCGAATCTGGGTAACTGGGGTCAGGGCGTTATAGTTGGTATCAGAGGAAGTTTAGTACAAACCTTGGGAGATATATTTAGATAAAAACTTGATTATAGCACATAGACCTAAAATGGACTTTGAGGATTAGTATAGAAGAACTTCCTAGAATTTTGGTATTGTAGATATTTTGTGAGTTTTCCGAAAAATAAATATCTGTATGGATACGAGGAGGTAGAGGCAGCTCTAGCACAAATGTACCTAGGGGTAAAACCTGAAAACTCCGCTTTGAGCTATACTCGAACTGGAACAGGTGCACGACAATAGGCCTTGCTGCACTCTTGGTTAAGACACTCCTGGGGGATATTATTAGGATAATTCTCATTTTCTTTACAAACCATTATGATGGTTTTATGAGTATATACATCCTCAAAGAAAACATTTTTATGATTATGGATTATATCCATAAACTGTTCAATTTATGTTAAATGTTTTACATGTTTGGAATTATGTATCTCAATTCATAAACTGATCTAGTTTATGTAATTGTTTAGAAATGGAACCTAGTGGAAGAAATGGAAACCGTATCAATGCAAACTCTCCATGTAGGGATTTATCTCCTGCTCAAGATAATTATAGTAGAGCTGGTGGTGTAACTGGTGCTGATCAGCTAATCACTATATTAGGACAACTCACTAAGGTTATGAATAATAACCTTACCCGTATGGAGCACACTGATCCGTAGCATGGAGGATCAATGTTAGAATGCTTCATGAGGCAAAAACCACCAACATATAATGGGCATACAATCCATTGGTAGATGAGAAATGGATAAGTTCCCTAGAGAAAATATTTCAGGTTTCAGGGAGTAGTGAAAGAGAAAAAGTTATCATGGTAGTTTACCGCCTCACTGGAGATGCTGATCAGTGGTGGTCCTTGATTTAAATCACAAAGGAAGATGATGAAGTATCAAATATGGAATGGAGGGATTTTAAAGAGCTTTTCTTAGAAAAATACTATCCTCATGACCATCAAGTAGATATGGAAAGGAAATTTCTGATACTACGACAAAAGGAGGATGAGAATGTCACAAAGTATGAGGCTAACATTACAAGTATAGCGAGGTATGCTGCAGATTATATACTTAACCCAAGAAGTAAGATTTATCATCTCTTTGATGGGTTAAAACCGTTTCTCCATCGAGCATTAGTCTCACAAACCTTCTCGTTGTACAAAGATATTGTCTCATGCGCTATCAAGACAGAAAAAGAATTCTCTGAGTCTTATGACTTTAAAGAAAACCAAGAGAAGAAGAGATCTGCCGATCATTCTGGGAATAGAAATAAGGGGACGAAGGGAAAATTTGAATATCCATCCTGCAGCAAATGTGGAAAGAAACAACACGATACTTTCTTGAAAGGAATGGGAGTCTGTTACAAGTTTAGTGAAAAAGGCCACCAAGATCGTGATTGTAAGGGGAAGAAATAAGCTACCGATGTTCAATTCTACAACTACAGGGAGATGGGACATTATGCAAATGAATGTCCTAAGTGTCAGGGGAACTTACCTCAAAAAAGGCCAAGGGATCAAGTCCAAGATTATGCTATCACTACTGCTACGGTAGAAGCTCTGAAAGATGTGGTGGTAGGTAATTTAATGGTTTCCTCAAGTTTAGCCAATGCTTTATTTTATTTTCAATCATTGCATTTTTTCATATCTTCCCAATTTTCTAAGAAAATTAGATATTTCTAGTTTGATCTAACAAAGGAGTTGTCAGTTAAAACTCCTAAGGGAAGTATCATTGCTACAAAGTTCTGTAGATCTATTCCCATTAGGGCATATAAATGTTCTTTATCAACTGATCTCATCGTCATACCCATAATTGAATTGGATATAATCCTCGCTATGGATTGGATTTTGGACCATGATGTGAAAATTTATTATAAGAAGAAGGATGTTACGATTTTTGATGACGATGATAAAGAACACTTTATCTTTAGAGAAGAATCGTCACTACCTGATTCTTATCTTGATCCACCCACAGTAGCTCAACTAAATTCAATTATCTGAGAGGAAGAGAATGAAATAAAAATGGGTGAGGAAAGAAATGTTCAAATAGGGGATGTACCTATTGTGAAAGAATATGTAGATGTGTTTCCGAAAGATTTAACTGGACATCTTCAAGAATGAGAAATTGAGTTTTCCATTGATTTAATTATGGGTTCAAGGCCCATATCAAATACCCCTTATTGAATGGACACTGTGTAATTAGTTGAACTAAAGAAACAACTAGAGAAATTGAGTAATAAGGGATTTATTCACCCTAGTTTTTCTACATGGGGATCCCATGTCCTTTTAGTTAAGAAGAAAGATGGATCTATGAGGTTATGTATCGACTATAGGGAAATCAATGCTATAACAATAAAGAACAAGTATCACCTACCTGGAATTAATGATTTATTTGACCAACTTCATAGAGCTCAATACTTTTCAATGATTTACCATTGATCTGGATACCATCAGTTGTGTTTGAAGAAGTAAGACATTTTGAAGATAGTATTTCAAACCAGGTACGGGCATTACGACTTTACAGTAATGCTTTTTGGGTAGACTAATGCACCCTCTGTTTTCAAGGATCTAATTAACAGAGTTTTCCAGGAATATCTCTATGATTTTGTAGTGGTATTTATTGATGATATCTTGGTATACTCAAAAATCTACAAAGACCATGAAAATCACTTGCGCATTATCCTGAAGACTCTGAGAAGACATGAATTTTATGGGAAGTTTAGAAATTGTGAATTCTGGCTTCAAGAGATTTCTTTTCTTGGCCATATTATCTCTAAGGATGGAATCTTTGTTGATCCTTCTAAGACCAGGGCAATCCAAGAATGGCTAGCACCAACGAGTATAACCGAGGTACGTAGATTTATTGGTTTAGCATGTTATTATCGGTGTTTCCTCTAGAATTTTTCCCGATTGGATAACCCATTAACGAAGCTCACACGTAAAGGGGTTAAATTTGTTAGGACAAAAGAGTGTGAAGAATGTTTTGAAGAACTGAAGATAAGATTATTCAATGCTCCTATATTTACTCTACCATTAGGGAATGATGGGTTCATTATTTATAGTGATGCATCGAAGAAACGGCATGGTTGTGTCCTTATGTAGAATGATAGAGTTATTGCCTACGCATCATGGCCGCTGAAAATTCATGATCAAAACTATCCTACTCATGATCTTGAGTTAGCTACTTTAATATTTGCTTTGAAGATATGGAGACATTATATCTATGGTGAAAAATGTGAGATTTATACTGATCAAAAGATTTTGAAGTATATATTCTCATAGAAAGAACTCAACATGAGGCAAAGGAGATGGCCTAAACTACTCAAGGATTATGATTTCATGATACACTACCACCCAGGGAAGGAAAATAAGGTGGCAGATGATTTGAGTAGAAAATATCATGGAGTTTTGACCAAGATGAGAATTGAGAGGGATCCTATTTTCATGGATCTAGTAAAGTTGGATATGGGAATAACCATGGAAGGTGAAAACCCATTTATTTTTCAAATGGTTTCCAAAACATCTTTACTAGAAAGGATAAAGAGTTCTCAGATTGATGATGAAGAGTTTAAAAATAAGATTAAAGCTGTGAATGATGGGATATTGAGTGACTTTGTTTATGAAGATGGAATTTTGAAATTTGGGAAGAGGCTTTGTGTTCCCAATATACCTCATCTAAAAAGGGAATTGTGGATGATGCTCATAGTTCCAATTTCTTTATACACCCTAGGAGAACCAAAATGTATAGAGATTTGAAGGAGCATTTTTGGTGGGAAAACATGAAGAGGTAGATTGCTGATTTTGTGTCATGATGTATGGTTTTTCAACAAGTGAAAGCTAGATGAAAACAACCAGGAGGAGTCATGCAACCTCTTCCCATACCTGAGGGGAAATTGGATAATATCACGATGGACTTTTTCATGGGACTACTAAAGACTCATAGATGGAATAATGAAATATGGGTCATTGTTGATCATATTACCAAGTCAACACATTTTCTTGATATAAGGGAAGATTTACCACTTGAATGTCTAGCAAGACTATATATTAATGAAGTTGTGAGGCTTCATGGAGTACCCCTATCAATGGTTTGGATCGTGATCCCTGTTTTACATCAAGATTATGGAAAAGTCTTCAGAAATCCATGGATACTGAACTTCATTTGAGCACTGCCTACCACCCCAAACTAATTGACAATCAGAACAGACTTTTCAAACCTTAGAAGACATGTTGAGATCATGATCACTTGACTTTCAGGGTATGTGGGATTAATATTTACCTACGGTGGAATTTTCTTATAATAATAGCTTCCAATAAAGTATTTGGATGGAACCATATGAAGCGTTATACGGAAAGAGATGTCTCACACCAACATGTTGGGATGACGTTGGTGAAAGAAAACTTGTAGGCCCAGAATTGGTGGAGGAAACGATGGAAAAGGTAAAGGTAATCCAAAACCACATCAAAACATCTCAAAATAGGCAGAAGAACTATGCCGATAACTGAAGGAAGGATTTGGAATTTTAGGTAGGAGATCATGTTTTCTTGAAGGTATCTCCATGGAGCAGAGTTATATGTTTTGGTAAAAAGGGTAAACTGAGTCCCAGATACATCGGACCATTCAAAATTCTAGAACAAATTTGGGAAGTAGCTTACCGTTTGGCAATGCCGCCAAATCTCTCCAAAGTTCACGTTTTGTTCCATGTATCACTGTTGAGAAAATACATGCATGGCCTAACGCATGTACTCACCTATGAGGAATTAGAACTAGAACCCGATTTGTCTTATTGCGAAGAGCCTATCAAGATTCTTGACACCAGAGAACAAGTGCTGAGAAACCAGACGACTCGTCTGGTAAATTTTCTATGGAGAAACCATAAGATGGAAGAGGCAACATGGGAACCTATGAAACTTATGATGAAGAACCAACCGAGTCTTTTTATGCAATAATATTATAGAAATTTCGAGGATGAAATTATTTGAAGGAGGGGAGAATGTAACACCCCAAGCTTCCACGGTACGCTTCTCTTTGAATAATACAGTAGCGTGTGTTGTACCCAACTTTGAGTTCTAACACACCCCACAACTAATCAAACTAGCCGTTATGAATAGTAATACCCACTTTTTGAAATTTTATAAATTTTATATTTAAAAATGAACTTCATGTTTGGATTATGAATATCAAAATTATCCTAGGGTGAATTTTTGGTATTTTTCTGAAAACATTCAATTTATGATGAATAGTGAAAAAACACTGAGTTATAGTTTAAAACCGAATTTTTATTTAAGTAATTATTTATTTTATTTAAATTTATTTTAGGTAAAAATAGATACATAATACCTATATAAGTTCAATGTAATTCATTGGAGTTAGTTTATAATAATTTTAGATATATAAATATTTTATTGAACTTTTCACCGTCTTTTACCCATCCCCTGGGAGAATTTGCAAATTCACATAAAACTTAATTTTACCGCTTCTGTGAGTAGAATTTAGAAATTCCGAGAGACACGGTAAATATCAAGGAGTAAAATGTGGTTCAATAATATAAAAATAATTTTTTATGAATAGTAACTTTTTTCTTTTATTTAACACGGTTAAAAGTAAATAGGATAATTAAGGAGAAAATGATATTAATATTACCCTAACACATATCCTAATTATATTGGAAAAGTGTATCTAGACAAAAAAAAACCTTATGAATAAAATATTATCATTCAGGTCTACTTGGATTAGATTAGGAAAATTATTATTATTTTATTCGAAGAAGAGTTAAAAGAGTTAAAATCAAAGTTTAATAACTAAAACATTTTTAATATAAGGTTATACATAAGATAAATTCGATTATAAATATTCATTAGAAAGATAAAAAGGTTTCCTACTTAATGGGTTCTTATTTATAAATTTTAGACATTAAAATTTTTAATTTATTTATTACACAATGGTGATGCAGTAATTACCTAATTAATGAGATATTAAAATATTTGATATTATAAATATAAAAATAAATGTAATTTGAGACTTTTAATGAATTCCACTAATTGTTTAGGTTAATATGGCATATTATTATTGGTTATATAAATTGTTTTCGAAGTAATAATGTGATTATGATATTATCTAAATCAAAATACCCAATAGTGTCAAAATTGACATAAAAGAGTTTTTAAAACAAATATTATATTATTAACTGATATTATATTACTAAAAAACTAAGGTTTGGCGAAATGACTTATATAATGATAGGTGTATCATTAATGGACCACTTAGGGGTCTTTTGGAGTAATATAGTAAGTTTATTGACTATATAATATAAAAATACAAAGAGACCTGGTAAATGTCAAACTATTTAACTAAGAGTTAAATATAAATGATAAGGATAATATAGTGACCCAAACCTGTCTAAAATCTATTAGTTGAAAGTATTTCAACCCATACCCACCGTAAACTTTAAATATTATACTTTGGAGCCATTATCAACTGAATATGAAATTATTATAAAATAATATCTCTAGCTTTTCCAAAGGTTCCTCTCACCCCTCTTATAAAAGGGCACTCCCCACTATCTCTAATTCACACCTTCAAAGCCTTTTGGATCGGCCAAACCCTACCCAAATATTCTCTATACTTCCCTCAATTCATCCTAGAGGCCTTAGTTTTATCATAAATCCATCCTAAGGATCCCTTTTGATCAAATTAAACGGAAGAACCTGAAAAAAGGTAATGTTTTCACCACCCTCTTTCAAATTCCTTTCTTCTTCAACTTCTTCTTTCTCTATTATTTCCATTATCAAATAATAAATCCATTATATTCTATATAATTTGATGTTATTATAAATATGGTACAACCATATTAATTATTCTATCCATCTTTTGAAATACATGCCACCATACGTGCGTACATACGACTTATCGTCTCCATGTCGTGGTGTAATGGTTATTCAAACCATTATTATTTGGATGGGTATGATAATTATTTTTAAATGATGTATATAATAAATATAACAAGATAATGATTCTGTATATATGATATACCATCCAATTATATATTATTTTAATATCAAAAGAATTATATTGTCGCTCGTGTGTACGTACGGACTACCGTCTCCACGAACGCAATGAGATTCATTCCCCATCATATACATTCAAGTCTAATTCTAATTTAATGATTAAAAATACTTTTTAAGGACTTGATATCATTCTGTAAATGAATAATAAACAACCTATCCATAACAAACACGACTTATGTAATAAAACATATAAAATAAAACGAGTAAGTTAACACCTGAAACAATGATAATACTAAGATATTATTAACAAAGCAATGTTAAAAGATCATATATGATATCATATTAATGTATCAGATTCTTGTATAATTTAATAAAAATTATTTAACCATTATATAGGAGGTTAACCTACCCTCAACCAAGGAAAAGTACAAAGTAAGGGTTTATTTCACAATCTCTTTATTATCCGAGGTTATTTATACATAATTATCTACTAGGACCTCTTTATCATCCACATCTAGGTTTCTTAAAAATGTATTTCAAATCATTATTAATATTTCGTAGACAATGGGGTAAATTCATTTATACCCTTGTTGACTTTTTATAATATTTTTATAAAATAATCTTTCAATCGCTTTCCAAACAAGGTCGTTTTTAATCTTTTTGACGGAATTAAGGTAAGAATGTGTTTTTTTAACTTATACGGCAGGTGCGGCTATTTTCTGCCATTATAAAATCGTCGAATCTTCTCTTACAAGCTTATAAAAATATTTTCAAAGTAATATTTTTATTTTATGATTATGTGACTTTTAAATGATTTCAAAAAAAGGGATATTTCTCTCAAATAGTTTGGATTTCATCTATGTCAACATCCTTTGATGGATATTAATCTTTTTTGAAGTTGATTTATTATACAAAACTTACATATAGTATATATGGTTTTGTGATATGTTTGACTCTGTATGTTTTATTTTTATACCATTCAAGGTTTATGGATAAAGTATTCACATTGCGTATGCTAGTTTTAATACGAATGTTTATGTTATGTTTAAACCTGTTCATATGAGGAATGCATTGGATTTAGTAAGTAATGGGTGGAGCCCGATATAGTTCATCGATGCATTGGTAGGTCTCATGAGACAAACTAGTGTCTTGGCACAAGGCCTTGAAAAAATCTTATCTGTAGACTTGGAACAAGGACTTGACTATGTGGTTATGATAGTCTGGCATTATGAATTCTATCATTATAAAAGTGGTTATTGATATTTCATGTGTTTATTCGACTAGTAGAATATCCATGTGAATAAGTAAATGGCATCATTTCATTTTATTTCTATCATATTATGCTGAAGTTCAAGTTTAAAAGTCTTTTGTTTTAGTTATACATTTACTTAAACTGTTATGCTTATCTATGAAAGTTTCTGCTATATTGTTATCCTTACTGGGTATCTGAGCTCACCCCTTTCTATGTTTTATTTTTCCCAGGATGTGAAGAAGTATTTTATGAATGACCTGCAGGGATAGTATAAGGGGATATGAGTGTGGATATAAGATTTTTTTTAGTTTTCACTTTATGATGTAATGTAACCTTTATGAATGTATCTAGTGATTCCAAGGCTACTAAACTAATCGGTATTTTGAGACTAGATCTATTGTGATGATGCCAATATTATGTAATAATGCACCGACTCTGGGTAACTGGGGTCGGGGAGTTATAGTTGGTATCAGAGGAAGTTTAGTACAATCCTTGGGAGCTAGATTTAGATAAACTCTAATTAGATCACATAGACCTAAGATGGACTTTGAGGATTAGTATTGATGAACTTCCTAGAATTTTGGTATTGTAGAGATTTTGTGAGTCTTCCGAGCATTACATCCATGTCTGGTTATGAGCAGGTAGAGGCAGCTCTGGACCAGATGTACCTAGGAGTAAAACTTTAAAACATCGCTTTGAGCTAGACTCGAACAGGAACTGACGCATGATAACAGGCCTTGCTGCACTCTTGGTTATATCACTCCCGGGGGATATGCTTAGGATAATTCTCATTTTCTTTACAAACCATTATGAAGGGTTTATGAGTATATACATCCTCAAAGAAAACATTTTTATGATTATGGATTATATGCATAAACTGTTCAATTTATGTAAAGTGATTTACAAGTTTGGAATAAAGTATTTCGATTCATAAACTGATCTAGTTTATGCCATTGTTTAGAAATGGCGCCTAGTGGAAGAAATGGAAACCGTATCAATGCACACACTCCATGTAGGGATTTATCTTCTGCTCAAGATAATTATAGTGGAGTTGGTGATGAAACTGGTGCTGATCAGCTAATCACCATATTGGGACAACTCACTCAGGTTATGAATAATAACCTTACCCTTATGGAGCACACTGATCCACAGCGTGGAGGATAAATGTTAGATCGCTTCATGAGGAAACATCCACCAACATTTAATGGGAGTAAAAATCCATTGTTAGCTGAGCAATGGATAAGTTCCTTAGAGATAATATTTCAGGCTTTGGGGGGTAGTGAAAGGGTAAAAGTTATCATGATAGTTTACCACCTCACTAAAGATGGTGATCAATGGTGGTCATTGATTCAAAATACATAGGAAGATGATGAAGTATCAAATATGTAATGGAGGGAGTTCAAAGAGCGTTCTTAAAAAAATACATTCCTCATGAACATCGAGCTGATATGGAAAGGAAATTTATGAGTCTGAGACAAAAGGGGGATGAGAATGTCGCAATGTATGAGGCTAACTTTACAAGGTTAGTGAGGTATGCTGCAAATTATAAACGTAACACAAGAAGTAAGATTGATCGTTTCTTTTATGGGTTAAAACCGTTTCTCCGTAGAGAATTAGTCTCAAAGACCTTCTCGTTGTACGAAGATATTTTCTCATGCGCTATCAATACAAAAAAAGAATTATCTAAGTCTTATGAATTTAAAGTAAAGAAATAGAAGAAGAGATCTGCCGATCCCTCTAGGAATCAGAATAAGTGGAAGAAGGGAAAATTTTAATATCTATCCTACATTAAACGGGGGAAGAAACACCTCAGTACTTGCTTGAAAGGAATGGGAGTATGTTACAAGTGTGGTGAAAAAGTCCACCAAGCTCGTGATTGTAAGGGGAAGAAAGAAGCTACCGATGTTCAATGCTACAACTGCAGGGAGATGGGATATTATGCAAATGAATTTCCTAAGTGTTAGGGGAACTTACCTCAGAAGAGGCCAAGGGATCAAGTCCAAGCTTATGCTATCACTACTGCTGAGGTAGAAGCTCTGAAATACGTTGTGGCGGGTAATTTAATGGTTTCCTCAAGGTTAGCCCTTGCTTTATTTGATTCTCAATCATCACATTGTTTCATATCTACCCAGTTTTCTAAGAAAATTAGATATTTTCAATTTGATCTAACAAGGGAGTTGTTAGTTAAAACTCCTAAGGGAAGTATCATTGCTACAAAGTTATGTGTATCTGTTCCCATTAGGGCATATAAATGTTCTTTATCTGCTGATCTTGTCGTCATACCCATTATTGAATTTGATATAATCCACGGTATGGATTGGATTTCGGACCACGATACAAAAAATTATTGTAAGAAGATGGAGGTTACAATTTTTGATGATGATGATAAAGAACACCTTATCTTTATAGCAGAATCGTCACCACCTGATTGTTATCTTGATCCACCCCTAGTAGCTCAACTAAATTCAATAATCAAAGAGGAAAATAATGAAATAACTTTGGGTGAGGAAAGGAGTGTTCAAATAGGGGATGCACCTATTGTGAAAGAATATGTAGATGTGATCTGGATGATTTACCTGGACATGCTATAGAATGAGAAATTGAGTTTTCCATTGATTTAATTCTGGGTTCAAGGCCCATATCGAAGACCCCTTATAGAATGGCCACTGTGGAATTAGTTGAACTAAAGAAAAAACTAGAGGAATTGAGTAATAAGGAATTTATTCTATCTAGTGTTTCTCCATGGGGATCCCCTGTCCTTTTTGTTAAGAATAAAGATGGATCTATGAGGTTATGTATAGACTACAGGGAGATCAATTCTATAACAATAAAGAAAAAGTATCCCATACCTCACATTGATGATCTATTTGACCAACGGCATAGAGCTCATTACTTTTCGAAGATTGAACTTTGATCAGGATACCATTAGTTGTGTGTCAAGAAGGAAGACATTCTGAAGACAACATTTCAAACCAGGTACGGGCATTACGAGTTTACATTAATGCCTTTTGGGTTGACTAATTCACCCTCTGTTTTCATGGATCTAATGAACAATGTTTTCAAGGAATATTTTGATGATTTTGTAGTGGTATTTATTGATGATATCTTGTTGTACTCCAAAAGCTACACAGATCATGAAAATCACATGCGCATTATCCTTAAGACTCTCAGAAGACATGAATTATATGGGAAGTTTAGCATGTGTGAATTCTGGCTTCAAGAGATTTATATTCCTGGCCATATTGTCTCTAAGGATAAAATCTATTTTGGTCCTTCTATGACCAAGGAAAACCAAGAATGTCATCCACCAACGAGTGTAACTAAGGTACACAGTTTTATTGGTTTAGTAGGTTATTATCGGCGTTTAGTCCAAAATTTTGCCCGATTGGCTAACCCATTAATGAAGCTCACATGTAAATGGGTTAAATTGGTTTGGACAAAAGAGTGTGAAGAATGTTTTGAAGAACTGAATAGAATATTAGTCAATGCTCCTATATTGACTCTACCATCGGGGAATTATGGGTTCGTTATTTATAGTGATGCATCGAAGAAAGGACTTGGTTGTGTCCTTATACAAAATGATAGAGTTATTGACTATGCATCGCGACAACTGAAAATTCAGGAGCAAAACTATCCTACCCATGATCTTGAGTTATCTGCTGTATTCTTTGCTTTGAAGATATGGAGACATTATCTCTATGGTGAAAATTTTTATATTTATACTGCTCAAAAGAGTTTGAAGTATATTTTCTCACAGAAAGAACTCAACATGAAGAAAAGGAGATGGCTTGAACTACTCAAGGATTATGATTTCAAGATACACTACCACCCAGGGAAGGCACATAAAGTGTCAGATGCTTTGAGTAGAAAAGATCATGGAGTTTTGAAAAAGATTAGAATTGAGAGGGATCCTATTTTTAGGGATCTAGTAAACCTGGATATGGGAATAACCATGGAATTTGAAACATCAATGATTTTTCAAATGGTTTCCAAACCATCTTTACTTAAAAGGATAAAGAGTTCTCAGACCGATGATGAAGAGTTTAAAAAGAAGATTAAAGCTGTGAATGATGGGAGATTGAATGAATTTGTGTGTGAGGATGGAATTTTGAAATTTGGGAAGAGACATTGTGTTCCCAATATACCTGATCAAAAAAGGGAATCGTTGGATGATGCTCATAGTTCCAATTTTCTTTATACACACTGGGAGAACCAAAATGTATAGAGATCAGAAGGAATATTTTTGGTGGGACAACATGAAGAGGGTGTAACACCCCGAGATTTTATCAGATATATTATTTTTAATTTCATTGATGTCTTCAATTATACACTACACCAAGATTATCATGTACTATACGCAACAACGTATTAGCTTGCAGTATACACAACACTATCCATGGCGCGTGTTACACACAATTTCAAGTTCATTTTGTGGAAATTATTCTACACAACATTAAGTATAGATTTTGTATAATGTATAAATGAAATAAGTTTTGATTATGTTATATGAAACACCAAATAGATCTTTTCATACACGCAGCCCTGACTTGTCTTGCATTACATGCAATCAAGACCTTCTTCGATAGCATGTGTAGTACGCAATACTGAGTTTCACTAAACGAGATATTATTTTAATATTACTATAAACTAGCCGTTATGAATAGTAATACCAACCTTTTTAATTTTATAAATTTTATCTTTCAAAATGGACTTCATTTTTGGATTCGGAATATCAAAATTAGCCCAGAGTGAATTTTTTGGAATTTTTCTAAAAACTTTCAATTTTTGATGAATAGTGAAAACACTAGGTTACTATTTAAAACCCGACTTTTTATTTAAATAATAATTTATCTTATTAAAATTTATTTAAGGTAAATATTGATACATAATACCTATATAAGTTCAATTTAATTCATTGGAGTCATTTTATAATAATTTTAGATATATAAAAAGTTTATTGAACTTTTCACCATCTTTTACCCACCTCCTAGGAGAATTTGAAAATTTACATAAAACACAATTTTACTGCTTTTGTGAGTGGAATTTCAAAAATCTGAGAGACATGGTTAATATCAAGGAGTAAAATTTGGTTCAATAAGATAAAAATAATTTATGGTGAATAGTAACTTTTTTACTTTTATTTACCATGGTTAAAAGTAAATAGGGTAATTAAGGGTAAAAATGATATTTTTATTACCCTAAAACATGTCCTAATTCTATAGGATAAGTGTAATTTGACCGAAAACAACCTTAGGAATAAAATATTACCCTTTAGGTCCACTTGGATTAGATTAGGACACTTATTATTATTTTATTTAAAGAAGAGTTAGAATAGTTAAAATCAACGTTTAATAACTAAAACATTTTTAATATTGGGTTATACATAAGATAAATTCGTCTATAAATATTCATTAGAAATCTAAAAAAAATTTCCTAAATAATAGTATTTTATTTTTAATTTTTTAGACATTAAATTAATTAATTTATTTATGACACAATGATGATAAAGTAATTACCTAATTAATGAAATATTAAAATAATTGATGTTATAAATACCCAAATAAATGTAATTTGAAACTTTTTATTAATTACAATAATTTTCTAGGTTAATATGACATGATAGTATTGATTAAATTAAATTTTTTTGAACTAATCATGCTGTTATGATTTTCACAAAAATCAATTACCAAATAGTGTCAAAATTGATATAAAATAGTTTTTAAAACAAATATTATATTATTAATTGTTATTCTATTCCTAAAAATATAAGGATCGGTAAAATGACTTTGATAAGGTTATTTATATTAATAATTAACCACTTAGGGTTCGTTTGGCTTGTTACAGTAAGTTTATTAACCATATAGTGTAGGAAAACAAGAAGACACATTAAAAGTTAAACTATTTAACATAGAGTTAAAACTAAATGATAAGGTTAAATTAGTAAACTAAACTTGTCTAAAACCTATTGGTTGAGAATATTGCGACCCATCCCCACTTTATATTCTAAATAAGTCACTTTGGAGCCATTATAAACCAAATATGACTTTATTATAAAATAATATTTTAAGTTTTTCCTAAAGTGCCCCTCTCCTCCCTTATAAAAGGGCACCTCCTCCCTCTTCTCTTTACACAAATTTGAGCCTTCAATCTCGGCCAACCCCTGACCATTTCACTTATCAACATCCTTAGAAACATAATAGAGGTTCTGGTCTTCTTCAAAGACAAATTTTAGTTCCCTATGAGGAGGTTTCAAAGAGGCGTGTCAAAGAAGAGGTAATATCTGTTACCGATTCTTTCAAATTTATTTCTTCTTCTACTTCTTCTTATTTAGTTGTTTCATTATGAAGTAATAACATAAGTATCACTAATATACTGATATGTTATTATATATATGAAACAACCCTATTTAACCTTCTATCCATCCTATGGAAAACGAAATCACCGCACGTGCGTACGTAAGGAATACCGTGTCTACGCCGTGGTGTAATCAGTTTTTCCACCACCACATTACTTGGATGGGTATAATGGTGTAAAGAATAACTATATATGATTATTATAACATCATAATGATTCTGATATATTATTTCATCAACTCCAATTCTATTCATTAATTATGGGAATGATATCATCGCTCGTGCGCACGTTTAGATTACCGTCTCCACGAACGCGATGAGATTCATTTTTCATGATTAACCATTAAAATATGATTATAAAGTATATATAATAAATAATCATGAATGATATTACATAAGAATTATACTGGATTTATGTACATATATGTTTCATTTACTTAATTCCATTCAATTCAACAATGAAATGAAAACAGCGTTCATGCGTACGTACGGCCTACTGTCTCAATGAACGATGAATTTCATTTCATTCATCTATCTATTATATATATATATATATAATGAATATATATGATATATAAATTATGATTTACATTCTGAAAGTAAGTAAATCATGCTATAAGTAATAATAATATCAGTAACAACAAGTCCAAACACATAAGACAAATAAAACAACTCTACCCCAAACACTGCTTTAACATTTTATTTACAAAAAAACGGGTAATATAAAGTCATAATTGAACCATATTTGATATCATAACAATTAATATGATTCTTTGATAAGTAAATAAAATTATGTAAATCATTATATAGGAGGTTCAGATACATACGAAGCATATCAGACCTAAGGTTGGGGATAACTTTTCCAATCTCGTTTTTATCCGAGATTGTTTATTCGTAAGTATTTACTGGGTTTATATTTATCATCCATGTACCTATTTTTTAAAAATGGTTTCATGTATGTTTAAAGTCTTTTTTACCCATTTTTAACTTTTACTACATGGTATGTAAGGAATCTTTCTTATGATTACCATACGAGGTACTTTTTGACTTTTCTGGAAAAAGTACGAGAAGAATGTTTTTTTAACTTATACGGCATGAACGGATTCTTAAGGTTTCATAACGCCTTATTTTCATGAAGTTTACTCTACAATATTTCATGGTTATTTTCATTAAAATCATATTCTTTTAAAATTTCATGGAATTTCATGAAAAGAAAATGATTTTTAAGAAGAAAGTATATTTTCCTCAAGAATTCTTTTCATGTATTTTATCAAAACCATTTTCCATATAAGATGAAATTATTTCATATGTGTATTCTTCAAGTATAATATCTTTATGATTTACATGGTTTCACTTTTATTATGATGAAATGATATCCATTTTTTTTATATGGATTATGTTATGATGGGATGATGTTTATTAAAGCCATTTTTATTCTTCGGGTTATGATTAATGATTTATGTTTATGTTGTGGAAAAAGTAAGAATGATTTCATTATGAGATGGGTGGGACCTATATCTCCCTCCAATGCATTGGGTAAAGATTTATATCTCATGATATTGACATGGTTGGAATGAAAATTTAATCCGGTTCAGTGATATAGGACTGGAATGAGGAGTGAACTCAGTTTAGTAAGGGAATTTGTCCACTAAGATGGTCTTGGCAGTAATGCCTTGGATACTATGTAAATAATATCATGTGATTAATGGTTTTCAACAATTACATGTTTTATTACCATTATATTTTATCATGATTGATGATCTATTATGATCTATGCCTTACGTACAGCCATGTTTTATGTCATTGCTCAAGCTTTTGATGTTTAAATATTATGTTCATGTTTTGAAGTTCAAATGTATATGGTTTGTTTTATTTTCTCCATTCTTACCCTTACTGAGCATTTGATCTCACCCTTTATATGTTTTCTTTTCCACGGGATATAAAGAAAGGTTTTAGGTAATAAAAAAAGGGAAGATATTTATGGGGGATGTTGAAGATCTTTAACCAAGATTAGAAGATTATATTATGAGTTTCCAAAGACACTAAACTATTACATTCCTTGTGTGTTTGTTTTTGTTATATATTGAGTATTCCGAAAAATTAATGTAATATCCATGTACGTCAAGTTTGGGATCTCTACAGTTGGTATCAGAGGAATGGTTTAGTTAACCTTTGGAAACTAGGATGTGAAAACTTTAGTGAGATCCCTAGAGATATTTCTATGGTATGTCTAGGGATGTCCCTAATGTTAAGTATAAGTATATGTTATAGTCCTAGAATTATGGTAATGATCATATAATTAAACCTAAGATATTAGATATTTAAGGTACTCTCCCTTTATTATGTTGTTTTCCTAGCATTATTTTTTCCTCTCCACTATTCTTTTTGGGTTTTAGACGATGGCTGGAACCCGAAGGAACTGTGCTGATCAATATAATGGACAATGCAATGAATATCCTCCCGAAAAACAAAATGTGATGGGAGATGAAGTGAAAAATCTTATTGCTATACTTACACAAGCTATGAATCATTATGGACTTCCAAATGAGCAGAGAAAGGAACAATATTCTATTGAGTCATTCACAAGGCAACGTCCACCTTATTTCAGTGGGTCTTCTGATCCACTTATTGCTGAACAATGGATCGGTAGCATTGAAAATATATTTTCTATAATTCGCTGATCAGAGCATGAAAAATTCATTTTGGATGTTTACCGTTTAGAAGGTGAAGTAGACCAGTGGTGGAATCTAATTAATAATGCAGGGCCCCAAGATGAAATTGAATCAATGGAATGGGATGAGTTCAAGAACTTGTTTTTCAATAAGTACTTCCCTCGTATTCTTCAAACAAAGATTGAAAATGATTTCCTTGAGCTTAAGAAAAAGTATGATGAATCTATTGGTATATACGAAGAAAAATTTACAAGTCTTGCAATGTATGAATCTGGATTTATCATCCAACCTGAATCTAAGTTGATCGATTCATCAGTGGCATAAAACCATGTCTTCGAAGGGAATTAGCTATAAGAGACTTTAGTAGCTATGAAGAAATTGTACGTTGTGCTATCAAGGTAGAAATGGAAGTTGGTGTTATATATCTATCCTATGGTTTTGACAAGAAATGAGAGATGTAGTTCAAGGAGAAATCTTAGAATAATGGAGAAAAGAATATGAATGTTTCTTTATGCTCCAAGTGTGGTAAGAAGCTTGGAAAAGATTGTCTTAAAGGGAATAGAAAATGTTTCAAGTGTGAAAAATAAGGTCATCGAGCAGCTGACTGCCGAAGTAATGGGAAAAAGATTTCTAATGATGTGCATAGAGAAAAGACTCCAGATAACGCACCACCAAAGCTTCAATTCTTTAAGTGCAAGGAAATGGGGCATTATGCTAATCAATGCCCTAATCCAAGGGATAATGATGATCAACATGAGAAACCTCTTAAGGGAAAGGATAAAGGGAAGACACATGCGACCACTATTTTTGATTTTGAGTATGAAAATGATGTTGTGTAATGATTAAGTGATTATATAATGGGATTTCAAAATAGTATCATGGAATCTCAATTATGTTATCGTGGAATTTCAGAATATCTATGTATTGGTTTTCAATAATTATATGGTACCGGTAACTATGAAAATTGATTGAAATATTTTTGGAAAGAAGATGATATGCACATAATGAAGGGATAAAGAAAAAAATGAAATGAGCTCGTGATTGATATAAGCACAAAGTGATATCATGGTTTGAGTATATAGAAATTTTGGGATTCTGGTATGTGGAAAGAGTTAACTTTTGACAGCATTCATGTTTTCACTAAGTTTCTATGGTAATTCATCTTTTAAAATAATACATGATTAAGTTATTCACATGTTTGTAATGTGACCAACTAGATATATCTTATGATATATGGAGGATAAATGATGGTATTCACTTGCTTGTTATGTGACCTTTCAAGTAATATTTTTCCTTATACTATGAGATTGGAAAGATGTATTTTGGATAATTCTAATGAGTGGAATGGATTATTTTGGACATAAAATAGTATTATTTAAGGATAGAACTTGTTTTTTGATATTATTTCTGGAATTTTATAATAGAATTGTTTTAGAAAAAGGACAACCTGTAGGACGGGCGACAACCTGTCGCGTCGGACAAAGCTGTGGGAATCGAACCCACAACTGTAGTGCGACATGCCTATATCGCATATCACTGGCCTATAGGAAGTCCCTGGTTAGTAGAAACTAGTTTTATTTTTTTAAGCTGTATGATAGATGAAGTATAAGTCAATTTTTGGAATTATATATGATTAAACTCACCATATATGGACTTATGTATATTTTATAAATTTTGATAACCTTTTGTTTGGGACAGATGGAATGACCCATCATTCTATCACATGATCTGCTAACACTTCACAGAAGACAAATTAAACTTCATTTCATTAAGAGATGATGTAGAAATTGTTCAAGGCACATACAACAGTGAGACTGTACCAAAATCAAGTGAGTATTTCTTTAAATTCAAAAATTCTTGAACTTTAGGGAAATGATCTTGAAAACCAAAAATGTTTTCCTAGTGTCCTCATATCCAATGAATCAGATGGTACCTTAGATCATGACAAATTTATGGCTTTGTGATTGTTGGATTTTTCATATCCATGTTATCTACCACTCTTCATCAGAAGTTAATGGTTATATTTTTCTTCCATATCCATATTTCCACCTATGTTCTCCTATGTGGAAACCCAGTGATGAGTTAATCTGGGTAACCGTTACATTTCTTACTTTACATTTTAAAATTAAGTTTTCATATTCCATTTTACGATGTGGGTTTCTATGAAAGAAACTTTCAGTTAGTAAACCATTTATAACCCTGACGAATTTCGAGGGCGAAATTCATTTTAAGGGGGGTAGAATGTAACACCCCGAGATTTTATGTGATATATTATTTTTATTTTCATTAATGTATTCTATTATATACTACACCAAGATAAACTTGTACAATATGCAACACTGTATTAGCATGCAGTATACACAACAATATTCTTGACTCATGTTACACAAAATTTCGAGTTCATTTTGTGGAAATTATTCTACACAACATTAAGTATAGATTTTGTTTAATGTATAAATGAATTTAGTTTTGATTATGTTATATGCAACACCAAACGGATCTTTCACTACACACATCCCTGACATGGATTGCATTACACGTAATCAAGACCTTTTTCGATAGCGTGTGTAGTATGCAATACCGAGTTTCACTAAATGAGATATTATTATAAAATTACTATGAACTAGCCGTCATGAATAGTAATACCCACTTTTTGAAATTTTATAAATTTTATCTTTCAAAATGCACTTCATTTTTGTATTCGAAATATCAAAATTACCCTAGGGTAAATTTTTGGTATTTTTTTGAAAACTTTCAATTTTTGATGAATAGTGAAAACACTGGGTTACTATTTAAAAACCGACTTTTTATTTAAATAATTATTTATTTTATTTAATTTTATTTTCGGTCAAAATTGATACATATTACCTATATAAGTTCAATGTAATTCATTGGAGTCATTTTATAATAATTTTAGATATATAAAAATTTTATTGAACTTTTCTCCATCTTTTACCCACCTCTTAGGAAAATTTGAAAATTTACATAAATTTTAATTTAACAATTCTGTGAGTGGAATTTTGAAAATCTGAGAGACATGGTTAATATCATGGAGTAAAATGTGGTTCAATAAGATAAAAATAATTTTTGGTGAATAGTAACTTTTTACTTTTATTTACCACGGTTAAAAGTAAATAGGGTAATTAAGGGTAAAAATGATATTTTTATTACCCTAACACATGTCCTAATTATATTGGATAAATTTAATTCGACCAAAAAACCCTTAGGAATAAAATATTACCCTTTACGTCAAATTGGATTAGATTAGGACACTTATTATTTTTTATTTAAAGAAGAGTTAAAATAGTTAAAATCAAAGTTTAATAACTAAAACATTTTTAATATTGGGTTATACATAAGATAAATTCGACTATAAATATTAATTAGAAAGATAAAAATATTTCCTACATAATTGTATTTTATTTTTAATTTTTTAGACATTAAATAAATTAATTTACTTATGACATAATAATGATAGAGTAATTACCTTATTAATGAAATATTAACATAATTGATGTTATAAATACCCAAATAAAAGGAATTTGAGACTTTTTATGAATTAAAATAATTATATAGGTTAATATGAAATGTTAGTATTGATTAAATTAACCTTTTTAGAACTAATAATGTTGTTGTAATTTTCACAAAAATCAAATACCAAATAGTGTCAAAATTGAAATAAAATTGTTTTTAAAACAAATATTATATTATTAATTGTTATTATATTCCTAAAAATCTAAGGTTCGTCCAAATCACTTAGATAAGGTTATATATATTAATAATTAACCACTTGGGGTTCTTTTGTCTTGTTATAGTATGTTTATTAACCATATAGTGTAAGAAAACAAGAAGACATAGTAAAGTTAAATTATTTAACTTAGAGTTAAATCTAAATGATAACATTAAATTAGTAACTTAAACTTGTATAAAACCTATTGGTTGAGAATATTTCCACCCATACTCACATTATATTCGAAAAAAGTCACTTTGGAGCCATTATAAACCTAATATGACTTTATTATAAAATAATATTTTAAGTTTTTCCTAAAGTGCCCCTCTCCTCCCTTATAAAATGGCACCTCATCCCTCATCTCTTTAAACAATTTTGAGCCTTCAAGATTTGAAAAACCCTGAACATTTTCCTTCTCAACATCCCTAGAAAAATAATATAGGTTTTTTTTCTTATTCAAAGACCAATTTTAGTGCCCTAAGAGGAGGTTTCAAAGAGGTGTGTCGAAGAAGAGGTAATATCTCTTACAGATTCTTTCAAATTTATTTCTTATTCTACTTCCTCTTATTTAGTTGTTTTATTATGAAGTAATAACATCAGTATCACTCATATACTTATATGTTATTATAAATATGATACAACCCTATTTCACCTTCTATCCATCCTATGGAAAATGAAATCACCGCGCGTGCGTACATACGGAATACCGTCTCCACGCCGTGGTGTAATCAGTTTTTCCACCACCACATTACTTGGATGGGTATAGTGTTGTAAAGAATAACTATATATGGTTATTATAACATCATAATTATTCTGATATATTATATCATCCACTCCAATTCTATTAAATAATTATGGGAATGATATCATCCCTCGGGCGTACGTACGGATTACCGTCTCCACAAACATGATGAGATTCATTTTCCATGATTAACCATTCAAGTATGTTTATAAAGTATATATAATAAATAATCATGAATTTTATTACAAAATAATGATACTGGATTTATTTAAATATATGTTTCATTTACTTAATTCCATTCAATTCAATAAAGAAACAAAAATAGCGTTCATGCGTACGTACGACCTACCATCTCCATGAACGGTGTATTTCATTTCATTCATCTATATATAATATATATATATATATACTGAATATATATGATATATAAATCATTATTTACATTATGGAAGTAAGTAAATCATGATATAAGTAATAATAATATCAAGAACAACAAGTCCAAACACGTACGTTAAAGAAAACGACTTTACCCAAAACGCTGCTTTAAAATGGAATTTACAAAAGAATGGGTAATATAAAGTCATAAGTGAACCATATATTATATCATAACAATGATTATGATTCTGTAATAAGTAAATGACATTATTTAAATCATTATACAGGAGGTTCAGATACGTACGAATCATATCAGACCTAAGTTAAGGGATAACTTTTCCAATCTAATTTTTATCCGAGATTGTTTATTCATAAGTATTTACTGGGGTTATATTTATCATCCACGTACCTATTTTATAAAAATAGTTTCATGTATGTTTAAAGTCTTTTTTATCCATTTTTAACTTTTAATACATGGTATGTATGGAATCTTTCTTTTGATTACCATACGAGGTACATTTTGACTTTTCCGGCAAAAGTACGAGAAGAATGTTTTTTTATCTTATATGGCATGAATAGATTTTTACGGTTTCATAACTCCTTATTTTCATGAAGTTTACTCTACCTGATTTTATGTTCATTTTCAATAAAATCCTTTTCTTTTAAAATTGTGTGGAATTTTGTGAAAAGAAAATGATTTTTAAGAAGAAAGGATATTTTTCTCAACAATTCTTTTCAAGTGTTTTATAAAAAGCATTTTCCATATAGGATGACATTATTTCAAATGTGTATGTTTCAAGTATAATATCTTTATGATTTACATGGTTTCACTTTTCTTATGATGAAATGATATACATTTGTTTTATATGGATTATGTTAGGATGGGATGATGTTTATTAAACCCATTTTTATTCTTTGGGTTATGATGAATGATTTATGTTTATGTTGTGGCACAAGTAAGAATGATTTAATTATGAGATGGGTGGGACCTATATCTCTCTCCAATGCATTGGGTAAAGATTTATATCTCATGAGATAGACATGGATGGAATAACAAGTTAATCCAGTTCAGTGATACAGGACTGGAACGAGGAGTGAAATCGGTTCAGTAAGGGACATTTTCCACTAAGATGGTCTTGGAAGCAATGCCTTGGCTACTATGGAAATGAAATCATGTGCTTAACAGTTTGCCACAATTACATGTTTTATTACCATGCTATTTTATCATGATTGATGATACATTATGATCTATTCCTTACGTACTGCCATGTTTTATGTCATTGCTCAGGATTTTGATGTTTAAATATTATGTTCATGTTTTGAAGTTCAAATGTATATGGTTTGTTTTATTTTACCCATTCTTAACCTTAATGAGCATTTCAGCTCACCCTTTATCTATTTTATTTTCCCCATGATATAAATAAAGGTTTTTGGTAAGAAAAAAAGGAAGATATTTATGGGAGATGTTGACGATATTTCACCAAGATTAGAAGATTATATTCATAGTTTCCAAAGACACTAAACTATTACAATACTTGTGTGTTTGCTTTTGTTATGTATTAAGTATTCCGAAAAAGTAATTTAATGTCCATGTATGTCAAGTTTGGGGTCTCTACAGAGGGAGATTGCTGATTTTGTGTCACGATGTATGGTTTTTCAACAAGTGAAAGTTGAAAGGCAACCGCCTAGAGAAGTTATGAAACCTCTTCCCATACCTGAGTGGAAATGAGATAATATCACGATGGAATTTGTCATTGTACTACTGAAGAATCCTAGAAGGACCGATGCAATATGGGTCATTGTTGATCATCTTACCAAGTCAGCACATTTTTTTGCTAAAAGGGAAGATTTACCACTTGAACGTCTAGCAATACTATATATTAATGATGTTGTAAGGCTTCATGGAGTACCCCTATCAATTTTTTCAGATCATGATCCCCATTTTAAATCAATATTCTGGAAAAGTCATCAGAAAGACCTAGATACTGAACTTCATTTGAGCACTGCCTACCACCCCCAAACTGATAGAGAATCATAAAGGACTATTCAAACCTTAGAAGACATGTTGAGATCATGCTCACCTGACTTTCAGGGTATATGGGATCAATATTTACCTCTGGTGTAATTTTCCTATAACAATAGATTCCATTCAAGTATTCGGATGGCACCATATGAAGCATTATATGGAAAGAGATGTCGCACACCAATCTGTTGGGATGACGTTGGTGAAAGAAGAATTGTAGGCCCAGAACTGGTGGAGGAAACGATGGAAAAGGTAAAGGTAATCCAAAACCACATCGAAGCAGCTCAAAGTAGGTGGAAGAGCTATACCGATAACTGAAGGAAGGATTTGGAATTCCATGTAGGAGATCATGTTTTCTTGAAGGTATCTCCATGGAAGGGAGTTATACGTTTCAGTAAGAAGGGTAAATTGAGTCCTAGGTACGTCGGACCATTCGAAATTCTAGAGTGAATTGGGGCTGTAGCTTACCGTTTTTCAATGCCGCTATGTCTCTCCAAAGTTTACGATGTGTTCCACGTATCTCTGTTGAGAAAATACATGCCTGACCAAACGCATGTACTCACCTATGAGGAATTAGAACTGGAACCTGATTTGTCTTATTATGAAGATCCTGTCAAGATTCTTAATACCAGAGAACAAGTGCTGAGAAACCGGATGACTCTTCTTGTAAAAGTTCTATGGAGAAACCATAATATGGAATAGGAAACGTGGGAACCTGAGGAACTTATGATGAAGAACCACCCGAGTCTTTTTATGCAGTAATATTCTAGAAATGTCAAGGATGAAATTATTTGAAGGAGGGGAGAATGTAACACCCTAAGATTCCACGGTACACTTCTATTTTAATAATACAGTTTCATTTTTTGGATTCATAATATCAAAATTAGCATAGGGTGAATTTTTGGTATATTTCTGAAAACATTCAATTTTTGATGAATAGTGAAAAAACACTGAGTTATAGTTTAAAACCAAATTTTTATTTAAATAATTATTGATTTTATTTGAATTTATTTTAGGCCAAAATAGATACATAATACCTATATTATAAGTTCAATTTAATTCATTGTAGGCAGTTTATACTAATTTTAGATATATAAAAATTTTATTGAACTTTTCCCCGTCTTTTACCCATCTCCTAGAAGAATTTGTAAATTCAGATAAAACTTAATTTTACCACCTCTTTGAGTGGAATTTTGAAAATCTGAGAGACACGGTTAATATCAAGGAGTAAAATGTGGTTCAATAAGATAAAAATAATTTTTGATGAACAGTAACTTTTTACTTTTATTTACAACGGTTAAAAGTAAATAGGGTAATTAAGGGAAAAATGATATTAATATTACCCTAACACATGTCCTAATTCTATTGGACAACTATATCTTGACCAAAAACAACCTTATGAATAAAATATTTTCATTTAGGTCCACTTGGATTAGATTAGGACATTTGTTATTATTTAATTCAAAGAAGAGTTAAAAGAGTTAAAATCATAGTTTAATAACTAAATTTTTATTAATATAGGGTTATACATAAGATAAACTTGATTATAAATATTCATTAGAAAGATAAAATTATTTCCTATATAATAGTTTTTTATTTATAATTTTTAGACATTAAATAATGTAATTTATGTATGACACAATGATGATGCAGTAATGACCTAATTAATGAAATATTAAAATAATTGATATTATAAATATCCAAATAAATGTAATTTGATACATTTTATGAATTACACGAATTTTATAGGTTACTATGACATATTATGATTGTTTATATAAATTTTTTTCGAAATAATAATGCTGTTATGAAATTATCAAAAACAAAATACCCAATAGTGTCAAAATTGATATAAAAGAGTTTTAAAAACAAATATTATATTATTAATTGATATTCTATTCCTAAAAATATAATGTTCAGACAAAGGACTTGGATATGATATTTGTATCATTAAAGGAACACTTGGGGGTCTCTTGGATGTATATAGTATGTTTATTAACTATATAATATAAAAATACAAAGAGACATAGTAAATGTCAAAGTATTTAACTAAGAGTTAAATATAAATGATAAGGTTAATATAGTGAACCAAACCTATATAAAATATATTGGTTGAAATGATTTAGACCCATTACCACTTTAACCTATAAATAATCCACTTTAGAGCCATTATCAACCGAATATATATTTATTATAAAATAATATTTCTAGCTTTTCCAAAGGTTCCCCTCACCCCTCTTATAAAAGGGAACTCCCCCTTATCTCTAATTCAGATCATAATGCCTTTTATATCGCCAAAACACTGCACAAATATTCTTTAAACTTCCATCACTACAACCTAGAGGCCTTAGTTTGATCAGAAATCCAACCTAAGGATCCCTTTTGATCAAATCAAAACGAAGAACCCGAAGAAGATGTAATGTTTTCACCACACTCTTTCAAGTTCCTTTCTTCTTCAACTTCATCTTTCTTTGTTATTTACATTATAAAATAATAAATACAGTATCTTATATATAATTTGATATTATTATAAATATGGTACAACCATATTCAGTATATATCCATCCTTTGAATGACATGTCACCATACATGAGTACGTACGGCTTACCGTCTCCATGTCGTGGTGTAAATGTTATTCAAAACATTATTTATTGGATGTGTATGATAATGAAGTGTAATTGATTTAAATAATAAATATAACAAGATAATTATTCTCTATATACGATTTAACATCCAATTATATATTATTTTAGTATCAAAAGAATGATATTGTCACTCGTGCATACGTACGGACTACCGTCTCCACAAATGCAATGAGAGTCATTCCCCATCGTATCCATTCAATTATAATTCTCATTTAATGATTAAAAATAATGTTTAAGGACTTGATATCAATCTGTATATGAATAAGATACAACGTATCTACAACAAACACTACTTATTTAACAATACATATAAAAGAAAACGAGTAAGTTAACACCTGAAACGACGATAATACTATGATATTATTAACAAAGCAATGTTAAAAGTTCATATATGATATCGTATTAATGTATATGATTATTTAATAATTTAATAAAAATTATTTCACCATTATACAGGAGTTTAACCTACCCTCAACCAAGGAAAAGTACAAGTTAAGGGTTTATTTCAAAATCTCTTCATTATCCGAGTTTGTTTATACGTAATTATCTACTGGGACCTCTTTATCATCCACATCCATATTTCTTAAAAATGTATTTCAAATCATTCTTAAAATTTTTTAGACTATGTTTTAAATTAATTTATACCCTTGTTGACTTTTTATAAGATGTATATAAAGGAAACATTCCGTCTCTTTCCAAACAAGGTCCATTTTAACCTTTTTGACAAAATTAAGGTAAGAATGTATTTTTTTAACTTATACGGCGGGTGCGACTATTTTCCACCATTATAAAATCATCGAAGCTTTCCTTACATGCTTCTCATAATATTTTCAAAGTAAATGTTTTAATTTATAATTATGTGACTTTTAAAGGATTTCCAAAAAAGATATATTTCTCTCAAATAGTTTTGATTTCATCTATGTCAACATCCTTTGATGGATTTTAAGCTTATTTGGAGTTGATTTATTATAAAAAACTTCCATATAGTGATGAAGGTTTTGTGATATGTTTGACTATGGATGTGTAGTTTTTATACCATTCATGGTTTATGGATAAAGTATTTACATTTCATATGCTAGCTTTAATACGAATGTTTATGTTATGTTTAAACTTGTTCATATGAGGAATGCATTGGACTTAGTAAGTGACGGGTGGAGCCCGCTATAACTACTTGATGCATCAGTAGGTCTCATGAGACAATCTAGTGTCTTGGAACAAGGCCTTGACGAATTCTTATTTTAGTCTTGGCACAAGGACTTGACTTTGTGGTTATGATAGTCTGGCATTATGCATTCCATCATTATGAAAGTGGTTATTGATATTGCATTTGACTATTAGACTAGTAGAATATCCATGTGAATAAGTAAATGGAATTATTTCATTTTATTTTTTCCATATTATGCCTAAGTTAAAGTTTAAAAGGCTTTTGTTTTAGTTATACATTGCCTTAAATGTTTATGCTTATTTATGAAAGTTTTTGCTATATTGTTATCCTTACTGGGCATCTAAGCTCACCCCTTTCTATGTTTTATTTTTCCCAAGATGTGAAGAAGTATTTTATGAATGACCTACCGGGATAGTATAAGGGGATATGAGTGTGGAGACAAGATGTTGTTTTAGTTTTTACTTAATGATGTAATGTAACCTTTATGAATGTATCTAGTGATTCCAAGGATACAAAACTAATCGGTCTTTGGAGACTTGATCTTTTGTGATCATGAAAATGTTATGTAACAATGCACCGACTCTAGGTAACTGGGGTCTGGGCATTACAGTTGGTATCAGAGGAATTTTAGTACAAACCTTGTGAGCTAGAATTAGATAAACTCTGATTAGAGCACATAGACTTAAGATGGACATTGAGGATTAGTATAGAAGAAATTCCTAGAATTTTGGTATTGTAGAGATTTTGTGAGTTTTCTGAGAAATACATCCCTGTCTAGATACGAGCAGGTAGAGACGGCACTGGCATAGATGTACCTTGGGGTAAACCTTGAAAACACCGCTTTGAGCTAGACTTGAACGGGAACTGGAGCATGACAACGGACCTTGCAGTACTCTTGGTTATGACACTCTCAGGGGATATTCTTAGGATAATTCTCATTTTCTTTAGAAAACATTATGAATGGTTTATGAGTATATACTTCCTCAATGAAAACATTTTTTTGATTATGGATTATATCCATAAACTGTTCAATTTATGTTAAGTGTTTTACAAGTTTGGAATTATGTATTTCAATTCATAAACTGATCTAGTTTATGCCATTGTTTAGAAATGGTGCCTAGTGGAAGAAATGGAAACTGTATCAACACACACACTCCATGTAGTAATTTCCCTCTTACTCAAGATAATTATAGTGGAGCTGGTGATGCAACTGGTGCTGATCAGCTAATCACCATATTGGGACAACTCACCCAGGTTATGAATAATAACCTTACCCGTATTGAGTACACTGATCCGCCGCATGGAGGATCAATGTTAGATCTCTTCATGAGGAAACAACCACCAACATTTAATGGGATTACAAATCCATTGGTAGCTGTGTAATGGATAAGTTCCCGAGAGAAAATATTTCCGACTTTGGGGAGTAGTGAAAGGGAAAAAGTTATCATGACAGTTTACCGCCTCACTAAAGATGCTGATCAATGGTGGTCATTGATTCAAAACACAAAGTAAGATGATGAAGTATCAAATATGGAATGGAGGGATTTCAAAGATCATTCCTTAGAAAAATACTTTCTTTGTGACCATCGAGAAGATATGGAAAGGCAATTTCTGAGTCTGAGATAAAATAAAGATGAGAATGTCGCAATGTATGGGGCTAACTTTACAAGGTTAGCGAGGTATACTGCAGATTATATACGTAACCCAAGAAGTAAGATTAATAATTTCTTTGATGGGTTAAAACCATTTCTCTGTCGATCATTAGTCTCACAAACCGTCTCGTTGTACGAAGATATTGTCTCATGTGCTATCAAGATAGAAAAATAATTCTCTTAGTCTTATGACATTAAAGTAAAGAAAGAGAAGAAGAGATCTTCCGATCACACTGGGAATGAATATAAGGGGAATAAGTGAAAATTTGAATATCCATCGTGTAATAAATGTGGGAAGAAACACCCTGGTACTTTCTTGAAAGGGATAGGATTCTGTTAGAAGTGTGGTGAAAAAGGCCACCAAGCTCGTGATTGTAAGGGGAAGAAAGAAGCTACTGATGTTCAATGCTACAACTGCAGGGAGATGGGACATTATGCAAATTAATTTCCTAAGCATCAGGGGAACTTACCTCAGAAAAGGCCAAGGGATCAAGGCCATGCTTATGCTATCACTACTGCTGAGGTAGAAGCTCCGAAAGAGGTGGTGGAAGGTAATTTAATGGTTTCCTCAAGTTTAGCCAATGCTTTATTTGATTCTAAATCATCGCATTGTTCCATATCTTACCAGTTTTCTAAGAAAATTAGATATTTCCAATTTGATCAAACAAGGGAGTTTTCAGTTAAAACTCTTAAGGGAAGTATCATTGCTACAAAGTTCTATGGATCCGTTCCCTTTAGGGCATATAAATGTTCTTTATCTGCTGATCTCATCATCATACCCATGATTTAATTTGATATAATCCTCAGTATGGATTGGATTTCGGACCATTATGTGAAACTTTATTGTAAGAATAAGGAGGTTACTATTTTTGATGATGATGATAAAGAACATCTTATCTTTAGAGAAGAATCGTCACCTCGTGATTCTTATCTTGATCCACCACCAATAGCTCAACTAAATTCAATTATCGGAGAGGAAGAGAATGAAATAAATTTGGGTGAGGAAAGAAATGTTCTAATAGATGATGTACCTATTGTGAAAGAATATGTAGATGTGTTTCCGGAGGATTTACCTAGACATCCTCTAGAACGAGAAATTTCATTTTCCATTGATTTAATTCCAGGTTCAGGGACAATATTGAAGATCCCTTATAGAATAGAATCTGTGGAATTAGTTGAAATAAATAAACAACTAGAGGAATTGAGTAATAAGGGATTTATTCTCCCTAGTGTTTCTCTATGGGGATCCCCTGTCCTTTTTGTTAAGAATAAAGATGGATCTATGAGGTTATGTATCGACTACAAGGAGATCAATGCTATAACAATAAAGAACAAGTTTCCTCTACTTCACATTGATGATTTATTTGACCAACTGCATAAAGCTCAATATTTTTCAATTGACATTCGATCTAGATACCATCAGTTGTGTGTGAAGAAGGAATACATTCTGAAGACATCATTTCAAACCAGGTACGGTCCTTACGAGTTTACAGTAATGCCTTTTGGGTTGACTAATGCACCCACTGCTTTCATGGCTCTAATGAACAGAGTTTTCAAGGAATATATCGATGATTTTGTAGTGGTATTTATTGATGATATCTTGGTATACTAAAAATCCTACAAAGATCATGAAAATAACTTGCGCATTATCATGAAGACTCTGAGAAGACATGAATTATATGGGAAGTTTAGCAAATGTGAATTCTGGCTTTAGAAAATTTCTTTTCTTGGCCATATTGTCTCTAAGGATGGAATCTCTGTTGATCCTTATAAGACCAAGGAAAACCATGAATGGCCATCACCAACGAGTATAGTTGAGTTACGCAGTTTTATTGGTTTAAGAGGTTGTAATCGGCGTTTCTTCCATAATTTTTCCCTATTGGATAACCCATTAACAAAGCTCACACATAAAGGGGTTAAATTTGTTTGGATGAAAGAGTGTGAAGATTGTTTTAAAGAACTGAAGAGAAGATTAGTCAATGCTCATATATTTACTCTACCATTGCGGAATTATGGATTCGTTATTTATAGTGAGGTATCGAAGAAAGGACTTGGTTGTTTCCTTATGCATAATGATAGAGTTATTTCCTATGCATCACGACAGCTGAAAATTCATGAGTAAAACTATCCAACTCATGATCATGAGTTAGCTGTTGTAATATTTTCTTTGAAGATATGGAGGCATTATATCTATGGTGAAAAATATGAGATTTATACTGATCACAAGAGTTTGAAGTATATTTTATCACCGAAAGAACTCAAAATGAGGATAAAGAGATGGATTGAACTACTCAGGGATTATGATTGCACGATACACTACCACCCATGGAAGGAAAATAAGGTGGCAGATTCTTCGAGTAGAAAAGATCATGGAGTTTTGAACAAGATGAGAATTAAGAGGGATCCTATTTTCATGGATCTAGTAAAGTTGGATATGGGAATGACCATGGAAGGTGAAACATCAATGATTTTTCAAATGGTTTCCAAACCATCTTTACTAGAAAGGATAATAAGTTCTCAAACCGATGATGAAGAGTTTAAAAAAAAATTAAAGCTGTGAATGATGGGAGATTGAGTGACTTTGTGTATGAAGGTGGAATTTTGAAATTTGGGAAGAGACATTGTGCTCCCAATATACCTGATCTAAAAAGGGAATTGTTGGATGATTCTCATAGTTCCAATTTCTCTATACACCCTGGGAGCACCAAAATGTATAGAGATTTAAAGGAACATTTTTGGTGGGACAACATAAAGAGGTAGATTTCTAATTTTGTGTCACGATGTATGGTTTGTCAATAAGTGAAAGCTGGAAGTAAAGAGCCTGGAGGAGTCATGCAACCTCTTCCCATACCTAAGTGGAAATGGGATAATATAACGATGGACTTTGTCATGGGACTACTAAAGACTCATATATGCAACGATGCAATATGGGTCATTGTTGATCGTCTTACCAAGTCAGCACATTTTCCTACTATAAGGGAATATTTACCACTTGAACGTCTAGAAAGAATATATATTAATGCATTTGTGAGGCTTCATGAAGTACCCCTATCAATTGTTCTGGATCATGATCCACGTTTTACATCAAGATTCTAGAAAAGTATTCAGAAATCCCATAATACTGAACTTCGTTTGAGCACTTCCTACCACCCCCAAACTAATGGACAATAAAAACAGACTATTCAAACCTTAGAAGACATGTTGAGACCATTCTCACTTGACTTTATGGGTATTTGGGATCAATATTTACCTCTGATGGAATTTTCCTATAACAATAGCTTCCATTCATGTTTTTGGATGGCACCATATAAAGCGTTATACCGAAAGAAATGTTGCACACCAACCTATTGGGATGACGTTGGTGAAAGAAAACTTGTTGGCCTCGAACTGGTGGAGGAAATGTTGGAAAATGTAAAGGTAATCCAAAACCACGTCAAAGGAGCTAAAAGTAGGCAGAAGAGCTATGCCGATAACCGAAGGAAGGATTTAGAATTTCAGGTAGGAGATCATGATTTCTTGAAGGTATCTCCATGGAAGGGAGTTATACGTTTCATTAAGAAGGGTAAATTGAGTCCTAGGTACATCAGAACATTCAAAATTATAGAATGAATTGGGGCTGTAGCTTACCATTTCACAATGCTGCCAAGTCTCTCCAATGTTCACGATGTGTTCCACGTATCGCTGTTGAAAAAATACATCCTTGGCCCAACGCATGTACTCACCTATGAGGAATTAGAACTGGAACCCGATTGAGAAGATCTTGTCAAGATTCTTGATACCAGAGAACAAGTGTTGAGAAACCGGATGACTCGTCTGATAAAAGTTCTATAGAGAAACCATAAGATGGAAGAGGCAACATGGGAACCTTAGGAACTTACGATGAAGAACCACCAGAGTCTTTTTATGTAGTAATATTCTATAAATTTTGAGGATGAAATTATTTGAAGGAGGGGAGAATGTAACACCCCAAGCTTCCATGGTACGCTTCTCTTTCAATAATATAGTTGCATGTGTTATACGCAACTTCGAGTTCTAACACACACCACAACTAATCAAACTAGCCATTATGAGTAGTAATACCCACTTTTTGAAATTTTATAAATTTTATCTTTCAAAATGAACTTCATTTTTGGATTCAGAATATCCAAATTATCCTAGGGTGAATTTTTGGTATTTTTCTAAAAACATTCAATTTTTGATGAATGGTGAAAAAACACTGAGTTATAGTTTAAAACCGAATTTTTATTTAAATAATTATTTACCATTTATAAATTTATTTTAGGTCAAAATAGATACATAATACCTATATAAGTTCAATGTAATTCATTGGATTCAGTATATAATAATTTTAGATATATAAAAAGTTTATTGGACTTTTCACCGTCTTTTACCCATCACCAAGGAGAATTTTAAAATTCACATAAAACATAATTTTACCGCTTCTGTGATTGTAATTTCAATAATCCGAGAAACACGGTTAATATCATGGAGTAAAATGTGGTTCAATAAGATAAATTTTTTTATGAATAGTAACTTTTAACTTTTATTTACCATGGTTAAAAGTAATTAGGGTAATTCAGTGTAAAAATGATATGAATATTACCCTAACACGTGTCCAAATTCTATTGGACAAGTGTATCGCGATAAAAAACAACCTTAGGAATAAAATATTATCATTTAGGTCCACTTGGATTAGATTAGAAGATTTATTATTATTTAATTCAAATAAAAGTTAAAAGAGTTAAAATCAAAGTTTAATAACTAATGAATTTTTAATATATGGTTATACATAATATAAATTCGATTATAAATATTCATTAGAAAGATAAAACTATTTCCTACATAATGGTATTTTATTTATAATTTTTAGTCTTTATATAATTTAATTTATTTATGACATAATGGTGATGCAGTAATTACCTAATTAATGAAATATTAAAATAATTGATATTTTAAATATCAAAATAAATGTAATTTGAGACATTTTATGTATTCCACTAATTTTATAGGTTACTATGACATATTCTTATTGGTTATATAAATTATTTTTGAAGTAATAATGCTATTATGAAATTATCAAAAACAAAATACCCACTAGTGTCAAAATTGACATTAAAGAGTTTTTAAAACAAATATTATATTATTAATTGATATTCTGTTCCTAAAAATCTAAGGCTCAGCCAAAGGACTTAGATAATGATAGGTGTATCATTAATGGACCACTTGGGGGTATCTTGGAGCTATATAGTAAGTTTATTAACTATATAATATAAAAATACAAGGAGACATGGTAAATGTCAAACTATTTAACAAAGAGTTAAATATAAATGATAAGGTTAATATAGTGACCCAAACCTGTCTAAAATCTATTGGTTGAAAGGATTTAGACACATCCCCAATTTAACCTTTAAATAATCCACTTTTGATCCATTATCAATCAAATATGAATTTATTATAAAATAATATTTCAAGCTTTTCCAAAGGTGCCCCTCACCCCTCTTATAAAAGGGAACTCCCCCTTCTCTCTAATTCACACCTTCAAAGCCTTTTGGCTCGGCCAAGCCCTGCCAAAATATTCTTTAAACTTACTTCAATTCAACCTATAAGCCTTAGTTTGATCAGAAAGCCAACCTATGGATCCTGTTTGATCAAATCAAAAGGAAGAACCCGAAGAAGAGGTAATGTTTTCACCACCCTCTTTCATGTTACTTTCTTATTCAACTTATTTTTTTCCATTATAAAATAATAACTCCAGTATCTTATATATACTTTGATGTTATTATAAATATTTTATAACCATATTCAGTATTCTATCCATCCTTTGAATGAAATGTCACCATACGTGCGTACGTACAGCTTACCGTCTCCACGTCGTGGTTTAATTGTTATTCAAAAAATTATTATTTGGATGGGTATGATAATGAAGTGTAATTTATGTAAATAATAAATATAACATGATAATTATTCTTAATATATGATATAAAATCCAATTATATATTATTTTAATATCAAAAGAATGATATTTTTGCTCATGCGTACGTACGGACTACCGTCTCCATGAACGCATTGAGATTCATTCCCTATCGTATCCATTGAAGTATAATTCTCATTTAATTACTAAAAATAATGTTTAAGGACTTGATATCATTTTAGATATGAATAAGATACAACATATCCATAACAAACATGACTTATGTAACAAAACATATAAAATAAAACGAGTAAGTTAACATCTGAAATAACGATAATACTAAGATATTATTAACAAAGCAATGTTAAAAGATCATAGGTGATATCATATTAATGTATATGATTCTTGTATAATTTAATAACAATTATTTCACCATTATACAGGATGTTAATCTACCCTCAACCAAGGTAAAGTACAAGGTAAGGGTTTATTTCACAATCTCTTCATTATCCGAGTTTATTTATACGTAATTATCTACTGGGACCTTTTTATCATCCACATCCATGTTTCTTAAAAATGTATTTCAAATCATTCTTACTATTTTTTAGACTATAGGTTAAATTATTTTATACCCTTGTTGAATTTTAATAAGATTTTTATAATGGAATCTTTCCCTCGCTTTCCAAATAAGGTCCTTTTTAACCTTTTTGATAGAATTAAGGTAAGAATATCTTTAATTAACTTATATGGTGGGTGCGGCTATTTTCTGCCGTTATAAAATCATTAAAGCTTACCTTACAAGCTTATAAGAATATTTTCAAAGTAAATGTTTTATTTTATATTTATGTGACTTTTAAATTATTTCAAAAAAAGAGATATATCTCTCAAATAGTTTTGATTTCATCTATGTCAACATCCTTTGAGGGATTTTAAGCTTATTTGAAGTTGATTTATTATACAAATATTCCATATAGTATTGAAGATTTTGTGATATGTTTGACTATGGATGTGTTACTTTTATACCATTCATGGTTTATGGATAAAGTATTGACATTTTGTATGCTAGTTTTAATACGAATGTTTATGTTATGTTTAAACCTGTTCATATGAGGAATGCATTAGACTTTGTAAGTGACGGGTGGAGCCCGCTATAGATCCTAGATACATCAGTAGGTCTCATGAGACAAAATAGTGTTTTGGCACAAGGCCTTGACAAACTCTTATTTGTAGTCTTGGCCCAAGGCCCTGAGTATGTGGTTATAATAGTCTGGAATTATGCATTCCATTATTATGAAAGTGGTTATTGATATTGCATGTTATTATTTGACTAGTAGAATATCAATTTGAATATGTAAATGGAATTATTTAATTTTATTTCTGCCATATTATGCTGAAGTTCATGTTTAAAAAGATTTTTTTAGTTATACATTGCCTTAAATGTTTATTCTTATTTATTAACGTTTCCGCTTTATTGTTATCCTGACTGGGCATCTGATCTCACCCCTTTCTATGTTTTATTTTTGCCAGGATGTGAAGACGTATTTTATGAATGACCTACAGGGATTTTATAATGGGATATGAGTGTGTATACAAGATGTTGTCTTAGTTTTCACTTTATGATGTAATGTAACCTTTATGAATGTTTCTAGTGATTCCAATGCTACTAAACTAATCGGTCTTTCGAGACTTGATCTTTTGTGATCATGCCAATGTTATGTAATAATGGACCGACTCTGGGTAACTAGGGTCGGGGTGTTACACCTACAATGGTCAATCCATCATCTATTTGTCTCATGGGGAACATTAGTGTTTCAATTCATCATTTAAAAATTCTTCATACCAAATCTCATCAAAGGATGAAAATCATATCAAGAGGTAACCCAGAAATAAACTCAAGAATAAAAAAATATAAAATAAAACTATGGGATATATCTTATAGACCACCTACCTTGAATCTGTAGATGAACGATCCCTCAACAGAATCCTTAGATCCCCATTCCAACAACCCTTGAAGCCTCAAAAAAGATCTCATGGAAAAAAGAGGCTTATAAAGATTTATAATCAGATAGAAGAAAGATTCATTCCCTAATCTAGAAGAGTAACCAAAGAGGATATTAGACTTACTTGGACATTCAATTCTCAATGGAAATCACTCCAAATAACCTATAGATGAGGGAGAATCTCCCTTAGAAGCTCTAGTAATCTCTTCCCCATCACTAGGTTTGCAAGGAGAAGAAAGGAGGAAATACGAAGTTGGGTTTAAAAATCTCATAATAGATTTTTCGTAAATTTCAAAAAATTTCTAGGTAGCATGGTTTTCCCGCACTATTTCCCAAACCATGTGGGGGATACTATCCCAAAATCTTCCCTTCCCATGGTTTATTAGGAATCCCAAACAGTTAACTTAATCGTGTGATAGCCATGAAAAAGCCTCTATTTAAGGATTTACATTTACCTGGGATGATCCCCATGGTTTTCACTAACCGTGTCAAAAATGTTCCACATGCCCAAAAAACTTTTTTATCCTCCTCCTTCATGCCTTGAACCACCAAAACACAATGAAGACTTCTTATAAGATTAGAAAAACACTCTTTTCACCAAAAGAAATGACTTAAACTAAAACATAAACAAAAAATCACCTTAAGAAAAATCTTGGATCTTACAACCACCCCACTGTAGGAAAACTCATACTCGAACTGCTCTTCCCGAGTATAAAAGTGATTCTGAAGAAAAGAGATCAGGCCACTGGGCCTGCATATCTAACTCTCACTCCCATGTTTCTTCCTTACCGTTCCTATGATTCTATAAAATTCTAATAAAATTCATAGTCTTTCCTCGCAAGACCTTATTATTGTGGTCCACAATACGAACTGGGTGATCCTCAAAGTATGCATCTATCTCAAGCTCAACATCATCAATGTTTATCTCATGAGGTGGATCGTGTTGAAATAGTTGAAGTTTTGAAACATGAAAAAAAAATCATCGCACTATACTATAGTGGAAGAACCAATCAATAAGCCACTGGTCCGATCTTCTACACAATATCAAATGTCCCCACATACCAAGGCGCCAACTTTATTTTCTTTCAAATTAAATGGTGACCCAATCTTTACGATACACAAAGAAACACACAATCTCATACCATGATCTTGAGAGGTCTACAACGCATATTTTCATATGACTTCTGCCTACTCATTATAATTTCCATCATCCTGTAAATTAAATAAACTTTCTTTGAAGTATCTTTCTTTAGACTCTATCCTAAAATATCAGTTTACCTATCCTCTAACCAATATTATAGAGATATTAACAGTCTCCCATAGAGTTCCTCAAAAGGATCCATATAAACTGTATCTTGGAAACTATTATTGTAATAAAACTCAATGAGTGATAAGTTCTTTTCACATGAACGACCAAAATCCAAAACCCAAACTCTCAACATGTCCTCTAATACATGAATTGTATGCTCATACTACCCGTACATCTGTTGGTGATAAGCCATAATCAATAAAACCTGGGTACCACTTGCATTCTGTAATCCCTTCCAGAAGTGCATTGTGAAATGCGGATCATGATTCAAAACTCCGATTCTCAACACACCATAAAATCACTCTACTTCTTGAACATACAGCTCACCCAACTTATCAATTGTGTATGTTTCCTGGATCAATAATAAATGATCCACTTTAGTCAACCAATCCATAATTAACAAGATAACATTATTCTTATGAGGCATCATCAGAAGTCCCACTATGAATTTTATCATTACATCATTCCACTTCTACGCTGAAGTCAGTAATGAATGTAACAATCCACATGGACAATGATGCTTAGCCTTCACCTATTGGCAGGTAAGGTATCGTGACACAAAACCAGCATCCTTTTTCCTTATTCACAACCACAAATAATGAATATAAAGATCACGATTAATTTTAGGATTTATTTCCCACTTTGAGGCAAGAAATAAATGCATCAACTCCCCTCACACACCTTCAGGCACTACAATACAACAATTAATATAGAGAACTCAATCAGCACCAACAACCCAACTAGAAGGTGAGTCATGACCTTTATGACTTTCCTTTATATCCAAACACTCTGAATACTCTATATGAATCTCTAGGACCAGGCTCAAAAGATTAGAAACAAATTATATAAATAGAAGGGTCATTTTTCTTTGCCCATCCTTCTCCTCTAAGTGCATCTTAGTAAACAAGGCCATCATCCTCCACTAAGAGATGGATTCCTGAACTACCTAATTTTGAATCTTCTAGCTCAAGGAATCTTAAAATATATTTCCTTTTACTTGCGTGAAATATAACTCAAAATTGAAGGATAGAAGGTATTCGACCCACCTTCATTGTCGAAGATTCAGATCACTCTAAGAGAAGATATATTTTAACCATCTATGACCAATAAAGACCATTAATAATTCTCCCAAAAAGTAATTCCTCCAAAACACTAAATCATAAACCAAAGTATCTAGATCAAGATCATGGGTAGGGTAATTTCTTTCTTGGGGCCTTAATTATCTTGACCCATAAGCTACAACCCAACCATCTTGCTTCAACAGTTCCTCATGTCCAATACCACATGCATGACAGAATAAAGTATACTTCTTATTAGGTTTAAGTAATATCAGAATCAGTGTGATAGTCAGCCTCTTCTTCAATTCTTGAAAATAATTATCTCATTCCTCTGACCACTAATACTTAACACCTTTCTTGGTTAAACATGAGAGTGTTTCTAACAAACGAGAGAAATCCCTAATGAATCTTTGATAATAACTGCCCTAACCCAGAAAACTCCAAACATCAGAAATATTATTGGGTTTCTCCCAAGACACCACATCCTAAAATGTATCTTGATCAACTGAAACATTTTACTCAGAAATGATGTGTCCAAATAAATTCACTTTATTGATTCCGAACTGACATTTTGATAAATTAGAATAAATCATTTATTATCTTAGTGTACTCAAGATTATGTCAAGGTATTTAGCACTATCATAAAGATTTTGTGAGTACACAAAGATGTATTCAACAAAGGAAACCCCAAACTAATCTAGATATGTGTGAAATATTCAGTTCATTAATGCCGTAAACACATCCGATGAATTGGTCAACCCAAATGACATCACCATAAATTCATAAAACCCGTACCTGCTCTAAAATAATTTCTATGGTATGTTTAAAGGTCCCACCCACAACTGATGGTATCGTAATCTCAAATCAATCTCGGAGAACACTAAGGTACCCCTCAGTTAGTCAAACAAGTAATCGGTTCTAGGAAGCAGGTATGAGTTTTTAAGCTTCATCTGATTCAACTTCCTGTAATAGACACATAACCTCAATGAATTTTCTTTATTCTTAGCAAATATCATGGGTGATCCCAATAGAGACATACTAGATAGAATGAATGTCTTTCACTCCAACTCTTCTAGCTAAGACTTAAGCTTCAAGAGGTCTCCCTGTGCCATTAGATATAGTGGATAGAAACTGGTTCTCGCCCTAGAAGAAACTCGATTATGAACACCACATCCATTTCGAGGGGCAGTACCAAGAAATTCTGAGGAAACACATCCTAAAACCAATCTACCAGATAAGTAAAGATACATTACTATACATATCCATCATCAAGAATAAGGAATTCAACTTGGGCTATGAATTCCGCCAACTATTGAAAAATTGGCCATGCACGACCTACTTGAACATCCCACTCACCACGAAACTCCTAAGTGTCTCCATCGAGAGATGTGAACATTACCCTACGATGGTAATAATTGATATGGGCATGATACATCATTAAACATTCCGTACACAATATCAAGTCAAAACTTGAAATCTCAAGGACAAACATGTTCCATAGATAATGATAACCACCAACCTCTAAAGCACAACCTCTATTCTATCTAATATCCTCAACTAACACCCCTAATGAAGTATTAATCAACATAACCCCACACACATGTTCCATGTCTAGGCCCAACACAACCCTGAATTGTGCATAGATGAAAGTGTGTGTAGAACCTATGTCAAATAGAGCATTAGTGAGTGTGGAATCTACAAGAATCGTACCTCGAAAAGTATAGGGTCTAGCCTCACCACCTCCAGGTATATAATGAACTGCATGAAGATGTTATGCCCCACTACAAGACGATATAGCCCTAGTACCCTGCACTCCACTGCTCTACTGGGGGTGTATGGTCTCGTCCTAGAGTTCCACATCCACCACCCCTATCGATACAGCTCGTGGAGATCCAACTACCTACCTGATATGGGGAAATCGACCCCCCTACATGCACTCCACACTGGTCTTTGTCCTATAACATTTTCATACTATCATCGGTTCCTATAGAAACTCTGCACAAGGACCATTTTTTATATGATCTTCGCTCGACAAGTGGTCATAAACACTGACTTCACACGTTCGCCAGCCTACCACATCGATAGCATCAAACATGATCACGAACCTAATACACCGGTTCCTTTTTTCGGTTGTGTTGTCCAACACTACCCTGATGGAAATTCTCGAAGTGTCACTTCCTACAATTGGAAGTCGCGCTATAGGTTCTCCCCACTAGAACAACATATCTTCTTCTAAAGGATTTTTTTTTGGGTTTTATTCTAAGATGAGGGCTTAATCCTTCACTTCATAAAACATATTCAGCTGAAATATATTGACCTTGGATCTGATATCATGATGAACTCCATCCTGACAGAGTCATTCCATCACTACCTCACCCCCCACTAAAGAAGGTAAAAACATTTCATGTCCATGAACCGACTAACATACTCCACTACTAATATTTTCCCCTAAGTCAAACTAATATACACTGCATACATTTCTTGTCTTAAGCTTTTTGGGTAGTAATGCTCCTGAAACATTTCTCGAAAACTTTTCCGCACCATTACCTCTACTTGTTCGTTTGAAACTATGATATCCCACAAACTATTTTCTGGCCCCACAATTTATAAGATGAAAACATAATATTATTCTCAAAAGGAGTCTCCAGATGATTAAGAATTGTCTAGATAGACTATATCTGTAAAACCCTGAGATTTTATGAAAAATATTCTTTTTAATTTCATTGATGTCTTGTGTTGTACGCTACACCAAAAGGAGCATGCACTACTCACATCCCTGACTTGTCTTGCATTACACGAAATCGTGACCTTCCACGATAGCATGTGTTTTACGCAATACCGAGTTTCACTAAACGAGATATTACTATAATATTATTATGAACTAACCATTATGAATAGTAATACCCAATTTTTGAAATTTTATAAATTATATCTTTCAAAATGGAATTCATTTTTGGATTCGGAATATCTAAATTATCCTAGGGTGAATTTTTGGTATTTTTATGAAAACTATAAATTTTTTATGAATAGTGAAAACACTAGGTTACTATTTAAAAACCAATTTTTTTTAAATAATTATTTATTTTATTTAAATTTATTCTAGGTATAAATTGATTCATAATACCTGTATAAGTTCAATGTAATTCATTGGAGTCATTTTATAATAATTTTAGATATATAAAAATTTTATTGAACTTTTGACTGTCTTTTACCTACCTCCTAGGAGAATATGAAAACTTACATGAAACATAATTTTACCGCTTCTGTGAGTGGAATTTCAAAAATCCGAGAGACACAGTTAATATCAAGGAGTAAAATATGGTTCAATAAGATAAAAATAATTTTTGGTCAATAGTAATGTTTTACTTTTATTTACCACGGTTAAGAGTAAATAGGGTAATTAAGGGTAAAATGATATTACTATTACCCTAACACAAGTCCTAATTCTATTTGATAAGTCTAATTCGACCAAAAACAACCTTATTAATCAAATATTACCTTTTAGGTCCACTTAGATTAGATTAGGACATTTATTATTATTTTATTTAAAGAAGAGTCAAAATAGTTAAAATCAATGTTTAATAACTAAAACATTTTTAATATAGGTTTATACATAAGATAAATTCGACTATAAATATTCATTAGAAAGATAACAAAATTTCCTACATAATTGTATTTTATTTATAATTTTTATACATTAAATATGTTTATTTATTTATGACACAATGATGATGCAGTAATTACCTTAATAATGAAATATTAACATAATTGATGTTATAAATATAAAAATAAATGTAATATTATACTTTTTATGAATTAAACTAATTTTATAGGTTAATATGACATGTTAGTATTTATTTAATTAACTTATTTTAAACTAATAATTCTTTTATAATTTTCACAAAAATCATGTACCAAATAGTGTCAAAATTGACATAAAAATGTTTTTAAAACAAATATTATATTATTAATTGTATTTTTTTCCTAAAAATCTAATTATCAGCAAAATAACTAAGATAAGGATATATATATTAATAATTAACCACTTTGGGTTCGTTTGGCTTGTTATAGTATGTTTATTAACCATGTAGTGTATGAATAAAAAGACACGGTAAAAGTTAAATTATTTAACTTAGAGTTAAATCTAAATGATAAGGATAAAATAGTAACCTAAACTTGTCTAAAACCTATTGTTTGAGAGTATTTAGACCCATCCCAACCTTATCATAGAAATAAATCAATTTCTAGCTATTAAAAACCGAATATGACTTTATTATAAAATAATATTTTAAGTTTTCCTAAGGTACCCCTCTCCTCCCTTATAAAAGGGCACCCCTTCCCTCTTCTCTTCACACCCTTTTGAGCCTTGAAGCTCGGCCAAACCCTAAAAATTAATCTTCTAAACCTCTAAAGTTATATCATAGAGGTTCTGGTCTTCTCAAAAGACCAACTCTAGTGCCCTAAGAAGAAGTTTAAAGGAGGTGTGTCGAGGAAGAGGTAATCTCTTCTATTGATTCTTTCATGTTTTCTTTCTTCTTCAACATATTATTATTTAGTTGTTTCATTATAAAGTAATAACATCAGTATTACTTATATACTGATATGTTATTATAAATATGAAACAACCCCATTTCACCTTCTATCCATCCTATGGAAAATGAAATCACCGTGCCTGCGTACGTACAGAATACCGTCTCCACATCGTGGTGTAATTAGTTTTTCCACCACCCCATTACATGGATGGGTATAATGGTGTAATGAATAACAATATATGGTTATTATAAAATCAAAATGATTCTGAGATATTATATCATCCACTCCAATTTAATTCAATAATTATGGGAACAATATCATCGCTCATGCGTACGTACGGATTACCGTCTCCATGACGCGATGAGATTCATTTTCCATGGTAACAATTCAAGAATGATTATAAAGTATATATAATAAGTAATCATGAAATATATGACATAATAATGCTACTGGATTTATGTATATATATATATATATATGTCATCTACTTAATTCCAATCAAGTCAATAAGGAAATGAAAACACCGTTCATGCGTACGTACGACCTACCGTCTCCATGAATGGTGTATTTCATTTCATTAATTTATATTATATATATATATATTTACTGAATATATATGATATATAAATCATGATTTACATTCTGGAAGTAAGTAAATCATGATATAAGTAATAATAATATCAAGAACAACAAATCGAAACACATACGATAAATGAAACGATTTTACCCAAAACACTGATTTAACATGAAATTTAAAAAAGAATGGGTATTATAAAGTCACAATTGAACCATATATGATATCATAACAATGAATATGATTATGTATTAAGTCAATAACATTATTTAAATCATTATACAGGAGGTCCGGATACATACAAATCATATCAGACATAAGGTAAGGGATAATTATTCCAATCTCATTCTTATCTGAGATTGTTTATTCGTAAGTATTTACTGGGGTTATGTTTATTATCCATGTCCATATGTTCTCAAAATGTTTTCATAAAATGTTTAATTTTTTTCCAAGTATGATTAAATTAATTTTTACCCTTTTATATACTTTTACCACATCGTATGTAAGGAATATTTCTTTTGTTTACCATACGAGGTACTTTTTGACTTTTTCGACAAAAAGTACAAGAAGAATGTTATTTTTAACTTATACGGTGTGAACAGATTTTTACTGTTTCATAACGCCTCATTTTCATAAAGCTTACTCTACAAGATTTTACGACTATTTTCAAAAAAATAATTTTCTTTTAAAATTGCATGGAATTTTGTGAAAAGAAAATGATTTTTAAGAAGAAAGGATATTTTCCTCAAGAATTAATTTCAATTGTTTTCTCAAAACCATTTTCCATATAAGATGAAATTATTTCATATTTGAATGTTTCAAGTATAATGTCTCTATGATTTACATGGTTTCACTTTTCTTATGATGAAATATCAATTTTTTTATTTGGATTATGTGATGATGGGATGATAATTATGAAACCCATTTTATTCTTTGGGTTATGATGAATGTTTTAAGTTTGTTTTGTGGAAAAAGTAAGAATGATTTCATTATGAGATGGGTGGGACCTATATCTCCCTCCAATGAATTGGGTAAATATTTATATCTCATGAGATAGACATGGTTGGAACGGTAAGTTAATCTGGTTCAGTGTTACAGGACTGAAACGAGGAGTGAAGCCGATTCAGAAAGGGAATTTGTCCACTATGATGGTCTTGGCAGCAATGCCTTGGATACCATGGAAATCATATCATGTTCTTAATGTTTTTCCATAATTACAAGTTTTATTTCCAATCTATTTTATCATTATTGATGTTCCATTATGATCTATGCCTTACGTACAGCCATGTTTTATGTCATTTCTCAAGATTTCGACGTTTAAACATTATGTTCATGTTTTTATGTTCAAATGTATATGGTTTGTTTTATTTTATCCATGCTTACCATCACTGAGAATTTGAGCTCACACTTTATATGTTTTATTTTTCCCATGATATATAGAAATGTTTTAGGTAAGAAAACAAAAGAGGAAGACATTTATGGGAGATGTTGAAGATCTTTCACCACGATTAGAAGATTATATTTCGAGTTTCCAAAGACAGTAAACTATTACGGTCCTTAAGTGTTTGTTTTTGTTATGTACTATGTATTCCGTAAAAGTAATGTAATGTCTATGTACACCAAGCTTTGGATCTCTATAGTTGGTATCAGAGGTTCGGTTTAGTCAACCTTTGGAAACTAAGATGCATGAACTTTAGTGAGATCCCTAGATATATTTCTAAGGTATGTCTAGGGATGTTCCTAAGGTTAAGTATAAGTATAGTTTACAGTCCTAGAATTACAGAAATGATATTAGAGTTAAACCTAAGATGTTATATATTGAAGGTACTCCCCCTTTATTATGTTGTTTTCCTAACATAACTTTTTCCTCTCACACTGTTCTTTTTGGGTTTTAGACAATGGCTGGAACCCGAAGGAACCGTGTTGATCAATGTAATGGAAAATGTAATGATTTTCCTCCTGAACAACCAAATGTGATGGGAGATGGAGTGAAAAATATTATTGTTATACTTACAAAAGCTATGAATCATTCTTGATTTCCAAATGATCAGAGAAGGGAACAATATTCTATTGAGTCCTTTATGAGGCAACGCCAACCGTCTTTCAATGGGGCTTCTGATCCACTTGTTGCTGAACAATGGATCTCTACCATTGAAAAGATACTTTCCATACTTCTCTATTCAGAGCATGAAAAATTCATTTTCTCTTTTTACCGTTTAGAAGGTCAAGCAGACCAGTGGTGGACTCTAATTAAGAATACAAGGCCCCAAGATGAAATTGAATCCATGGAATGGGACGAGTTTAAGAACTTGTTTTTTAGTAAGTACATACCTCGTATTCATCGAACAAAGATGGAAAATAAGCTCCTTGAGCTTAAGCAGAAAGATGATGAATCTGTTGGTATATACGAAGCTAATTTTACAGGACTTACAAGGTATGCATCAGGCTTTATCATCCAACCTGAAAGTAAAGATGATCGATTGTTCACTGGCTTAAAACCAAGTCTTTGAAGGGTATTAGCTATAAGAGACATCATTAGATATGAATAAATTGTGTGTTGTTCTATCAAGGTAGAACTGGATGTTGGTGTAACATATCCATCTCATGGATTTGACAAGAAACAAAATATGGAGTTTAAGGAAAAACTTCAGGTCAATGGTGAAAAGAAGGTGAATGTTTATTTATGCTCAAAGTGTGGAAAGAAATATGGTGGAGATTGTCTAAAAGGTACTAGAAAATGTTTCAAGTGTGGAAAAGAAGGTCATCAAGAAGCTGAGTGTCGAAGTGATGGGAAAAAGGTTTCTAATGACATGAATAGAGAAAAGGCTACAGAGAATGCTCCACCAACACTTTAATGCTTCAAGTGCAAGGAAATGGGGAATTATGCTAACCAATGTCCTAATCCATGGGTTAATGATGATCGATGTGAGAAACCACTTAAGGAAAAGGACAAAGGGAAGTCACATGCGATAACTATTGGACATGTTGAGTATGACAATGATGTAATGGAATGATTATGTGTTTATGTAATGAGATTCCAAAATAATGTTGTGGAATCTAATTTATAGTACAGTGGAATATTAGAATATATATGTATTGCTTTATTATGGTACTGGTAACCATGAAAAGTAATCCAAATATTTTGGAAAGAAGATGACATGATAAGGAGAAAATGAAATGTTTAATAGTATTCATGACCTCATGACTGATATAAGGACTAAGTGATATTATGGTTTGAGTGTATAGAATTTTAGGGATTTTGGTATTTATAAAGAGTAATCTTTTGACAACATTCATGTTTTCACTAAGGTTCAATGGGTATTCATTTTTCAAGAGAATGCATGATTGGAAGATGACATTTCTAGTAATTGTTTTCTTTAAACTATGAGCTTGGATAGAAGTATTTTGGATGAGCCTAAAGATTGGAATGGATTATGTTTGAAATAAGTCAGTATTGTTTATGTATAGAACTTATTTTCGATATTATTTATGGAATGTTATAATAATTTAGTTTTAGAAAAAGGACAACCTGCAGGACGGGAGACAACACGTCGCGTCGGACAAGGTTGTGGGAATCCAATGCACAATTGAAGCGCAACAGGCCTTTATCGCCTACCACTGGCCTACAAGAAGTCCCTGGTTAGTAAAAACTAGTTTTATTATATTAAGCGGTATGATATATGAAGTATAAGTCTATTATTGGAGCCATATATGTTTAATATCGCCATATATGGACTTATGTATATTGAATAACGTTTTCTAATCTTTCATTTGAGAAAGATGGAATGACCCGTCATTCTATCACATGATCTGCTAACACTTCAATGAAGACAAATTCAACTTAATTTCTTTAAGAGATGAAGTGGAAATTATTTAAGGTATGAACAACGGTGAGATTATACCGAAATAAAGTAAGTATTTATTCTAATTTAAATTCTTCAACTTTAGGGAAATGATCTTGAAAACCAAAAATGTTGTCCGAGTGCCCTTATATCCGATGAATCAGATGGTAACTTAGGTCATCACAAATTTATGTCTTTGTGATTGTTGTATTTTTTATAGCCATGTTTTGTACCACTCTCCATCATAACTTGATGGCTAGATTTCTCTTCCATATCCATATTTTCTTCTATGTTCTCCTATGTGGAAACCAAGTGATTAGTTAATTTGGGCAACTGTTACATTTCATAATTTAGTTTTTAAAGATATGTTTTGGTATTCCTTTTTATGATGTGGGTTTCTATTAAGAAAACTATTGAGTAGCAAACCGTTTATAACCCCGATGAATTTCGAGGGCGAAATTCATTTTAAGGGGGGTAGAATGTAACACCCCGAGATATTATGAAAAATATTCTTTTTAATTTCATTGATGTCTTGTGTTGTACACTACACCAAAATGATCTTGCACTACACACATCCCTAACTTGTCTTTCATTACACCCAATTGTGACCTTCCACGATAGTGTGTTGAACGCAATACCGAGTTTCACTAAATGAGATATTACTATACTATTATTTTGAACCGTTATGAATAGTAATACCAAATTTTTGAAATTTTATAAATTTTATCTTTTTAAATGGACTTCATTTTTGGATTCTTAATATCGAAATTAGTCTAAGGTGAATTTTTGGTATTTTTCTGAAAACTTTCTATTTTTGATGAATAGTGAAAACACTCGGTTACTATTTAATAATCGACTTTTTATTTAAATAATTATTTATTTTATTTAAATTTATTCTAGGTCAAAATTGATACATAATACCTATATAAGTTCAATGTAATTCATTGGAGTCATTTTATAATAATTTTAGATATATAAAACTTTTATTGAACTTTTGACCGTCTTTTACATACCTCCTAGGAGAATATGAAAACATACATGAAACATAATTTTACCGCTTCTGTGAGTGGAATTTCGAAAATCCGAGAGACACGATTAATATCAAGGAGTAAAATGTGGTTCAAGAAGATAAAAATAATTTTTGGTGAATAGTAACTTTTTACTTTTATTTACCACGGTTAAAAGTAAATAGGGTAATTAAGCGTAAAAATGATATTACTATTACCCTAACACATGTCCTAATTATATTTGATAAGTTTAATTCGACCAAAAACAACCTTAGGAATAAAATATTACCCTTTAGGTCCACTTGGATTAGATTAGGACATTTATTATTATTTTATTTAAAGAAGAGTTAAAATAGTTAAAATAAAAGTTTAATAACTAAACAATTTTAATATAGGGTTATACATAAGATAAATTCGACTATAAAAAATTATTAGAAATATAAAAAGATTTAATACATAAGGGTATTTTATTTATAATTTTTATGCATTAAATAATTTAATTTATTTATGACACAATGATGATGCAGTAATTACCTTATTAATTAAATATTAACATAATTGATGTTATAAATATCCAAATAAATGTAATTTTAGAATTTTTATGTATTAAACTAATTTTATAGGTTAATATTACATGTTAGTATTGATTTAATTAACTTTTTTTGAACTAATCATGTTGTTAAGATTTTAACAAAAATCATTTACCAAATAGTGTCAAAATTGACATAAAATAGTTTTTAAAACAAATATTATATTATTAATTTTTATGTTATTCCTAAAAATCTAAGGTTTGGCCAAATGAATTAGATAAGGATATATACATTAATAATGAACCACTTGGGGTTCGTTTGGCCTGTTATAGTAAATTTATTAACCATATAGTGTAAGAAAACAAAAAGACACGGTAAAAGTTAAATTATTTAACTTAGAATTAAATCTAAATGATAAGGATAAAATTGTAACCTAAACTTGTCTAAAACCTATTGGTTGAGAGGATTTAGACCCATACCTACCTTATCTTCGAAATAAATTAATTTGGAGCTATTAAAAACCTAATATGACTTTATTATAAAATAATATTTTAATTTTTCCAAAGGTGCCCCTCTCCTCTCTTATAAAAGGGCACCCCTTACCTCTTCTCTTCACACCCTTTTGAGCCTTGAATCTCGGCCAACCCCTAACAATTACCCTTATCAACCTCTCTAGTTATATCATAGTGGTTCTGTTATTCTCAAAAGACCAACTCTAGTGCCCTAAGAAGAAGTTTAAGTGTGGTACGTCGAGGAAGAGTTAATCTCTTCTATCGATTCTTTCAAGTTTCCTTTTTTCTTAAACTTCTTCTTATTCCATTGTTTCATTATAATGTAATAACATCATTATTAATTATATACTGATATGTTATTATAAATATGAAACAAACCCATTTCAGCTTCTATTCATCCTATGAAAAACGAAATCACCGCGCGTGCGTACATACAGAATACCGTCTCCACGCCGTGGTGTAATCAGTTTTTCCACCACCACATTTCTTGGATGGGTATAATGGTGTAATGAATAACTATATATGGTTATTATAACATCATAATGATTATGAGATATTATATCATCCACTCCAATTCAATTCAATAATTATGGGAATAATATCATCGATCGTGTGTACGTACGGATTACCGTGTCCACGACGCGATAAGATTAATTTTCCATGTTAAAAATTCAAGAATGATTATAAAGTATATATAATAAGTAATCATGAAATATATGATATAATAATTCCACTGCATTTATGTATATATATATGTATGTCATCTACTTAATTCCATTCAAGTCAATAAGGAAAGGAAAACAACGTTCATGCGTACGTACGGCCTACCATCTCCATGAACGGTGTATTTCATTTCATTCATCTATCTATTATATATATATATAATGAATATATATGATATATAAATCATGATTTAAATTTTGGAAGTATGTAAATCATGATATAAGTAATAATAATATCAAGAACAATAAATCAAAACACGTATGATAAATGAAACGATTTTACCCAAAACGCTACTTTAACATGGAATTTATAAAAGAACGGGTATTATAAAGTCATAATTGAACCATATATGATATCATAACAATGAATATGAATCTGTAATAATTCAATAACACTATTTAAATCATTATACAAGAGGTCCAGATATATACGAATCATATCAGACATAAGGTAAGGGATAATTATTCCAATCTCATTCTTATCCGAGATTGTTTATTCGTAAGTATTTACTGGGGTTATGTTTATTATCCATGTAAATATGTTCTCAAACTGTTTTCATAAAATGTTTACTTTTCATCCATGAATGTTTAAAGTAATTTTTAACCTTTTTTTACTTTTACCACATCGTATGTAAGGAATCTTTCTTTTGTTTACCATACGAGGTACTTTTTGACTTTTTCGAAAAACGTACGAGAAGAATGTTATTTTTAAATTACACGGCGTGAACGGATTTTTACAATTTCATAATGCCTCATTTTAATAAAGATTACTCTATAAGATTTTATTACTATTTTCAACAACATACTTTTCTTTTAAAATTTCATGGAATTTTGTGAAAAGAAAATGATTTCGTAGAAGAAAGGATATTTTCCTCAAGAATTCATTTCAAGTGTTTTATCAAAACCATTTTCCATCTAAGATGACATTCTTTCATATGTGTATGTTTCATGTATAATGTCTCTATGATTTACATAGTTTCACTTTTCTTATGATGAAATATCCATTTGTTTTATATAGATTATGTTATGATGGGATGATGTTTATGAAACCCATTTTATTCTTTGGGTTATTATGAATGTTTTAAGATTATTTTGTGGCACAAGTAAGAATGATTTCATTTTAAGATGGGTGGGACCTATATCTCCATACAATTCATTGGGTAAAGATTAATATCTCATGAGATAGACATGGCTGGAATGGTAAGTTAATCCGGTTCAGTGTTACTGGACTGAAATGAGAAGTGAACTCGATTCAGAAAGGGTCTTTGTCCACTAAGATGGTCTTGGAAACAATGTCTTGGATACCATGGAAATCATATCATGTGATTAATGTTTTTCCACAATTATAAGTTTTATTTCCAAGTTATTTTATCATGATTGATGTTCCATTCTGATCTATTCCTTACATACTGCCATGTTTTATGTCATTGATCAAGATTTCGATGTTTAAACATTTTGTTCATGTTTTTATGTTCAAATGAATATGGTTTGTTTTATTTTATCCATGCATACCCTCACTGAGCATTTGAGACCACCCTTTATATGTTTTCTTTATCCAAGGATATAAAGAAAGGTTTTAGGTAAGAAAACAAAAGGGGAAGATCTTTATGGGAGATGTTGAAGATCTTTCACCACGATTAGAAGATTATGTTCCGAGTTTCCAAAGACAGTAAACTATTACAGTTCTTCGGTGTTTGTTTTTGTTATGTACTAAGTATTCCAAAAAAGTAATGTAATGTCCATGTACGTCAACCTTTGGGTCTCTACAATATCTAAAACTAGGCTACCTCTAGCCCACCCTCTACAGTAAATATAGGAGGGTTTTGGAGATGAAACTCCCTATTCAACTCGAACATACTCTGTGCCGGCCACCATGGGTCCCATTCCATCATCTGCATAAAACGAGAAAAGTTCCCATAGAACTGCTCTTCACTGTCATCATGAACCACTATATCTTCTAACTCCACTACTAGGGGATCATTCTCAGCAATATCCTCCTGCCACCCAACTAGAACACACCTTAATGAGGCATTTATCTACAATTCCATACATGATATTTAGAACAAAAACCATAAATATTTCTCAAATATTAATTAAGGATCATTATTATTCACCAAAAAACCATTTCAAATACACCACCAAAATTGTTCTAATCACACACAACACACTACCTTCAACCATCCCTACCAAGGGCATGAATAAAATGAGGTAACAAACTCACACGAAAAAAATCCTTACCTTTTACAGCATTTCAAAATGATTCTCACATCACAACATACTCTAATAATATTTCCTTTTATATACCACCCTTTATCAAGCATAATTTATTAATTATTGTTTAAAATTTTCCTCCACTTTTAACCCATTGGTATTGTTTTGTTAGACACAAATTTTAACCACTTTTTAAGAAGTTAAATACATCCCACCCTCTGTGTGTACCAATTGGGTCTCGGTGAAAGCACATACACCCCACCTGAACATGGACATTTGGTCCTTGCCGACTAGGTACCACCAGTTTCCCCGCACACATGTGGTCCCCACCCTAGGGCCTGCCCACATGTCCGAATGTGTCATCTGACTAATTATTATCCCCACATGCTAACACATGTCCTTTACTATGTGCTTTTTCCTCACTCACACACACCCTGAGAAACTTTCAAGGAGGTCACCCATCCTGATCACTACACTAGGCCAAGAACCCTTAACTGTGGAGTTATAATCAGGTGGGCTCCTAAAAATGAAAGTACATCTTATTGACATGAGTCATTTCATCTATCTATTTAACCCTTTATCATTATGGGGTGTTACATTAACCATCCCTTTAGATCACAACGTCCTCATTGTGGTCCCTACATCTCAACCCGGGCAGTGCACCACACATAAGGTAGGGTACCACATATTATAAAAAATGTAACAACTGCGTCCCGGTGACAGCACATACACCCCACCTTAACATGGTCATTAGTTACATTCCCTCCAGGTACCACTATATTCCCCGCAAACACGTGGCCCCCACCCTTGGGACCGCCCACGTGCCTGAACAGATCATCTAACTAATAGATTTTCCCACAGGCTAACACATGTCCTTTCTAGTGTGATTTGTCCTTAGTCACACACACCCTGGAAAAACATCCCCTAAGGTCACCCATCCTGATCACTACTGCAAGACAATCATACTTAACTATGGGGTTCTAATCAGGTAGGCTCCCAAAAAGGAAGGTGTACCTTGTAGACTTTAGTCATATCATTTAACCATTTAACCCTTTATCAGTATAGGGTGTTACACTATGTCCCACACACCCATATCATGTGTGTGTGCCTATTATGAAGCATATTCACTACAAAAAAAAAAACAGTTTTTCGCAGCACCCCCCCTTTATCTGCGCTTTTTTTAGCGCTGATAAAGGGCCCCCCTTTATCAGCTCTTGTTTAGTAGCGCTGATAAAGGGAGGGCCTTTATCAGTGCTTTTCTTAAAAGCACTGATAAAGGGTCGGCTTCAAAAAAAAATTAAAAATATATTAATATATTAATATATAAATATAGTTATATTGTTATATAAATATAATATATAATTTTTAAAAATATTTTAGATAAGTATAAATGTACATTTACACTTATTATACTTAATATATAAGATATTTAATGAAAATGGATTCATAAAAAATTAAAAAAATATTTCTAATTAATAATTTGATAATCATTATGGAGTAATAGTCATTTAATAACAATTTGAAGACTAAAAAAATTAAAAAAATTAAAAAATGATCCAAAATATGTTGAAAATGCAACTCAAACTTCAAACGGCCATAACTTTTGATCCGGGTGTCCGTTTGAGCTCTACCACATATCAAATCGAAGCCTGCGACGATCTCTACGTCGTTGCGCCAGGGGAGATCCCAATCAAGGGATTTTCGAGGTCAAAAGTGGCCCAAAAGGCCTCCAAAACTGAGTTTTTAGTCGGGGTACCCCGATTTCTTAATATTTTGTGGATTTTCACCATCGTTTAACGGGGTATTATTGGATTTTTTTGGCGAGGTCTAAATTTATTCCAAGGTATTACATTTATATTGATATTATGTCTTTGAAATTTCATCATTTTTTATAATGAACTGCTATTTATAATAAAAAATATAACAATATATTCATATTTTTTATATATTCACACCTAAAAATTTAATTATAAATAAAAATAATAAAATATATTTACATATAAAATATATTAGCTTTATCTAAATAATAACTAACATCCATTTTATTTAAAATACAAATATATGAATATTTGTATACCTATATATTAATCTAACTATATATATATATATTAATCTAACTATATATATACATATAAATCTAATAACTATATATATATTAATATAACTACATATATATATATTTGTATTACTATCAATATATATATTAATATCACTATATATATTAATATAACTATATATATATTCATATAAATATATATATGTTAATATAACTATATATATATATTAATATAAATATATATTACTATACGAATAAATATAACTAAATATATATATATAGATATAGATATATATTAATATCACTATATATATATTAATATTACTATATATAAATATATATTAATATAACTATATATATATATATTATAATATAACTATATATATATATTATAATGTAACTGTATATATATTATAATATAACTATATATATATATTAATATAAATATATATTAGTATACAATTAAATATAACTAAATATATATATATATATAGATATCATGAATAGGAAGACAAATCAAAATAGAGTAGTGGTAAAGGCTTAGGCGCGTAGGGGGGAGGTCTCGAGTTCAAATCCTGTGGGAGGCAGGGGCGCGCGCGCATGGGGGAATATAGCAGCAAGCGCTGTTAAAGGGTGAAGGGGGTGCATGGGGTGTGTGGTACAGGGGCAGAAAAGCACTGTAAAATGGGGGGCTCAATCTTAATAAAAGCCCACCCGATTCGCAGTATTTTTTATTTTTTTTTATTTTTTTAAATTTTTTAAATTTTTTTAACTTTTATCAACGCTTTTTTAAAATTGCTGATAAAATGGTCCTTTATCAGCGCTAAAATGAAAGTGCTGATAAAGGAAGCACTGATATATGAACCCTTTATCAGCGCTAAAAAAAGTGCTGATAAAGGGGTACTTTTATCAGCGCTTTTTTAGCACTGATACAAGACCCCTTTTATCAGTGCTTTTTTAGCACTGATAAAGGGGTCCTCTATCAGCGCTTTTCGGAGCGCTGATAAAGGGGACCCCCCCTTTATCTTCGCTAGCATTATCAGCGCTTTTTCTAGCGCTGATAAAGGCCATTTTTAGCGTTGATAAAGGCCATATTTGTAGTATTGATTACTTATACACATAGATGTTTAGAATGATGCATGAATGCTCAACCTCAGGCCATTCAAGCCATGACCACAATATCATAAAATTGTTACATTACACCACATGTGCATCACCCAGTGGTAAAATATCATTAAATGTAACAACACACAACATGAAAAATAATTCCCACCCTAGGTGACTTGGGTTTCCCTCCATACTTGGGTTTTCCTCCGTACTTGGGTTTGTTACTCCCAGGCACGAGATCATTACCAAGGACCAACACTGACCTAATCTCTTTTCTACCATCCCAAAATAGTAATAAAGAGAAAACAACTCCTATGATGCCACTTTGTAACATCCCCGGCCCGGGTGCCACTAAATCAGTGCTATGAGCTAGGTCGTCACATGGCCTCAAGCATGACTCCCCATATTGCACATGTTGCCAATTAGCAGTGAGGGTCTAATAGGTCATGTGGGTAGACTATACCTTCTTAACGAGATAAATTCATAGTAGAACAGAATATAAATACATGAAAAATATGAAAAACCAATAACATACATAACCAAACATCTCCAAAACTGGGTACAAACCACAAACAATCATAGATATGTCACATCATACTACAATTCCATGTGAACAAAACCCAAAATAAATTCAAACAAAAAAATCACCAAAATAGTCAGGACTCCATGTCCGGAACCTCATCAATATACCTCTCAATCACGACTCAAACCCCAAACATGGGTACATTTCCCTTTTCCTGTTTTGAAAATATGAAATCTGCTCAGGTTCCCAACACAGGCCTTAGCAGGGTGTGTGTACAACTAAGTAGGCCACCGAAAATGGTGTCTACAAAATATATAGTATAAGTTGATAGTGCATGAAAGTAAAAATTAATGGTATGTAAGACAAATTCAATAATGGGACCACTAGTTTAAAATAGATACTTTTCCACTACTATTAATATTATTGTTCCAAGTTCATTATATACATCATCTCATCATTTAGTTTGTCATCAAAATGCAATCCCTATGTTAGAAATTTAACTTATTCCCACAATATTCATGAAATTTATCATTATGCATAAGAAAAAAAAGTTAAGTCCCTATCTCACTAGATATTATTATATGACGTAAACACCACACTTACCTTGGAGGCTGAGTACAAGTATTTTCATTGACTACAACCATTGGGTCATAGAGCATCGGTATGACTCTTCAACCCATGCATTACTGGGTAGGTTAGAGCATCAGTCCAACCCTACCCATGGAAGGAGAATAAATCCTTTATACCACCACCAAACCATATGTATATTCATATTTATCAATATTAAAACCAATATAACTAATACATATAACAATAAATATTCACAACAATCAACATAGGATTTAATGTTTTTCCATAGCCTATTCACAATTCCATTTCATAATACATAACCCATTAGCCCAATTATCTCTCTCTTGTCTTCTCCCATTAACCATATTCTTCAATTCATAGGCAATTACCAATAACACATGATAAAAAATTTATATTCACGAACCCTATTAAGGTTTTCAACATAATTAATTATCCCCGACGCATAATCCCCATTTAACTAATTTAACTTATTTTTATTACCATGACAAACAATTTCTTAAGCCATTAAAAAGGATAGGAACATGAAAATAATTATTTTTCACTCCCATTAAAAATTTATACATGCTAATTAAGGGCTTTAAATTGTCACACAAAAACCTTTTTAACACTTAGCAGACTTCTAAGTCCAAAAAGTATCAGCGCACTTAATGGGTGTCCCTACAATGGTCAAGACATCCTCTATGTGTCCCATGGAGACCATGAGGATTTCCATTCATCATTTAGACATTAATTTTACAAAATATCATCAAAGAATAAAAATAAAATCAAGGGATAACCATGAAATATACCCGACCATACACAAATCTCAAACAAAACTATCTGATAAAACTTGTAGACCATATATCTTGAATCTGTTGATGAACACTCCATCAATCAAAGTCTTAGATCCCAATTAAACCAAACCTTGAAAACTCAACCTTTACCTCACCCAGAAAAAAGAGTTTTAAATCTTTATAAGGAGATAGAAGAAATATGAAAACCCTAATTAAGAAGAGGGAGCAAGGAAGAGATTAGACATACATAGACCTTCGATTTGAAACTAACGACACTCCAAATGGCGTAGAGATAAAGAATAAAAACCCTTGTACTATATTGGGATATATTATTATTCACTAGGGTTTCAAAGGGGATGAAAGGAGGAAATCCCAAGTCTGGGTTAAAAATATTGTAATGTAATTTTTGTAAATTTCTGTACATTACTAGGTTGTACAGTTTACCCATACAGTTTTCCAAACTATAAAAAGATTATGAAAAAGCTACTATCCCAAATCACCCCTTTGTATAGTTTCCTAGTAATTATTCATGGTTAGCTTAAGCATTCGATAACCATGTGAAATCCCTTTTCCTAGGCTACACAATTACCTAGGATGATCCACATTTTTTCCCAAAATGTGTGGAAACCACGCAACATGCCCAGAAAACTCATTTTTCCTTCTCTTTCATTCCTCGAACCCCCATAACACCCCGATCCTTCTCATAAGATTAAGGAAAAAATCATTTGAACAAAATAAAAGACTTAAATTGTAACATAAAAACATACCTTAAGAAAAATCCTAGATATTATAGTTCTCAATCTCTTTTTTATAGGATTAACCCATCACTTCCTTTTTCTATCCTTTTTGCCAACCATTCATAGTGATAAATAATCTAAAAATACATTTCCACTTACTTTTTTCAAAATACCAGCAATTTCCATCATAATAATTATAGATACTTATATAAGAACATTAAGGACATGTAATTTGTAAGGTTAAATGTAAAAAAATTTGGAACTAAGCCTCTATGTATATATATATGAAGAAATAAATTCTGACGAATTATCAACTGGGTCCCAAATAAAATAATGTCCTTGATTTATCATTTTGTTGTGATACATATAATTATTTTACTAAAACTCATATTTTACTTCCTTTCAAGATAAATTATAGTAGTTCCTACCAATATTATATTTTATTCATTATGAATACCTTATAATTTTCTATTTTTATCAAATGGAATTCATCTATTTTCTATTACTTTGATTGTAAAGTTACTTGATTGACACAAATATCTCATTCTCATGGGTTAATAGTTATCATGACTTGAAATTATGAATCTTTTTTGTTTATGCTCTCATTTATATATGTATTAGATGTTATGTATTGAATACTAGACATGTTATGTATTGGGTGGGGCCAGCTATATAGAACCCAAATTTAATGGGAAATGTTTCAAATCTATAGATACCGTGTGTATGGGATGATTAAGATAATATAAGATTAATAGGTAACATTTTCATAGTATTTTTAAGACCTCATGTTTATGACATTCAAAGTATCATGTATTAATTATATATCATGTATTTCATATTTACCATGATATTAACCACGATTTATGATTATAAATTGTTTTATATAATATTAGATGGAATTATATTCTTTGTAGAACAACTATGACTAATGTTACCCATACTAGGAAATTTATCTCATATTTTTATATCCATGCAAAATTAAAATGAATTAAATTATTTTTTATAGGAAATATAAAATATGGATTCATGAAAACACCTAAAATAGTTTATAAATAGTTAATTATATATTATTTATCATTTATTATGACTTAGTTCATAATAAAAATAATCTTCATTATTATGGGAGTCATTTGTCTATGATAAAAAAATTTTATGTAACAAACTGCGTAATATTTTAACATCAAATTTGGATTGTAGGTTTCATAAATGTTAGTTGTTATTAGAGAAACATTTAGTACATTTGGTGAATTAAAGAGGAAAAAATATGTGAAAGAACCATTGGTTTTGGAGAAATGATCTATTTATAACTAATATAAACATATGGGATTAACCATTCCACTATATTTATAATAAACCTTATTATGACCTGATCATAATTAGTTTAATGAATTGATATTTGGTTAGTAAAAATAGATGTTAATATCAATAAGTGGTCATATGATTAATTCATCATGTTATGTTTATTTTATGTGAAATGATATAATTATATATTCTTTATAAAATAATATAAATATTCCTTTTCTAGGACTGGTGGGAAGAAATATCACACTACCTTCCTATATCTTATAAAGGAACTTACTCTTATTATTATTTCAAGGGATATCTCAAGTGAATTTGATACTTTTTCTTGTATTCAAATTAATTGTAAATAACTTTTTTTACATTTCAAAATAATCTTCAATACTTCACAATTATCATGTAAAATCTAATTTTAATGACTATATATATATTTCTCAATATTTACATCTTATCTAAATTGGGCAATATCATCAATGATTTAATGAAATTTCTAAAAATTCTTACACACAATATGTAGGAATATATAGGAATATGGAGAAACTACTATAAAAATATTTAGGATCCTAGTGGTTTTCATTTGTAAGGTATGAATATAGATACCCCTAATAATTTATTAGTGAGTAAAAATTATGATGACATAAATTATTTTTATGTTGGGAGAATATAACAGCCCGTATTTTTGATTACATGTATGTGGGTCATGAATAATTTTCTTTTTCTTTTTCTTGAGAAAAGAAACTAATTATATAAAAATTTTAGGGATAAGTAAGTGAATATGATAAGATAAATGAAATTTTTATATTTTTTAAACTAAATAATTATATATATTTGATCACAATATCTTATTAATAATAAAAATGGGAAAATAATAAAGTTAAATATCTTTATTAAGAGAAGTATATATCATGGATCAAAATATTCCATAATCATCATATCTATGATGATTAATATAAAAATTAAAATTATTATTAACCATTGAATAAAAATTTTATTATATACAACAAATAATAAGCATTGGTATCTTACATCATAGTATAATATTACAAATTAAACATAAATATATTGTACATAAATTTTGAGAAATAAGGTAATATAATAAAAACATTTTTTTATAAATTTTATTCTTCATTAAATATTATTCCTATACGAATCCAGGTACAAATAATAATACATGAATTTAGAATGTCATATGTGAAAATGATATTAGAGTTAGAATGAAAAAATAAACATAAAGGTATATATCGAATATGTCTCTTACTTGAACATTACGTATATAGTCAAATGGTATGGTCATTATGTAATATTATTTTTATATTAGAAATATTAATTAAACATTTTGAGTAACATAATTATTATTAATTCATAATTATTAACAAATTTTTAATAATGAAATTTATTGAAAAAATTATGAATTATTTTTATGGTAAAAAATTTTCCACATAAATGAAAAAAAATAATTCATTGTGTATTTTATTAGTCAAACTTGTATATTTATAAAACTAATTATGTATGCATATATGACCATTAGTTATATATTTTTTATTCTAAATAAATAATATTTATTAATGAATTACTCATAAAGGAATTTTATGGATATTTCCAAAAAATATATTAATTTCTAGAAAACAACATTAAAAAACATACCATACATAATGCATGTTTCTTTTTATACATATTAATTTTTTTGATAAATATATTTTTCATATTTATTGTTTTTTCATAAGGTAGTTATTAAAAATATAATATAGTTATTATAATAATAATTTATTCCTTGGAATGTAATTTTCACCTTGAGGAACTATAAACTGGTGTGGGGATCATATTGTACTAGGGGGGTAGAGAATTCTAGGGGACTGAATCAGGTACTTTTCAGACTTCTACTCAAGTAACTGCGAGGAAATTTTTTGGTTCACAATTCATAGAGAAATGATTTCTTCATGTTTTATGTGGTTATAAAAATGATTTATGAGGAACAAGTTTAAGGAAAGTAGATGAGGTGTTAGCTCAACCAGCTAGAATACTATTGTTTCTCAAGGAGCACAATTTGATTTATAAGGAAAATATATGGATATCTACTGATTATATAAATTTAGAATCTATTAAATATTTTTTTAGGTATTTTCATTATAAGGGATGAGGATTCTAAAGATGGTTCTTTTAAATGTATGGTTGTGATGGAGATTGAATGAACATATATAATTATGGGAAAGGGTAAATCAATGAACCTAGATTGAACTATATAATCCCTTAAGTTAGTTAACATTTAGATACATTTCAATTTATTAAAGAGTGTTTATTTGGGAAAAAATATTATGGAATGTCAGGAAATAGTTTTTCTTGGGTGGAAGAAGAAGATAACCGGGGAAAAATCTATTGATGCTAGTCTTGTGCAGGTAAAATCAAGAGATGATGGAATATATGATTAATTTGTTGATGAATATGGGGGTGTGGATTCAACCTCACAAATAATTTCTTTTTTTGAGGAATATTTAGAGTTAAAATAAGAGTTAAAATTAGAAATGAAAACATGTAATGTAAATAAAAGTATCATTGATAAAGGATTTTATCTTAAGGACAATAAATTTATTCTAAAAACAATGGTAACTAGATTAGTGGATATTTCCATTGGCTCTAACATACAACAATTACCATTTAAAGGAGTAGTTTTGGTGAATGAGAATAAAGGAAACTTTTGATTTTCAATTACATCAAATGTTATATATATGTCCAGTCTCGAAGAAATCAAACCTAAATTTGTAAAAAATGAAGAACTAATAAAAAATATTCCTTTTATAGTTGTGTAATTATTGGACAATATATCCCTCTATAAATTTGAATATGGTGAAATCTTCATATCCCACTTCTTGGATAAATTAAATAGATTTATGAAACTTTCAATATGGTTTTAGTTGAGGAATGACACAAAAACAAGAGATTTGATATATATATATATATATATGGCTATATAAGGGTAGATAAGGATGAGAGTGTTGATTTAATTTTAGGGTTTTGATTAATAATGAAACCAATGGCTATTCTATCATTTGGATATTTATAGTTTTTAGGTAAAAGACAATCTTTTTCCACCAGATTACTATCATTCGGTATGTAACATCATTTTTAGATGTATTTAATACCTTTAATGACTTCATCCCAACCTAACCTTCTTAGATTTATCCTAGAGATATAATTTTTGGTATTTGAACACAATAATAAGAAATTATCATTAAACATAGTGGGTAGTTGTTTTTTGTGATTTTTCATTAGCTATTGTTTTTATGAAGGTTCCCATTTATCCTTTAAAATTTTGTTTTATATAAATGAAACTATTTAATTATGGGGGAGAGTGTGTGTGAGTGTGAGTGTGTGAATATATATATATAATTCTATTTTATCATTTTGATAAGAAATATTTTTAATATTTAAGAATACATATTAAAAAAATAGAAGAAGTGAATTATTTTTAATATTATAATTAAATTTATAAAAATAGAGATATTTTATGAGTGTTTTTTACTTAATAGATGAATGTACAGATAAATGATATATATATATAATTCCTAATTATTAAGGTGGTATTAAATATATACATATTTATATGGAATTATAAATATTATAAATTATTCATAACACGCAACACGATGAAATGAATATCATTCTATTACATTGAAACCCAATTTTTTCTTACCAATGGCATATATATTTTATATAACTATAGAATTTATAATCATTCAATAAATATAGAAAAATATAATGCCTACAATTTTGAAATCCCTTGGATCATAGTATTTGATAAAAATAGAATCTAGAAAATCATAGTAACTAGGAATGAAAAAAAATAGAAAAGGAATTATTTTTATATTTTAAGATAATGAGAATTATGTTTTTAGGATATGTAATGAAGTTAATTTGTAAGGATTTAATGACATAAACAGACCTACCAGTTCCCCGCTTGGTTTCCAGTGATCCAAGAGTTCCATCCAAATCCCACATCCAATATTCTAAGGGATGGTGAATGGCACTAAGTTGGAATATCACAAATAATGAAAGTCCTTATCCCAATACACCAACATACAATGGAAACCTCCACACAACAATTAATAAAGAATAATAATAAAAGGTATAAATAGAAAAATATAGATTCTTGTGAGAAATGGGAGGATCAAAAAATATAATCCACTACATAACACATAATACAAAAAATGGACATGATACATTCCTAATAACCAAAAATGAATAGTCAATACAAGTGGATAATATGATTAGGTCCTCGTAACAAACTGGATCCATGCACGAATTTCTGCTGTTACTAACACCTCCTTGTGCCTCTAAGATCTACCAACACCTCTTCTACAAAGGACAACACCAAGTGTTATATAAAAACAAGCCAGACTATATCCATATCCACCCATAGCACCATTTTACATGGTGTCATATCTATAGACACAAAACATACAAACAGAATCCCTTTCATGGGTGAGTATAAACATACTCAGTAGGACTCCTAGAAACCACAATGTAAAATAAAATAAATATCTCAACTAAAAACTTTGGTATTGAAAAGTAATATAGATGAAGATAAATAAATATAATCTTGATATACTCTGTAACTATAATTTTTTTGAAACATAGATAAATCCTTAATCATTTCAACTATAATTCATGGAAATTTCACCCCTTGACCAGCTAGTTACATTTTGAGTACTAAAAATTCAAAATCATCCTGTGTTGATTGTAGAGACCCAAGATTGACGTACATGGACATTACATTACTTTTGAGAAATACTTAATACATAACAAAAACTGACACCCAACGACTGTAATAGTTTAGTGTCTTTGGAAACTCGGGACATAATCTTTTAATCATGGTGAAAGATCTTCAACATCTCCAATAAATATCTTCCCATGTTGTTTTCTTACCTAAAACCTTTATTTATATCCTAGGAAAAAACATAGAAAGGGTGATCTCAAATTCTCATTAAGGGTAAGAATGGAGAAAATAAAACAAAACATATACATTTGAACTTAAAAACATGAACATACAGTTTAAACATCAAAATATTGAGTTGTGAAATAAATCATGGTAGTACATAAGGCATAGATCATAAAGGAACATAAATCATGATAAAATATAATGGGAATAAAAATATGTAATTGTGTAAAACCATTAAGCACATGATATGATTTCCATAGTAGCCAAGGCATTTCTACCAAGACCATCATTGTGGACAAAGTCCATTACTGAATCTGGTTTACTTGCCATTCCAGCCCTGTAATACTGAACCAGATTTACTTTCCATTCCATCCATGTCTATCTCATGAGATATAAATATTTACCCAATTAAATGGAGAGACATATAGGTCCCACCCATCTCATAATGAAATCATTCTTACATGTTCCGCGAAATAAACAAAAATCATTCATCATAACCCAACGAATAAAATGCGTTACATAAACATCATCCCTCCATGACATAATCCATATAAAATAAATGGATATAATTTTATCATAAAAAATAAGAAAATTTAAATAATAGGGAAATTATAATTTAAACATAAACATATTAAATAATTTCATCTTAGATGAAAAATAGTTTTGATAAAACACTTGAAATGAATTCTTGAGGAAAAGGTTCTTTCTTCTTTCAAATCGTTTTCTTTTCTCAAAATGACGTGAAATTTTTTTAAAAAATAATTTTGTTAAAAATAATCATGAAATATTGTAGAGGATTATTTATGTAAATAAGGCGTTATAAAATCATAAAAATCTGTTCACGCTGTATAAGTTAAAAAAACATTCTCCTCGTTCCTTTTCCAGAAAAGTCAAAAAGTACCTCATCTGGTAAACAAATGAATGATTCTTTCCATACCACATAGTAAAAGTAAAAAAGAGGTAAACACAACTTTAAAAATATAGTGAAGCATAGTAAAACTTTATGAAATTATTTTTTATAACACGTTGACATGGTTGATAAATATAACCCCAATAAATACTTACGAATAAACAATCTCAAATAAGAATGAGATTGGAATAATTATCCCTTACCATTTATGATCGGTGGAATCATACGTATCATAAAATAAAGAGAATTACATACACATGTAAATATCATATCCTTAATAATAAATATTATAAAATATTCATTGGAATCATAAAAACCATAAAAAATAAATAGATGGTGATTAAGGCATATGTCTCACAGAAATAATAGTGACATGAAATAATCCCTTACCTTAGTTCTGATTTCTTCCATATGTGTATGAACCTCCTGTATAATGATTTAAATAATTTCATTGAAATATTCAAGAATCATAGTAATTTTTGTGATATCATATATGATTCACTTACGACTTTATATTACCCGTTCATTTGTCAATTCCAAGTTGAAGCAATGTTTTGGGTAATAATCGTTCCATTTATCGTACGTGTTTGGACTTGTTGTTCATGAGATTATTACTTATATCATGATTTAATTACTTATATAATGTAAAACATGATTTATATATCATATATATATATATATATTAATTATATATATTTATATATAATATATAGATAAATTAACTGAAATACATCGTTCATGGAGACGGTAGGCCGTACATACGCATGAACTCTGTTTTCCTTTCCATATTGAATTGAATGGAAGTAAGTAGATGACATATATTTATATATATATATATACATTAATAAAGTAGAATTATTATGTCATATATCTAATTATTCTTCATTATATATACTTTATAATCATTCTTGAATGGTTAACATGGAGAATAAATGTCATCGCGACGTGGAGATGGTAATCCGTACGTACGCACAAGCGATGATATCATTCCCATAATTATTGTATGGAATTGGAGTGGATGATATAATATATCATTATTAGTATCATGTTATAATAATCATATATAGTTTTTATTTCCACTATTATACCCATCCAAGTAAGGTTGTGGTGGAAAACAGATTACACCACGGAGTGGAGATGGTAAGCCGTACGTATGCACGTGTGGTGATTTCATTTTTCATAGGACTGATAGAAGGTGAAATATGGTCGTTTTTTATTAATAATAACAAATAATTATATAAGTGACATTGTAGTTATTACTTAATAATGAAACAAATAATATAGAGAATGTAGAAGAATAAATAAGTTTGAAAAAATCGGTAAAAGATAATACATTTTCTTTGTCGCGCCTCTCCTAAACCTCTTCTTAGGGCACTAAAGTTGGTCTTTGAAGAATACCAAGACCTCTAGTATGTTTATAAGGAATTTTATAAGGGAAATGGTCAGGGTTTGGTGGAGTTTCAAATCTCAAAATAGAGTGAAGATATGTGGGAGGAGGGGCCCTTTTATAAGAGAGTAGAGGACACTTTTGAAAACCACGAAAATATTATATTATAATAAACTCAAACCCCACATAAAAACCTCTAAAGTGACTAAAATTAGAGGAAGAGGTAATATAGGTTTTTAATCTTATCAACCAATCAAATTTAGACATGTTTTGATTTTATTTTAAACCTTATCATTTTCATTTTTTCTTTATTTAAACAATTTGATTTTATTTGTGGTAATAATATTCTAAAATTTAAATGGTAAATAATACTGACATATTAGTTTTGAATTGTCTATAATCAGATACTTAATGACATTATAGACCATATAAATTTCAATTTTTAAATTTTAAATTTTTTTTTTGATTTTTAAACATTTTAATAATATATTATTTTTAGAGAATATCAATATTGTCAATTTTGACACTATTCATTTATTTGAATTTAAATAAAATCCACACAAAAGATATATTCAAAAAAAATATTTAATAGATTCCTAACATGTAATATTTATCTATAAAACTTGTGGAGAGAATTAATTAATTCATATAATATTTATTTTAATATTTTTAAAACCATTTATTTGATATTTTTCTTAATTAAATAATTACTACAACGCTTTTTATAATTATTTAATATAATTATTTGTTGAATAAAAATTAAAAATAAAATATTAATATTTTGATAAATCTAATAGATTTCATAAGAATACTTTTAATCAAATTTATATTCTATAACAACGAACTTTTAAAATGTTATCTTTATTAAATTATGAAGGTGACAACTTTGACGTCTTTTAAAATAAAATAATATAAATGTCATAATCACTTTTATAAGGCTCCAAATGGTAAACAAGTTGAAACTTTTATGATTATGGTTTTGATATACTATACCAATAAGGCTTGGTATAGTTTTTGGTGTTTTTGAGGGGTATTATTTATTAATAAAAACTATATTAATGATTTTTTGGTAAATAAATAATTTCTATATCATTACTTTATTAATTATTAAGGTAATTATATATTTCATAAAAATTACAATTAAATTACCATGATAAATTAAAACATTTTATCTTTCAAATGAGTATTTATAATCGAATTTATATTATGTATAACCTTATATTAAAAATAATTTAATTATTAATGTTTGAGTGAGACATATTTAGCTTTTCTTTAAATAAAATAAAATAAATGTCTTAGTCACATACGATTGGGTTCCAAAATAAACCCATTCGACACAATTATGTTTTATGGAGAAATATAATCATCTAATTATATTAAGCCAAATGTTACGATAATTTTATAATAATATTTTTACCCTTAATTACTGGATTTACCTTTAACTATAGTAAATAATAATTACTATAGTTACTATTAATATTGTCTAAAATATAAAAGTTACCTATTTACAAAATTGGGACCTCCTGATTCCAAATATGGAATCCATTTTTCCAAATTCAAAACACAGAAGTTTCATTTTCTAATTAAAAATTAATTTTGTTGTTGAGAAAACGAGTTTGAAAAGTTAAAACATTGCAAAAGATTGAAATGATTTTACCTATGAGTTCAATGTAAAATTAATTATAATTAAATAATTTATACTAAATGGTTAAAATATATTATATTTTTCTTTTAAAACCATTCAATATTATAATTTAACCATATAAATTATCTTGATGAAAAAAAGGTTTTTTTAAATAAAATTTAGCGTATTTTAACTATTAATCAAAATATGAATGTTAATAGAAAAATATTAAAAAATTATCCAAAGTAAATTTTTATATCCTAATTCAAAATAATTAGTCTATTTTTTCAAATTTAACTTATAAACTTTTCAAAAATTAGATTTAAAATGCGTGCGTCATCAAATGGCGGCAAAGTTCTATTTTTTAAAAAATACTTCTGTTATACAAAAAATTGATTTTGTTCTCATACTATGTTCTAGAAAATGTGTAAGATGAATTATAATGTTATAAAATTCAAAATGAGTTTAATACAATTCATAACGACTACTTCATGATAATAATATATTGTTGTTTAATGAAACATGGTATAGCTTACAACGCAAGCCATCGAGAAAGGTTGCTTTTGCGTTTAACGCAAGCCAAGTCAGCGTTACGTGAAAGATTCATTTGGTGTTGTGTATAAAATAAGACATCAATAAAATTAAAAATAATATTTCTCATAAAATTTTAGGGTGTTGCATACTTCCCCCCTTAAAATGATTTTTCCCTCCAAATCTGTCGAGGTTATAAATGGTTTAATACTTGAAAGTTTCTTTCATAGAAACCCACATCGTAAAAAGGAATACTAAAACATAATTTTAAAAACTAAAGTATTAAACATAACGGTTTCCCAAAGTAACTCGGCACTGGGTTTCCACATAAGAAAGCATAGGTGAAAATATGGATATGTAAGATAAATCTAACTATCATGTTCTGATGGAGAGTGGTAGAGAACATGGCTATGAAAATGTCAACAATCACAAAGCCATAAATTTGTGATGATCTAAGGTACCATATGATTCATAAAAAATGAGGGTACTAGGAAAACATTTTTGGTTTTCTAAATCATTTCCCTAAAGTTGATTTATTTTTTCATAAAGAGAAATACCTACTTGATTTCAGGGTAATATCATCATTGGTCATTCCATGAACAATTTCCACTTCATCTCTTATTTAAAGAAATGAAGTTGAATTTGTCATTCTTGAAGTGTTAGAAGATCATGTGATACAATGATCGGTCAAACCATCTGTCACAAAAAAAAGGTTAGAAAAAGTTATTAAATATACATAAGTCCATATATTGTGATATTAATCGTATATTGTTCCAAAAATAGACTTATACTTCATCTATCATGCCACTTAATAAAATAAAACTAATTTATAATAACCAGGGACTTCCTGTAGGCTAGTTGTAGGCGATAAAGGCCTGCCACACTTCGATTGTGGATTTGATTCCCACATCCTTGTATGACGTGATAGGTTGTCGCCCATCCTACGAGTTTTCATTTTTCTAAAACTATACTATTAAAACATTCCATAAATAATATCATAAATTTCTAGCTTTAAAAAATACTATCTGATATCTAACTTAATCCATTCCAATCTTTAGGCATATCCAAAATACTTCTATCCAATCTCATAGTATAAAGAAAAAGATTACTAGAGAGTTCATCTATGAAACATGTGAATACCATCATTTATCCCCCCATATATCATAAGATATATCTTGTTGGTCACATTCCAAACATGTGAATACCTTAATCATGTATTCTTTTGAAACATGAATTACCATAGAATCTTAGTGAAAACATGAATTCTGTCAAAAGATAACTCTTTCCATATACCAAAATACCTAAATTTCTATATACTCAAACCATGATATCACTTTGTCCTTATATCAGTCATGAGCTCATTAATACTATCAAACATATTATTTTCTCCTTATCCCTTTATTATGCACATATCATATACTTTCCAAAAATATTTCAATCACATTTCATGGTTACCAGTACCATTAAACATATACTATCAAATACTTAAGGAAAAACAATAGTGTAACAATCTTTATATTTTTATTTATTCCATGGTACCATACATTTTTCTTAATAAACATGAAATAATTCTACTACCTTCATAACCCATTGATCAAGCTTAATCATTTTATTCCTCAACACTTCTTTCATCTCAGATATCATTTGTAGTATCTTCATCATCATCAACATAAATGCAACCCATAAAACCATGCTGATTCTCTTCATTAATTTTTCCCTTAGTTCATTAGTTTGCGTAATGCTTGTACATCCCACATTTAAAACATTTAACCATTTCTGATGACTTAGAAATACCATTATCCTTGTATATTGTGTTAACTGAACCTTTTCCATAGCAATTACTAGCTTTGTGTCCTTTTTTCCACACCTAAAGAATCTTCTAGTTCCATTGAAAAATTCTCTATGATGCCTCTTCCCACAAGATTTACATGAGGGAAATTGAACTTTGTTTCCTCTATGATCATCATGAAACTCTATCTTTCTATTATTAGTCGATTCGGGAAACATACCAATGTTTATATTATTGATCACATTATGAGATTGAGGATTAGGCATAATAACGATGTTTCGCCTTCGAAATCCTGTTTCCTTTGGTTGCTCATGAAGAATATCATTCCATTGTCCATCATATTCTCCATTAACATGAATCTTCCTATTTCTGGTCATTTTATAAAACCAAAAAAGCATATTTTGAGAGGAAAAAATCATGCTTGGAAAAAAACATAATAAAGGTGGAGAACCTTCAATATCTAACATATTAGGTTTAATTATAAGATCATTACCACAATTCTAGGACTATAACCTATAATTATACTTACCCTTAGGGACATCCCTAGACATGCCTTAGAAATATCTATAGGGATCTCACTAAAATTTACACATTCTAGTTTCCAAAGGATAACTAAAACATCACTCTGATACCAACTATAGAGACCCAAGTTTGACGTACATGGACATTACATTATTTTTTCGTAATACTTAAGACATAACAAAAACAGAAACCCAAGGACCATAGTAGTTTAGTGTCTTTGGAAACTCATGACATAATCTTATAATCATGGTGAAAGATCTTCAAAATCTTCCATAAATATATTCCCTATTTGTTTTCATACCTAAAACATTGCTTTGTATCCTAGGGAAAATAAAAAATAAAAAGGGTGAGCTCAAATGCTCAGTAAGGGTAATCATGGATAAAATAAAACAAACCATAAACATTTGAACTTAAAAACATGAACATAAATTTTAAACATCAAAATCATGAGTTGTGAAATAAATCTTGGAAACTACTACAAAAACAGGCAAGGGGAGAACTACCCTATTATCAGCGCTAAAAAAAGTACTGATAAAGCGGTGCCTTTATCAGCGCTAAAAAAAGAGCTGATAAAGGGGCACTTTTAACAGGGCTAAAAAAAGTGCTGTTAAAATTTCCCCTTTATCAGAACTTTTTTTATGGCTGATAAAGCCCCCACCACATTATAAATGCTTTGTTTTAGCAATGATAAAGGGGACACCTTCATCAGTGCTTCTTTTAGTAGAGCTGATAAAGGGGGGATTTATCAGTGCTTTTTCCTACTGCTAATAAATTTTATTTTTCTAAAACAACATGACAAATAAAATATTGTTATATAAATATATTTATATTGATATAAATGTAATATATATTTTTTAAATATATTTTATGTAACACCCCAAGATTTCATAGTACGTTATTTCATCAATGTAATTCAATAACTTGCACTACACGCAACACCGAGTTCAAGTACACCATGACTTACCAAACTAGCCATTCAAAAATGGTTACGAATATTATTTAATTAATTTTGAAATGTATATAATACTTATAATTTTAGAATCCATATTATGAATTTCTTAGACATAATGAAATAAAAATTCATTTTTTTCAGATAAAAGAAGTATTTTTTAAAATAATGCAATTTTCCCACCTTTTAATGGCGAACCCTTTTTAAATCCAATATTTTAAACTTTCATATATTCAATTTGAAAAAATAAACTTCTTTTTTAGAATCAGGACATAAGAATTTAGTTTCAATAAAGTTTTGGATTTTTTCTGAAAACTTTCAATTTTTGATGAATAGTGAAAAACACTGAGTTGTTGGTTAAAACCGACATTTTATTTAAATAATTATTTATTTTATTTAAATTTATTTCAGGTCAAAATAGATACATAATTCCTATATATGTTCAACATAATTCATTGGAGTCATTTTATAATTAGTTTAGATATATAAAAATTGCACTGAACTTTTTACCATCTTTTACCCACCTCCTATGAGAATTTAAAAATTTGCATAAAACTTAATTTTACCGTTTCTGTGAGTTTAATTTCCAAAATCTAAGAGACAAGGTTAAAATTCGTAAGTAAAATTTTGTTCAATAAGATGAAAATAATTTTTTGGGGAATAGTAACTTTTGACTTTTATTTACCACAGTTAAAGGTAAATAGGGTAATTCAAGGTAAAAAGAATATTATAATAATAAAAACTATCTTAACACATGTCCTAACCTTATTGGATGAGTCATTTTCAACCATATGAATCCTTGGGTTGATTTTGGGACCCCATGGAGCCACTTATTAAGATAATGACACCTTATTTTAATTAACTTAAAGTAAAGGAAAAAATGACATAAACAAATATCTTTTAGTAAATAATATTTACATGGGGTCATATAAGTTGTAATTTAGACTATAAATATTAAATGTAAAGCTAAAACGATTTCATACATAATGGTATTTTATTTATATTTTTTAGACTTTAAATAATTTAATTTATTGATGACACAATGATGATGCAGTAATTACCTTGTTAAGGAAATATTAAAATAATTGATATTATAAATTTCCAAATAAAAGTAACTTGAGAATTTTTATGAATTAAACTAATTTTATTGGTTAATATGACATGTTAGGGTTGATTAAATGATTTTTTTCCAAAGTAAAAATGTTGATATGAATTTAACAAAAAATAGAAAATAGTGTCAAAATTGACATAAAAGATTTTTTAAAAAAATATTATATTATTAATTGATATTATATTCCTAAAAATCTAATTTTCAGAAAAATGTCTTAAATAATATTATATATATCATTAATGAACCACTTGAGGTTTTATTTAAAGTTTATAGTATATTTATTAACCATATAATATAAAAATACAAAGATACATGGTAAATGTCAAACTAATTAACTAAGAGTTAAATCTAAAAGATGATGTTAATATGGTGACCCAAACCTTCCTAAAACCTATTAGTTGTGTAGTTTTTGACCCATAACCACCTTATCCAGGAAATAAATTATTTTTGTGACCTTAACAAACCGAAAATGATTTTATTATAAAATAATATTTCAATCTTTTCCTAAGGTGCCCCTCACCCCTCTTATAAAAGGACACTCCCCCTTCTCTCAAATTCACACCTTCAAAGCCATTTGGATCGGAAAAACGCTGCACATATATCCTCTAAACTATCCTACCTTCATTTTAGAGGACTTTCTTCAGTTAGAAAGCTAGCCTATGGAGACCTTTTGATCAAATAAAACGGAATAACTCAGAGAAGAGGTAAATATTTCATCACCTCTTTCAACTCCTTTTCTTCTTAGACTTCTTCTTTCCTTGTTGTTTCCATTATAAAATAATGACTCCAATATATTCTATATACAGTTATGTTATTATAAATATGTTACAACCATATTCATTATTCTATCCATCCTTTTAATGACATGTAACCATACGTGCGTATGTATGGCTTATCGTCTCCACATCGTTGTGTAGTTGTTATTCAATACATTATTATTTTGAATGGTATAATAATTATGTATAATTGATGTAATTAATAAATATAACATGAAAATTATTCTCTATATATGATATACCATCCAATTATATATGATTTTAATATCAAAAGAATGATATTGTCGCTCGTGCGTACGTATGGATTACTATCTCCAGGAACGCTATGAGATTCATTCCCCAACATAACCATTCAAGAATAATTTTCATTTGATGATTAAAAATAATGTTTAAAACTTGATATCATTCTGGATATGAATAATAAACATCTCATCCATAAAAAACATGACTAATGTAACAAAGAATATAAAGGAAAACAAATCTGTTAACACCCGAAACGATGATAATACTAAAATATCATTAACAAAGAATTATTATAAGATCATATATGATATCATAATTATGTATATAGATATTTTATAATTTAATAACAATTATTTAACTATTATATAGGTGGTTAACGTACCCTCAACAAAGGAAAAGTACAAGTTAAGGTGGTTCTTATTTCACATTTGATTCTGTGAGATTTCAATTGTTCGCCACTTATTTATTACATGTGGTGTATTGCGTACTACCATTTGATATATATTATCATGATTATATTTATATTCATGGTATTATGTGAATGATTTTGTGCTTATTATATTTTTTATACGACTTGATTGATTTCAATGTTGTAAGGGGATTTCATCTCACTTCTTATTTCCACGAGATTCACGTTTTATTTCCACTATTTCTTTTTGTTTTGTGTATGTACTAGATATGATTGTATTCCTTGTGTAATATAATTTAATATATGGGTATTTACAACATCATTGAATAATATTTCTTTCATGGGGTGTATGTTTTGGGAGTCACCAAATCGGTAAGGGTTAATTCTAAAATCACTTCACTATTAGAGGTTGTTTATATGTAATTATCTACTGGGACCTCTTTATCATCCACATCCATGATTCTTAAAATGTATTTAAAAAACATTATTATTATTTACTAGATAATGGGTTAAAGTAATTTATACCCTTAGTTGACCTCATATGTTTTTGAAAGGAATCTTTCTGTCGTTTTCCAAACAAGGTACTTTAAAACATTTTTGACAAAATTAAGATAAGAATGTCTTTTTAACTTATATGGCGGGTGCTGATATTTTCCACCATTATAACATAGTCAAAGCTTCAATTACAAGCTTATAAGAATATTTTTAAAATAAATGTTTCTTTATAATTATTTTACTCTTAAATGATTTCAAAATAGAAAGAGATATTTCTCTCAAATAGTTTTGATTTCATCTATGTCAACATCCTTTGATAAATTTTACACTTGTTTGAAGTTGATTTCTTATGATACAAATCATCCATATTTTATTTAATGTTTTTTGATATGTTTGACTACGGATGTGTTATTTTTATTCCATTCATGGTTTATTGTAAAAGTATTGACATTTCGTATGTTAGTTTTAATATGAATTTTTATTTTATACTTCGACCTCTTCTTAAGATGAATGTGTTGGACTAGTATGTTCCAGGTTTGGGAGCAGTAAATGTAAGACCTCTGGGTTTGGGTAGGATTATATTAGACCCTCTGGGTTAGACTCCAGTTATAGAGGATCTCTGGGTTGGAGTCCGGTTACAGAGGCTCTCCAGGTTGGAGTCTGGTTACAGAGGCTCTCTGGGTTGGGGTCTGGTTATAGTTAGCCCCTAGGTCCTGGCACGAGGCCTTGACACAGAAATTAAAGTCTATAATTATACATTCCCCTATTAATAAAATAAAATTTATGTTTCATGTGGTTATTTGACTAGTAGAATACCCATGACTATGTTTTATTATGGCATTATTTACTCAGCTCATATTCCTACCATAAAAGTGTTCATGTTTATTATTTGTAACGGAATGTGTTTTCAATTATTCACCATGCCTAGAATTTATTTTATCTTCCGTTGTATTTCTTAACCTTACTGGTCATTTGATCCCACCCCTTTCTTATGTTTTATTTTCCCAGGATTCCCAGAAGTGTTTTATTATTGATAAGTATGGTTAAGCTAGGGGATTAATGGAAGTCTCAAAGGATCATTTACGTTGGGTTTTATCTTCTAATGTGTAATGTGACGTTCATGTATGTAATCTATTTTCCAATACTACTAAACAGATCAGTCCTTCGGGACATAATTTCTAGTATTCATGAAAATGTATTAAAATAATGCACCGACTCTGGGCTTTTGGGGTCGGGGCATTACAGCTGGTATTAGAGGAAGTTTTAAAATAACCTTGGAAATAGATTTAGATAAACTATAATTTGATTAAATTACCCTAAGATAGAATTTGAGGATTAGTATATAAGAACTTCCTAGAATATTGATAATTTAGATATTTTTTGAATTTTCCAAGCATTACATCCCTGTCTGGATACGAGCTGTTAGAGGCGGCTCTTGCATAGATGTATCTTGGGGTAAAACCCGAAAACACCGCTTTGAGCTATACTCGAATGGGAATTGGAGCACAACAATGGGACTTACTACCCTCTTGGCTACGACACTCCTGGGGATATTCTTAGGATAATTCACATTTTCATTACAAGCCATTGTGAAGTATTTATTAGTAAACACTTCCTCAAAGAAAACATTTTTATTATTATGGAGTATATTTATAAAATGTTCAATTTACGTTAGGTATTTTACAAGGTTGGAATTATTCATTGTGATTCATAAACTGACCTAGTGTATTCCATTGATTAGAAATGGCTCCCAATAGAAGGAATAATAACTCCAACAATACGTATGATCCAAAGAGTAAGAAGGATCATATATTTCTTGGTATTAAGCCAACATTTATAAAGGAAATAGTCTTCCATGTATTCTCAACATATGAAGAAATAATATCATGTGTTAATAAGATAAGTAAAGAATTCTATGAGTCCTATGGATTTGAAGAGAAGAAATAGAAGAAAAGGATGGTATAGAAAATGATGGATAAAGAGAAGAGGGGATAGAAGGATTTTCCCATATGTGATAAATGTGGAAAGAATCACCTTGGTAAATGCTTGAAGGGAATGGGAGTTTTTTATAAGTGTGGAGAAAAAGGATACCATGTACGTGAATTCAAGGGTAAGAAAAAGGTTTCAAATGTAAAATGTTTCATCTACATGGCATTGGGACACTATGTGAATCAATGTCCCATTCATCAGAGAATAACAAAAATGAAGCTATTGAATAATAATAATGTTATGATACTACCTTAGATGAAGAGGAATGACTAGTGTTCTTATGTTGTTGTTATTGAATTATTTCATTTGAGTGTTATATCAACAATATACTAGTTATATGAATTATGGGGATAAATAAAGATTATACTGGAGTACTATTTTATAGGGGATTTGATATTATATGGTTATAAGAAAAGTTAACTAATAGTAAGCTACTCTTTTTGGAAAATACATGGTTGAAGTAAAAGTAATCCTTAATATTTCCCTAATAATGATTTACTAATTTTGGAATAAGAGATGGTTGATTTGGATAAATTATATTGGATTTTTTTGACTTCCATGGAAATGATTAATAGTTTTTTTATTTCATCATTGTTGGAATATTCAAAAATTTTGGATATAAATAATATATCCAGTATTCTATAAAGAATAAGGGAGCATGAATGTAATCAATAAGGAGTTGTGGTAATTCAGGGTGTTACTATGTTTTAAAAGAATAAATGATGATGGTGTTCACATGTTATTACGCGGCAAAAAGGTTCTTAATTATGTTTAACATATTTATAAATTTTGGACTGTGAGTTTGGATAAAAGTATTTTGGATAATTCTAAAGGCTGGAATGGATTAAGTTTGAAATTGGATTCAATTGTTAAGGTCATTTTTGGATTGTCATAAAAATGACAACCTAGAGGTCGAGCAACAACCAGTCGAGTCTGGCAAGGCCATGAGACTTGAACCAAAAACCAAAGGCCGACAAGGGTGTATGATTCTCGCTCAAATTTACCCAGTAGAAGAAGGTAGGACAGTCATTGTAGTTTATCTTGGGTTGTCGAATCCTCAGAGACCTAAGAAGTAACCTATAGACACGTACATTCTATGGACTATTTTTGGCTATGAAGTGGCCAAATTGGATTGATTTTAGATGGGTTTGAAATATATGTAATAGATTTAAGTGAATTCAATTTAAAAGAATGATTTGATCCTAGGTTATCACTTGGGGTGGATTGAGTGTATTTCCTTTTCAATGATTTCAATTTCTTATATTTAAGATGGATTCATTTAAGAAGATAAAACAACATCATCAATTACTGATTTAATTACTACCCCCTTTAATACTAATAACCTATACACTTGAAGGATCAATGTTTTGAGCACTTCAAGGTAAAGGTTCGTATTTTCACTTGAAGTGTGTGGCCTTAAATTCAACAAGGATGATGGAGTTTAAAAATCATAAAATAAAAATATCAATTAATGAAGTGATTATAAATTAATGGGGTGATAAATAACATCCAATACAGCCCCTTTCTACTCCCTTGGATCAAACCATAAGTGGTTTATCCCTCCATTGATCTCATGGTTTCAATGGAAGCGGAAAATAGACTCATGAGGGAGGAAATGGAGAAGTAAAGAAAACAATAAAAATAAAATGATCACTCCACCGTTGTGTGAATAATTTCACAAGGTTTGGTGTGAATAAATTCAAACCTTGATCCAAAGGTATCAATGTGATGTGAATAACAACAAAATAAGAATAGAACAAGAACTTTTATTAAGAAACTAAAGTGAATTGAACAACTCACATGTGTAAGACAAATTTGAGACAACAAAATTGCAGCATAACATTACAAGTGAACAAAGATCCAAAGATTCAAAACTCCTTCACCACCACTACCTTAAATAGGCATTTTGGGAGTCTTGGTTCGAGCCTCAAACAGTAAAAAGGATCCCACTTGAGTATGGTAGGCCTAGGGTGGTGGAATGTAAGGGAGAGGAGACTTTTCCACCCTTGACCCGAGGTGGCAGCCAGCTTGCTTCCACCGAACAGACGCGCTTGTAAGTCCTTCTAGATGGCCCAATCAGAGTAGGATATATAAGATTAAAATGGAGCACCTTATGTATTATAACTGCCTGTCAAATTTGGTCCCATTTGGATTTGTGGATTCCGAGATATGATCAAATTAGTGGGCTGTTTTTCTGGGCCACAGAATCTGGCCCGGAATTTTATCCCTAACATAGGCCGCCTAAATGGACACCATGGAGGCCACATTAGCATTGGCTCCTGAAGAGTTATTTGTTCCTCTACATGTCTGTTAGCATCCCACAACATTTCGGATTCGTGGGACCTGTATGTTGGGCCCCACAGTCTTATCAGTGGGATGGTGTCCAATCTGACTTCTCCAGAATTGTTTCCTTTCATCACAAAATATCCTCATCTTCTTCCATGAATTATCCAATGATCCCTGAATCAAACATGTTAATATATTTAAGTGTAGATAAAATTCCCAAAATATCAAATTAAAATATGTATAATTAGATTCCTTAAAATTAGATTAATCATTGGGTACTTTAAATGATGTTAAAAAATGTACCACATAATAGTGCATTTTAAGATGGTATTACAATCATAATGTGAAATGATGTTCAAAGTGTAAAATGCACTAAAATGGTGTTTATGAATAATAAATCACATGAATATTATATATATTAACAATGAATATTAGCCTCATTTAGTGGCTAATCACACCCCCCAAATTGAGTTTTGCTAGTCCCGAGCAAAATATATCTCAACAATATGAAATTTGAATTCCCTTTTCCAAAAACATTTTAGTACAAAATGATTACCAGAAACCCTTATACCAAAAAATCATGAAAACCATAAAAATATTTTAATACAAGATAGTTTCATAAGCATATCCAATTCCCAAGCCCATTACATTGTTCAAATTCATTGCCATATTTCATCCAATATCAATTAAGTATTAGGATGTGTTGTGCATCAAAATAGATATGGGGGTTCATTTTTATTCAAGGGGGGAGTGATGTAAGCTCTAGGTGGAATCACATTTCAATATTAAGATGAGTATTCATTTTTTTATTGTATTTTGTTTTGTTTTTTGTTTTTTTTTTGTTTTTTTTTTGTTTTTTTGTTTTTTTTGCAATTTTGCCATGGTAATTGATGTTACACTCAAATGAGTCAACCCCTGTAGAGTGACTTTACCGATGACTCCCAGGATCAAAGACCTTAGGGCACAGAGTGAATCCCACATACTCGGGAATCATCTCATGTTAACTCAGTCAAAAACAAATTCTAATTACCAAAAATTGAGATAAAATTACTAACTCTGGGCCAGACAACTATGGAGTCATGATCCCCAAGTGCCGAAAGCCACGCATTAGGTCATTTCATTGCTCTACGCGCAAATTTTTTTTTAATTTTTTATCAATACTCATATTAAACTAAAATGATCACCAAACCTATGCTATTTATTTAGGGGACCCCATGAACTTAATCTAATACCCCACTATCCAAAGGACGTGCATTGTGATCTTTTTTTATTTGGATGAAAATATAAACGATGAAATATCACATTGGACATCCACACTTTCCAAAATCTATGCTCATGAAATTATACAAGGATTAATATCAGAATTAGGGTATGCTAAATAATTTGATATTTAGTTTCAAAGTGTGCAATGTGTATTACCATGTTCAAAGTTAAAGGAATTTTTCCTTCCATTTACACATTTTTTTCAAATCATTCATTTTTTTACACAAAATCATTTTTTTATTTTATCTCCCCCCAACTTAAAGCAACATTGTCCCCGGTGTTTGAAGAAATGAAAATTTAGAAGGAGTAGAGGCAGATAAAAAAGGAAATTGAAACTGAGGATCATGGAATGAAATCACCTGGTGGTTGAAGTTGAAGTTCATGCTGCTCCAAATTAGTCCTTTGATCTCTTGGGGGATGTAGGCACCTCCTTGATTGAACATGTATCACCCAGAATAGTACCTGAACCAAAATAAGAACAAACCAGACAAAACAAAAAACACAACGACTTATTTAATTCCAAGTATCATCATTTTTATGGTTTTTCCTGTTTTTTTATTATTTTGCAAACTAATGATACATTGTCTTATTTTAATTTTCTGGGTAAGGTATTACTCATGGATCACACCGCGTGACACAGATGAATACGGTGCTCCCCTTTCATACCCATCCATAATCATAATAGAAGAACAGGTCAATAGTCTTTTTTTAAATATAAAAATGATTAATTAATCATATTTAAAATATAAATTTTATTAAAACAACAAAATGATAGGAAACTTGAAAACCATGGGTTGCCTCCCATGCAACGCTTTTTTTAGCATCATTATGCCGACTTGGACCCTAAATCTATCAATTTTTTTTGTTTATTGGTTTCCTCAGTTAACTCAACCTCTATTTCCTGTTTGTTGAATGATTAAATGAATGGTTTTAACCTTTGACCATTTACCTTGAAAATGTAACCACTTGGGGGATCTTGAATCTCTACTGCCCCATGGGGGTACACATGATGCACAATGAAAGGTCCTGACCATCTAGACCTTAACTTTTTCAGGTGTAAATGAAGTTTTGAACTATACAAGAGCACAAGTTTCCCTGGTTCATAATGTTTGACCTTGATATTTATAGATTGGTAGGCTTGAACTCTAGCTTTATTGATCCTTGAATTTTCATAAGCCTCCATCATTAATTTCTCCAGTTCATTGATATCTAATTTACTTTTTGTTCAAGCCAATGAGAGGTCATAATCCATTTTCTTAATTGCCAAAAAGGCCTTATGCTCAAATTCAATAGGTAAATGGCATGATTTTCCATAAACCAACCTATATGGTGACATTCCTAGGATGGTTTTGAATGCTGTACGATATGACCAAAGAGCATCCAAGAGTTTCTCGGACCAATCATTCCTATAGGGGTTGACAGTGTTTTCAAGAATTTTCTTAATCTTCCAATTCACTAACTCAGCTTGACCATTGGTTTGAGGATGGTATGCAGTGGACACATTATGAGAAATACCATACTTAGACATGAGTGAAGAGAATGGGTGGTTGCATAAATGGGTTCCTCGATCACTGATTATAGCCCAAGGAATTCCAAATCAAGAAAATATGTTCTCTTTTAGAAATTGAATCACAACTTGATGATCGTTGTACTTAGTGGGAATATCCTTAACCCATTTTGAGACATAATCAATAGCTAAGAGTATGTAGAGGTATCCCTTAGATTTTGGGAAGGGACCCATGAAATCAATTCCCCAACAGTCAAAGATTTCAACCACTAAGATGGGAGTGAGTGGCATTTGATTCCTTTTTGTGATGGACCCTACTTGTTGACACCTTTAACAACTTTGAAAAAATGTGTAGGAGTCCCTTGAGATGGTGGGCCAGAAGAGACCACATTGAAGAATCTTAGCATATGTTTTCTTAGAGGAGAAGTGACCTCCACATGCCTCACTATGACAGAATTTAAGGATGGACTCTTGTTCAGATTCTGGAACACACCTCTTAATGACTTGGTCAGGGAAGAACTTATAGAGGTATGGATCATCAAACACATAGTGTCTAACATCGGAAAGGAATTTCTTTCGAGCATGAGTCCCTAAGAATTTTGGAATGACTCTTGTAACTAAGAAAGTGGCTATGTCGGCATACCAAGGGCAGTCACTCACATAGTATATGTGTTCATCAGGAAATGAATCAGACACAGAAAGGTGATTTGAGTTGTCATTGAATTCCATCATAAAGAGGTGATCAGCTACCACATTTTCAACGCCCTTTTTATCTTTGATTATGAGGTCAAATTCTTGTAAAAGAAGGACCCACATAATCAGTCTATCCTTAGAATCTTGTTTTTGGAATAGGTATTTTAGTGCAGAATGGTCTGTGAACACAGTGATGGGGGATCCTAAGAGGTAGGACCTAAACTTATTTAAATAAAACACAATAGCAAGTAACTCCTTTTTAGTAGTGGTGTAGTTTATTTTGGCATCATTTATGGATTTTATTGCATAAGAAATGACATAAGGAGTTTTATCACATCATTGTCCTAACACAGCTCCAACAGCAAAGTCACTTGCATCACACATAAGTTCAAAAGGAAGGTTTGAATTTTGTGATTTCATAATGGGAGGAGAGGTGAGAGAGGATTTGAGGGTTGATAATGAACCCTCGCAGCTTTCTATCCAAACAAATGGAGCATCCTTTACTTGAAGAGCACAAAGGGGAGGGGATATTGAACTAAAGTCCTTGATGAATTTTCTATAGAAACCAGCATGTCCTAAGAAAGACCTCACTTCCTTGATAGTTTTGGGTGATGGAAGGTGACGAATTATGTCAACCGTGGCTTTATCAACTTCAATCCCCCTACCTGAGACCATATGGCCTATAACTAGTCCCTCTTTAACCATGAAATGGCATTTTTTCCAGTTTAGGACTAGATTATTTTCTTCACATCTTGACAAGACTCTCTCTACATTCCTTATACAACCCCCAAATCTATCCCCAAACACAGAGAAGTCATCCATGAAGACCTCTAGAAAATCCCCTACGATGTCTGAGAAGATTCCCATCACGCACTGTTGGAAGGTTCCAGGAGCATTGCATAAACCAAAAGGCATGCGTTTGAAGGCAAAGGTACCGAAAGGACATGTGAATGTAGTCTTCCCTTGATCCTCTAGGGAGACCTCAATTTGATTGTACCCCGAGTACCCATCTAAGAACCAGTAGAAGGCATGACATGCCACTCTCTCAAGGACTTGGTCAATGAATGGTAAGGGTAAATAGTCCTTCTTGGTGAATGAGTTTAACTTTCTATAGTCAATATAGACCCTCCATCCACTACTCACCCTTGTTGGAATAATATCTCCATCCTCATTGGTTATCACTGTGATTTCAGCCTTTTTCGGAACTACTTGGATTGGGCTCACCCATTCACTCTCAGCTATGGGATATATGATACCAGCTTTTAACAATTTCATAAGTTCTTTCCTTACTACCTTTATGAGATTAGGATTGAGTCGTCGTTAAGGTTGACGACATGGCTTTGAATCAGATTCCAGAACAATCCTATGTGTCCCGATAAGTGTACTAATCCCAGGAATATCAGAAAGGGTCCAACCAATGGCTTTCTTATGCTTCCTAAGGACATCTAGAAGAATTTTTCATTATTGGCTTCCAAAGAAGAATAAATGACAATAGGATGTGTTTGATTGTCCCCTAGGAAAGCATACTTGAGTGTAGCGGGAAGTTCCTTCAATTAAAGATCAGGTTGGTTCGGAATTTCAACATAAGATTTGGACATTGGATCAAGATCAATTTCGTTTTTTAGAGTTTCAGATATGATTGATTCCCCAAATGTATAAGTTTCAGCTACCAGATTGGCTTGATCAGATTTAGGGAAGGAAATTGGAGTGGTCTCCATGAAAGTGGTTTCTTGAAAGGTTTCACTGATTGTTGGACCTAAGACTTCATCAAAAGAGCAATTTGAAAATGATTCAAGACAAGGAGATAAACTTCCTTCATATGAAAAAAGAAAATCAATCTCATCTGGACTTAAACATTCATCAAATATTCTTTGATGTTCCATAGATTCATTATCAATGCTTCCTATAATGTTTACTTCATTAATGTCCTCGTCATCCCCTATTTGTGAGCTTGCATTATAGATGTTCAAGTCTAGACTCATGTTCCCAAAGGTGATGGTCATGTTCCCATTTCGAACATAGATAACAGATTTGATTGTTGCAAGGAAAGGATAACCAAGGATGATTGGGGTTTGTTCCTTATTTCCTAATTTTGGATGGTTGTCAAGGACAATGAAATCAGCATGGTAGATGAAGTTTTCAACCTTTACCAGAAAGCCATTCAAAATCCCTTTTGGAACCCTAATGCTACGATCAGCAAGCTGATGTGTGAAAGATGTGGGTTGGAGCTCTTCTAGGCCTAACTAGCAGTACACATCATATGGGAGGAGATTGACACTAGCACTAAGGTCACACAAGGCCTTGAAAACATTCTCTCTCCTAGTTCAACATTGATGTAAGGGAAACCCGGGTCTTTCAACTTAGGAGGAATGGTCCTTTGAATGGTGGTACTCACATTAGCATCCAAAAGGACTTGGTTTTTATGTGAAAATTTTCTTTTCAAAGTGCACAATTACTTAAGGTACTTTGAGTAGGCAGGTATGGTTTGAATTGCATCGAGGAGTGGAATGTTCAACTTGACTTGTGAAAAGATTTCCCTCAACGTTTCACTCAGTTCAGGCTTGGGTTTCCCCCTCATACATTGAGGAAATGGTGCGGGTTGTGGGTTCTGTTTTGAAGAGTTGTTTCTTTCACATTGTTATCAGTTTCCTCAGTTTGATCTTGGGGTTCATTTGAATATTCATCCAGGTTTGAATCTTCAGGTGGGTTCTGAATTAGTTGTTCAGGTTTCTCAATTTATTTCTCACTTCTTAAAACAGTCACAACCTTTAGTTGTTTATGAGCTGTTTGAGCACAACTTGACTCTCCCCTTGAAGTTTAGGATGGAACCACCTGAGTAAGAATGTGTGCCTTTCCAGTTTTGATGGTTTGAAGTTCTTGTTTTAGGGAAGATACTTTTTAGTTCATCCTCTCCATTTGTTTGCACAGTTGTTCTACTAGGCTTTGTGGAACAGTTTGATTTGGTACTTGAGAAGATTGGTTTATCCCAGAGGGATATTTTGGAGGCGGGATGGTTTGTTGAAAATGGACGGGTGGCTATTGGTATTGGATAGGTTGGGTTTGGAACTAGTTATGGGTTTGGTAGTTCTGATGGGGGTAAGGATTGTGTCCCAATGGTTGGCTAGGTTGTTGGTTATCTTTCCACTGAAAGCCTGGGTGGTAATTATACATTGGGTTGAAGTTTTTTTTGGAGTTGAGACTTTTGAAAGTTCAAAGCATTTACTTCCACTGGGGTTCCTCCTAAAATAACATCTTTTATGGATGGAATGGTTGGGTAGTTGTCTGTCTTAAGGTCATGTTTGTCACAAATTGTGAAAACAGGGTCAAATGTTTGGATTTCATGGACTTTCTTAAGGTTTATCTCTTCAACATTCCTAGAGAGTGCTGTGAGTTTAGCCCTAAGGCTTTCCTCTTCTCTAAGTGTATGAATTCCAGTAGTTGTTTGTGGATTTTCAGAATAAGGTGATGTTCCCCATGTTTGGTTTTTTTCCGAAAGGCTTTATAGATACTCGTAAGCATCATTTGGGGCTTTGTTTTTAAAGGTTTAATTACACATCATGTCAATGAATTGTTTGTTCCCCAGACCCAACCCTTCATAGAAAATTCTCACTTGTTCAGGAATAGAGAAACCACGTTGTGGAACCATGTTTAGAGTGTCTTTGAACCTCTCCCATGTTTCATAGAATTACTCTCCCTCTTTTTCAAAAAAGTTTTGGATACTCTTTTTAAGTGCAATTGTTTTGTGGTGGGGAAAGTATATTTTGTAGAATTCTCTTTGTAGTTGGTCCCAAGAATTTATAGATGATGGTCTCAAATTATTTAGCCAATTTTTAGCTCGATCATTTAAATAAAAATGAAATAGCCTCCTCTTAGCTGATTCTAGTTGATGTGGGGGACACATGGTTTCTACAATGTCATTGAACTCCTTAATGTGAAGGTAAGGCATCTCAGACTCCATTCCATGGAATTTGGGAAGATGGTTTAGGACATGGGGTTTAAAGATGTAGTTGGAATATCCTAGGGAATTTTGTCTAATGCATGAGGGGGAATTGGTCCAAGAAGGTGTGAGGAAGTCATTCATGGTTTGATCCATCGCATTCCCCAAGTTTGGGGCTGCCTCATTTGGGTTTCCATTTTGGTTCCCACCCGGGTTTATGAGAGTTTTCTTTGAATACCTTCCATTGAAATTGGATCAATTTTGGACTCTAGAGTATTAGGAATATTAGGATATAAAGTAAAGAGTTCCCTTGGTGTGCTTGACTCCCCAACCCCAGGACTATCCACCATAACTAGACGGTTTGATTGATCGCGGGTGTAGGCGGACATGCGCCAAAAGAAAAAAAACGTGAAAAGGACATGTTAAGAGAATTTGGATGAGAAAAGAAGAAATAGGAGAGAATAGAATGGGTGTTTAGATGACTTACATGGGTCCCCATCAAAGGTGCCAAAATTTTATTCTCGCTCAAATTTACCCAATAGAATAAGGTAGGACGGTCATTGTAGTTTTGCTTGGGTTGTCGAATCCTTAGAGACCTAAGAAATAACCTATAGACACGTACATTCTATGGACTATTTTTGGCTATGAAGTGGCCAACATGGATTTATTTTAGATGGGTTTGAAATATATATAATAGATTTAAGTGAATTAAATTTAAAATAATGAGTTGATCCTAGGTTATCACTTGGGGTGGATTGGACGTATTTCCTTTTCAACGATTTCATTTTCTTATATTTGAGATGGATTTATTTAAGAAGATAAAACAACATCATCACTTACTTATTTAATTCCCAAAAACATTAATAATAATCACCTATACATTTTAAGGATCAATGTTTTGAGCACTTCAAGGTAAAGGTTCATATTAGCACTTGAAGTGTGTGGCCTTAAATTCAACAAGGATGATGAAGTTTAAAAATTATCAAATAAAAATCTCAATTAAAGAAGTGATTATACATTAATGGGGTGATAAAAAACATCCAATACAGCCCCTTGATACTCCATTGGATCAACCCATAAGTGTTTTATCCCTCCATTGATCTCATGGTTTCAAGGGAATCAGAAAGTAGACTCATGAAGGAGGAAATTGATAAGTAAAGAAAACAACAAAAATAAAATGATCACTCCACCCTTGTGTGAATAATTTCAAAAGGTTTGGTGTGAATAAATTCACACCTTGATCTAATGGTATCAAAGTGATATTAATAACAATAGAATAAGAGTATAACAAGAACTTATATTAAGAAAATAAATTAAATTGAACAACTTACATGTGAAAGACAAATTTGAGACAACAAAATTGCAGCATAACATTACAACTGAACAAAGCACCAAAGATTCAAAACTACTTCACCACCACTTCCTTAAATAGGAATTTTGGGAGTCTTGGGTAGAGTATCCAATAGTACATAAGATCCCACTTGAGTATGGTAGGCCTAGGGTGGTGGAAAGTAAGGGAGAGGAGACTTTTCCACCCTTGACCCGAGGTGGCATCCAGCTTGCTTCCACCGAACAGACGCGCTTGTAAGTATTTCTAGATGGCCAAATCAGAGTGGGAAATAGAAGAATAAAATGGATCCCCTGCTTTCTTAGAATATCTTGTAAAATATGGGCCCATTTGGAGTTGTGGATTCCGAGATATGATCAAATTAGTGGGCTGTTTGTCTGGGCCACAGAATCTGGCCCAGATTTTTATCTCTAAATTGGGCCGCCTAAATGGACACCATGGAGGCCGACTTAGCATTGGATCCTGAAGAGTGATTTGTTCCTCTACGTGGCTTCTAGCCGCCCAAGAAATTTGGGATTCATTGGACCTGTATGTTGGACCCACGTTCTTATCAGTGGGATGATGTCCAATATGACTTCTCCAGAATTGTTTCCTTCCATCACAAAATATCCCCATCTTCTTCCATTAATTATCCAATAATCCCTGAATCAAACATGTTCATATATTTAAGTGTAGATCAAATTAAAAAAATATCAAATTAAAATATGTATAATTAGATTCCTTCAAATCAGATGAATCATTTGGTACTTTAAATGATGTTTAAAAATGTACCACATAATAGTTCATTTTAAGAAGGTATTACAATCATAATGTGAAATGATGTTCAAAGTGTAAAATGCACTAAAATGGTGTTTATGAATAATAAATCACATGAATATTATATATATTAACAATGAATGTTAGCCTCATTTAGTGGCTAATCAGTGTATCACCTACCACTTGCATACGTGATTCCTTGAACTGTATAATGTCGTTTTTTTAAAAGGTATGATAGGTTAATTATAAATTCATTATTTTTGGAACCCTATAAGATTAGGATAAATAGAATATTCTTTGAAATTTTTTGTAGTGAAAGATGATTTTGTGGTCGAAATGAGTTAAAGGGCATAACTCTTCTTGTCATGTATATATATATATATATATATATTCCCTCTTATTATATGACTAAATTAATTCTTAAACATTAGTTAAGGGACTTCGTCTCAATATCCTTTCATTGAGGCATCCTTTTATTTCTAAACAACTTTCTTTTTTTATGGTGTATAAAACCCTTTGACTATTCATTTCAATGGGATTATTTTTCAACGAAGAGTTTTACTAAATGAAAAAAAGGAATGTTTTTTAACGTAAGTGGTGACAACGACCTTTCTGCCGCCGCGAGTTTTATTTGATCTTTGGCTTCCTTAATAAGGAAAAAAAATTTAAAAGAGAAAATAAATACTGTATACTATTTTTAGGTATTTTGGTAATGAAAATGGTTTTGATAATGGATTTGTTAGGTCAATATATTTAAATGATATATTGTGATTGAGGACCTAAATCAGTCCCTATAAATATTTAAGTTTTCCCTCCAATTATGTATCTCTAATTGCCACCAATGTTCTCATAATCGAGATCATAATTGGGTTGTAACTTTTTCATTTCCCTTTCCCTCTTATTAAGACTAAATTCTATTAACAAAATTTTTGATGTGGGTTTTCCACAAAGGTATTTCTCTATTTTTAACCTTTTATTTTTGAAGAACAATTTCAAATTTAGAGGACACAATTTATCGAAGGAGGGAAGAATGTAACACCCCAAGATTTCATAGTACGTTATTTCTTCAATGTAATTAACTTACTTGAACTACACGTATCACCGAGTTCAAGCGCACCACGACTTACCAAACTAGTCGTTCAAAAGAGTTTATGAATAGTATTAACTAAATTCGGAACTGTATATAATCCTTATAATTTTAGAATCCATATTATGAGTTTCATAGACATAATGAAAAAACAAATTCATTTTATTCAGATAAAAGAAGTATTTAAAAATAAATAAATTTTTGGTGCCTTTTAATGGTGAACCAATTTTAAATCCAATATTTGAAACATTTATATATTCAACTTGAAAAAATGAACTTCTTATTTAGAATCTGGACATAAGAATTTAGTTTCAATAAATTTTTGTTATTTTTCTGAAAACTTTCAATTTTTGATAAATAGTGAAAAACACTGAGTTATTGGTTAAAACTGACTTTTTATTTAAATTTATTTTAGGTAAAAATAGATTCATAATACCTATATAAGTTCAATATAATTCATTGGAATCGTTTTATAATATGTTTTGATATAGAAAATTTTTATTGAACTTTTTACCGTCTTTTACCCACCTCCTAGGAGAATTTTCAAATTTGCATAAAACATAATTTTACCATTTCTGTGAGTTGAATTTCAAAAATCTGAGAGAAAAGGTTAACCTCAGTAAGTAAAATGTGGTTTAATAAGATAAATATAATTTTTTGTGAATAGTAACTTTTGACTTTTATTTACCACGGTTTAAGGTAAATAGGTTAATTAAAGGTAAAAAGAATATTATAATAATAAAAAATTACCTTAACACTTGTCCTAACCTACTTGGATTAGTCATGGTCGACCATGGGCATCCTTGGGTCTATTTGGTGACCCCATGGATCCACTTATGAATGATAATGACACTTTATTTTAATTAACTTAATGTAATGGAAAAAATGACAGAAAAAAATATCTTTTATTAAATAAATTTTTACATGGGGTTATATAAGTCATATTTTAGATTATAAATATTAATTTGAAATCTAAAAATATTTCCTACATAATGGTATTTTATTTATATTTTTTATACATTAACTAATTTAATTTATTTATGACACAATGATGATACACTAATTACCTTATTAAGGAAAAATTAAAATAATTGATTTTATAAATATCCAAATAAATTTAATTTGAGACTTTTTATAAATTAAAATAATTTTATAGGTTAATATTAACTGTTAGGGTTGATTAAATGAATTTTTTTTTGAAGTAATAATGCTGTTAAGAATTTAACAAAAACAATATAGCAAATAGTATCAAAATGGACATAAAAGAGTTTTTTAAACAAATGTTATATTATTAATTTATATTATATTCCTAAAAATATAAGATTTGGCCAATGGTCTTAAATAATATTATATATGTCATTAATGAACCACTTGAGGTTCGCTTGGAAGTTTATATTAAGCCTATTAATCATATAATATAAAAATACAAAGAGACATGGTAAATGTCAATCTAATTAACTAAGAGATATATCTAAAATAGGAGGATAATATTGTGACCCAAAACAATCTAAAACCTCTTGGTTGAGTAGTTTTAGACCCATCCCAACCTTATCCTCGGAATAAATTTTTTTGGAGCCATTAGAAACTGGAAATTATTTTATTATAAAATAATATTTCAATCTTTTCCTAAGGTTCCCGTCACCCCTCTTATAAAAGGGCACCCCCCTTCTCTCAAATTCACACCTTCAAATCCATTTTTCTCGGCCAACCAATGCCCAAATATCCGTTAAACTATCCTACCTTCATCCTAGTGGCCTTACTTTAGTCATTAAGCCGACTTAAGGATCCCTTTTGATCAAATCAAAAGGAAGAACCCGAAGAAGAGGTAAATATTTCATCACCTCTTTCAAGTGGTTTTCTTCTTTCACTTATTTTTTCCTTGTTGTTTCCATTCTAAAATAATAAATCAAGCATATTCTATATAATTTTATTATATTATAAATATGATACAACCATATTCATTATTCTATCCATCCTTTGAAAGACATGTCACCATACATGCGTATGTATGGCTTACCATCTCCACATCGTGGTGAAGTTGTTATTCAATAAATTATTATTTGGATTGGTATAATAATGATGTATAATTGATTTAAATAATAAATATAACATGAAATGATTATTTATACATGATATACCTTCGAATTATATACAATTTTAATATCAAAATAATGATATTGTCGCTCGTGCGTACGTACGGATTATCGTCTCCACGAACACGATGAGATTCATTCCCCAACATAACAATTCCAGACTAATTTTCATTTGATTGTTAGACATAATGTTTAAAGACTTTGTATAATTCTTGATATGAATAAGAAACATCTCATCCATAACAAACATGACTCACTTAACAAATAATATAAAGGAAAACGAATCAGTTAATACTCAAAACGACGATAATACTAAAATATCATTAACATAGCAATATTATAAGATCATATATGATATCATAATTATGTATATGGTTCTTTAATAATTTAATAAAAATGATATAAATATTATACAGGAGGTTAACGTAACCTCGACCAAGGAAAAGTACAAGGTAAAGGGTTTCTTATCTCATATTTAATTCTGTCAGATTTCCATTATTCGCCACTTATTTATTACATGTGGTGTATTGTGTACTACCATTTGATATATATTATCATGATTCTATTTATATTCATGGTATTCAATGAATTATTTGGTGGTTATTAACTTTTTTTCATATGAATCGATTGATTACAACATGGTAAGGGGATTTCATCTCACTTCTTATTTCAATGAGATTCACGTTATATTGTCACTATTTCCTTTTGTGTGGTGTATGTAATGGCCATGATTATATTCCTTGTGTAATATAATTTAATCTATGGGTATTTAAAACTTCATTGAATAATCCTTCATTCACGGGGTGTATGTTTCGTGAGTAATCAAATCGGTAAGGGTTAATTCTACAATCTCTTCATTATCTGAGTTTGTTTTTACGTAATTATATACTGGGACCTCTTTATCATCCACATCCATGTTTCTTAAAATGTATTTCAAAACATTTTTACTATTTACTAGAAAATGGGTTAAAGTCATTTATACCCTTATTTTCCCATATATGTTTTTGAAAGGAATCTTGCTGTCATTTTCCAAACAAGGTACTTTATAACATTTTCGACAAAATTAAGGTAAGAATGTCTTTTTAACATATATGGAGGGTGAAAAAAATTTCTGCCATTATAACATCGTCGAAGCTTCCCTTACATGATTATAATAATATTTTCAAATTAAATGTTTTCATTATAGTTATTTGACTCTTAAATGATTTCAAAATAGAATGAGATATTTCTCTCAAATAGTTTTGATTTCATCTATGTCAACATCCTATGATAAATTTTACACTTGTTTGAAGTTGATTTATTATGATACCAATCTTCCATATTGTATTTAAGGTTTTGTGATATGTTTGGCTATGGATGATTTATTTTTATTCTATTCATAGTTTATGGTTAAAGTATTGACTTTTCGTATGCTAGTTTTAATATGAATGTTTATGTTATATTTCAACCTCTTCTTAAGATGAATGTGTTAGATTAGTATGTTTTGGGTTGGGGATCGCTAAAAAAAGCCCTCCGGGTTGGGGTCTGGTTACAGCAGACCCTTCGGGTTGGAATCTGTTTAAAGAGGCTCTCAGGGTTGGAGTGCGGTTACAGAGGCTCTCCGGGTTGGAGTCCGGTTACAGAGGCTCTCCGGGTTGGGGTCCGGTTACAGTTAGCATCAATGTCCTGGTATGAGGCCTTGACATAGAAATTAAAGTCTGGAGTTATACATTCCCTCATTATGAAAATAATATTGATGGTTCATGTGGTTATTAAACAAGTAGAATACCCATAACTATGTTTTATGATGGCATTATTTACTCAGCTCATATCCCTACCATAAAAATATTCATGTTTATTATTTGTAAAGGCATGTGTTTTCAATTATTCACCATGCCTAATATTTATGTTATCTTCCACTGTATTTTTTACCCTTACTGAGAATTTGAGCTCACACCTTTCTTATGTTTTATTTTCCAAGGATTCTAAGTAGTGTTTTATGATTGATAAGCAGGGTTAAGCTAGGGGATTAATGGCAGTCTCAAAGGATCATTTACATTGTGTTTTATCTTCGACTGTGTAATGTTACATTCATGTTTGTAATCTATTTTCCAAGACTGCTAAACTGATCGGTCCTTCGAGACTTAATTCCTTGTAATCATGCTAATGTATTAAAATAATGCACCGACTTTGGGCTTCTGGGATCAGGGCATTACATTTTAGATAAGTATAAATAGACTATTACATTTAATATATAATAAATTTAATTAAAATGGATTTAAAATATTTTAAAAAATATTATTAATTAATAATTTGCTAATTATTATTGATAAAAAATAATTTAATAACAATTTGAAGACACAAAAAAATCAATAAAATATCAATAAAATATCTAAAATAAGATGATAATGTAACTCAATCTTCAAACAACCATAACTTTTGTTCTGGGTGTCCATTTGAGCTCTACAACACATCAAATTGAAACCTACGATGAGATCTTTGCCCTAGTGACTGAAGCTAAGCTTCTATCACATTTTCAAGGCAAAAAATGACCATAAGGCCTCCAAAAATGAGTTTTTTGTCAGGATACCCCGATTTGTACAATTCAAACAAGTATAACTTCTGATCCGGATGTCTGTTAGGCCTATACCACATATCATATCGAAATGTTTTTCCATTGCTTTGATTTTACTGGTTGTGGAGTTGAAAAGGGCTTCTAGATTATAATTTATGGTTGTTTTAACATTCTATGGATGTTCAAATACAAAGATATATGTATTTATTCAAAAATATATATGTGTTTGTGTGTGTGTGACTGTGTGTGTGTGTCTGTTGTATATATGTATGTATGTATGTATTTATTTATTTATAAACACACATAAGAGAATATTTCATAAATGTATTTTAAACTAATCTTATAAGTAATTATTAAAATACAAATAAATATACGGATAAAAAATTATAACTAAAAATATATAAATAAATAAATATAAATATATATTAATATACAAATGAATATATATATAATAATATATGAAAAAATATATTTATATTAATATGAATCTATATTAATATATGAATAAATATAAATATATATATAAATAAATAAATAGATATATCATTAAATAGTGAAAAAACAAAACGAATTCGTGGTAAAGGTGCAGCTGTGAAAGGGGGGAGGTCACGAGTTTGAGTTTGGGTGGAAGCAAAGGGGTGAACACGTGGGGGGATGCACGGGAAGGGTTGTGCGTGGGAGAGTGTGAGAGGGGGGGGGGGTCTGCCTAGCCCTGACAAAGGGGGGGACAAGCACTGTTAAAAGCTTCCCCCGCATTATATAATTTTTTATTTTTTTTAAATTTTTTTGACTTTTATCAATGCTTTTTAGATCACTAATAAAAGGGACCCCCTTTATCCTCGCCTCAATTATTAGCACTTTTTTAGCACTGTTAATTGCCTTTTCTAGCACAGATTAAGGCTATAACATGGCTTTAAAACCTGTAATTATGGAAAACCATTAAACACAAGATATTATTTCCATAGTAGCCACACCATTGCTGCTAATACCATCATAGTGGATAAATTCCATTACTGAACCGGGTTTACTTGTCGTTCCAACCCTATAATACTGAATGAAATTTACTTTCCATTCCAGCCTTGTCTATCTTACGAGATATAAATCTTTACCCAATACATTAGAGGGTGATATAGGTCCCACCCATCTCATAATGAAATCATTCTTAGATGTGCCACAAAATAAAGATAAATCATTCATCATAACCCAACAAATAAAATGGGTTTCATAAACATCATCCCATCATGACATAATCCATATAAAATAAATGGATATAATTTCATCATAAAAAAACCCAAACATGTAAAAAATAAGAATATTATACATGAAATATAATCATATTAATTCATTTCATCTTAGATGGAAAATAATTTTGATATAACACTTGAAATGAATTATTGAAGAAAATATTTTTTCTTCTTTCAAATCATTTTCTTTTCTCAAAATGACGTGCAATTTTAAAAAAATAATTTTATTGAAAATAATCATAAAATCTTGTAGAGGATGCTTTATGTAAATAATGTGTTATGAAGTCTTAAATATCCATTCACACCATATAAGTTAAAAAAACATTCTCCTCATACCTTTGTCAGAAAATTCAAAAAGTACCGTGTATGGTAAATAAAAGAAATATTCCTTCCATACCACATAGTAAAAGTAAAAAAGAGGTAAAGAAGAAATTAAAAATACAGGGAAGAATAATGAAAACTTTATGAAAAACATTTTTTATTAAATATGAACATGGTTGATAAATATAACCCCAGTAAATACTTACGAATAAACAATCTCAGATAAGAACGAGATTGGAATAATTATCCCTTACTATTTATAATCGGTGCAGTCATACATGTCATAAAATAAAGAAAATTACATGTATATGTAAGTATAATATCCTTCATAATAATAATCATAAAACATTATTGGGAATCATAAACACTATACAAAAGAAATATATGGTGATTAAGGCATATTTCTCATAGAAATAAAACTGAGACGAAATAATCCCTTACCTTAGGTCTAATTTCTTCCAAATGTGCCCGAACCTCCTATATAATGATTGAAATAATTTCATTTAATTATTCAAGAATCATAGTCATTTTTATGATATCATTTATGATTCAATTACAAATTTATATCACCCGTTCATTTGTCAATTCCATGTTGAAGCAACGTTTTAGGTAATAATCGTTTCATTTATCGTACGTGTTTGGAATTGTTATTCTTGATATTATTACTTATATCATGATTTAATTACTTCCAGATTGTAAAAAATGATTTATATATCATATATATATTTAGTATATATATATATATATATAGATAAATGAAATGAAATACATCATTCATGGAGATAATAGCCGGAATGTATGAATGAACGCTGGTTTCCTTTCCTTATTGACTTGAATGGAAGTATGTAGATGATATATATATATATATATATACATAAATACATTAGAATTATTATGTCAGACATAACATTATTATTCAATATATCTACTTTATAATCATTCTTCAATGGTTAACATGGATAATGAATCTCATCGCATCCTGGAGACGGTAATCCGTACGTACGGACGAACGATGATATCATTCCCATAATTAATGAATGGAATTGGAGTGGATGATATAATATCTCATAATCAATATCATGTTATAATAATCATAAAAAGTTTTTATTTCCACCATTATACCCATCCAAGTACGGTGGTGGTGGAAAAATAGATTACACCACAGCGTGGAGACGGTAAGCCGTACGTACGCACACGCAGTGATTTCATTTTCATAGGATGGATAGAAAGTGAAATATGGTTGTTTAATATTCATAATAACATGTCCTTATACAAGTGATACTCGAGTTATTACTTAATAATGAAACAAATCATATAGAGGAATTAGAATAAGAAATATGTTTGAAAGAATTGGTAAAGGATATTACCTCTTCTTCGACGTGCCACATCTAAACCTCCTCTTATGGAACTAACGATTGCCTTTGAAGAGAAACAGGACCTCTACTATGTTGATAGGGAAGTTTAGATTGGAAATGGTCTGGTTTTATCCAATTTTGAAATCTCAAAATGGAGTGAAGAGAAGTGGGAGGAGGTGCCCTTTTATAAGAGAGTAGAGGGGCCCTTTTGGAAACATCCAAAATATTAATTTATAATAAACTCAAACCCCACATAAAAACATCCAAAGTGACTCAAATTCTAAAATTAGATAATATAGGGTTTTAAACTCATAAAAATATTAAATTTAGACATTTTTTTACTTTATTTTAAACCTTATCAGTTTGATTTATCCTTATTTAATCTATTTAATTTTATTTGTGGTAATAAAATTCTAAATTTTAAATGGTAATAAATACTTACATATGTTTTGTGAAATGTCCATAATTGGATAACTTATAAAATTTTAGACCATATAAATTTCAATTTTTAATTTTTAAATATTTATGTGATTTTTAAACAATTTAATAATATTTTATTTTTATAATATATCAATATTTTCAATTTAGACACTATTCGTTTATTGGAATTTAACTAAAATCCACACAAAATATATGTTCGAACAAAAATATTTAATAGATTTCTAACAAATCATATTTATCTATAAAATTTTTGGAGCACATTAATTAGTTCATATAATATTTATTTTAATATTTTTAAAACCATTTATTTGATATTTTTCTTAATAAAATAATTACTACAACAATTTTGTATAATTATTTAATATACTAATTTGTTGCATAAAAATTAAAAAAAATATTATGATTAATATATTTATAATAGATTTCATAATAATACTTTTAGTTGAATTTATCTTCTAAAAGAACCTTCTTTTAAAATTTTATCTTTATTAAATTATGAGGTTGACAACTTTGACATCCTTTAAAATAAAATAATATAAATGTCATAATCTATTTTATAAGGCTCCAAATGGTCCAAAAGTAGACCCTTGGATGCTTATGGTTTATATATACATGACCGATAAGGTTTGGTCTATTGTTATGTCTTTTTGATGGGTATTATTATTTTAATAAAAACAATATTATTGATTTTTCACTAAATAAATAATTTCTACATCATTAATCTATAAGTTATTAAGGTAATTATATATTTCATAAAAATTTTAAATAAATTACAATGATAATGAAAAACATTTTGTCTTTCAAATGATTATTTATAATCAAATATATATTCAGTATAACCTTATATTAAAAATAATTTAATTATTAAAGTTTGAGTGAGACATGTTTAACTTTTATTTAAAAAAATAAAATAAATGTCTTAATCACATACAAGTGGGTTCCAAAAGAAACCATTTCGACCCAATTTTTTATGAGGGCGAATTATAATCATACAATTATATTAATAAAAGTGTTAGGTCAATTTTATAATGTTAGTTTTACCCTTAATTACTTGTCTGAATGGCCCAAAGGCCATCATTTTTATTGATTTTTTGATAACCCCCCATTCAAGGGATGAGGGGGAACCCTTACAAGGCCCATAGACTCAAAGATTACAAGGCTCGCAGGCTTATGAGATTACATGACCCAATGGTCTTAGGGAATTAAACCATACTATCTACAAGGAACTGCCCCACCCCAACATCTGCGTCAGGATAGTAGCTCTCCGCCTTTGCATGGCCGTCTAGCAGGCTTCCCGTGCAAGGATAGGCTAGTACCGATGGCATAACTATACCCTCTCATTCTGACAATCCATTTGGATCTTCTCTGGTGAGTTAACCTGCTCTGAATCCTCTTCTGGGGCTTCTCCTTTTTTGTAGAGTGTCTAGTGCAATTGCATGTGGCCCGAAGGCCTTGAGGTGGCCCGAGGGCCTTAAAGGTGGCCTGAAAGCCCTACTGACCCGAAGGGCTGGGTAGCCTGAAAGCCTTATGGACTCCAAGACCAAACTGGTGGCCTAAGGTGAATAGTTCCAGCTTCTATAGTACCGAACAGTACCTGTACAATAACTATTATAGTGCCTGCTACAGTACCCGCATAGTGTACAGTTTTGCTACAGTACAACACAATGTACAGTACTACTATAGTACTGCTACATTTCCTGCTATAGTTCCTACTATAGTACTCCCCGAAAATATTACTCTAACTAGTTTTGAACCTGGGTCTTGTAGATGCACTTAAGGATACCTCACCAACTAGGATGAGGCTCATGTGCCTTAATTACTTGATTTATCTTTAACTATGGTAAAAAAAATTTACCATAGTTACTATTCCTGAAGTCTAAAAATAAAAGTAATTATTCACACAATTTTTACCTCCTGATTAAAAATATTGAATCCATTTGTCCAAATTAAAAACACATATGTTAATTTAATTAATTTAAAATTAATCCCGTTGTTGAGAAAACAAGTTTTAATAGTTAAAACATTGCAAAAGATTGAAATGATTTTACCAATGAATTCAATGTATAATTAATGTTAATTACATAAAATATATTAAATGGTAAAAATGTAATCTATTTATACTTTAAAAACCATTCAATGTTATAATTTAACCATATAAATTATCTTGATGAAAAAAGTTATTTTTAATTAATATTTTGCGTATTCTTAGTATTCATCAAAATATGAAAGTTAACAGAAAAATATTATAAAATTATCCAAAGTAAATTTTTATATATTGATTCAAAATAATTAGTTTATTTTTTAAAATTGAACTTATAAACTTGTCAAAAGTTATATTTAAAATGGTTCTGTAATCAAAAGTCAGCAGAACCTCATTTTTTGAAAAATACTTTCTTTATACGAAATATTGATTTTGTTCTCATACCATGTTCTATAAAATGTGTAAGATGAATTATAATGTTATAAAATTCAAAATGTGTTTAATACTATTCAGAATGTCTAGTTCATGATAATAATATATTATTGTTTATTGAAACTCGGTATTGCATACAATGCATGCCATCGAGGAATGTCACTTTTTCGTGTAATGCAAGCCAAGTTAGTGTTGAAAGAAAGATTCATTTGTTGTTGCGTATAACATAAGACATCAATAAAATTAGAAAAGAATCTTTATCATAAAATTTCAGGGTGTTACATTGATAGCCATATATCATCATGAAATAAACCCACATGGTTTTGAGGCATCATATGTTCTAAAGTAATCTATACTTCATTCTTTATAACTATAAATATACTTCCAAGATTCAAATAGGTTGGGCCTTCACAACACTAAGTCATTCTTGTTAGTAAAAAAAATTATTCTATTTTGTTCATTGATACCTTGCTACCTAAATATAGAAACTAAAATACAATCACATAAACTGTAGTGGAGGATACTATACCCATAGATGATGGGAGTACCAACTCCAGTAGAGAATCTCTACCATGTCCAAGATCATTAGTTAGGAGGAATACAAACAACATAGATTAATGATTCATTTCCCTAGGTATGTGGGGGTGGTATAACTAAACTTTTCATTTACATAGTTAAAGGGTAAAATTCATAATATATGTAGGATGAATAAAACATATATCTAAGGATGGTTGGTAAACCCAAAGCTCCAAAAAAAACTATAACTCCGGGTTGGGTAGTCATCCCTGATAACACTCTGGTCATCATTCCTAAACAGATTCATTATCCTTACAAGGATAAATTATAATTTTTCATATCTTACCTCACAAATTACCTCAAATTACAAAATATTCTATAGTATCATAAAGTACATAAAAAATACTTATTATTTGTTTTTTACTTGTTTGAAACAAATACTAAATGAAGAATTCATGAGGATTCCATGACGGTGGAACTCCATCCACATAGAGGTCCTTGGGGCATTCCACATAGAGCACAGTAGTTGGGAAAGTTAGTGTGTGAACCTCACATGACCAATTGTGTTCACCATATGAATGCGAGCACATGATCATAGAACACTCCCCCTAGAGGAGTAATGTGCACCCATGCTCTATGAGATGTGGAATTTCATGGGGATTGATGGGAAGGGTCATGTAGTTACTACTATATAGAATGAACTTGTTCCACCACCTGGCCCAAAGGACAATCCATCCATACCACAATTGTGGGACTGACACTACAGGTGGGGAATATACTATAGGGATCATTATGGATTCATCTCCTCTAGTCGTATTGGGTCACCTATCATGGTATAGCAAATAATCCTCATTAGATGGGTTCACTATCATGACATCATCTTATAGAGCCCAACCATGCCTTGTCACCATCTCCATCACATTTCCCTACTATTGGTCCACTCTATGGTCAATGGTTAATGTATTTATGTGGGATAAACGAATTGAGGATGAAGATGGTGAATAATACATAAGGAAGAAAGAGGGAGAAAAATAATATGAACACTCATTTCGATAAATGAAAAAAATGATCATGGTCAGTGTTAATTGAATATATTTGATTAATAATCAAAATAATGATTTTCCATAATAATCATGATGAATAAGGTTTGATATTTAAAAAAATTAATCCATGAGGATTTGAAAATTAAAACACGAGTTCCCAAAATGGAAGGGAATTGATTTAAATAATAAATTCCAATTGTTAATCCGTGAGGAATGATGCGCAAAGATAAATCATATAGTCTTTTCCTAAAAATGATCATTTATTGATGAAGGTTTAAATCCCATTTCATTTGATGATCCCAAGGAGTGGTTTTTCGATCTCACTCTATAAATATTCATTATAACCCTTAATCCCTATGTTTCATATGGATAACCCTAGAATTTGAGATGAATATTCTTATATAAATTCATTATCTATAATTTCTAATCATAATATATATAACAATAAAAAACAATATTCTCATAATTACCCTTTATGAAAATATCTCTCAAATGCATACCATGTCCTGGGGTCCTCAATGAAAATATTAGTTATACCACGTCTTCACTAAAAGCAATGTTCCAGATGAAACTACTATGTTGGAATTCACATAGGACACTTCTTTTGTTGGGAAAATTATTTTTCCTAAGAATACACCTGCATGGGATAAAAAATTATAATTATTATATTTTTATAGAGTCTCTAATAGGACCAAAATTATGAAACATTTCAAAATAGGGGTAAACACAACACCCCAAATCAATGAAACCTTCAGATAATTTTTATGAGGCCATCTTCTAGGATAAATTTATTATTTTAAAATTAGAATAATCTCACGACCCTAAAAATAAAAATTTAGCTAATTATCAAATATGAAAAATATATAATGTTAGATCTTCCACACCTTAATACCTTTTCATCATAAAAAAGGAATCAATAAGAGCTTTTAATCCTGGAAACTGATGAATAGCCTCATGTGGAAATGAATCAATGATTTCCCATACTTTCTTTACCTCAGACCTCCAAGGTCTAAGAGAACTTGGAATACCCCCACCTATAAATGGAACATTCTCCTTTATCACCTAGGTCACCACCTATAAAGGGAAAATTCACCTTTATCACCTAGGTCATCAACTATATATCATCATAAAGAATGACTTTAATGGAATGACATATCTATTCCATATGATTTTTTCTAAAATCTACCACCCATATCTTTTCTTCATCTAGAGGTCATATATCCACATGAGATAAGAAAAATCCATGAACCATTTCCATCAATCGTGGAGTGGATCATTTCCAAGGCTGAATCTAGTGAGTGTGGATCACCCACCACCTTTAAAGAGAATTCTAATTGGTTAATTCATAAGAGAAATTCATCTATGCTTCCCTCTATCACTGAGAACATACAAGATTCTACACTACTATGAATGGAATCATCAGGATGAAAGCTATTAAGATTTACATTATCTTAGCTACCTTACGTGTAGGTCATCGACACTAATGTCACTAACAGGTAATTCGAGAGAAATTGGGTCCTTCCTTATCAATATCTGTATAAACATTCACAAGAATCAACTCTATGCATATCGATCTCCAACAAGATCGTAGAAAAATATAAAAATATAATGGTAGTGCATTTATCAGTCATTTTTGAATTATATCGATAAATATATTAGGGAAACATAAACCTTAGTCAAACTACTCAACACCTCACTACATCACTACTTCCGAGGTTTCCCAATCCACTATAATTTGAAGCAGGTAACATTGAACATTCAGATATCCCTACTTTTTTAGCTTTATGACCAAAGATAACACCTTCGCAAATGACTGAAATCTACTTCCACTTAAGAAAACCTTCTCCACCACCATACAATAATATTTTCCATCTAATTGGAACACCCACAAGGATTTACCGAACATTACACAATAATGATTTTTCTCAACTAAAGTGGTGTCTACTCAATATATCTATTATTATATTTAATAAAAAACAAATATAAATACATTCTCAACTAAGAAAAGTTGTTGATGTTATCATCAAATTTTAAAAAATCATTTAGTTTTGTAATTTGCGAATGTCTAATCACACAGGATGACTAAATTGACACCACCACTATAGGACCCACACATAATATACATGATTGTGCCACTACCACCATCTAATGAGGTGAGAAAATATATTTCTTTTTATGTAATAATTTTTGCTAAAAAAATAACAACTTAAGAACCTACTCCATCATCAAAATATTGAGTCCTTTTCTTGAAGTTTCAACTACCATGTAGCATATATTTAAATAAAATTATCATCAATTTCTATGGCCTTAACTTCTCAATATCCAATTATACCACATGAATTTAAAAATCATACTACAAGATGTTTCTATACACATTGAACTATCATGAAAAAACAAGGGGTAATTATTTGAATTACAAAACAATCTCATCTGTGAACTGATTTTTATAAGGGAATGGTCTACATACCTATAAATTACAAATTGATTCCCATAATTCTACATATAATCAAAAAAACACTATCTCTAGAAATAATGTTAATGCGCACATCTTCCTCTCATTAAGAATCAACTATGGGCATCCCTTCATAATCATACATGAACTCCTAAAAATTAAAAAATAAGTGAATATATATCCATTGATACATCACACAAAAACATATGTACCTTTCTATGTGTAGGAAGATTCAATTTCAAGAGGTTTGTCTCTTCTCACCTCACCATAGGGAGAAAATTCTCACCAAAAACTCTATTCAACACTCCACAAAAAGGAGTATAGAAGAATATATGATACAATAAAGTTAGAAATTCAATGCTTGAATAAATAGATACTAGTTAACCACACCCCAAGATGTGATTATCTCAATTCACCATATTCAATGAGTGCAAGGTGGTCTCCATCAGTATAAATAATATAGATTTCAATGGTATTGCTAAGGGTTCCACTAGAATCACCTAGCCTTGATCACGTACTATATAATGAATAATTCATGAATGTTATATTCAGTATGAGGGTCCTTAAAAAAAGTTATGGTGTCAAAATATATTTGTCTCCTCTATCACCAAACTGTACTCCTACATCACACACATCTTCCCATATCATCAATAGCCAACACACTGTACCTAATAGTAACTTACTAATGTTAGGGATTAAAGGGAGAGGATTAATGAAATTTCTATCTCAATCCACCCTCACACCATTAACGTATCAACCGAATCTAATCCCTATTTGGTTGATAGCTATAATAAAAGAAATATAATATATTAGCATTGTATTTAATGTAGAGATTTATCCACTGCACCACTTTGGATACCATTATTAAAAATTACAACCGACTCCAACAATGATCGTTAATCTTTTCAAAGGATACTCAATTGGTAAATATAACATGATATATTAGGTATAATGGGGGTTCCCTAAAGACATGACCAAAAATTTATTTCTCATTCTCTAGAGTCTCTATCCAAACTACTAAGATAAAAAAATTCCACTATGAAAAATGTACAGGGAATACCTCACACAGTAAATAACCCGCAACATGTATTTAAATACTATTATGCTACACTAAGTAGTTCCCAACATCCATGGATATATCTTATCATAAAAATGGATCATACTCGAAATAAATTTGAGTGTTCTTATTTTATGTTTTAGGAAGACATCATCTATAAACATATCACTATTAAATATGGGAAGATCAGTAAAAGAATCAACATATGTGCAATAAAATCCCAATCAAGAAGGAAATGTGAGTCTCAACTACCTTCTAAACTACTATTTCCTATGGTTTAATAATATATCATAAATCCATGTGTTCTATGTTTTTGTAACACATAAAACATACAAAATGTATTATTATCTTCAACTGGCATAGTGGGAACAACCATTGGCTCTATAAGATCCTCTCTATGTGAAAAAAGGAGAGAAACTACCTCAGATCGTAGGGAAAAAAATGTATCTTAATCAATTTGTAAAAAACTTTACCTCATAACCAAATAACTATATGTCATATTCCCAACTATAGGTATGATCACATAATGAACCTACCTCAAAGGTATGTTGGATATCAATGGGTAATTCCAATAATTCAATTTTGTAAACCATAAGGATTATATTATATCTAGATGTCTTAACACATGAAAAATATGAATGATCATTACTGTACATTATATGATGTGTGTTATAATGTGCATGTTCCTAGAAATGTTGTATAAAAAATATTGGTTAATTAACATACTATCATTGTCTTAGTGAAAGGATACATTGGAATCCTCACATACACTAGTCTATATGTTCTAATAAAAAAACTCATAAACCCCTTAACATTTTCCCCTAAATTAAAAAATCATTCCTCAAATGACTATTATCTCCAAGATTTATCCTCAGTGAAATTTTTTTTATACAACTATGACATGAATGGATCCTGGGTAGCATTATAATGATAGTTCCATCCCAATAATACATTAAATAGTTTAGGGATAAATCACAATCACACATTAGAAATCTCACACAACATATGAGGCCTTATCTTAATTCACCTACACAAAATTCACACAACCACATAGTATATAATAAACAAATAAAACAATCAAACATAAATATATAAATGAATATGAATAATTTTAAAATTCAAAATGATGAAATATTATATAAATAATAATGAAACGAGGGAGAATATAATTCCCCAACAACTAAATAGAAAACAAAACTATAAGTAGCTAAAAATATGAGGCCCTCATGGAATGATAACTACAATAGAAAATGTCTCCCACTACTATGATCTCCCAAAACCACTAATATTTGACAATACTACTTCCACCAAGGCACCCAATGGGCGTTATCTTTAAAAAAGGAACATTGGCACCACATCAACCAAGACCATCATCAAACCTTATGTCACATTAACTGACACAACTTGTATGTGAATAAACCTCTGTTGGGGTTAGTAAAAAAATACTCAATAATACACCCAAAATCTACACAGGAATAACTATTGAATATTTATTGTCAAAAATCAGATATTGGAAATTAACTATAAGGAATACAAGGAAAGATAATACATATATTATGTATAAGTTGAATTTATAGGATATACAGAAAATTCCATTGTCGTCTCAACTCCAATCTATAAAGGTCGTTCCTCATGAGATAATAGGAATGCTCAGAGTTCCCAAAATCCCACATAGTCTAAATTCAATAGCTAACTATATAACATATCTTAAAAGAAACCCATAGGGTGTCATGGTTCCACAGGTACTATATAAATCTACTCTTCTCAAACATTCTAGCTAATACACCATTATAAGATTTCCCAAAAGGGGAGCCTACTCGATGCTAAAGCATACTCATAAACTAGTGAAATACCTCACACTCCATTCCCTCATTATTAAACTACCTAATTCTAGAAACTCATATAACCTCAGGGGAATTTTCATAGAGGATACTATGACCCTAAAAAGTAGTGTAAATTCCTAATATAGTGGATTATCCATACCCCATATGGGCTCTTTGTACATGGTGAATACGAAGTCCAAGGAAATTGGATCTCATGCCCCATGTATGTGTGGGGTTAAAATTACATATAAAATACATAGGTAGAGAATACTAATCCCCATATATTTTTGGGGGAGTAACTGATTTCATCAAATAACAGTGGGGAAATGCATATACTAACACAAACACACCACCAAGATTGGTATTCAAACTTAAAAACACTCTAATCCTCACACCCAAACCTATTCATTGACCCTATTGAGCTAAATATGAAATCATCCAATCTTTCCTTGAAAATAGACTCATATATCCAAATGTTCTACACTATTGTGATCTATATGGGAAATTACATAGGATATTCCATTTACTTTTCCAAAATGGAAACTTGGTGAATAAGTCATAAATATGCCATAAAGGGGGACCCTCGACCAATTGGAGATACCTTGGGAATGCTACACAATGGAAAATAATAGGGTGTTTGAGTATGTTTAAATAACATTTTCCTACTTTTATGGGTGTGGGAACCTATTCCCCACAAGTTGGTATGAATTTAGAAGACCAGAATCACCCTCCCAGACAACCGATAACTAGGGAAGGTCTCACTGAACTGTAGACTAGGTTACAGGGTTGGTCCCATGTTTCCTGATTTGATTTCATGGACCACTGTAGTGTCAAAGACATGAAACATTATTGAATAACCCATCTTAAAACAATGGAAAATTACCCACCATAGGGTTTATAATACAGTGGATCTTAGGGAACTGACTCTCCATGTCATAGTAGTCATAGTGGGCCTCTTGTAGCATGATGCACTAGACATGTCTATGGCCAACTCTAATGTGCACTACTAGCCACAATAAAGATCATTCTTCATCCCCTCATCACTATAGTGATTCATAGTAACACCATCATGGAGATACCCACCACCCTATAATACTATCTCCCTTGATTAGCCACTATGCTACGCTACCAAAATATAATGATAGGGTCGATGACCAATGACCACAAGTAGTGGGAATGAAGATAGGATAAAGAGATAAAATAATGGAGACGTAATAAAGAGGAAGACGAATATTTTGAAACCCTTTTCAATATATGTAGTAATAGTGAATATAACTCACTAATTGTTTTTAAAATAATAAAAATATTATATTTCTTAACACACAACATTGAGCTTTAAGTGAATTTAGATATATTATAAAAACATTTTTATTTAAATGTGACCAAGATATTGGATTGGACGTTATAAATAAGAGTAAATACATTATGAAATATTTGTATAATCTTCCTACTCAATAGAAATTTACTGATTAATTCTATGTAAATAAGCACTCAGTTATTAATGAAGTCATTTTATTCTTTAAAAATACATTTTCATCAAAACATTCTTTTACTACATTTTCACCATGGAAATAACTATTAATTTCTACCAATTTGAGAAATTTTATTTTATAAAAAAACATAATTTTTTAAATCATTATATTAAAATGGGATAATTGTGATATATTTTTATTTTTCTCAAATGATTGATTTTTTTAGTGAATTGTGAAAATTTTGTAACGCCCCAACCCCAGAAGCCTAGAGGTGGTTCCTTATTATGTATCATTAGCTTGATCACAAAAGATCAATTCTCAAAAGACCGATTATTTTAGTAGTCTTTGAAGTACTAGATACATTCATAAGGTTTACATTAAATCATAAAATGGGAAACTACGACGGCATTGTTTCCATTGAAAACATTGAGATCCCATAGACTATCCCTACAGGTCAGTCAAAATATACTTCTTCGCATCTTGGAAAAAATAAAACATAGAAAGGGGTGAGCTCAGATGCTCAGTAAGGATAAAAGTATAGTGAAATCTTTCATAAATAAACACAAACATTTGAGGAAATGTATAAGACTAAAATAAAAGCCTTTTAAACCTGAACTTCAGCATAATATGGAAAATATAAAATCGAATAATTACATTTACTTATTCACATGGATATTCTACTAGTTGAATAATCACATGCAATATCAATAGCCACTTTTATAATGATGGAATGCATAATTCCAGACATCATAACCACATAGTCAAGGCCTTGTGAAAAGACTAAAAATAAGAATTTGTCAATTCCTTGTTCCAAGATAGTATTTTGTCTCATGAAACCTACCGATGCATCAAGAAGCTATAGCAGGATCCACCCATCACTTACTAAGTCCAATGCATTCCTCCTATGAAAAGGTTTAAACATAACATAAACATTCGTATTAATACAAGAATACGAAATGTCAATAATTTATCCATAAAACATGAATGGTGTAAAAATAACACATCCACAGTAAAATATATCAGAAAAACTTCAATACAATATGGATGTTTTGTATCATAATAAATCAACTTCAAATAAGCCTAAAATCCATCAAAGGATGTTGACATAGATGAAATCAAAACCTTTTTAGAGAAATATATATTTCTATTTTAAAATCATTTAAAAGTCATGTAATTATAAAAGAAAACATTTATTTTTGAAAAATATTCTTATAATATTTTAAGGGAATCTTTGACGTTGTCATAATGATGGAAAATGGCCACACCTTCCATATAAGTTAAAAAACATTCTTACCTTAATTTTGTTGAAAAGGTCATAATGTACCTTGTTTGGAAAACGAAGGAAAGCTTTTTTTCAAAATATCAAAGGTAAAAAAATGGTATAAATTTAATTAACCCATAGTCTAGTAAATAGTAAAATAAAATTGAGATACATTTTTAAGAAACATGGATGTGGATGACAAAGAGGTCCCGATAGATAATTACGTATAAACAACCTCAGATAATAAAGAGATTGTGAAATTAACCCTTACATTGAACTTTTCCTTAGTATAGGGTAGGTTAACCTTCTTTATAATTGTGAAATAATGGTTATTAAATTATACAAGAATCATATACATTAATATGGTATCATATATGATCTTTTAACATTACTTTGTTAATAATATCTTAGTATTATCGTCGTTTCGGGTGTTAACTGATAAGTTTTCCTTTATATGCTTTGTTATGTAAGTAATGTTTATTATGGATAGAATTTATCTTATTAATATTCAGAATGATATGAAGTCATTAAAAATTATCATCTAATGAAAATTAGTCTGGAATGGATATGATGGGGACTGAATCTCATCATGTTCGTGGATACGGTAATCCGTACGTACGCACGAGCGACAATATCATTCTGTCGATATTAAAATAATTTATAATTGGATTTTATATCATATATACAAAATAATTATCATTTTATATTTATTATTTACATCAATTTCACATCATTATTATACCCATCCAAATAATAATGTATTGAATAACAATTACACCACGACGTGGAGACGGTAAGTCGTATGTATGCAGGTATGGGGACATGTAATTCAAAGGATGGATAGAATAATGAATATGGTTGTACCATATTTATAATAACATCACAATATATAGAATATAAATTATTTTTTATTTTAGAATGGAAACAACAAAGAAAGAGGAAGTGGAGGAAGAAAATAACTTGAAAGAGGTGATTGAATATTTAACTCTTCTTTAGGTTCTTCTTTTTTATTTGATAAAAATGACCCCTTAGGTTGGATTTAGGACTAAAGGAATGCATCTATGATTAAGTTAGGACAATTTAGAGAGTATTTGGGCAGGGTTTGTCCGAGAAAAATGGCTCTGAAGGTGTGAATTAGAGAGAAGGGGGAAGTGTCCTTCTATAAGAGGGGTGAGGGGCACCTTAGGAAAAGATAGTAATATTTTTTTATAATAAAATAATTTTAAGTTTATAATGGCTCAAAAAGGAATTATTTAAAGAATAAGGTGGTAATGGGTTGAAAAAACACACAACCAATAGGTTTTAGATAGGTTTGGGTCACTATATTAACATTATATTTTAGATTAAACACTTAGTTAAATAGTTTGACATTTACCATGTCTCTTGTATTTTTATATTATATGGTTAATAAATGTACTATATAATTCCAAGAGAACCCCAAGTGGTTCATTAATGAAACAAATTTCCTTATATAAGTCTTTTTTTTGAAACATTATATTTTTAGGAATAAAATATCAATTAATAATATAATTTTTTTTTAAAACTCTTTTATGTTAATTTTGACACTATTAGGTATTTTGTTTCTGCTAAATTCATTAAAGAATTATTACTTTGAGAAATATCATCTAACACAACCTAAAATGTCATATTAACCAATAGAATCAGTGGAATTCATAGAAAGTCCCAAATTACATTAATTTGGATATTTATAATATCAATTATTTTAACATCTCATTAATTAGGTAATTACTTTATCATCATTGTGTCATAAATAAATTAAATTATATAATTTATAAAAAATATAAATAAAATAAAATTATCTAGGAAATAGTTTTACCTTTCTAATGAATATTTTTAGTCTAATTTATCTTATGTGTAACCATATATTAAAAATGGTTTAGTTATTAAACTTTTATTTTTACACTTTTAACTTTTCTTTGAATTCAATAATAATAAATTTCCTAATCTAATCCATGTGGACCTAAAGGATCATATTTTATTCCTAATATTGTTTTTTGTCTAATTAAACTTATACAATATAATTTTTATATGTGTTAGGTTAATAATAATATCATTTTTACCCTTAATTGCACTATTTACTTTTAACCGTGGTAAATAAAAGTAATAAGTTAATATTCACAAAACATTATTTTCATCATATTGAACCACATTTTACATACTAATATCAAATTTGTCTATATAAATTTTTAAATTCAACCCACATAACCCAAAAAATTATGTTTTATGTAAATTTGCAAATGCTCTTAGAAGGTGGGTAAAAAACGGTAAAATGTTCAATAAAATTTTTATATATCTAAAATTATTATAAACTGACTCCAATGAATTACATTGAACATATATAGGTATTATGTATCTATTTTTACCTAAAATAAATTTAAATAAAATAAATAATTATTCAAAAAAATTCAGTTTTAAACTATAACGCGAGGTTTTTCACTATTCATCAAAAATCGAGAGTTTTCATTAAAATACCAAAAATTCACCCAAAACTAATTTCGATATTCCAAATCAAAAAATGAAGTCCATTTTGAAGGATAAAATTTATAAAATTTCAAAAAAGTGGGTATTACTATTCATAACGGCTAATTTAATTGGTTGTTGTGTGTTAGAACTCGAAGTTGCATATAACACATGCTATTGTATTATTCAAAGAGAAGCATACCATGGAAGCTTGGGGTGTTACATTATCCCCTCCTTCAAATAATTTCACCCTTGAAGTTTCTAAAATAATACAGCATAAAAAGACCTGGGTGGTTCTTCATCATAAGTTCCTCAGGTTCCCATGTTGCCTCTTCCATCTTATGATTTCTCCATAGAAATTTTACCAGAAGAGTCGTCCGGTTTCTCAGCACTTGTTATCTTATATCATGAACCTTGAAAGACTATTTTCAGTGAGACAGATCGGATTCCAGTTCTAATTCCTCATAGGTGAGTACATGGGTTGGGTAAAGCATGTATTTTCTCGACAGTGATACGTGGAATACATCGTGAACTTTCGAGAGACTTGGAGGCATTGCCAAATGGTAATATACAACCCCAATTTGTTCTAGAATTTCGAAAGGTCTGATGTACCTAGGACTCAGTTTACCCTTCTTAACGAAATGTATAACACCCTTCCATGGAGACGTCTTTAAGAAAACACGATCTCCTACCTGAAATTCCAAATCCTTCATTTGGTTGTCGACATAGCTCTTCTGCCTACTTTGAGCTGCTTTGATGTGGGTTTGGATTACCTTCACCTTTTACATTATTTCCTCAAATGTTCTGGGCCTACAAGTTTTCTTTCACCAACATCATCCCAAGAGGTTGGTGTGCGACATCTTTTTCCGTACAACGCTTTATATGGTTCCAGCTGAATACTTGAATGGAAGCTATTGTTATAGGAAAATTCTTCCATAGGTAAATATTGATCCCACATACCTTGAAAGTCAAGTGAGAAAGACCTAAACATGTCTTCTAAGGTTTGAATAGTCAGTTTTGATTGTCCATCAGTTCGAGGGTGGTAGGCAGTGCTCAAATGAAGTTCTATATCCAGGGCTTTCTGAATACTTTTCTAGAATCTTGATGTAAAATGGGGATCACAATCAGAAACAATCGATAGTGGTACTTCATTAAGTCTTACAACTTCATTAATATATAGTATTTATAATCATTCAAGTGGTAAATCTTCACTTATAGCAAGAAAATGTGCTGACTTGGTAAGACGATCAATAATGACCCATATTCCATCATTTCTTCTAGTAGTCTTTGGAAGTCCTGTGACAAAGTCCATGATAATATTATCCAATTTCCACTCAGGTATGGGAATAGGATGCAAGACTACTCCATGTTGTTTCCTTCCAGCTTTCACATGTTGACAAACCATACATCTTGATACAAAATCAATAATCTCCCTCTTCTTGTTGTCCCACCCAAAATGTTCCTTCAAATATCTATACATTTTGGTGCTACCAGGGTGTATAGAGAAATTGGAAGTATGTGCTTCATCCAACAATTCCATTTTTAGATCAGGTATATCAGGAACACAAATTCCCTTCCCAAATTTCAAAATGCCATCTTCATATACGAAGTCTCTCAATCTCCTGTTATTCACAGCTTTAATATTCTTTTGAAACTCATCATCGTCAGCTTGAGAATTTTTTATCCTTTCTAATAAAGATGATTTGGAAACCATTTGAAAAAGTATTTATCTTTCACCTTCCATGGTTTTCCCCATATCCCTCTTTTCTAGATCCATTAAAATAAGATCCCTTTCAAGTCTCATCTTGTTCAAAACTACATGATCTTTTCTACTCAAAGCATATGCCACCATATTTTCCTTCCACGGGTGGTAGTGAATGGTGAAATCATTATCCTTGAGTAGTTAAAGCCCTCTCATTTCCTCATTTTGAGTTCTTTCTCTAAGAAAATATACTTCAAACTCTTTTAATCGGTATATATCTCACATTTTTCACCATAGAGATAGTATTTTCAAATCATCAAAGCAATGATTATAGCTTCTAACTCAAGATCATGAGTAGGATACTTTTTCTCATTAATTTCTAGCTATCGATATGCATAGTCAATAACCCTAGCATTCTACATAATGACACAACCAAGTCCTTTCTTTGATGCATCACTATAAATAACAATCCCATCATTCCCCAACAGTAGATTCAATATAGGAGCATTGACTAATCTTCTCTTCATTTCTTCAAAACATTCTTCACACTCTTTTTTCTAAACAAATTTATCCACATTACGTGTGATCTTGGTTAATGGGTTAGCCCATCAGGAAAAATTATTAACGAAATGTCTATAAAAACCTCCTAAACAAATAAAACGGCGTACCTTTGTTATACTCGTCGGTGCTGGCCATTCTTGGATTGCTCTTGTCTTAGAAGGATCAAAAAAGATTCCATACTTAGAGAAAATATTTCCATGAAAAGAAATCTCTTGAATCCAAAATTCACCCTTGTTAAACTTCTCATATAATTTATGTCTTATAAGAGTCTTCAAGATAATACACAAGTGATTTTTATGATCTTTGTATATTTTGGAGTCTACCAAGATATCATCAATAAATACCACTACAAAGTCATCAAAATATTCCTTGAAAACTCTATCCACTATATCCATGAAGATAGAGGGTGCATTAGTCAATCCAAAAGGCATTACTGTAAACTCATAATGACCATACCTAGTTCAAAATGTTATTTTCAGAATATCTTCCTTCTTCACACTCAACAGATTATATCCAGATCAAAGGTCAATCATTGAAAATTATTGAGGACCATGAATTTGGTCAAATAAATCATCATTGTGAGGTAGGGTATACTTTTTCTTTATTTTTATAGCATTTATCTCCTTGTAGTCAATGCACAACCTCATAGATTCATCTTTCTTCTTAACAAAAAGGACAGGGGATCCCCATGGAGAAACACTAGGGCGAATAAATCCTTTATTACTCAATTCCTCTAGTTGTTTATTTAGTTCCACTAATTCCAAAGTGGCCATTTTATAAAGGGTATTTTATATGGGCCTTGAACTAGGAATTAAATCAATGGAAAACTTAATTTCTCATTCTGGAGGATGTCCAGGTAAATCTTCTAGAAACACATCAACATTTTATTTCACAATAGGTACATGCTCTATTTGAACATTCCTTTACTCTCCCACAGTTATTTAATTTTCTTCCTCCCCAATAATTGAATTTAGTTTAGCTATTGGGGGTGTATCTTGATAAGAATTAGGCGGTGACATTTCTTCTCTAAAGATAAGGTACTCCTTATCATTATCATCATAAATAGTAACCACTTTCTTCTTATAATAAATTTTTTCATCATGGTCCAAAATCCAATCCATACTAAGGATTATATCAAAATCAATTATGGGTATGACGATGAGATCAGCCGATAAAGAACATTTATATTCCCTAATGGGGACTGATTCACAAAACATTGTTGCAACGATACTTCCCTTATGAGTTTTGACTGAAAACTCCCTTGTTAAATAAAATTGTAAATATATAATTTTCATAGAAAAATAGGAAGATATGAAACAATGTGATGATCCAGAATCAAATAAATAATTTTCTAGACTTGAGGAAATCATTAAATTACTTGCCACTACATCTTTCAGAGCTTCAACCACATCAGTACTAATAATATAAGCTTGGCTTTGATCACTTGGCCTTCTCTAAGGTAAGTTCCCCTGAAGCTTAAGAAATTTATTCACATAATTACCCCTTTATCTACAATTATGTCATTCAACATCGACATCCTCTTTCTTCCCCTTGAAATCACGAGTCGGTATCCTTTTTCACCACACTTTTAACAGACTCCCATTCCCTTAATAAAATATCAGGGTGTTTCTTCCCACATTTACTACAGTATGGATATTAAACTATTCCCTCCTTACCCTTATTTACATTTCGAGAGTGTTTAGAAGATCTCTTCTTCTCTTGCTTTTATTTAAAGTCGTAAGACTTAGAGAATTTGTTTTCTGTCGTGATAGCACATGAGACTATATCTTCATATGACAAGAAGGATTGTGAGACTAATGCTCGATGGAGAAATCATTTTAAGCCATAAAATAAATGATAAATATTACTTCTTGGTTAACCTATATAATCTAAATCATGTCTTTCTAGCTTGGTAAAGTTAGCTTCATACTTTGCGACATTCTCATCCTCATTTTCCCTTAGACTCAAAAATTTCTTTCCGTATTTTCTTTATGGTCAAGTGGAAAGTATTTTTCTAAGAATATTTCATTAAACTCCCTCCATTCCATATTTGATACTTCCTCATCTTCCTTTGTGTTTTGAATCAACGACCACCATTGATCAGCATCTCTAGTGAGGTGGTAAACATCCATGAAAACTTTTTCCCTTTCGCTACTCCCCAAGGTGTGGAATATTTTCTCTAAGGAATTAGTCCATTGCTCAGCCACTAATATATTTTTACTCCCCTTGAATGTTGGTTGTTGTTACCTCATGAAGTAATCTAACATTGATCCTCCATGCTCTGGATCAGGGTGCTCCATACGGGTAAGGATATTATTAATAACCTGAGTGAGTTGTCTTGGTATGGTGATTAGCTGATCAGCACCAGTTGCATAACCATATCCGCTATAATTATCTTGATTAGGAGGGAAATATCTATATGTATTGTGTGTATTGATGTTGTTTCTATTCCTTCCACTAGGCGCCATTTCTAAACAATGGCATAAACTAGATTAGTTTATGAATCAAAATACATAAATCCAAACTTGTAAAACACATAACATAAATTGAACAGTTTATGGATATAATCAATAATCCTAAATAAATATTCTTTGAGAAAGTATATACCCATAAAACCTTCATAATGGTTTTTAATGAAAATAAGAATTATACTAAGCACATCTCTCAGGTGTGTCGTAACCAATAGTGCAGCAAGGCCCTTTTTCATGCACCAGTTCCCGTTCGAATCTAGATCAAAGCGGTAATTTTGGGTTTTACCCCTATGTACATCTGTGTCAGAGCCACCTCTACTTGCTCGTATCCAGATAGGGATTTATTGCTTGTAAAACTCAAAAAATCTCCACAATACCAAAATTCTAGGAAGTTCTTCTATACAAATCCTCAATGTCTATCTTAGGGCTATGTTCTCTAATCAGAATGTATCTAAATTTAGTTTCCAAGGTTTGTACAAAAATTCCTCTGGTACCAACTGTAATGCCCCGACCCCAAAAGCCTAGAATATGTGCATTATTACATATCGTTGGCATGATCACAAAAGATCAAGTCTCGAAATACCGATTAGTTTAGTAGCCTTGGAAGTAATTGATACATACATAAGGTTGACATTACATCATAAAATAGAATACTACAGAAAGATTCCTTTCAGAACATCAATGTTCAAACAAGGGTATAAATGTATTTAACCCATAGTCTAGTAAATAGTAAAAATGTTTTGAAATACATTTTTAAGAAACATGTATGTGGATAATAAAGAGGTCCCAGTAGATAATTACATACAAACAACCTCAAATAATAAAGCGATTGTGAAATTAACCCTTACCCTATACTTTTCCTTGGTCAAGGGTAGTATATCCTATTTTATAATTGTGAAATAATTGTTATTAAATTATAAAAGAATCATATAAATTATTATTATATCATATATGATGTTTTAACATTGCTTTGTTAATAATATCTTAGTATTATCGCCATTTCGGGTGTTAACTGATTCATTTTCAATTATATGTTTTGTACGTAAGTTATTATTGTTATGGATAAGATGTATCTTATTCATATTCAGAATTATATTAAGTCTTTAAATATTATTTTTAATCATCTAATAAAAATTTATCCTGAATGGATACGATGGGGAATGAATCTCATCGCGTTCGTGGAGACGGTAATCTGTATGTACGCACGAGCGACAATATCATTCTTTTAATATTAAAATAATATATAATTGGATGTTATATCATATATACAGAATCATTATCATTTTATATTTATTATTTATGTCAATTATAAATCATTGTTATCCACAACCAATAATAATGTTTTGAATAACAATTACACCATGATGTGGAGACAGTAAGCCGTACATACACACGTATAGTGACATGTCAATCAAAGGATGGATAGAATAATGAATATGGTTGTACAATATTTATAATATCATAACAGTATATATATGATACTAGAGTTATTATTTTATAATGGAAACAACAAAGAAATAGGTAGTGGTATAAGAATGGAACTTGAGAGAGGTGATGAAATATTTACCTCTTCTTCGGGTTATTCCTTTGGATTTGATCAAAAGGGCTCCTTAGGTTAACTTTATGACTAGAGTAAGGACTGTGGGATTAAGGGAAGACATTTTAGAAGGTATTTGGTCAGGTTTTATCTGAACCAAAAGGCTTTGAAGGTGTGAATTAGAGAGAAGGGGGAAGTGTCGTTTTATAAGAGGGGTGAGGGGCACCTTCGGAAAAGATAGAAATGTTATTTTATAATAAAATCTTTTTCGGTGTCTAATGGCTCCAAAATTAATTATTTAAAGTATAATCTAGGGATGGATATAAAACCACTCAACCAATAGATTTTATACTAGTTTGGGTCACTATATTAACTTTCTATTTTAGATTTAACTCTTAGTTAAATAGTTTGACATTTACGATGTCTCTTGTATTTTTATATTATTTGGTTAATTATCAGACTATATACTTCCAGGAAAACCCCAAGTGGTTGATTAATGATACAAATATCACTATATATGTATTTTGGCTGAACCTTATATTTTAAGGAATAGAATATCAAATAATAATATAATATTTGTTTTAAAAACTATTTTATGTCAATTTTGACACTATTTGGTATTTTGTTTTTTCTAAATTAATAACAGCATTATTACTTCAATAAAAATTGATATAACCAACCCTAAAATGTCATATTAACCTATAATTTTTTTTAATTCGTTAAAAGTATAAAATTACATTTATCTGGATATTTATAATATCTATTATTTTAATATTTAATTAATTAGGTAATTACTACATCATTATTGTGTAAGAAATAAATTAAATTATTTAATGTCTAAAATATATATATAACTAAATTATGTTGGAAAACTTTTTATCTTTCTAATTAATATTTATAGTTGAATTTATCTTATGTGTAACTCTAAATTAAAAATAGTTTTGTTATTAAACATTAAATTTAACACTTTTAACTCTTTTTTGAATTAAATAATAATAAATATCCTAATCTAATACAAGTGGATCTAATGGATCATATTTTATACCTAAGGTTGTCTTTGGTCGAATTACATTTAACCAATAGAATTAAAAAATGTGTTAGGGTAATAATAATATCATTTTTACCCTTAATTGACCTATTTACTTTTAACCGCGGTAAATAAAAGTAAAACGTTATTATTCACAAAAAATTATTTCCATCTTATTGAACCACATTTTACGTACTGGTATCAACCATGTCTCTCATATTTTTGATGTTCAACCTACACAAGCAATAAAATTATGTTTTAAATAAATTTTCAAATGCTCTTAGGAGGTGGGTAAAAGACGGTAAAAAGTTCAATAAATTTTTTATATATCTATAATTATTATAAACTGAATCTAATGAATTACGTTGAACTTATATAGGTATTATGTATCTATTTTTACCTAAAATAAATTTAAATAAAATAAATAATTATTCAAATAAAAATTTGGTTTTAAACTATAGCTCAATGTTTTTCACTATTCAGAAAAAATTGAATGTTTTGAGAAAAATACCAAAATTTCACTCTAAGATAATTTTGATATTCCGAATCAAAAAATGAAGTCCATTTTGAAAGATAAAATTTATAAAATTTCAAAAAGTGGGTATTAATATTCATAAGGGCTAGTTCGATTGGTTGTGTTGTGTTAGAACTCGAAGTTGGGTACAACACACACTATTGTATTATTCAAAGAGAAGCGTACCGTAGACGTTTGGGGTGTTACAATTTTCAATTTTTCAAACACTCATTTTTTTTCATTAAATCAAGTAATTTAAAAATATTATTATAATTTGGATTCTTTTAACTTTAATATAACCCTTTTGATATATAAAAATATTATTAATTCCATTTGATTCATGAATATTCATGATTTTTATATAACTTGTTTTTTACAATTTAAACACATTTTCTAAAAATTGTTTTGCATTGTATTTTACACATTTATATTAACATTGATATCCTAAACTTATATAGACATAATATTTAAAAGTGGATACCATATTGGGAATTATTAGGTACATATTTGGAAAATAATACACTTTTATTTTTGGTTATTATGAATAATAACAACGATAAAAACTTGTCACCTATGTATGGGTAAAATGGATAAAACAAGGTAAAAACATGAGATAAGGTCTCAAAATCCACCCAAAGCATTCCTATATTTAATTTTATGAGTATATTTCGTCCATAATAATATAATTTACAAAATTTTACCTTTATTCCATCTAGACATGGCTATGAATTATATAATATTTAATGTCATTGAAAATAAAAAATGTTACTCTCTTTCTTTTAAAAATATATTTCATGTTGACATATGGATAAAAATAATTTCTGAATGAATATGAAAGGTTATTTGGAGTATAATATAGTATCTTTCCTAATGTTAATTTATTATTAATGTTTAGTTATTATACAATTTCCTTAAATTCTTATACAACACTGATAGACTGCTTGTGAAATTAGTTGAAAAATCAATGTAAATGATTTTAAAATTTTAAAAATTTAAAAAAATGGAAGAATTATGGAAACAATATATTTTATGATTGTTAAAAACAAATGACTTGTGGTTAATGAGTTTCTATATAAATTAATTTTTTTATCTGGATGTCTTCAATTTCTAATTAAATCTATAGTATCAAAAATGAAATTAATTATATTTTATAAACAATAATATTTTATTAGATTATTTAAAAATAATAAAATTATATAAAGAGGCCAAATAGGATTTTATGTTGCCTAATATTTCATTACATTTACATTTAGGAAAAATAATTATCATATAAGTAAAATTATAATCCTTTAAGATAGAATTGGTTATCACGATTAAGGTTAAAATTGGTAAGCTAATGGGTTATACAAAAAAGATAAGCTTTTGAATGATTTCTAAACTAGTATAAATTTAATTTTATAGTTTTATTGAGACCATATACTACTTTTATTCAAATTAAATTAATTTTGATATCATATTACATGACTTATGTACATAATATATTATAATATTCCTTAAATTTCCAAAATACCCCTCCCCCACTTATAAAAGGGAATCCCTCATTTCACTTCATTAAAAAACCAGGATCCACCTTGATAAACCAAAATCTATCAAATTATTTAATAAAATTACCTATACTTTAATTAGAGGTTATATGTTTCTTAAAATACCATTTCAGGGGTCCTTAAGAGGGGATCTGAAGGTGGTCTATCGAAGAAGAGGTAATCGTCTTTACCGACACTTTCATGATTTTATCTTTTTATAATTCCTATAAATATTTTTTAAAACATATTAAAATTAAACATCCAGTATGATAAATATACTAATATGTTTTTATTATTATATGAAACCCATTTTATACCACTTATCCGTCCTATGGAAAGTGAAAACATCACTCATGTGTACGTAAGGCTAACTTTATGCACATGACAATGTGGTTTTTTTATCCCTATTTTACTTGGATGTTTATAAATATAATACTAATGATAATAAATGATATATATGAAATAATTATGGTTCTATAAATATAATCCATTATTTAACTTCTTACTATTCCATCAGTTGGAAAATGGTAACATTGCTCATGCGTGTGTGTGGATTACCACATCCATGAAGCAATGTAATTAGTTTCTGATTTATTCATTACAGGGATGGTAATAAATATATAATTAATGAATTTATATTATTTATATGATATATTAAATATTCAGTAACGGTGAATTATTATTTACCTTTCTTTTTTCCATGTGTTGAAAAGTGATAACACAATTCATGTGTATGTATGAACTACAGTATCTATGGGTGTTGTAATTAATTATTCTCTATCCACCATCAAATAATGATAATATAAATTTATATAATTTAGAAATAACATATTTATAACATTAATATCACTATTTATATAATAAAACTATAACCTATTCTCAAAAAATGAAACATCTATGATGAAACATAGATGATAAAACTATGAAATTATCACTGGAAGCCTTGATATTAATAAAATATATTTTTTTCTTCGGGTGATAAAAGGTTATAAATATACATATGGATAAAGTATAAATAATTAATATGGTTATAACCATTATTAAGGAGTTAAAATCTTTTTAAACAATGTTGAATCATGAGGTAAATGGTTTTTTAAATAAATTTTCATTCATTGGGTTATACGTCTGCTTCATTAACTATGTCATGCCATGATTATGTGTTAAATGACTTATAATTTTAATATGTCATTTTAAATATTTTTTGGATATATAATTTTGACAAATAATCACTTCATTGATTAATTATCACTTCAATGATTTGATATTTATAAGGGATTTCCTCTCAATTTCTACTCAATTGTGAAATATTTAGTATTATGAATCTATTTATTATTTGTGTTGTATATAATAGACCATTAATGTATTTAACATGAAGATATATTTATTATTTAGGATCAATGTTTCAATTGATGTTTAATATTTTAATGGGTTACAATTTAAGCATACTAAAGTGGAAAGAATTTATTTTACAGTATCATTTTTTTATGTGGATGCTTATATTTTTTTGAATGAATCTAATAATCCATCCTTCATAAACATCATATTTTTTTATCCAATATCTATTTATAGAGCTTCCATATATTTTTAGAAATTTTCATCTATTTGGTACTTGAATCATAAAAATATTTGTTTAAAAGAAATGATTATCTCATTTCTCTTTTGATCAGGTATATTTGTCATCCATTTACCTTTTTATAATTTTTTTAAAAAAGTCTGTTTCATTTACTCATATGAACTATTAAGGTAATTTTAATTTATGTAACACCACAGGATTTCAATGTAAGTTATTTTCTTTAAAGCAATTCAATAGCTTACACTACACGGAACGCCGAGTTTGAGCATACCACAACTTTCCAAACTATCCTTTCAAAAATAAAAGGTTATGTATAACATTAACTACATTTTAATTTTTTTATACTCAATATAATTTTGACATCCATATTATGTCTTTATTAGACATAATATAAGAACAAATTTAATTTTTCAGATAAAAGAAGCTTTTAAAAAAAGGAAATTTTACCGCCTTTTAATGGTGAACCATTTTTTTAATCTAATATTTGACACTTTTATATATTCAATTTGAAACAAAAATCTTATTCATTGGTTTAGGAATATAAAAATTTATTTTGGATAAATTTTCTCTGCTTTTCTGATAACTTTCATATTTTGATGAATAGTGTACAATACTAAATTTTAATTGAAAACAAAATTTTTAATGAAAATAAGTTATAGTGTTAAATTATACATTTTAATTGTTTTGAAGTACAATTATATTATATTTTGATCATTTAATCCAATGTTGGTCATTGGAATTAATTTTACTTTTAAATTTGACAAAAACACTTATCAATCTTTTCATAGTTTTTACTTCTCAAAAACCAACTTTCTGGTTTTGACAACGGGAATATTTTTTTAAATTAATTAATAAAACATATATGTTTTGAATTTGGTAAAATAGACATAAATATTTAGTTTGGAATATCAAAATTATCTTTGGGTAAATTTTTGGTATTTTTCTAAAAACATTCAATTTTTGATAAATAGTGAAAACACTACGTTATTGTTTAAAGACGAATTTTTATTTAAATAATTATTTTAAATTTAAATTTATTTTAAAGTAAAAATAGATACATAATATCTATATTTTTATAATTTAATTCATTTATGTCATTGATAAGAAGACTAGATATATAATATTTTATTGAACTTTTTACTGTCTTTTACTGAACTTCTAGGCACATTTGCAAATTTGCATAAAACATAATTTTACCACTTCTGTGAATTGAATTAAAAAAAATATGAGAGACATGGTTGACATCAGTAAGTAAAATTTGGTTCAATAATATGAAAATAATTTTTGGTGAATAGTAATTTTTTATTTTTATTTACCACGGTTAAAAGTAAATAGGATAATTAAAGGTAAAAATGATATTATAATTACCAAACACATGTCTTAATTCTATTGGATAAGTGTATTTCTACCAAAATAAACCTTAGGAAAGAAAATGATCCTTTTGATTCACATGGATTAGATTTGGCCATTTATTATTATTTTATTTAAAGAAGAGTTAAAAGTGTTAAATTCAATGTTTAATAACTAATCCATTTTTAATATACGTTTATGCATAAAATAAATTGTACAATAAATATTTATTAGAAAGATAAATATATTTCCTAAATCATGGTATTTTATTTATAACTTATATAAATTAAATAATTAAATTTATTTATGACACAATGATTATGCAGTAATTACCCTATTAATTAAAGATTAAAATAATTAATATTAAAAATATCAAAATAAATGTAAATTGCATCTTTTTATGAATTAAACTAATTTTATAGTTTAATATGAAATGTTAGGGTTGATTTAATGTATTTTTTTCGAAGTAATCAATTTTTTTTGACTTTCACAAAAATCAAATACTAAATATTGTCAAAATTGACATAAATGAGTATTTAAAACAAATACTATATTACTAAAAGATATAATATTCCTATAAATATAAGGATAATACAAAGGACTTATATAATAATATATATGTTATTCAGTAACCACTTGAGGTTCTCTATTAAATTTATAGTAATTTTATTAACCATGAAATAAAAAAATACAGGAAGACGAGGTAAAAGTTAAACTATATAACTAAGAATTAAATATAAAAGATAAGGTTAATATGGTGACCTAAACATGTTTAAAACCTATTCGTTGAGCGGATTTCAACCCATCCCCACCTTATCCTCGAAATAAATCCATTTTGAGCCATTATTAGCTGAATATGATTTTATTATAGAATAATATTAAACGATTTTCCTAAAGTGACCCTCACCAATCTTATAAAAGGGCATTTCCCCTTCTATCAAAATAAAACCTCCAAATATAATTGGCTCAGCCAACCCCTACTCAAATTTCTTCCCAACTACCATAAATTAAACATATAGGCCATAATTTGATCATAAATCCATCCTAAGGAGCCCTTTTGATCAAGTCAAAAGAATGTATCTGAAGAAGAGGTAATTATTTCATCACCTCTTTCAATGTTCTTTTCTTCTTCCACTTCCTCTTTATTTGTTGTCTCCAAACCCAAATATTAACTCCAGTAACTTCTACATACTATGATGTTATTATAAATATTATACAACCATATTATTTATTCCATACATCCTATGAATGAAAAAGTCACAATACATGAGTGCGTACGGCTTATAGTCTCCACGTCGTGGTGTAGTTTGTTAATCAACACTTCATTATTTGGATGGGTATAATAATGAGTATAACTGATGTAAATAATTAATATAAAATTTTAATTATTAATTATATATAATATAAAATTCAATAAGATACGATTTCATCACTAATAGAATGATTTTGTCGCTCGTGCGTACGTACAACTTACCATCTCCACAGCGCGATGATATTTCGTTCCACATCATAACCGTTCAAAAATAATTTTTATTTTAGTATTAAACATAATTTTTAAGAACTTAATATCATTATTTATATTAATAAAATATATCCTATTCCTAACAATCAAGATTTATATAACAAAAAATTTAAAGGAAAACGAACCAGTTAACACCTAAAACAATGATATTAATGAAATATCATTATCAATGTAATATTAGAAGATCATATATGATATCATATTTATGTATGTTGTTCTTGTATAATTTAATTACAATTATTTCACCATTATACAGGTGGTTAACCTACCCTCTACTAAGGAAAAGTATAAGGTAAGGGGTTTTCATCCCACTTTTTATTCCTATGAGACTCATGCTATATTTTCCTCAATTTCCTTTTGTGTAGCGTATGTACTGCCCATGATTGTATTCTTTGTGTAATATACTTTACTTTATGGGTATTTACATATTCCCTGTATGATCCTTCTTTAATGGGGTGTATTTTTCGTTTGTTACCTAATTGGTAAGGGAATTTCTAACTTCAATTTCCACTCATTAGGTTTTATGACAAATTCATTGATTATTTTACTCCAAGATTATGTGTGAAATCAGTATTTATTTATTTATGTTGTAATTTACACTCCCATTTGTGTGGATATACTTCTTATACACATAATCACTCAATTTATGAATTCTCAATTCATCGATATGAACTTGATAAGAGTAATCCTAACTCAATTTCCATTCATTGAGTTAAACAACCACGTCATTGGTGTTGTTTTTACAAGAATATGTGTGAATGTCCAATTATTTATTTAAAATGAATATCCGATTCTATTTCGTGTATTTAAATTTTTCACACATAATTATGTCATTGATTTATCATTAACCTAAGGATACGGTCTTTATAAGGGATTTTATATCAATTTACATTCCATTTAGACTTCTTTGTTGTTATGATACAATTAACATTTATATGGTGTATATGCTATACTTTGACATAGTATATAATGAATCACTTTGTTATCATGATGTTATAATGTTTTTATTACCTAAATTATTAATATTCAATTGACTTTCATTTGTTTAGGAACTCTAACTAAAATATCATTTTAAATGTTTTAATGATTTATTCTTCTAAATCTTTCTCATTAATTTCCATGTTTTAAAAATGGTTTTAAGGATTTATTTATTTGGATATGAATTATTTAAAATTAATATTCCATTCAAAAATTTAAAAGTGGTATGAGACACTTTAATTCAAAAATATATTTTAAATCACTTCTTTTATAAATAGTAAGACTCTTAAATGTTTTTAAGAAAAGGGAATATTTATATCAAATACATTTACAGATTATTTTCATTTATTTCAATATCCCTAATTCTATTTTATTCTTGATTGAGGTTGATTTATTATAATAAAATCTTCCATATTGTATTGAATGAGTTATGATTAATTGTGGATTTTATATTTTTATACACATTCATAGTTTGTGGTAAAAGTAATGACATTTCATATGCTATTTTTAATACGAATGGTTAGATTATGATTCACTATTTTCATATGTGGAATTTATTGGTCTTAGTATGTGACATTAAAGGACAACTATAGACCCTCGATGCATTGGTAGGTCTCATTAGACAAACTAGTGTCTTGGCACTAGGTCTTTAAAAAATTATTATTTATAGTCATGGCATGAGGCCTTGACTATGTGGTTATGATGTTCGACATTATGCATTCCATTATTATGAAATATTCTATTTATATTACATGTTATTATTCAATAAATATAATATCCATGTGAATAATTAAATGGAATTATTTGATTTATCTTTTCCATATTATGCTGAATTTTATGTTTAAAAGGCTTCTGTTTTAGTCTTATACATTACCTTAAATGATTATGCTTATTTATGATAGTTTCCACCATATTGTTATCCCTTCTAAGCATCTAATCTCACCCCTTTATAATGTTTTCTTTTTTATAGGATGTGAAGAATTATATTATGATTAACTTGTAGGGATAGACCAAAGGATATGAGTGTTTTCAATGGGGGCATGATGTTGTTTTTCTTTATTTCATGATGTAATGTAAAACTTAGGTATGCATATAGTACATCCAAGGATACTAAACTAATTGGTCTTTCGATACTTGATCTCTTGTGATCATTCCAATGTTATGAAATAATGCAACGACACTGGGTAAGTAGGGTTGTGGAATTATAGTTTGTATCAGAGGAAGTTTAGTAAAAACCTTTGAAACTAGATTTAGAAAATTCTGATTAGAATACACTACCCTAACATAGACTTTGAGGATTAGTATAGAAGAACCTCCAATTTTTTTGAAAATGTAAATATTATTTGGGTTTTTCAAGAAATACATCTCTGTATGGATATGAGTAGGTAGAGGTGGATTTGGCACAGATGTTCCTTGGGGTAAAACCCAAAAACACCACTTTGAGCTAAACTCAAATGGGAATTGGTGCAGGACAATAACCCTTACTACACTCTTGGTTATGACACTCCCGTGGGATATGGTTAGGTTAATTCACATTTTCATTAAAAAATGATTTGATGTATTTGAATATAAGATGAGTATAAATAACCTTGGTTAATCCTAAGGTGTTTTAGATTGAAAATAAGGTGTCGTGATATTCTCTAAATGATTTTATGACTATTATTTCTCACACTATGCTTTCTATTTTTAGTCAATGGCTGGATTCCAAGGAAGTCACAGTAACATTGAACATGATGTACAAGGTGAGAATGATAGTGGAAATGAGAAACTATATGGAATATTGATAGGAGTAAAAGATATCTTGTTCATGCCAAAGTAGGTTTCCAAAAATATTCTCAACAATATATACATTAACCAACTCCAACACTCAATAAAGAAAAGAAAGGCATATAATGATAAGAGCTACAGTAGTGGAGACTGTGGAGAAAAGAAATCTCAATTTCCATCATGTTGGAAATGTGGAAGGAGACACCCAGGAAAGTGTCTCAATAGAACAAAGAAATACTTTATGTGTGGGAAAGGATATAAAGTAAAGAATTGCTAAAGAAAAAATGAAGAGTACTATGGAACAAAATAAAAATGATCCTAAAAATACATTTACAATCATTTTCTGTAAATGTAGGGGACTTGGACGTTACCCATGTCAATGCCATATTCAATAGGATAACCACTAGGTCAAGGAAGAACCTATGTGGAAATAAATGATCGTTGATTTTTATGATCCTTGATTTTTAGGCAATTACACCTTATTAATTTTTGGGATGAAAATGCGAGGCACGAGATAAAATTTTTGGTTAAATTAATTTATGGTTATTTTGAAGAATTTATCTCATTTTGGGAATGTTATAAAAAATAGTTTTTTAAAAAGGACAAAATTCAGACCGTGTGACAACCTGTCACATCGGAAAAAGATGTGGGAATTGAACCCACAACCAAAGTAAGACTGAGATTTATTACCTACCACTGGACTACGTGAAGTCACTGGTTAGTGTGACTAATTATTTTAAGTTATATGATTCTATTGATCAGTAATAAGTTCATTGGTGATCTTATGTTTTATCGATTGAATATCCTTATTATAGGAAAATGATTTGGTGATTATGTGATAAATGTAATTTTGAAAGACGTTTTCTTTGTTGGGAATACTATAGGCCTAAGGAAAATAGAATAAAATAGGATTTGATTTGAGGAGTAATGGTTGATTTTTCTTATTTTTGGAAGAATCTATGTTTTTTATAGAGATTCTGGTTATTAATGGAAATGATTAACCTATCATAGAGAATATTTTATTTGGTTAATTACACTTCTATATGAGACTTTAAGAGTAGTTGATGTAATTTTTAGATAAATGTTATGATTTACTACGAAATACTATGTGATTAAATTGTTTGGAATTTTGGGATTCAATATTAGTTTGGATTATATTGAAGGATTTTAAAGGAAATTTTTTATTGATTGGTCTTTATTGAACTGCGGGTATTGTTTGTTTAATTTTAGAAATTAAGATTAGTTTATCTGTCTATAAATTATTATTAATTTTTGGGATCGTCTGATCTTATACTAAACATTTAGTTTTGGTTAATCCTTAAAGGCAAGGGAAATTTGTAGTTAATACTTTATGGATTATGTGATTCTCTAGAAGTTGAATATAGTGCTTCAGGTGTGACCAAATCATCTTGAATACTAATCATTTGGAGAAAAGATGAGTTAGTGGTAGAAATTTATTAAAGGATGAAACTCTTCTAAAAAAGTAAGAATATATCTATATGTTCTTAGTAAATATCATAAATTAATTCCTCAACTTTATAAAATGGAATAGAAAAGAAAAAAATGTTATGCGTTTACTTTTCATACTGGGAAATTAATGAGCGTTTAACCCCTCAAAAGTTTGTTGTTTTCTTGTTGTTAACTTTCCCCTGATCATGTTTTTTATCACTCGCCACCAGAAATTGACACTTAGTTTATCTTCCATATCCATTTTTTCCTACATGGAATCCTAGTATGGGTTATCTCAAATGACCTTTTTACTTTCATTCTTCCTTTTAATGTGATAGTTTTATTGACTCTTTTTCTGATGTGGGACTTTCAATAAAGTTACCAAGCCCAATTTCAAAGTTAGGATAACGGAATATAAAAAATGGGGGAGTAATGTAACACTCCCAGATTTCATAGTAAGTTATTCTCTTTAAAATAATTAAATAGCTTGTGCTACATGAAACACCAAGTTCGAGTCCACCACGACTTACCAAACCAGTCGTTAAAAAACAGTTTTGAATAGTATTAACTACATTTTTAATTTTATATACTTAATATAATTTTAACATCCATATTATTTGTTTCATAGAAATAATATAAGAACAAATTCAATTTTTCAAATAAAAGGAATATTTTTCAAAAAGTGAAATTTTACAGCCTTTTAATGGCGAAATCTTTTTTTATATCCAATATTTGACACTTTTATATATTCAATTTTACAAAATAAACATGTTATTTAGAAGCGGGGAATAAAAAATGTTTTTCGGATATATCTTCCATGCTTTTCTAATAACATTAATATTTTGATGAATAGTGTAAAATACTAAATTTATTTGAAAACTAATTTTTAATCAAAATAATTTATAGTGTAAAATTATAAATTAGATTGGTTTTGAAGTATAATTAAATTATATTTTTATCATTTAATCCAATTTTGGTCATTTTAAGTTATTTTACATTTAAATATGACATAACCACATATCAATCTTTTGATAGTTTTTACTTCTCAAAAACATACTTTCTGATTTTTACAACGGGAATATTTTATTTATTTAATTAATTCAACTCTTATGTTTTTAATTTGGTAAAATAGACATCATTTTTGAATTTGGAATATCAAAATTACCTTTGGGTGAATTTTTGGTATTTTTCTAAAAATGTTCATTTTTTTATGAATAGTGAAAAACATAGTGTTATTGTTTAAAGCCAAATTTTTATTTAAATAATTATTTTCAATTTTAATTTATTTTAAAGTCAAAATAGATACATAATAATTATACTATTACAATGTAATTCATTCAATTCATTTTATAATAGGATTAGATATATAAAATTTTATTGAACTTTTTTTAGTATTTTACTCGCCTTCTAAGCACATTTGCAAAGTTGCATAAAACATAATTTTATCACTTATGTGAATTGAATTTTAAAAATCCAAGAGACACTGTTGACACAAGTATGTAAAATTTGGTTCAATATGATGAAAATAATATTGGGTGAATAGTAACTTTTGAATTTTATTTCCCACGGTTAAAAGTAAATATGGTAATTAAGGTTTAAAATGATATTATAATTACCCTAACACATTTCTTAATTCTATTGTATAATTTTATTTCGACCAAGATAAACCTTATAAAGAAAATATGATCATTTTTATGCACTTGGATTAGATTAGTACATTTATTATTATTTTATTTAAAGAAGAGTTAAAATGTTAAATGCAATGTTTAATACTAATCCATTTTTATATAGGGATATACATAATATAAATTCGACTATAAATATTAATTATAAATCTAATACTATTTCCTACATCATGGTATTTTATTTATAATTTTTAGACATTAAATAATTAAATTTATTTATGACACAATGATGATGCAGTAATTTCTTTATTAAAGAAAGATTAAAATAATCGATATTATAAATATCAGAATAAATGTAAATTGAAGCTTTTGAGGCATTATCCAAATCTTATAGGTTAATAAGACATTTTAGGGTTGATTTAATTTATTTTTTTTAAGTTATCATGTTTTTTACACTTTAAAAAAACCAAATACTAAATAGTGTCAAAATTGACATAAATGGGTATATAAAACAAATACTATGTTATTAAAAGCTATAACATTAATAAAAATATAAAGTTTAGGAAAAGGACTTATATAATTATATATAGGTCATTAATGAACCACTTTAGGTTCACTTGACATTTTATAGTTTGTTTATTTACCATGTAATATAAAAATACAAGAAGACATGGTAAAAGTTAAACTATTTAACTAAGAATTAAATATAAATCAAAAGGTTAATATGGTGACCTAAAGTTTTCTAAAACTGATTTGTTGAGATGATTTCAAACCATCCCCACATTATCCTAGAAATAAATCTATTTGAAGCCACTATAAACTGAAAATGATTTTATAATAAAATAATTTTTCAAGCTTTTCCTAAAGTGACCCTCACCTCTCTTCTAAAAGGGTACATTCCATTCATTAACAATCACACCACCAAAGACACTTTTCTTGGCCAAACCCATCACAAATATCCTCCTAATTACCCTCAATTTAACCTAGAGGCCTTACTTTGATCCGAAATACAACCTAAGGATCCATTTTGATCAAATCAAAAGGAAGCACCCAATGAAGAGGTCATTGTTTAATCGCCTCTTTCAATGTTCTTTTATTCTTACACATCCTATTTCATTGTTGTTTCCATACCAAAATAATAAACCCAGTACCTTCTATATAATATTATTTTATTATAAATATTTTAGAACCATATTCATTATTCTATCCATCCTATGAATGAAAAAGTCACCATATGTGCTTATGTATGGATTACCATCTCCATGTTAGGGTGTAGTTTGTTATTCAACACTTCATTATTTGGATGGGTATAATAATGAGTATAAATAATTTAAATAAAAAATATAACATGGTAAGGATTCTTTGTATATAATATAACATCCAATGAAATACAATTTCACCACTAATAGAATTATATTGTCGCTCCTGCGTACCTACGGCTTATCGTCTCCACGAAGCGATGAGATTTCGCTCCCCATCATAAACATTCAAGAATAATTTTTATTTTATTATTAAAAATATTTTTTAAGAACTTTATATAATTATGTATATGAATTAAATACATCTTATACATAACAAACATGACTTACGTAACAAAACATATAAAGGAAAAAAAATCAGTTAACACCCAAAACAATGATACTACTAAAATATCACTAAAAAAATTTTAGAAGATCATATATGATATAATATTTATGTATGTGGCTATTTTTTAATTTAATTTCAATTATTTCACCATTATATAGGTGGTTAACCTACCCTCTACTAAGGAAAAGTACAAGGTAAGGGGTTTTCATCTCACTTTCTATTCTCATGAGATTCAGGATATATTATCCACTATTTATTTTTTTGTGGCATATGTACTTCCCATGATTATATTATTTTTGTAATATAATTTAATTTATGTGTATTTAAATCTTAGTTTTATGATACTTCTTTCATGGGGTGTATGTTTCGTAAGTTACCGAATCGTTAAGGAAATATCTAATTTCAATTTCAACTCATTGTGTTTTAGGCAAACGTCATTGATTATTTTACTCAAATATTATGTGTGAAATAACTATTTATTTATTTATTTAGTAATTTCCACTCCACTTTGTTTGTATATACTTTTGATAAACATAATCAATCCATTGATAAATTCTCTAGTCAATGATATACACTTTATGAGAGTAATCTTAACTCAATTTCCATTCATTGAGTTAAACATCCAAGTCATTAGTGTTGTTTTTACAAGAATATGTGTCAATTACCTGTGATTTATTTATACTGAATATCTAATCATATTGAGTGTACTAAATAATTTCCCACATAATTTTTTCATTGATTTATCTTTAACCTAATGATACAGCCTTCATGACGGATTTCATGTCAATTTACATTCCATTGAGACTTCTTTGTTGTTATGAGCCAATTCACTTTTATATAGTGTATATAATATACATTGAATTATTATATCATGAATCCCTTTATTCTCATGATATTATAATGTTTTTTTTACCTCAATTATCTGTATTCAAGTGTCTCTCATGTGGTTAGGAACTCTAACTAAAATATCATTTTAAATGTTTTAATGATTTATTCTTCTAAATCTTTCTCATTAGTGTCCGTGTTTTAAAAATGGTTTTAAGGATTTATTTTTATGTACATGAATGTTTTAAAATTAATATTCCTTTTAAAATTTTCTAAGTGGTATGGGACACTTTGATTCAAAAATATCTTTTAAACGACTTCTTTAATAAATAGTGCGACTCTTAAATGTTTTCAAGAAAAGGGGATATTTCCACCAAATAGTTTTATTGATTATTTTCATCTAGGTCCATATACCTTATTTTATTTTTTTTCTTGATTTAGGTTGATTTATTATAATACAATCTTATAAATTGTATTTAATGAGTTATGTTTGACTGTGGATGTGCTTTTTTATACCATTCATAGTTTGTGGTTAAAGTATTGACATTTAAAATGCTAGTTTTAATACGAATGTTTATATTATGCTTCACTATATTCATACGAGAAATGAATTGTACTTAGTAAGTGACTGGAGGGTCCCACTATTGCCCCTCAATGCATCAGTAGATCTCATGAGATAAACTAGTGTCTTGACACAAGGCCTTGATAAAATTATTAATTGTATTCTTGGCACGAGGCCTTTACTATGTGGTTATGATGTCCGACATTATGCATTCCATAATTATGAAATTAGCTATTGATATTACATGTGATTATTTGACTTGTAGAATATCCATGTGAATAAGTAAATATAACTATTTGATTTTTCTTTTCCATATTATTCTTAATTTTAAGTTTAAAAGGCTTGTGTTTTAGTCTTATACATTCCCTTGAATGTTTATTCTTATTTATGATAGTGTTCAATATATTTGTTTTCCTACTGAGCATCTAATCTCACCCCTTTATTATGTTTTATTTTTCTCAAGATGTGAGGAAGTATATTATGATTAACTTATAGGGATAGGCCAAAGGATATGTGTGTGTTCAAAGGGGACACAATGTTGTTTTTCTTTATTTCATGATGTAATGTAAAACTTATGTATGTATCTATTACTAACAAGGATAATAAACTAATCGATATTTTGAGACTTAATCTCTTGTGAGCATGCTAATGTTATGTAATAATGCACCGAATCTAGGTAAATAGGATCGGGTGTTACAATTTTTCCTTAAATTTAAAAAAAAATAAATGGATCATTCAATTTTTTTTTCAAATGTTCTTGTTCAACTTTCTGTATGAAAAGTCAACAGAAATATTACTTTTTATTGTATACATCATTAATGGAATTTCCTTCTAACATAACCTTTTTATGATATTTAGCTTCTTCTACATGATTTAATGGGTTTTAAAATAGAACTATTTAATTAGAACTTGTTTTATGTCTTTTATTCTGTTTTATTTTATTCTCTAAAAGACATGAGATTATTTTAAAACCTATACTTGTGATGAACTGTTAGTTATATTTTATCTCTTATTAATTTTGTGGTAATTTACTTTCTCTTGAAACATTCAATTTATTATGATCATAATTCATTGGATACCACATTTCTCTTAAATATCCATATTCACTGTATCATGGATATGATTATTTCCAAAACCATATTCCATTTCTACATATGGTGTTTTACTATGATTTTTTTATTAACAAGGGAAATATTGATATTTCATATTATTTACTCAATACAGATATTAAATGATAAGGAATATTGTTATTGAATTATATATATCATTCAATATATTAGTAATACATTAGACTGAGTAAGTGTTGGGTGAGGCCCGTTATATCCCCATGATTTATCGGTATGTCTCATGAGAAAAAATAGGTTATGTATTTATTGGAGGACATACCCATTTATATAATATGTCTTGTCAAGAGGGTAGATGGTAACTTTACAATGTTATATATTTTTCATTCTGTCATAATGAAATCAGTAATTATTTCTATGTGATTATTTTAGTAGTTATAATACCCATGGATATGTTTCAATGTCAAGTGGTTATTTATATGAAATAATTTGATCATCATTTATTTCTTCTATATTATTCTTCATGATCAATTTATAAATTAAATAAATTTTATTTTAAATTATTTACATTTCCATATTGATTATTCAATATTTACTCATGATAGCTTCGACTATATGAAACCCTTAATAAGAATTCAAGATCATAATTATGTTCATTCCTTGCATATATATATGAATAAGTGTTGTTTGAATTAGTTTAGTAATGTGAAATATTTACTTTCACCATGTTTACATCATTTCCAATCTAATATGGGAAGTATGTTTGTATCTGGTTCTTCAAGAATAATAAACTTATCAATCCTTATTGATGTGATCACTTGTATATTATTATGATTTAATAAATTAGATATTGGCACTAGGTTATTGGTGTTGGAGTTATTATAGTGAATAATTTTAGGTTTTAGATAATATACTATATTAATAATCAAAATAATGATTCTATATGAATATCATGAAGAATGAGGGTAATTATTAATGAAAAAAATAAAAAAACCACGAAGAAATGACCATTCAAACATTATTTCTAAAAAGGACAAGAGAATCAATTGAAATGAATAATTATATCTATAAAATCCAAATTAATGGAGCACAAAGATAAATTATATAGTCCTACCTAAAAAAGAATAGTTTTTGATGAATTTTTCTTCCACATTATCACTGATGATCCCAAGGAGAAGTTCTTTGATCCAACTCTATAAATCATTGTTTGTGACATCAATCACTAGGGTTCATGTGCCTAACCATGGGATTTGAGACAAATATGAGTATATAGAATCATTTTTAGGGTTTTAATGACTAATTTCCAAAAAAAAGATCAATACACTCATAAAATTCTTTTAAAAAGATATCATAACCAACCAATGATGTAAAATCCTTGGGGTCCACAAGGTTAATAAATGGCACACCATCCTAGGCTAAAACAGTTGTTATTTCCATAATCACAGTGTAATAATTCACCTAAAAAACAATGTTTAATGGGAAAATGATTTCCAAATAATGTACATTAATGTTATATAAATGATATTTTAAAAATAATATATTCTTATTTACACCATATTGCACCAGTAATTCTATACCATCTTAACTCGGGGGGTAAACACCACACCCTGGAATCAAGCTAACCATTCGATAATATTTTTATGGTAATCTCATAGTGTTGATTTACCTTTTCTTTCATAAGAAGGTTTTAGGTTGCTAAAATAAAAAAAATAAATAATCCATAACTATTAAAATTCTATTCTCTTATATTTAATGTAGTAAATATAGTCATTAGAATTTGATTATTGGAATCTTAAAATTGTAATTTATTTATTAGTAAATAGTTATTTGATCAAATAAATAACCATCACTAGACCATTAAAATAAGTAGTTGAAATTTTTATAAAACTATTTATTATATTTTAATAGTAACTATTATCCTAAAATAATAATTAATTAATATTCTTAATAATTAGAAAAATAAATATCTTGTTCACTCTAGACATGTAATTTTAATTAACATATATATTTAGTATTATAATTAATATTCACATACATACAAGAATATTCAAGAAAATGGTCTTTTAATTTATATTTGGATATTTAAAATTACATAATGGTGAATTCCTATATTTATCATAAATTTTAAAATACATAAGAAAATATTTAAATACATTATTTTGATATAGTATTTTAGAGGGATAAAAATTCATTTATTTTAAGTAAATATATGTTATTCAAATAATATTTTATGAATATGGGTGTAAATGTTCAGATAATATAATATTTTCCTTAATATCCTTTATGAAATATAAATTTTTCACTTCTAATTAATCATTATATACCAAAAGTAAAATTTACTATTCCCATAATATCTTGAATTGTTCCTCAAAACACACCTATAAATACCCACCTTCTTAATTCATTCACTGCAATTAAAATAAAATGTTCTCCCCAATTATTTACCTATTACATATGTAATTGAGTTCTCTCTTCAATTTAATGAATTTTAAAGGCTCCAAAGGTTTTATTTTAAAGAAAAAAAGAATAAAAAGGTAACGGTTATTATTCATCTCTCTTAATTTCCTCTTTGAAACTAATTTTTTACTAAATATTAAATTATATTTCCTATATTTTTACACATATATTTCTATTTTGTTATCATTTATTTTATGTATTATCTACAAGAGATTAATCAATCCCTCCCATTATACACATTTCATAAGCCATTATTATACCAAAATAATTCCCTGATTCAAAACACCAATCTATGTTCCATTATCCAAACCCAAGTGTATGTGGTTGCCATTCTAAATTTTTATTGGACTGATTAATAACTAAATATTTCATACCTTTTTATTATCCAATCATTATTATAAATTTATACTAATTATTTTATATATGTTCTTAATAAAAGTGTTTTCTCCTCACCATTATTGTATCTCATTATAGAGGGATGTCAAAGACATGTAACTTGAAAGGATAATTATGGGTAAGTGGGGAATCACTCTAAATATGCTTCATACCATATAAAGATCAAAGGCGTTTTTAATTCACCATCAGATCTTTGATATAAGTATTTATTTTAATTATCCTTCCATATAAATAAACTTTATTTTTACGTTAAAAATATTTTATATATCCCTTTGAAAAACATTGTTATAAAGGTTTCCATTAAAATACACTCTACACTATGAATACCCTATACTCTAATGTTTTAATTAATTGTTATTTAATTATTCCAAGTCATTGTTTGAATGATGATTTAGTTGATTGATACCTATATTTCTTACCTATGGGTTTACCATGTTCTTGATTATAATTTATGAATATTTTATTGTTATTCTCTCATATACGTATTTATTTATTGTTATGAATTAAATATTATAAATGTTATCATAAGGATGGACTCAATTAAATATCCCTAAACATAATTGTAATTTTTTTATATTTAAATATATATTATATGTATATAGAAATATTGTGATAGTGTGGCTATAAAACCCCTGAACCCACACTCCTAAATCTGGTGCTAAAATAATAAACTTTGCATTTTTATATTTGATACTGATAAAGGTGACCTGATTTTCTCCATCCAAAACAAACAACATCAAAATGGAATGTAGGACCACTAACATACACAATGACCATTTAAGTTTGTAGTTCAATATAATTAAGACATGCTCTTATATAAACAATACACAGGAATTCAAGGGATTATTTTTCCAATTATACCCATCTTTTCATATTCTATATTATGTATTAAACATATCCCAAAAACCTGATCACTTTTATAGACACAAAAAAAATTTATCAAAATTATTAGTAAAGTATGAAATATGAAACTTAATATTAGTGATAAAAATTCATAGTATGGGTAAGCTTATGTATTGAAAATTGAATGTCATCAGCGAGAAAAATATGACCAACAACATATGATGGCATAGTCCAAGTGCATGAGAATAACATTAGAAATTCACACCCTCATTACTTATATCATTAATCATGTTACAAGGAATAAATTATTTTAAATTAAAAATCCATAATAATAAATAATCATGATCCATGTGATTTCAATATTTATTGAAGGAATCACTAAAAACCCATCGATTTACACCCATAAGAAGTAGAAAAAAGTTTTTTCTAAACATAAACTCATTAACATACATTGTTAAATCATATGATTTCCATAAAAACACATATAAGGCATAAATAAAACATGAAGGTAACTTGAAGTATCATTTTCACATTACTCTTATAATCAGTCTTATAAATGGAATAAAAAAACTATCAACTTCCATACCCAATGCATTATAAGGATATCATGGACCCACCCATATTTTGTTATAACATAACCAACCATCCTTGGATTATGAAGGAACTACTAATACATTGTTTATAATTGAACCAATATCCATCATAACAATACCCATGAACCCTAACATAAATAAAGTTCATAGATTTTTTAATTCATCATAAAACTCATATAAAAAATCATTATTACTGTCATAAATTAATTAACTTGTAGAGAATAAATGGTTTCCATGAAAAAATACTGAAATAATAATAATCCATCCAAAGAAAGAATTTGAAATGTATCACGTAAACATATACCAGTGGAGAATAAGTAACATAAAGGGTAGATGACATTGATGAATAGAAATACCATTAATATGTCATTAGAATCATTATTGATTAAAAATAATATTTTCACTTTGAGTATAATAAAGGGATGTCATCAAAGATAGAAAATTATTTAAAAATATCAAATAAAAAATTTCTTGAGGAAAATATCTATTCCATTCTGAAAAACCTTATTCAAAATATAAAACATTATGAACCATTAAATAAACCATTTTATTAAAAAATAACCTTTGAAACATAAAAAAGAGTTTTAAAACAATGATTGGTAATATAGTTGGGAATATAATTTCTTTTGGTAAATGATAAAAATAAAAATAAAATAAAATAAGGTAAAAGATCAGAAAAACACCTTTATAATATCATTATTATAGATCAAAATTTATTTATTTTTTGACATTATACAAATGTTTTAACATTTATAAAAATAAATTATTATCAATTTTGAAAACTGTGATTTTAACCTTAAAAGAACTCTTTTTAGGGGTTATACACATAACATATTTAGACTTGTTTTATTAACAATTTTATAAATTTTATCAGGTAAAATGGATTCCATATTTGGAATAATTATTTCAATATTATGTTATAATATCATTTTCATTTTTAGGCATAAAAAAGTTTCCCTGGTAAAAAATGATTTACCATAAAATATGTAAAATAATATAGTGGGTAAAATTTTAAACGTAAAAGCATAATATACCTAAATTATACTAACATGATTGGTTGTTATATGTGTTAATAAACCTTAAAAATACTTTATAACATTAATTATAAAACAAATCAGGGTAATCAACACTACCCAGATGTGATTGGCTTTAAATATTAAATAATCTTTATTCAATCATTTAAAACCATCGCTCCCCAAGTATAAATACCACCGCCTCCATCCCATTCTTTCTTAAAATACATGAAGCTCTTAAAATATTTTAAAAAAATCTCATAAAAACTATCCCCACATAAACTAACTTCTATTATTATCTAAATTCTAATTCCATGTTACTTAAGGGGACCTTCAAGGTTGTGATATTCAAGAGGATACTTTCTCGAGCAACCTCTCTTAATTTCTTTTTTTTCAACCGTATCCTAAAATCCTTCATAAATTAAGGAATAATAACTCCAATATCATTTATATAAACTAATTTTATGATTATTTTGGAATATCATTTATTCATTCCTTTTATTACATCCTCTTATTCAAATAAATGAAACCACTATCCAAATTATGGTGGTTAACCGTCTTCGTGAATAATGATTTTTTGTTTTCCATTAACTCCTTCAAAGATAGTAATAAAATTATTATTCTGTTAAAATATTCTTTTAATAGGTATATTATAACCTATTTCATGTTTTGGTACTAGTATATACAAATAATATTAAATAAAATAAATTTAGTTTGTGATGGTCAGAAAAATGACCAAAATAAACTACACAGTTATCATTAACTTTTATAAAATGAATCATCCTAATGTAATAAATAAATATGATATTTAAAAAAATTAAGAATTATGTATTTTCCTTAATAAAATTTAATTTCTCTCATAGTGTTTTATTTCTATTTGGAAACAACATTAATAATTATACACAAGTGAACCGACCATGAAACCTTGAAACGAACCCACCAAATCAATTGAAATAATGAAATATTATTAATGAATAGGTGTTATGATGTTAAAAAAGTATCAGATAAGGTATTATAAATATTAATATAGTTTTAAAATAAATTAATAAAATTCTTGAAACCATTATACTAGAGTTTTAAGTATAAAAAACTAAAGGGTAGCGTAAGGTAAGGGTTTCTCATCTCACTTTTACTTTTGTCAGAAATATGTATTTTTAACCACATATTTCTTTTATGTGGTGTATATACTACCCTTTAATATATCATATAATTAATATAATTATATTAATTTTATAAATTTTTATTACTTTTATAGTGAATACGATTAGACTGATTACAAGTGGTAAGATATTTCTTAACTCAATTTCTATTCATTGGGTTAAACATCTAATTCATTCATTTTTTTAATGATAAGAATATGTGTTAAATTAATTTTAATTTACTTATATTTTATTTACACTTTTTTATATGTATTTAAAGAGGATACACATAATTGGTTCATTTTATTAACAGTAACATCAATAATATGTTAATTTTAAGATATTTGCTTTTAAAAAAATTATCTCTTTTAATGTTTCCCTTAAAACTCTCTTACCTTTGATGTATGTATTCTCTAATTTTTTTCCAAAAATGTTTTTTAATATTATTATATGATTTATTAAATTAATTTTTACTCATGTTTCACTTTTTTACAAAATGGTTTAAATGGTATATTTTTATCATTTTCTAAACATGGTTCCTTTTGACTTTTCTGACAAAAATACAAAAGGAATGTTTTTTACTTATACATCGTGAGTGGATATTACAACCATCATGATTCATTAATGTTTTTATGATTCATTTAAAAATTTTCAATTTTATATATAATTAAAATTTCTTATTTTATAATTGTGCATCATTTTAAACATAAGTGATTTTCAAAGTCGAAAATGGTATTTTCATAAAGGATTTTTCAATGATCCCATTTAAAGTATTTTCATATATGTAAACATCCAATTTTAAATCTTATGCTTTACTGACGATTATATCTTATTATACCATCATCCATATTTTTATTAATTTTTTTTCATCATTTTAAATGGGGATGCACTATTTTGATACAATTCACCATATTAATCTGGATGGTTTTTTATTATATCTATTAATTAGGTAATGTTATTTACATTTCATATTATAGTTTATAAATAAAATTCTATATATTTTTTATGTTTCAACCCTTTTTATATAGAGAAATTATTAGACTTATTATTTAATGAGAGGATCCCTCTATAGCCCCACGATGCATCAGTAGGTCTCATGAGACAAACTAGTTTGGGTATTGGCTTATGACTTCGCCGTTTATGTATAGTGTCTTGGATGAAGCTCTAATGGTAGTTTATGATGTTTAGGATTATTTATTACCTCATTATTGGATTAGTTATTCATTTGTATGTGACTAGTTTATTTGTATAATATCTATGGTTATGTTTTTTTAGATCATTTGATAACTTATATGGAAATAATTGATCATATTTTTTTATCATCATATTATGCTAATGATAATGATTAAATGGATTGTGTTTTAGTTATTTACCTTACAATAATTTTTTATACTTATTTATGATAGATTCTGTTGTACCTAACCCTTACTAAGTATCTGAGATCACCCCTTTCTTATGTTTTATTTTTCCTCAGGATTCCAAAAATATTATTATGATTGATATATAGTGTTAAGCTATGAGAATAATGGTGTCATAAATGGATTCATTATGCGGTATTTTAAATTTTCAATTTTAATGTAAGTTTCGGGTAGGTATCTAGTTTTACAAAACTACTAAAATATTTTGTCCTTTGGGATATGATTACTTTTATATTGTTCCAATGTAATAATTTAACCACAAACTCTTAGCTACTAGGGTATAGATATTTATAGTTTTTATTAGAGAAGGTTTAGTAGACACCGTTAGAACTATATTTTAGAAAACATTGATTAAAGATTTAAAATCTATGAAATAATTGATAACTACTCCCAAATGATCCAAACATAGGATTTATATATTAGTAATACCTAAATTTTCAATTTTTGATTTAGAATATTTAAGATTATACATTATGTTTCATAAATTTATAATCTAATATGGTGTATTCAATTATTTAGAAATTCCACCTAAAGGACAGAATGTGTATCATATAAATGATCATAATCCATGTAAGGATTTCCCTCTTGGGAAATATAATGAAGATAGAGATTGGTTTGAAGATGAATATATAGTCAGAGATAAAAATCATATAATTATACTATGAAAGAGGACCCAGGTTAGGAGAAATAACTTTACCCATATGGAACTTCATGATAATCCATAATGTGATGTAATAATGTTAGAATCCTTCATGAAACAATAACCTATATTATTTAGTGGGATTGGAAATCCATTTTTAAATGATCAACGAATAGTTACCTTAGATAATACATTGATCACTTTGGGAGGTAATGAAATGGAGAAGGTTTTCATGGATATTTATCATCTATTAGAAAATAAATATCAATGGAGGGTATTAATTAAAAACACTAAGGAAGATGTTGAAATAAAAAACATGGAATTGATGGATTTTAAGGATAATTCCATGGAAAAATATTTCCTTTGTGAAGAGAAAACAAATACAGAGAGATAGTTCTTAGTTCTAAGACAATGAGACTAATAATTCTACTATGTATGAAGCCAACAATACATCTTTATAAAGGCATTCCATAAACTAAAAACATTATCCAAATAGTAATATTGACCCGTTCTTTGATTGGAATAAACCAATACTTTAAAGGGAAAGAGTGTTCCAAAATTTCTCATCATATGAGGATATAGTATTATGAATCAATAATATATTTAAGGAAATTATCTAGTTTAATGGATCTGAAGAAAATAATGATAATAAGAGGAAGAAAGAGAAAAAATGGATAAGGTGGAGAAAATAAAGAAGAATTTCCCCTAATGTGATAATTATGGAAAGAAACACCCTAATACTTGTTTGAAGAGAATGGTAGCTATTCAAATGAATGGCCCTATCATCAAGGTAATATTCCCCAAAAAATTAAAAATGGATCATGGTCAAGGTTATGATATTGATATAGCGGAAGTGGAATAATTGTTGTTCTTGTGTATTTGGATATATGACATATTTTGTAAAAGTATTCAATTCATCATATTTTAGAAAATTTAAGGATTTAAATGAAATACTATTTCTTAAAGGATTTGAAATCATGTTTCGAATAGTTTAAAAAAATGATTTAGTGGAAATTTGATATTTTTTAAAACACATGTGTGAGGGAGGAGAACGATTAATATGGTCCGGATTTTAAGATAATAATAAAGTGATTATTGTGGGATAGAATTTGTGACCATGAAATTGGTTTTTGATACACAGATCTATTCTATCTTTTCTTGAGTTTACTGCATGTTTTTACTTAAGGAAAATATCCAACAATCTATATTTTATGTAAAGAATATGGAATCATGCATGTTTAAAATATTTTTTTGGGGTAATTACAATTTTTAAAAAATTTCAAGAGAATATGAGATTAGGTAATTCACATGTTTGGTAGATGATGATTAAGATATACATTGTACACTTTGAGAGATTAATCATAAGTTGATTTTAGAAAATTTAGTTACCTTATTTTGAATGTTTTGGATTTCAATCATTGGGATAGTTTATAAGGGTAACCATTTATTAAATTATTTAAATTGAACTTTGGATGGGGTTTTATCGATTAATGTAAATCTTAAATATATGATGATTTCTGTGTGTTGCATAACCAATTATAACTATTTTGTTATGATGATAACTGGAGACAGATGGAATGACATGTAATCCCATTATTAATATTATGATCCACTTATTCTTCAAGAATAACAGTGTTAAATTTATTTCTTTGAGTAATTAATGAAGTTGAAATGAATTAACTCACAACCAAATAGTGGGATTGTATTTATTAATCGAAATCATGTTTGTGTAACTTCTAAATGAATTTTGAAATAAAATGTTTTCCTATTATCATAATTTCTATTGATATCAATGACTTCTCCAAACATATTTTTTCTATAGTTTTGTGGTCATTAACCATTTCATAAACATGTTCTATATCACTATCTATCAGAACATGATAGTTATATTTCTTTTTCATGTATATGTTTTCACTTCCCACTAATGTTAGCATGTATAGAAACCTTGTTTTTTGGTGACCTTCACATTTTCATTTCCTTCTTTTCAAGAGGTTGTTTTATTAACCCTTTTTACGATATGTGATTTCCAATAAAACTTGTTCAATACACATAAACATATAAAATACTATGTCAAGGATACCTTCTGAGACCTTCATAACATGTTAGGATTGGACTAATAACTCATGTACCTTCTTTGGTCTTGTGATACCCTCCCATGTACACTCTTGTTTCAGGCTTGGGGTTCCCTCTCATGTACCTTCTTGTTTTAGCTTTCTGATTCCCTCTTGTTTTAGGAATGAGATTCCCTCCTATGTACCCTCTTGTTTCGGGCTTGGGATTCCCTCCCATGTACCATCTTATTTTGGGATTAATATTCCCTCTTGTTTTAGTATTGGTATGCCCTTCCATGTACCCTCTTTTTTCAGACTTAGGATTCCCTCCAGTGTACCGTCTTATTTCAGTCTAAAGATTCCCTCTTCTTTCAATATTTGGATTCCCTCCTATGTACCCTCTTATAACATCCCAACCCAGGTGCCACACACAGATGCCCCGATCTAGATTGCCACATGCCCTCATGCATGCCTCCCCATACACCAGAGGCTGCCAACTAGCAATTATGGTCTAATATCAATCGTGGGGAGACTATATACTCTTTTTTTCATTAAGCAGAGTAATAAACTAGTTGAAATAAATAAAAAATTTCAGAATCATATGTATAATTGTAGACGAAACCAATATCATATGTTGTCTAAAACTAGAAATACATAATAAAAACTAAATAATATTTATGTAATGATAAGTAAATTCTAAGTGTCAAATAAAAACCCAAATATAAATACCCTTAAAACTCTTAAGTGGTTCCCGAACCATTTTTTGTTCCCTCATCCATGCTTCATCCCAACTCGTCCATCTAAAACAAGTCCTTTTCCCTTAACCTATTTAGAAAACACAATGTCTATTTGAGTACCAACCTAGAAACCCAAGTAGGGTTTGACTACAACTATGTTGGGCACCACCAAAGATTTAAAAAAAATCCAGTCTATAATAGTGTGTGTAGTTTTATAAAGAATAAAATACAATTAGTAAATTAAACAGTATGAATTTATTCAATTATCCTTTATTTAACCAAATAAACCCCCATGTTCCCATGGACATCCGTATCTCAATACCTACTTCAGCCCATGATGGAGTCTAAACCATTTCTCATATTCAATTCACAATAATTATATCACATGTGATTCCATTATACATTAATTCAATTCATATATGGACAATTGGATCCATATTACAATGTCAATAAATGGGTGATGAACATCATATCTATCACCCTAGAATGTATTTGGTGAATTAGTCCTTGTCTCACACTCCATGGGTATTTGGAGCCTCAGTTTCTATCCCATACAAGAATATTTTCATGCATGATGGGTGTCGAACACCATGTCTAGAACCTCATGAGAATTTGGATCATCTATCCCAATCTCACACCCTGTTTGTAAATCATTTATATATATCATGGTTATAGAACACCATATCTCGCACCCTGTGAGTATTTAAAGCATCAGTCCCTTTCTCACGGCTCGTTTATCAATCATACATATATATCATAGGCATAAAATGCCATTTCTAGAACACTATGAGTATTTGGAGCATCATTCCATGTCTCACATGCTATTTATCAATCATAAATTTATATCATTTGTGTAGAACATCATGTCTATCATTCCATTTTTTGGTCATTCATAATATATCACTTGTATCAAAATTCCCCATATCTCACAACAATCGAGGTTAAATAAAATTAACCCCTTATCAAATTTCACATCACAATGTCAAATTAATTAATTTAATAATTAATTAAAAAATATATAACAATTGTATAATCACATTGTTCCATTAATTAATTAAATAATGAATTAATCACATCAATCTCTTTAATTAATCCAACAATTAATATATCACAATAGTTTCATTAATAAAATCAATATTTAATTAATCATGTCAATTCCTTTAGTTACTCCAACAATTAACTAATCACATCACATTCATTAGTTAACTCAACAATTAACTAATCATATCAATAACATCAACTAATTCAAGAATTAATTAATTACATCAATAAAATTAATTAATTCGACAATTAATTAATTTTTTCAATAAAATTAATTAATATAATAATTAATTAATCACATCAATTTCCTTAGTTAATTAAATAACAAACTAATCACATCAAATACATTAATTAATCAAAAAATTAATTAGTAACATAAATTCTATTTCTCAATTCAATAATTAACTAATCAAACCACTTTCATTTCTAATTCAACAATTAGTTCTTACATAATTCATCTTAATTAATTCTGCAATTACTTAAGTATGTCAATATCATTAATTAATTAATCAATTAATTAATGAATATCCTCAATCCGAATATCCTATAATTAATTATATAGTTAATTATTCAAATTAACAATATAAATATCTCATAATTAAATAAATAATTATTTATCTAAAATTGAAAATCTCATTACCCCATAAATAATTCAACAATTAATTGTCCAATTATATAAATTCATATTCCAAACAATCCATATTAATAATTTAGCCAATTAATTAATCCAAATCATTCAATTTCACCATCACAGCAATCCTAATTAATAAATTCACCAATTAATATGTCCAACTCATTCAATTGCACCATCACAACAATCCTCATTAATTAATTAACTAATTAATTAATCTATCTCGTTCAATTGATTCAACGAAAAAATGTGAATTAATTAATTATCCATTTAATTAATCTATTTACATAATTTAATAATTAAATAATATCATAATTCCCATTAATTAATTCATAAATTAATTAATCTATTGATTTAATTAAAAAATAATAATCACATAACTCCCATTAATTAATCTAGAAATTAATTAATATATTTATTTAATTCAATATTTAAATAATCGCATACCTCCCATTAATTAATTCATCAAGTAATTAATCCATTTATTTAATTCAATAATTAAATAATCACATAACTCGCATAAATTAATCCACAAATTAAATAATCTATTTATTTAATTCAACAATTAAATAATCACATAACTCCCATTAATTAATTCATCAATTAATTAGTACGTTTATTTAATTGAACAATTAAATAATCACATAACTCTCATTAATTAATCCATCATTTAATTCATCCATTTATTTAATTTAATAATTAAATAATCACATAACTCCCATTAATAAATTCATCAATTAATTAATCTATATATATAATTCAATAATTAAACAGTCCCATAACTCTCATTAATTTTTTCTTTGATTAATTAGCTCAAACCCACAATCACAATAACCCACCTAACTAATACATAAATTAATTATTCTAAAATAATCAAATAAATAACCACAATTAATTCCTCAATAAATTTTTATAGATTAATCAATTCAATATCCCCAATTAAATCATTAATTAATTGTTCTATCTCCACCATTTTAATAATCATAACAATATCTGATAATTAATTCTATAATTAATTATCTTCATTCAACAACATCAATATAACAATAATTAATTCTTAATTAATTATTCAATTTCCACAATCTCTATGTCTCTATATTTATTTATCCAAATCACAATTTCGTATTCTCATAAATAATGTTTTAATTTATCATTCATGATCTAAAATCCCAATATCCCAATTTCACATTTCCTTTAATTAATTGACACCAAATAAATTTATTTAATGAATAAAATACAATTGCTAATCATCTAATAGAAATTATAAAATTACAGACACATAATTGAATTCAAAACTATTGGATTTAAATTTTAGACTACCTACCTCAAGATTTTCAAAGAGAACTTGCCAATGGATAATACTAATTTAATTAAGATCAGCCGATAACGTGATGATGAACATAGTCTAGATCCAAAACCTAAAAAAAATAGTTAAATGAAACAAGATCTCTTAAATCTAAATCTAAGTCCAATAATCCTAGACCAAGATTCCACAAATCTAGATCCAGATCTAATAATCCTAGGTCTAGATTCAACAAATCTAGATCTAGATCTTAAAATACTATCTCTAGATTCAAAAAATCTATATATAGATCAAACAACAGATAAAAAACCTTTTTTTATCCAGTAATAGGAGTATAAGAGAGAGATATATCTAAATGAGAAGAACACCTAAGGCGAAGGGGCACAGAAGGGCTTCGATCCAAGGAGAAGGTGCGTAGAGGAGTTTCATTCCAACGTGGAAGTGCGTGGAGGCTCTAGAGGGTTCATACAGACAAGCCCTTATTTTTTCTTTTTCTACCCAATATCATATCATCACCCCGTAAAAAAAAGAAATTAAAAATAATTATATGTGGTGTAATTTAATTTTATGTCATGTCGACACATACTAAAATAAAGTTACATGGAGTGTAATATAGTTTTGTGACATGTCAATATGTGGTAAATACTACTTTTGTGACTTGTCGACATGTGGTGAAAAATAGTTACCGGGGGTTTAAATTTTTGAAGTTGTGGTTTAATTTAATCTGGGTATTAAATTCATAAGGACTATAAAAAACCACATTGTGGATTGGGTCTATGATGCATATTTGTTCTGAAGCTAGAACTCACCACTAAATCCTACTGCTCTTTTGATAAAAGATAAGATCTTACAGTCTTCCCACCTTAAAAAAACTCCCCCTCGATTTGTATTCCCTCACTCCTCTAAGATTTATATTCAAAAAGATTGGTACATTGATCCCAAGTATCCACATCTCTCTTCCAAGTTTCCTCCAGCACATGCCCATGTTTCCACAACATATGAACTATTAACACAATATTTCCCTGAAACAATTTCATATAGTAACCCAACGCATGTGTCAGATGCCTCTCAAAGGATTCTTCAGTCTTAAGATCAACATCCATAACATACCGGATGCATTTTACCAAATCATTATTCATAAAAACCGTAATAAACCTATCTAGCATTGGAACTCACACTTTCCATCAAAATAGTATATAAAGGATGTACATATACGACCTCCAAGGCTATCCCGACCATTCTATGAGAAAATTAAACATTCACCATTTAGATTCCATATTGGAATTATGATTCCAACACTTCAGACCAATGGAATTTCTATACACACTTAATACTAACACATCACTTCCCACCTTTGGAGCATTGTTTACATCACTTTTTAAAGTAACTCAAACACCACGATTTTTATTGACCTCCCATCCATCCTGAAAACCTCATCCATAAACTGTCGATGGTTTACCTTCCACCATCCAGCTCTATATATACAACTTCATAAGCACAACCTCTAAGGTACTCCATATCCAATCAAAACATTCGGGTATCTAGGCATAAATCCATATCATTCTCAGCATACCATGGAAGATATCAAGGTAGGATAAATGATTGTCACTAACTAAAGTATACTAAGAATTAATCAATTAGTACCACCTCCAATCCTCCATAATTGATGTTATCTACCCTAAGAAAAACCTTAATCATTATAAAACCTTTAGATTCCTTCTCTCCAATATCTCACCATAATATAAAAAATCAGATGGTCCCTCACACAATTCACAACCGATTTCTCAAACTGGGTAACTCTGACTACCCAAACCATCCATGTCAAGGGACAATTAAAAAATATAAAGGATTATAATTTCACAACATTAAATCAATTATCTAGAAGGATTTACACAAAACTATATCATGTCTTTCCCCCTTTTCCCGCCACATGGTAAAAATCTAGGCACTACCACTAAACTTAACAATCCTAAACGAAGGTCCTGGTTAATAACGGTAAACACATTCTCATAACTTGATTTTTATCATTTATACATACATTTATTCTCATCGTGAATGATTTTATCATCTATCTCAATTTTAGGTTAGACACCATTTTTAGTTCAATTTCTCAAGAAAGGAAAAATAGTTCATGTTCAATAACTTGCCTACTACTCAATTTCCTATGCAGGCCTAAAATGATGTGTGTCCCAAAACAATCTAGAGTTCCTAGAATGTTTCACGTAGATTCATCTCACATTCCATTTAATACGATGATTCAATCTCAACAAATATAAAAAAATAATCACATTACCCAACAAGTGTGTTACCCAAGGTGAAAAAACATTCAACTGTAACAGAAAACCAAAATAACAAGAATTCCACCATAAGTACTCGAGTTTTACCCCACACATGGGGTACCTAATCCCTTGAATGATCTCATAAAAAAGCCTTGAATCATCCTAGTAACCAATCTACATTTCCCTAACAGTAAAAAAATGAAGAAAAAAAAGAACATTGTGACCTAATACCACTTTGAAATGTCCCAGCCCGAGTTCTAGAAACCGATGCCCCGAGCCAGACCACTACATGACCTAGGGAATGCCTCTCCATACCCTAAATTCTTCCAACTAGTAGCGAGGTTCTAATATCGATCATGGGGAGACTATACCCTCTTTTTTATTTTCTTCGATTAATACACTAGAAAAAATAAACAATCAATAGCGTAAGCCTATATATAAACATAGACAAAACTAATATCACCAAATGACCAAAACTGGAAATACAGAATCAAAACTGAATAGTAGATGTGTCATGCTAAGTACGTGGTAAGTGTTAAATGCAAACCCAAATTTGAATACACTGACAACTCCCAATCGATTCCCAAACAATTTCTGGTTCCCTCATCCATGCACCATCCAAACTCATCCATATAGCATATCGCTATTTCCCTTAACTAGTCCAGAAAACACAAAGACTATTCAGCTATCGATCTGAAAACACAAGTAGGGTTTGAGTACAACTATGTAGGCCACAACCAATGGTGTCTAAAACAAATACAGTCTATAACAGTGTATGCAGTTGTATAAAGAATAAAATATAATTAATAAAATAAACATTTTTCATTTGTTCAATTATCCTTTATCGAATTACGTAAACCCATGGGTTCCCATGGACACTTGTATCTCATTACCTACTTCAACCCATGCGGAAGTCTAAACCACTTCTCATATTAAATTCACAATCATTATATCACATGGGCTTCCATTGTGAATTTAATTAAATTCATATATGTCCAATTGGATCTATAGTTCAATGTCAGTAAATTGTTGTAGAATTTCATGTCTAGCACCCTCATGGCTATTTGGATTATTAGTCTTTATCTCACACCCCATGGGTATTTAGATCCTTATTCCCTATCCCATAGAAGAATATTTTCATGCATGTTGGGTGTTAAACACTATATTTTGCACCTCATGAGTATTTAGAGCGCCCTTCCTTATCTCACACCTTTTTTATCAATCGTACATATATATCATGTGTGTGGATCACCATGTTTATCACCCTATGAGTATTTGGAGCATCATTACCTATCTCACACCCCATTAATCAACTATACATATGTATCATGGGTATAAAATATCATGTCTAACGCCCCAATTATCAATCATTCACAATATATCCCATATATCACAGTTTTCAATATCTCACAACAATCAAGGTTAATGAACATTAACCCCTAATAAAATTTCACATCAAAAAGACAAATTATTTAATCAAAATATAATAATTTCATAATCCCATTATTCCATTAATTAATTGAGAAATTAAATAATCATGTCAATCTCTTAAATTAATTCAACAACTAAATAATCACAATAATTTCATTAATTAATTAAAATAATTAAATAATCACGTTAATTACCTTAGTTAATACAAAAATTGACTAATCATATCACTTTCATTAGTTTACTCAAAAATAGGCTAGTCAGATCAATAACATCAATTAATTCGATAATTAATTAATTAATTCAAATCATTAATTAATTCAAGAATTAATTAATCATGTCAATAACATTAATAAATTCTATAATTAATTAATCACATCAATTTTCTTATTTAATTTGATAATTAATTAACCATATCAACTACATTAATTAATTAATTAGTTAATAACATTAATTCTATTATTCAAATCAATAATTAACTAATAAAAACACCTTTATTATTAATTTAATAATTATTTTATCACATAAATCCCCTTAATTAATTCCCCAATTAATTAAGTATGTCTATCCCATTAATTAATTCATTAATTATTTAATCAATACCCTCAAACCTGATATCGTTTAATTAATTAAATAATTATATATTCAAATCAATAATCTCAATATGTCATGTTTAATTCTAAAATTAATTATCCAAAATTGAAAATATCATTACACAATAAATAATTGAAAAATTAATTATCTAATTCTATCAATTCAGTATCCAAGAAATCCATATTAATTAATTCAAAAATTAATTAATCTAACTCATTCAATTAAACCATAAAAACGGTCTTCATTAATTATTTTACCAATTAATTAATCTAACTCCTTAAATTGCATCAACACAACAACATCCATAATTTCTTTCTCAAATTAATTAATACCTTTATTTAATTCCACAACTAAATAATCACATACTCCCATTAATTAATTCTGCAATTAATTAAACCATTTATTAAATTCAATAATTAAATAATCACACTACCCCCATTAATTAATCCTTTAATTAATTAATCCATTTATTTAATTCAAAAAATAAATAATCACATAAATCCCATTAATTAATCCATCAATTAATTACTTATTTTATTTAAATAAATAATTAAATAATAACATAACTCCAATTAATTAATTCATCAATTAATTAATCCATTTACTTAATTCAATAATTAATTACCCACATAACTCTCATAATTAATCCATCAATTAATTAATCCATTTATTTGATTCAAAAATTAAATAATCACATCACTCCCATTATTTAATCCATCAATTAATTAATCAATTTATTTAATTCAATAATCAAACAATCATATTACTCTCCTTAATTAATCCGTCAATTAATTAATCCGTTTATTTAAATCAACAATTAAATAATCATATAACTCTCATTAATTAATACATTATTTAATTAATCAATTTATTTAATTCAATAAATAAATAATCACATAACTCCCATTAATTAAATCATAAATTAATTAATCCATTTATTTTATTAAACAATCACATAACTCTCATTAATTAATTCATTGATAAATTAGTTCAATCCCACATAATTAATACATTAATTAATTATTCTAACTTAACCAAATCAATGAACCCAATTAATTGCTCAATTAATTGTTATATCGTAATCAATTCCATATCCCTAATTAATTCACCAATTAATTATTCTATCTCTAGGAGGGAGGATGCTTGTGTCTATAGATTTCTCCCCAGCATGTGATGGTGATTAGGGTTTCTGGGTGGCGCCTTTGTTGGCTTACGCTGTGATGGCTGATGCCTTCTTCTTCTGAGGATAGTTTGACTCATACAAGGCATCAACATCTGATGTGGTGGTAAGTCATGTCTTGTGCTATTTGGATTTGGGGGGAAATGGAAAGATGTCTTATAATCTTGGAAGTCCCCGTCTTCTTCAACTACAAATGAGATTCTGATGGCTGATCTTGGGAATACCTCCTCGGATCGTGGAAATCATCCACAAGTTGTTGCGGCACTGAAGGATGCTACAACACTGAAGGGTTTTCCTCATTCAAGTAGATCAGTCATCTTGAAATGTTTTTCTTAAGAGTTCATCCTTAATATTATTAATATGGCTCATATTGTGGTGAATAAATATGTGATTAATGATAATTTTGATATCTATATGTTTTTTATCCCATGTCTCATTTTTTTCAATGGGTTCCAAGATATATAAAATAGATGAATTATTGATTTGTATTTTTGAGATCTTGGGATTATTTAATTTTAATTATATTCTGATGGGAAGAGGTTTCTTTCATGTGATATTTCCTTCTGATTATTATAAAAGGAAAGCACATGGGATTGGTGTAATCTCATTTAAGCTCGTAATGTTATGTATTCAAGAATGGGATGCCAGGTTTAGTCTATTTGTAATACCTTACACTAGGACCCAGGTATTGGTTCATGTTTTGGGATTAAGTTGGATTATTTAGCACCCACCCATTCTAGTAGACATTCCATGAGAAATCGGTGTCCCCATTAAGCTTGATAAGGTGATAGATGAATATAAATTAGGAACTATTCTAGGTTACCGGTTGAAATTGACTTGGAAAAAACTATAATTGAAAAAGTTGTACTTTTAACTGATGAAGATTTTTTTATTCTAAAAAATGTTTATGAATATGTGACATTTTCCTCAAAATTTTAGGTCATAGGACTCTCTTCTGACAAATTTTATAGGGATTCTATGTTCTGTACATGATCCTCGAAGGGACATCTATAAGAAAATTGTAGGTGTAGGAAGCCTTGCCCTGTGCCTAAAAATGATGGGAAGGGCTTAGTACACTCCCCTCTCATGACTAAGATATCTTCTCATGCTCATGTTTCTAGTGGTAGAACACATGTAGTTGATCCCCCATATCAAGATAATGGGGGAGTGCCTATGAACTGAATCCCCTTGATCATATTGAGGATGATATCAAGAGGCAGGATGCATGCAAGAAAAAATCATAGACTGATGTTGTAGTTGAGGAACTAGTGTCTGAACTTGGAAAAATTTATATAGAAAGGGATATACTAAAAGAAGTGGATAATGAACTGAAACATTCGTTATCTTTAAAAGGACAGTGTAAGATGGGTATTTACTTCCCTCCAACATCACATAGGGATTCATATTATTCTATGGGGTAGACTCCCTTGGAGAAAATTCCTCCCTCAAAGAGGGATGGACAATAAGGGGCTTGGTAGAAACAAATACATGGAAGTGGGGTCACAACCCAAAAAACCATGGAAGAGGACGTGATAGAGATGTTGCAGGTGGGCGTGGATGGTCTAGGGAGATCAGTTTGGAGTAGGTTAAACTCATGGAAAATTATTATGTACTCTTCAATAAAAATAATTCACAATCCGTATGGGAATATATAGATGATATCTCAGACCATGCTTCTATTCATGATCCTAATTATCCTCATTTGTAGTTTTTTATTTTGGAGGATGGATTACCCTATATTTGACCCCATAAATTTTCTTTTCCTTGTATTTTCTTTTATTTTTCGATAAAATTTGGTAGGATAAGGTTCTCCTGGATTATGGACTTGCTGGGTAATTGTTCTATCTCCACTAATTTAATAATCATAACAATCTCTGATAATTAGTTCTACAATTATTATACACATTCAATAAATTCAATATACTGATAATCAATCTGTCAATTGACAATTATATTTAATTAATCTATATATCATCATAATTAATTGAATAATTAATTATTAAAATATCAGTTTCATAATATCATAAATAATTTAACAATTAATTATTCATGATCTGAAATCCCAATATCCCAAGTTCACATTTACATTAATTAGTTAATTCATAAAATTATTTAATTTAATAAAATATTCATATTCTAAAAATCTATTTGAAAATCTAAAATTACATACACATAATGGTATTCAAGACTATGGGATTTTAATTTTAGACTTCCAACTTTAAGAAAAGTGATGAATTCTCGCTAGTGGTTAATCCCAATTAGAATCAGATCAGTCGATAACGTGATGATGAATACAGTTTAGATCTGAAACCTAAATTCATAGGTAAAATAAACAAGATCTATTAAAACTAGATATAAATCCATCAAGCATAAATATAGATAAAAAATATAGATGTAGATTGGAAAAATAAATATCTCGATCCAATAATCCTAGATCTAGACTCAACAAATCCATATTTAGATCAAACATGATGAGATATAGATTCCAAAAATCTAGATATAGATCCAACAATCGATAAACAACTTTCTTTTATCTGGAAAGAGGAGTATAAGAGAAAGAGAGATCTAAACGGTAAGAACACCCATATCTATGAGGATCAAGGAGGGTCTTCAGTCAAAGACTGTAGTGAGAGAAGGAGATTCGATCAAAGTAAGACGTTCATAGAGGAGCTTTGGTCCATAGTCGAGGTGCATAGAGGAGCTTCATTCCAAGGAAAAGGGGCACAGAGGCTCTGGAGGGTTTATACAGGTGTGCTACATTTTTCTATTTTCCCCAACATCCAATCACAAACCCTTAAAAAATATATTAAAAATAATTACACATTTTGTAATTTACATTCATCACATGTCGACACATAGTGAAAGATATATACCGAGGGTGTAATCTAATTTTGTGCTACATAGACATGTGGAAAGAAATAATTTCGTGACTTGTTGACATGTGGTAAAAAAATAGTTATATAGAGTGTAAATTTTTGAATTTTTGAATTAATTGAATCTGAGAATTAAATTATGATAGTTTACCCAAAAATAATCAGGTTGTGAATTTGGTCCTCAATACATACTTTTTCTACATCCAACACTCACCACATAATCCTACTACACCCTTGTAAAAAGAAGGGATCTTACAACTATTGAGTTCATAAAACATTTGTGGTTACCCAATTAATTGGAGGGAGATATAGGTACTACCCTTCATATAATGAACTCATATATGGATGTTCACACGGTAATAAATCATTTATCATATCATGACCCATTAAATAAAATAGGTATAATTAACTTTTCATCACATCATAACCTGTGCAAAATGTATATATTTCATAATCATTTCATCAAATCATAACCCATTAAATGAAGTGGGTTTCCAAATTATATAACCCATTGAAGAAAAATGGTTATCGTAATCATCATTCCATAAACCATTAACAAAATTATATGAATGGTATTCATAAACTACAGCAAAGTATATAATATTAGTTGGAGAATTATTTTGAATGATTTCATGTTACATTTAAGAAGGAAAATTTATTTTCTTTGAAAATCTAATTCTTAAAACCATTTAAAAAATCCATTTTTAATAAAGAAGGCTTTAAATTTTCATTTAAAACATTTCTGGAGGAAAATATATATTCTTATTAACAAATACTTTTTAGAACATAATGTAGTTTGAAATACCTTTTCATTGAAAACATAAAAATAAGGCTTTAAGTAATTTTTGAATCCTTTTCCCTTGAAAACTAATAAAATATTCATGAAATCCTTTTGAAAACCTTTTTCTTTTAAGACAATTTGAAAACATAAAAACGAGACCTAGAAATCATTTTGAAAACATTTTCCCCTAAAACCATAAAAAAGATACTTAAAAACACTTTTAAAAACCTTTTATTTTGAAAATTCATTGAAAACAAATTAATGAATCTTAAAAATTAATGAAATAATTTTATTTTAAAACAAACCTTTGAAAAATTATAATGGAATTTTTGAAAATCATTTAGATCACTTTTTAAACATAAAATTTTTTGAATTTTTTTTTTCATTAAAGACATCTTTAAAACTAATAATTTCCAAAATATTAGGAAAACAATTATTTTAAAAAATATCTTTTTAATCTTCTAAAATTATATTTAAGGGAATTATGTTGGTTAAATACGTACAATACAAGAATTCCTTTTTCATAGTAAAAATTTTAGAAGAGTGCATCGACTGAAAAACGAGAAGAAGATTCATTTTTTAAAAACAATTTTTGTTTAAAAAGGTAAAAATGAGTAATTTATTTTCTACTGATCATATGAGAATTGTAGAATATTTTTGGAATCTTTTTTAGAATACATGGTTTTGAAGAAACACCGATTTTCGACTGAAGGGAAATAAAGTCACATTTTCATATAAATTTTTTTTAATTATCTTATGTACCAAGGAGTGGAAAATGGTACCATTACTTGGATATATCAAGCTTATAAATAAGGTAATAAAATTCATGACATTTCTTGATAGATAGATCTTAATATTTCATTAATGTAAACAAAATCACAAATAATCTCGATAAAAGATGAGGTCAATGCTATAAACTGTTACAAATTTGGTAATATTAAATCATAACACAATGGAAATAATAAAATAAAATGAATCCTTAAATATCTTTAAAATAAGGATATTCATGATATTATCATGTCAAATCCAGTATATACACTTCATACAAAATTATAGGTGCATAACATGACATGTGTCTCAAATAACGAAAAATTGAAAATAAATTACTTTAACATGAAGTAGATCATGTGCCAGATGATCTCCTTCCTTTTTTCAGGGAGGATTTTTGTAAATCTTCTTCTTTCAGACTTGTGTAAGATTTTTTCTACTAATAAAGGGATCTTTCTTTTCTTGGCAAGGTCTTAGTCTGGCATAAAAAAACATAAACCCCATGAATGAATTATCTTAAAAGGGATATTTTAATACCCATATATTACGTATAATATTTATATAATACCAAAATTGGTAGTATATGGACCACACAAAAGAAATGAGTGGTGAACTAGACATGTATGTCACAAAAATAAAAAAGTTAGATGATATTCCCTTACATTAAGTATTGGAATTTTTTATACATGTTCAAAACTCATGTATAATTAATATGAGTTTAGTACAAAACTCTAAAAAAACCATATTATTATATCTAATACTATATATTATTGGGTTATGACTATATGTTATGGGTTTATTAACAACACCATGTTAATGTTACGTTTTGGGTAATATTTTCTTTGTCTTTTGTATATATTTTGACTTCTTATTATTGATCCTATTACATATATCCTGATTTAATTGTTTAAAGAATGTAACACATGGTATAAATATTATATAAATTCAGTATAAACTTATTTATAACAATCTATACAAGATAAAAGTATGAAATTAAATACACCATTTATGGAGCTGGTTGGTCATACGTACGGATGAACGATATTTCCATTTTATTATTTTATTGATTTAAAGAATGTAAATGGAATATATGTGTGTGTATATAACATAATTATTGTAGCATTATTATGTCACGTATGTCATATATTTTCACTAAACCCATCCTTAATACATTCGATGTTGGGTGTGAATGAATCACATCACTTTGAGAAAGTGGTAGTCCGCACTTCCCCAAATGAAATTATCATATTTACACAAAAAATGAATTCATGAAGTTATATATTATATAATAATCATAAAAGAATAAATATATCATAAATATCATATATATAATATAAACAGACATTTCCCATCATAATTTCCAACCATAAGAGGTGGTGAAGGAAAAATGAACAACTTCGTTTCATGAGATGGTAGTTCAACGTAAATGAGAATGATAAGTTTGTGACCAATTAGATTGAAGTGCGTGTAAGTGTAGGTAAAACCATTATAATAACAACATATAATTATATTGGGGATATATAGGCTATTATTTATTCATGTAATATTAAAAATTTAGTTGGTTGAGAAAAAAATAATTGGAAGGCTCCTGAGGAATGATGTTACCTCTTCTTTGGATAACTCCTTTTGGTTTGCAAGCAAGGGATTCCTTGGTTGTATTTATGGTAAATGAAAGTATTATAGGAGTAATTGGAGGATTTTTTGTTATTAATTGGGTAGGTTTTTGTAGAACATATGTTTTTATGATAGGTAAGAATAAGTGGGTGAGGTGGGGGCCTTTCATAAGGGGGAGGGGGGCACGCTTGGCATTATTGAAAACAAGTTAGGTGTACACACATTTTTACCTAAAAGGTCATAAAAACAAACCAAACTCAAAAATGGATCTTTTATAGCTGATATATGGTTATCTTATGGGGTTTGTACAAGTTTATAGGTCATTTTGGTTCTTGAGTTCACGGTTTATTTCCTTATTAATCTTAATTTTACCATAATCACACCTATTATTTTTTATCAGTTTCCCTAATGTTTCAGGTAAAAAATTAAGTTGATCTTATTAGACTATAAATATTATACTGAATAAAAAATTTTATGTTGATTTTTTTAAATTAAGTTCACAAAAATGGAAAAATTATGTTTAATTCTAATCCCCTAATTCTGGCATGAAAGAGGGGTTTTAATGTGAGAATGTTCAAAATCTCATTAAGATATTAGATCTAAATTTAAAATAAAAATCATTATAAGGAACTAAATTGGATTTATATATGTATTATTGATATATTTTTACTTTTAAAGAAAATTAACTATATAAATAAATTATATGAAATAGCAGTTTTGAATTAAAATTCTATATTTTCACTGTTCATCCAAAAAACAAGTTTCTCAGAAAAATCCCAAAAAATTACCCAAAGATAATTTCGACATTCTGAATTCAAGAATTATGTTTATAAAATTAATTATCTAATATTTTTTAAAATTAATTGTATTATAATTCATAGAAGGGAATAAAAAATTCATTTTAGAAAATGTTATTTCCAAACATATAAGGGCCTTGCTAGTATTACATGTTTCATCATCAATATGTTTTATTTATATAAAAAATTTATTAATAATATTTAAGAAGTGGTTATTACTATTCATATTATTATGTTTTATGCCTATGTTGTAAACATGTATTTTAATTTATTAGAATTAAATAAAAAATATTTTCTCTTATAAACTCAATGTTGCGTATAATGTACTACAAGTAAGTGTTGCATATAACACAATCCATGTTGGTGTTTCAAATCTTGAATAATTATATTTTGGTATTTTATAATGAAATCATAACATGGTGTAGTGTAAAAATCAGTGATAAATTCGTTCTTTCATATACCATAAGCTATATTCTCTATTTCGTGAAATGAAAAATATCAAAAAGATTAAATTAATTCAAAAAATATTTTTCACAAAAACTCAGGCTGTTACATTTTACCCCCCTTAAAATTAATTTCACCTGATAAATTAATCTAGGTGAAAAATGTTTTAATATTTTTATGTTCCTTTAATATAAACCCACATCATTAAAATGAATACTAAAAAATCATTTAATAATAAATGTTGGAACCATAATGGTCACCCAAAGTAAATCATAGTTGGGTTTCCAAGTAGGAAAATATAGGTGAAAAGTCAAAAAATGGACATGGTTGAGAAATGTAACCATCAATTATTGATGGAGAGTGATAGAGAACATGGTTAGGAGAAATTTAAAAATCACAAATAAATAAATATACAATGATCTAATAGACCAATTTGCTCATCAAAAATTAATGTTTTAGGATAACCTGTTAGGTTACAAGATACTTTCCCTGAAGTTGAAGAATTTTCTTTATAATATATACTTACTTGATTCAGTATAATCTCACCCTTTGTTGTTCCTTGATCAATTTCTACTCCACCTCTTTCTATATAAAGTAATGTGAGAATTTTATTCTCAAATAACTAATAGATAATGAAGGTCATTACAAACAATCAAATCTGTCTTCAGTTACCATCGACAAAAAGTTGTTAGAATAGGTTTTCAAATATGCATAAATCCTCATGTGTTGAGATAATGCTTTAATATCAGAAACATCATTCATATTTTAACTTAATCATTCCATAAATAATTAACCTTATAAGCCTTATGAAAGATGAAAATCCAAAAAAAATAAGTTCATGAAATCATCTTGAAATTGATTCCTCATATCACAAAGTATATATTGGTTGTCACATTCCAAACATGTGAATGTCATCACTGTATATTCTCTTGAAACATGTTAATAATTTTAATTACCATAAATCCTTTTCAAAAACATGCATGATTCAAGATTCCAAAGATTACTGGATATGTTCCTTAAATCCAAGAAGTTGTAAAATTCCTCCATGATAATATAGACCACTTTGTAAACAAATCCTTTATAACTTCTGATGTCGTAAATACTCTCCAACTTATTTTATCCATATCATCACCTCATTTTCCATATAAAATAAGATTTTATCATCCTTATAAACATGTTAAGGGTTACCTTCCATTAATATAACCATACCATTAAATTAATTTTCTAGGTCATCAGTATCATTTAATACATTCTTTATAATACTCAAAGATAATATTCTATAAATAGTCCTTATATACTTCATTATTCACATAACATAATCTTTGAATTTCAAAAACATATACACTTCAATCATCCAAATTTTATTCATAAACCATTACTTATGATTCATCTACTTATTCTATAACACCTCTTGCATAAAATATAAAATATCAATCAATTATCATGGTTTATTAACCTTAATCTAATCATGATTCTTGCGTTTAATGTAAAAAATACTGGAAAACATTTGATACCTTTTACTTTTCATTTTCGATCTCTATATCTTAAAACGTATAAAAAATAATCGTACCATGTTACTTATTATCTTCATGAGATTTACACTTAGAACAATTATTTGTATAATTCCCATACTTTCCACATTACAAACATTAAATGTTAACATAGTTCCTCCTAGTTTGTTCTATTCACTAACACTAGAAATCATAGTGTGAAAAACATTTATCACCGACGAAAACCTCATAATAATGAAAAATCCGTTATAGAATGTCTAAATCATGACACATATTTCATTAACATAAGAAACCTTTGGTTTATCCTAGGTTATTCATATTCATCCTCTATTTAAATCATTATTGATGGTTTATAAATATTATGTGAATTCTAAATGGATTTCCCCCAATAGTGTCAAACCAGGTGCACAGTAAGGACCATTGTCATGTACCAAGTTACGCTCGATTTAGGTACAATGTACGTTATTAGAGTTTTTACTCCTAGGTACATCTATGCAGGAAGCATGTCCCCTTATAGTGTCCATACATTTATGTATTTCTAGGAAACCACTCACTTTATCCTTTACCAAAATTCCATGACATTTTCCCAAACATTTACTCATACATAGACTTATAGTTAAAGACATCCTAATAAATATCCTTAGAACTATCCCTATGGATCATACTATATCTTCTCTTTCTAGTTTCAAAATACTGACTAACCCTTTCCTCTGATACCAACTATAACAACCCATTATTAACATTATTGTATATCACATCAATTTAGTTGAATATTCAGAATATTACAAAATTAAATTCCTTTGGACCATAATAATTTAGTATTTTTAAAAATTGGAAAAAATATTATAACTTGTTGATAGATTTTCAATGTTTCACACAAAGATATTTCCATTTATTACCTATACTTAAAACCATTATTCATAACCCAGTGAAAGGAAACATGAGAAATGGGAGATCTTGAATGCTAAATAAGGTTAAATAAAGGAATCATATAAGAATAACATGAATATAAGGGGATTAGAACATGAATATATCATTTGAAGATCTTACCCTACAAATTAAACATCATAATCGTGATACATGGAATAAATATTTGTAGTTCATAATACATGAATCATAATATAATAAGGAGCATAATCCATAAAATCATAACATTTGAATAAGACATGGCTATCTATAAAGACCTTCATAACATGTTATTCTTGGGATAATAACTTGTGAACCTACTTCGGGCTTGGGATGACCACCCATGTACCCTCTTGTTTCGGGTTTGGGATCCCCTCACATGTAACCACTTTTTTCTGGCTTAATATTACTTCTTATTTAACATTGGGAATTCCCGCCCATATACCCTCTTGTTTCTGGATTAAGATTCCCTCCTATTTTAGGCATGCGATTTACTCTAGTGTACCCTCTTGTTTTGGGCCTGGGATGTCCTCTAATGTACCCACTTTTTTTTGGGATTAATATGCCCTCATGTTTCTGGATTGGGATTCACTCCTGCATACCCTCTTGAATTCATAAAACATTTATTTTTACTAAATGAATTATAGGTAGATATAGGTCCCACCCATTATATAATGAAACCATTCATGAAATATCCTCAAGATAACAACACTTTTATCATATCATGACCAATGAAATGAAATGGGTATCATTAATGTTTCATCACATAATGAACTCTAGAAAATGGATAGGTTTCATAATCATTTCATAAAATCATAACCAGGGAAAAGAAGTGGGTTTTAGATGCATATAACATTTTGAAGAGAAACTAGAATCATAAATATCATTCCACAAAACTTTCAAGAAAAAATATTAATGGTATTCATAAACTATGAAAAAGAATTTCATCATAGATAAAAAACAATTTTGAAAGAGAAAATGGATCATTTTATAATGAAAATATCCCTTCTTTGAAAATCCTTTTCATAAAACCAATTCAAAAATACATTCCTTATAAATATGGATTTAAAATTTCATCTAAAACATTTCTTGAGGAAAATACCTATTTTGATTTAAAAAACTTTTTTTAATACATAAATCATTTAAAAAAAGTATTTGTAAACACTTTGAAAACATAAATAGAAGGATTTAAATCATTTTCAAAACCTTTCCCCATGAAATATTATAAAATAATCTTCAATCCATTTTAAAAGTTTTTTTATTTGATGATAATTTGAAAAAATATGATGGTGTATTCAATGAATTTTGAAAACATTTTCCCTCAAAAACATATAAACAAATATTGAAAACTTTTTTTGAAAAACCGTTCCTTTGAAAATATTTTTAAAAATTATAAAATAAGCTTTAAAATCATTCAAATAAATTTATCTTAAATCCTTTTGAAAACATATAAAAATGTTTTGAAAAATCATTTAAAACACTTTTCAAATATAAAACATTTTTGAGAAACTTTTTCCTTGATGAAAATTTAAAAAAAATAAATTTCTATAATATTAGGAAATACTTTTATTCAATAAAACATTTTAATAATGTAAAATAATCTTTAAGGGATTGACATAAAGTAATTTTACACATTATAAACATTTTATTTCACTGTAAAAAGTGTATAAAAGTTCCTCGATTAGAAATTAATAAGAATATTCCTTTGTAAAAACCTATTTTTTTAAATGAAAAACATGGGTAAAAATTTATTTTAAATATAATTAAATAATTCTATAGTATTATTTGGAATATTTTTTTAGAAAACATGTTGTTTAAGGAATAGATATTTCTAAATGAAAATAAATAAAGTCATATTTTCATAGGTAAAAATACGGAATTATATTAAGTAACAATGAGCAGGAAAATGATACCATTAATTGGTTATAATATTCATTTCCATAGGTTAAGTAAATTATTGATAGTTCTTTAAAGCTGGATCATAATATTTCATTAATGGAATCATAATCACAAACCATCTTGATAAACGATGTGATTAAAGCAATAAACAGTTACCACTTGGCAACATTAAATCCCAATACAGTGAAAATAATAACCTTAGATTAATCATGAAATATTATTAAAATAATTATATTAATGATAAAATCATCTAAAAGGTGGTACATACACGTCATATCAAAATATAGGTTCATAACATGGAATTTGTCTCAAAAAAGAAAAAGTGAGACAAAATTACTTTACTGATTTGGTAACTTTTGAAACATAAACCCCATTAAAGAAATATGACCAAATAAAAATTTTAATACCCATAAATTTAATTATAATAATATTAGAATAAACACATGGGTAGTATACACACTGAAAAAAATAAATTAGTGGTGAATAAGACATGTATCTCATGGAAATAAAAAGTGAGATGAAATTCTATTACCGAAAGTCCTGAATTTATTTTTATACATTCAAAATTCATGTATAATAAATATGAGTTTATTATAAATATATGAAACAACAATATTATTGTATGTAATACCATATATTATTTATTTATGACTTCATATTAGATGTCTGTTAACAACTCCATGTTAATGTTTTGTTTTGGGTAATATCCACATTATCTTTCTTATATGTTTGAATTATTATTCTTGATCTTCTTACATAGATCATGATTTACTTATTTACATAATGTAAAACATGTTTTAAAAATCACATAAATTATATATAATTTTATTTATATTAATATATATAATATATTAGTATGAAATAGAGTACACTCTTCATGGAAATGGTAGGTTATAAGTATGCATGAACACTATTTCAGTTTTATTATTATATTGAAAAAATAAAGTAAATAACACATTTGTTAATATATATAATATCATTAATTTATAATTAATATTTTATATATATCTTATAAGTTAAAAACCCATCCTTAATACATTCATATAGGGTGTGAACGAATCACGTCGATTTGAGGAGGCAGTAGTCCGTACTTCCCCAAAAAAAATATCATATTTACACAAAATGGAAAGAATGAAGTCATATGTTTTTTAATAATTATATAAGAATAAATATATAATAAATATAATATATATAATATAAAAATATATTTTCAACCATAATTACCAACCATGGAATGTGGTAAAGGAGAAAAAAGAAAAACATCGTTTCGTGAGTCGATAGTTCACTGTACACAGGAATGGTATGTTCATTACCCATTAGATGAAAGTTAGTATAAGTGTAGTTAATACCATTATCATAAAAAATATCATTATTTTTGAGAAAATTATTCTAATATATATACATGGGATAATAAAAATGTAAGTGGTGGAGAAAGAAAATAATGCAAAGGAGCTTGAGGAAGGATGTTACCCCTTCTTTGGGTAAATACTTTTGGTTTACACCAAAGGGGTTCCTTGGTTGGATTAATTCAAAAAGAGAGGATTCAAGGATGAATTTTTTTATGATTGTATTTTAATTATGCAGATATTTTCCCTACATATTTGGTTTTAGGGGTGTGAGGAATGGGGGGAGGCAGTGTCATTTTATAAGGGAGAGAGGGGATGCAGTGAGAATTTTTTAAAACAAGTTAGGTGTACCCACATTTTTACCTAACAAAGGTCACCTAAAACTATAATAATCATTAATGTAATGTTTATTAATTATATATGTCCGTAATATGGGTTTTGTTAAAGTACATTGGTCATTTGGGACCCTATGTTCAAGGTTTAGTCCCTCATTAAGCTTTATTTTACCTTAATCGATGTAAATAATTCTAATCGATTTCCCTGATATTTTTGGTAAAAAAAATAATATTATCCTATTAGTATAAAAATATTATAATAAATTTAAACTTTTATTTATATTTTATAAAAATAAATTTATATAAGTGGAAAAATTAGGTTTAATGGTAATCCCTCAATTATGGCCGGAAAGCTGTTTTTATAAGTGAGAATGTTCAAAAGTTCATTAAGATTTGATATCTAAATTCTATATAAAAATAATTCCAATGACCTAAATTGGATAAAAAAGATAAATAATTTATCTATTTTTACTTTAAAACCAATTGTAAATATAATTTAACTTTTAAAATAAATTAGATGAAGAAGATGTTTTGAATTATCATCTAGTATTTTTCACAATTCATTCAAAAAAGAAGTTCCCCAAAACAAATCCCAAAAATTAACCCTAATATAATTTGGGAATTACAAATTAAAATATATTTTATTTATCAACTTCATTCTCTAATATCTTTTAAAATTGATTTTATTATTGATCACATAAGGACATAAAAATCAGTTCATTTGAGACTATAGTATATTCAAACATATAAAGACTTTACCAATATTACATGTTTTACTATCAATATGTTATATATATATATATATATATAAATTATAAAAAATATTTCAAAAATATTGATTAATATTAATATTATTATGTTCAACAACTATGTTATAAATATCTCATTTAATTAATTATAAATATATAAAAAATGTAGTTTCATAGAAATGTAGTGTTGCGTACAACACAAGATTAGTACGTGTGTCATATAACACAAGATAAGTCGGTGTTTCAAGTAGTGAAAATTTATCTTGGGGTATCTTATAAATAAATATTAACACGGTGTATCGTAAAATTAAATAATAACTTGGTGCTTTCATATAACACAGGGAATATTTAGTATTACGTGAAATAAAAAATATGAAACAAATTAAATTAATTAAAAAATATATGTTTCAAAAAAACTCTGGGTGTTACAATAATAGAATCATGGTTTACATTATGGATATTTTTAAATAATGATCTATGTAATAGTAATAAAAAATAACAAGTCAAAACATACTATAAAACTAGGCAATTAACACTTGAAATGATGAAAATAAAGAATGATTGTTAAAAAAATGTGTAATAAGATATCATAAATAGTTAATATATGGTATAATAAATATGATAATGGTTTTGGTTTAAGTTAGTAGAATTTTTAAAACCATTATACAAGATCTTAAAGGATGTTTACCTGGAAGTAAATACAAGGAAAGGTATTTTTATCTCACTTTTTACATATGTGAGATAAATGTCATACTCACCACTTAATTATTTTGTGTAGTGTATCTACTGGCCATTTTGATATATTATATCATGAATTATTTTACCTTAACGTTATTTTTAGTTTCAATTTGAATTATTCCATTTAATTGGATTTGAATTATGCATTACCATGTGGAGAAGAATTTCATAACCCAATTCTCTTTCTTTGGGTTATACTACTTCCTCAATGTCATTAATATGTTAAGATTATGGGTGAAACAAATTGTTACTATATGTTTTTGTATTTAATCTTTTTTATCTCAATTTACATTTTACACACATAATCTATTCAATAGTTGAGTCTCATTTCAATGTTATGATATTTTCAAGGGATTACATCACAAGCTCATTTTATTCGGGATTATTTTGACATCAATTTCTATTTGAGGAAATTGTATGATAATTGTAAAATAAATTATTTTATCTTATTCTCCTACGGTGATAGATAAACTTTTTAGTTATTGGTTCCATCTTCACTCTTTGGTACTGAAAATATTTTAGAAAATGTTTTCAAGAAAACCCGACTACATTTATCTCTTAAGTCAGAAAACCAATTTTCTTCTAAAATATTAGTTTTCTAAAATGGTTAGAAAGAATTTTTTAATAATTCCAAAATTATTTACTAAATAAAATTTTTAACTTTTTTTATTTTATGAAAGTTTTTAAGAGAATCTTCTTTTTGATTTCTAAACATGGCATTTTTCTAACCTTTTACTGGGTAAAATAGAACATTCTCTTTACCGTGTATTGCATGTACAGATTTACTCACCATAATATATTAGAAGAATATTTTTCAATTTTAACATGATAATTTTTAAATAAAATGTTTTCAAAATTGATTTCATTGAAACGTATTTTAAAAATGTTTTCGAAAGTAATGAGGATATTTTCCTCAAGAAAGATTCAAAAAGATCTTATTTTTTTATTTTTATTCATCAATTTAAAAAACCCTTGTGGTTACTTATCCTCCACAAAAGAATTAGTTTTAAATCCATATTATTTATTCAATATGGATATTTTAGGATAATTCACATTTTTTTATAAATTAAATTAATTATTGAACATATAATAAATTACCTAGACTATAAAGACACGGGTTGGGGGCCATTTAAAGTAATCCCCTCGATACATTGGCAATATCATGGTATAAATTAAGTTAGAAAAACCCTTCAAATTTGTAAGCAATATTTTTTAAATTATCTTATTAAATTTCACAATAGTTTAGTTTTGTTTAGAATAATAAATTGGTTTGTAACCAGTATGTTTTAAACCATCTTGTGAAAGGACTTGGAAGTAATGGTTCTATGTACCTATGAAACATGGAATCCAATAATTAAGTATTTTAGTTTTTGAGATTATTTTATTTATTATTATTTTTATCCATGTGATTTTTTCACTGAAATTATTTATAGATTCATTTCAATCAGAGTTTTCTGATTAAATGGCATGTTTTTAAGTTATTTACCATTCCATATTGATTTTCCCTTATCCTTTTATTTAAATGGAATGTGTTTTTAATTATTTAACTTTCCATATTATTTATGAACACACTTATTAGTTTATTGATTACATGGTATGTGTTTTCCTTTATTTATATTATCATAATGATTATTATCATTGATTCAATATTTCTACCTTTATTCTTAATTCTTACTAATCATTTGAACTCACCCTTATTTTATTTCCTTTCCCCAATAATCCTTGTTGTGTACTAAGAATGATATTAAAAATTATAATAGAAATAAAAAAGTTATTATCCTTGAAAGAGGAAAACAAATATATTGTAACTAGTGTATTAAATTGTCATATATGATTCATATATGTATCTGATTTACCAAGAATAATAAAATCATAGATATTTTTTTATTTGATTCCTTGTAATCATTATAATTTAATGGTGGTAGACAACAGTGCTATGATTCTGGGGTCAGGTCTCTACAGTTTGAAACATATGAAGTTTAATAGAAACATTAGGAACTAGATTTAATAAAACATATATCATATAACATATCTATAAGGAAAACTTTGAGTATACGAATATAAGAACATCATATAGGTTTGGTAAGATATAGATTATTTAATCTTTATAGAAATGCATAAGTGTTAGGGTTTCAAAATTGGACATGGTTCTGGCACAAATATACCCAGGTATAACTACTCTAACAAGGTGTTTCAATCTATACTCAAGCGTAAACTAATACATGAAAAACAGGATTTATTGCACACCTTGATTAACCCTCCCACTGGATAGGCTTATGATAATTCCCATTTTCATTACATCCCATTAGGAATGATTTGAATTGATAAGGATATTTAATGGCCTAGGATAAAAATTACAAAAAGGAGGTACCTATGTTGAAATAAATGGATGAAGAGTTTATATATTGAGGATGTATTGAATACCTTAGTTAAAAGGGTATTCAGGGATTAACCTTATTTCAAGGATACATATCATATTAATTTTGGAAATTATATTAATATAAAAAATGAAAACCATTATTCCAGGTTACAACCCATCATGTCTAGCTAGGATGTGGGATTTTACCCCATGGTTGAAGGATAGTAAGGGTTTCTCACCTTCCACTAGCTCACATTCTGTTATAGTTAATTGTAATTATTTTTACCTAAAACTATTGATGAGTAAATATAAATTATAAAACAATTGTATTAATTTTAGGTTTATTGATTTATGAATTAACCATATAGACTTTAGATAACAATTAATGATAAATATTTATACTTTTCACTCTTTTATGGGCCTTCATATCTATTAAAAGTGTATTTTAGTGCTTCCGTCATCAAAGTTAATTTTTAGGGTATCAATTTGTTGATGTAATATCAAAGCACAAAGAAATTATGAAAATTGTTTTTATAAAAATGTGTCAAGTAATTATATTTCATTATATTCTATGGAAGTAAAATAATTACTGAACATTATGAAATTAGAAAAAAAAATATGTTGTTTTAATACCCTAATTTTTATTGATCTGATGGTCTTCAAAATTATCAATGATTTATATATTTGAGACCCTAAAATTTCCATTGATATTTCAATTGTTTTTATTGATTTCTTAAATAAATCCCTATAAATATTTATGTTTTTCCTCTACGTACGTGTATCCACTTTCCACTAATGTTATCCTATATAGAGACCAAGTTATATGTTGTTCTATGTGAACTTTGTGTTTATCATTAACTCTTATTATGAATATATTTTATTAACTCTTATCATGATGTGGGATTTAAAGAAAAGAATAATCAAATATAAAAACCTATATTTTCAAGATTGATTTTATATTACAAGGACAAAATTTATTTAAGGTGGGGAGAATGTGATTCCCTAAAATTAGATATTAAGAACATTGTATTCAAAATTTTGTATGAAAAGAAACACCAAGTGAATAAGAAAATATAATTTCCCAATAATTAATATTATATTTACCACTATAATTAAAATTAATCCCTGATATTTCTTCTAATTCACGTGATTCTAAGTTAGCATGAGTCACACACAACAAAGAGTTTCATCAATGGATTGTGTACACGTAAGACCGAATCTTACCGAGAAATGATATATTAATAACAAAATTTTATTTAGTATAATAGGATAAAAACTAGCCATTAAAGTAATGGTTTTGAATATTATTAAATACATCAATAAAATTCATGGTTGACTTTACTAGTAACAAATTAATTAGAATTGAATATAAGAACCAATTGAATATAAAGGGAATGTTTTTATGGAAAACTATTTTCATGATCACAAGGTTATTTTGTCCTAATAAATTAAAATAATTATAGTTAGTGAGTTATATTAACGTAAAATATATATATATATATATATATATATATATTAATTCCAATATTATTTACATCTATCTAATAGATTTTATAAGAATAAGATAAGAAGAAACCCAATATTTCCTCTAAAAATCAATATTTTTCTAAAGGCACTTTTACCACCTCTTAAGGGTGACCCTATTATAAATCCAATTTTTGAAATTTTATGAATTATATATGTCAAAATAAACTTCATTTTTGAAATAATAACATAAAAAATTGTATTACGGTTATTATTTGTTATTTTTTTCAGAAGATTCATTTTTTGATGAATATAAAAAAAATACTGAATTTTAATTCAAAACTGCGTACTCGTCTAATTTATTTATAAATATAAATTTTATTTTAAATTATATTTAAATTAAAATGATATAAATTATATAACAATAAATCCAATTTATTATATTTTAATCTATTTGACATTGAAATTGGGTATAAAAACATCTCAAACTTTTGAACATTTTTACTTTTAAAACCCACTTTGTCTTCTATTCTGTGGGATTAAATTTAAATTAATTTCTTCCACATATGTGATTAGAATTTATAAAAATTTATTCCATATTTTGAATAAGAATAATTAATAGTTTCTCTGAATTTTACCTTCGATTTTTAAAAAAAATATAAGTTAAAGTAATTGAAATAATTATAGCGTGTAAGAGAAAAATTAGCTTGACAAGCGACTTAACCTTAAATATAAGGGTCAAATGACATAATATTTTTTATAAAATACATTTTATATTCTTGTATTAAATCAACACTCCATTTTACCCATTTTATCCATTATTGGAGCTAGTTTTAATATTAAAAAACTTGTTGAAATTCCTTTTTTAAAAATTTACAATAGTGTCACTCCTCCTCCACTATAAAAAGAAACTCACCCCCCCCCCACTTCCTCAAACCTCTAAAGAATCTTTTTATAAATTAAAATTTTCTCAAATAATTTCCCAAAATTTCCCCCATCGACATATAATCCACACATTGGGAAATAATCCAATCAAGGAGTTGTTTTGGTATAAACCAAAAGGAGTTACCCCAAAATAAGGTAATACTCTGTAATGATAAATTTTATTTTATTTATTTCTACACTCCATCAATTATCCTTATTACATGATTAAATTAAAAAATATATATCCTCAAAATAATTATGTTTTTCTCTAAGGTTTTGAACTAAACTTATACGCACATCAATCTAATGGGTAATGGATTTACTATTTGTGTATGGTAAACTACGGCCTCACAAAATGATGACTATTCGTTTTTACTTTACTACCTCTCATGATTGATAATTATGATGGAAACACTATTTTAATGATATATATGGTACTTATAATGTATTTATTATTCTATAATTTCTATATAATTTATACCTTTATTCTTTCCATTCTGTTGGAATATGATAACATCATTTGTGGAAGTATGGACTACTGCCTCCTCAAAGCGATGTTATTTGTTCATGCTATAAATGGAATGTTTGAAAAATAGTTTTAATAAAACTATATGAAATATATGACATAAAAATTATTATTTAACCTTTCATTTTTTAAATACAACAAAGAAATAGAAGTAGCGTTCACGCATACAAACAGCCCACTACCTCCATGAATGCTGCATTTCATTTATTATCCTTAAACATTATGAATTATTATAAATACATATATAATATATATATATTATAATAAAATATTGTTTTAAATTCACTATTTTATGAAATCATGATCTATTTAAAAGTAACAACCAGTAACAAGTTAAAACATACATAAAAACTAGGAAACTAACACCCGAATCAATGAAAATAATGAATGATTATAAACAAATGTGTAATAATATATTATAAGAGGTTAATATATGATATTATAAATATGATAATGGTTCTTTTATAAGTTAGTGACATGTTTAAGACCATCATACAGGAGGTTAATTGATGTTCAAATGAATGTAAATTTAAGGTAAAGGATTTTCATCTCACTTTCTTACATCTGTGAGATAAATATCATATTCAGCACTTAATTATTTTTTTCAGTGTATCTACTGCCCATTTTGATATAATTTATCATGAATGATTTTATATTCATGGTAATTTGTTTAATTTTTATTATTTTATCTAAGTGGATTTTAATTAAGAGTTACCATGTAGAAATGAATTTCATAACCTAATTTCTTTTCTTTAAGTTTCATTTATTTCTTATTTTCATTAATATTATGAGATTATGTGCATAACCAAGATTTACTATATATTTTTTATTTCCAATTTTTAAAGTTAATTTAAATTTTAAATAAAAAATATATTCATTTGTTGAGTCTCACTTCACCGTTATGGTATTTTAAGGGTTTACTTCTCAATCTCACATTATTTGGGATAATTTACACATGAATTTCCATTCGGAAAAATTATATGCCCATTTTTTTATAAGAAAATTTAATTTTGATATCATGTGGTTATTCAAGAAATTATTCAAGTATTAATACAATTTTTTTATTATTTGGTACTCAAAATCATTTAGAAAATATTTTTAAGAAAACCCAACTTCATTTCACTCTTTAGTTGGAGAACATTTTTTCGTCTAAAAAACCCGATTTTCTAAAAACGTTATCAAAAATGACTCAACCTTAAAAATATGATTTTTTAAATAAAATTTTAACCTTTTTTTCTTCATTTTTTTAAATAGAATATACTAATCTCTTTCCAAACAAGGAATTTTTCTAACCTTTTACCGTTGAAAATGAATTTTATTTTTACCTTGTATGACATGTATGGATTTACCCACCATAATATTTTCAAATATTCTATTCTAAGTTTAAAAAGTTTATTTTTTTAAGATAACATTTAAAAAAATCAATGAAAATTATTTTTAAAATAAAAAATGGGTATTTTCCTCCATAATGTTTTGAAAATATATTTTTATAGTACTTACATTAATCAATATCCACAACCCTTATTGTACTTATCCTCTATCGAGGAATTGTTGATAAATCCATTTTATTTATTCAATATGGATATTTTATGATAAGAAATTTTTTTTATTAATTAAATTAATTATTTTATATATGAGTAATTATTTGGGCATGTAAGACACGGGTTGGGAACTGTTTAAAGTAATCCCCTCGATGCATCAGTAGTATCAGGGGACAAATTAAATTAAAAAACCCATTCACATTTGTAACTAGTATATTTTAATAATTATTGTGAATGGTATTGAAAGTATATTTAAGGTTGGAAAAATCAGATTTGTTCATAACTAGTATGTTTTAAACCATCTTGTGAAAGGTCTTGATGGTAATGGTTACATACACCTAGGAAACCTAGCATCCAATAATTAAGAATTTCTTTTATTGAGAATTCAGTACTTATTTTTATTATTATCTATGATATTTTTTCTTTGATATTATCTATGGATTCATTAAATTCTAATTTTATATTTTAAATGAGATGGGTTTTAGTTATTTACTTATCCATATTGATTTTTCCTTATCCTATTATATATATGGAATGTTTTTTTGTTATTTACCATTCCATATTGTTTATGAACATCCTTATTTGTTAATTGATTAAATATATCCTTTGTTCGGCTATTTACCTTTCAATAATTATTATTCAAATTGATTCATTTTTATTCCACTATGTTTATCCTTTGCTAATCATTTAAGCTCACCATTATTTTATTTCCTTTCCCTAGGAATCCATACCATGTACTAAGAAAGATATACAAGGATACACTAGATGGTACATCATTTTTATCCTCTAAAGGGGAAAATTATGTTGTAATTATTGTATTCTGTTTTCATATAAGACAATTGTATGTATCTAGTTTACCAAGACTGCTAAACTCTTCGATCCTTTAGGATTTGATTCCTTGTAATTATGATAATGTAATTGTTATAGAAACTGGCTTTGGGATTCTATGGTCAAGTCGACACAACCAAGATCATGATTTGTAAGGTAAATAAAGAATGTATGTAATGTTTCAACTATAAGGAGATGGGTAACTACAAAAAATTATTCTACAAGTGTCAAGGGAATATACCCTAGAAGAAGAAAATATATCAAGGTCAATATTATCTTTTAGATACATCCCAAGTGGAATTATTACTATGCTTCTGTATCTGGTTCCAATAAATATGTTGTAAAATCATTCTATTGATGATATTCTCAAAAATGATAGGGATTTTATTTTATTAGTATTTCTTAATGGATATAAAATCATGTGTCTAATGGTACCAAGAAAAATTATTCGGTGAAAATTTTGTCTTTTTGAAAATACATGTTTGAGGGAGGATAATAATTAATAAATTCTTGATATTGTGATAATAATAAAGATATTATTATGGGATATAATTAGTGAACATTAAATTGGTTTGTTATTTTGTGGTTTATGATATCTTTTCAAGAGTTCACAAAATGACTTTATGTGATAAAAATATCCAAAAATCTGTGTTTATACTTAAGAAATATAGAAGCATGCATGTTTTTAATAAAATTCGTTTGTGTAATTCAGGTTATTATCATGTTTCAATAGAATACATGGAGAATTTATTAACATGTTTGGTATGTGATGATTAAGATATAATTCATATTGTTTGATAGATTATTGATTAGTTGATTATGAATATCTAGGGACCTTCTTTTGAATGATTTGGATTTTATACATTTTGAAGGTTCGTAAGGGTAACAATTTAGGAATTTTATTATAATGAAATTTGGTTGAGGTTTTAGACATTAATGTATTACATAACCATATAATGATTTATTCATATTAGATATCACAGGGTACACATTTTTTATGATGATAACTAGATATGGAAGGATTGACTTCTCATCCAATTATGGATCTTATGATCTAGTAGTTCATTAGGCATTACAATTTCAACTTGATTTCTTAGAGTAAGAAATAAATCATAAATTGATCAATTCACAGCCAAAGAGTGAGATTTTACTTATGTAATTAAATCAAGTATGTATATTTTCTCAAAGGAGTTGGAACTAAAATTTTATCCTCTTATCATAATTTTTGATGATATCAATGACCTTTTTTCATACCTATTTGGTCTATGGTTTTGAGTTCATTAACCTTATCTTGACCATGTTCTATATCACTCACAATCACAACATGATAGTTATTTTCAATTTCCATTTCTATGTTTTCACTTCCACTAATGTTATCCTATATAGAAACTGAGTTTTTTGGTGACCTTCTCATACTCACTTCCATCTTTTTAAAAAGAATTTATATTAACCATTTTTTATGATATTGGATTTTTAAAAGTGTATTTCAAAATGTCAACTCCATAATTACCAGTAAATAGTATAAATTTCAAGGAAATAATTTAGGGAAGTATGGTAGAATGAAAAGAATAAATATTTTAAAATAGCACTATGTTTGATGACTTATGTTTCACAGAACACTGATCTTAAACAAACACCAATATCTTATTATTTTAACAAGAACATTATTAGTTAGATATTAAATTTTGGGGTGTAAATAAGAATAAATATGTTATGAAATAAATATGAAATTAATATTCAATAAATTTTTTATTATTCATAGGAATTGAAAACATAATTTTTAGTAAAGTAATTTTATTCTTCAAATATATATTTTCTTCAGAAGGAAATTATAATTTAATTCTATGAGAAAATAATAATTATTTTTTTATCATTAAAAAATTTATTTTACAAAATAATATTTATTTTTTGAGTCACCATTTCAAAATTAAATAAGGCTATTTTTTGATAATTTTCTAAAAAAGTTGATTTTTTGGTTGAAAAGTGAAAATATTATTTTTGAAATATACCATAATTATTATGAAATAATTATTATATGATTATGATTTAAAATTTTTTAAAACATTTTCATTATTAAAATTTATTTCGGGAATAAAATAATACATAACGTGTTATATTTATGAACACATTCTTATCAATTTTTAAAACCAAGATTTTAACCTTAAAATTGTTTTATGGGTTAAACACATAACATATTCATAATTCATTATTATAAATTTAATAAATTTAATATTATAATATTGATTACATATTTGGAATCAGGATTTCAAAACTAGATAATAGGTTCATTTCTATTTTTAGTTATAAAAAGTTATTGTGGTAAAACAATATTTACCACGGTATTGGTAAAATAATATAGCATTTAAAAGTTAAATAGTAAAATATTAAAATACCTATAAACTAAAAAATTACATTTAAATTTAATGAATTTATTTACCATAAAAATAATTTAAAAAATTAAGTATCAACCAAATTCTTGGAAACTAATTCAACCAAAAAGTGGATTACTTAAAATATAAATTAATCATAATTTAATTACTTAAAACCACCACTCCTAAAGTCTAAATACCACCCTCACCGCCTTATTTCTCATAAAAATCCTTGAATATATAGAATTATCTACCAAAATATACCCTCCACAATTTACCCAAATCCTAGTTGTTCTCATCTCACTCAATGGCCAATTCCAAGTTCCTTAAGGGGTCCTTTAAGGAGGTGATATTCAAGAGGTAAATTTCTCAAACAACCTCTCTAAATTTATTTTTTTCTACCTTCTCCTAAACTACTTCATAAATGAAGTAATAATAACTCTAGTATCATATATATAATATAATTTTATATTTATAATGTAATATATTATATCCATCCCTTTTATTAACTCCTCTTATTCAATGAAACGAAACGATTTTATAAATTATGGTGGTTAACCGTCTCAATGAATAATGATTTTCCATTTTCCATTACCACTTTAAATAATGGTTATAAAAGTATTATTATGGTTAAATAAAATTTTAATAGGTACATTAAAACATATTTATTATTCTATAACTAATATATAATCATAATTTTAAATAAACCAAAACTTGTTCGTGATGGTCAAAAAAACGATAAAAATAAACTAAACTTTTATCATTGAATTTTATCTAATGAATCATCCTCATGTATGGAAAAAAGATGGTATATTGGACCATTTAAAATTATATATGTTAATTAAAATAATTTATTTAAACTTATGTAGCTTTATTTCTATTTTACCAGAACATCCATAATTATACACAAGTGAACTGACCATGAAACCTTGAAACAAACACACCCAAAAAATAGAAATAATGAAATATTTTTAATGAATGGGTAGTTAGATGTTATAAAAGGATAATATAAGGTATTATAAATAGGAATATAGTTATTTAATACATTAATAACATTATTTAACCCATTATGCATGAGGTTAATGTATTAAAAACTATAGGGAAGCATGACGTAAGGGTTTCTCATCTCACTTTTACTTTTTTCATATATATGGATTATTCGCCACTCATTTCTTTTTTTTGGTGTATATAATAACTGTTGATATATAATATCATTAAACTACTTGTATTTATGTCATTAATTATTCCATTTTATAATTATTAATTTTATGGGGAATATTATTCAACTGATTACAAGTGGCAAGGGATTTTGTAACTCAATTTCCATTCAATGGGTTAAAATTAATCTTCAATGATTTTATCATGTAATGATTATGTGTGAAATTAATTTTTATTTCCTTATTTTATATTCTAAATTATTTTATTTATATTTATAATTGATATATTAAATTTATTCATTTTTTAAAAACTCACTTCAATGATATGATAGTTTTTAGATACATTCTTTAAAACAAATTATCATTTTAGAGTTTCCCATAAAAATCTACTTTCTCCCATGTACATGATTTCAATAATTGTTTCCAAATTTTATTGCCTTTATTTTATGATTTTTTGAATTAATTTTTACACATTTTTTACTTTTTGAAAAAATGGTTTGAAAGATATAGTTTTTAATTTTCTAAATAAGGTTCATTGAAAATTTTCAGATAAACAATTTGAGAGGATTGCATTTGGAACTTATACATAATGAGTGGATTTTCTTGTTGTCATGAAACCTTAATTATTTTAATCTTACTTTACAAGCTTACAAGGTTATCTTCCATTAATATTTTCTCTTTTATAATTTTGCAACGTTTAAAACATAAGTTGGTTTTAATGTGAAAAGGGTATTTTCCTCAAGAATTTTTCAATGATATCAATTAAACTATTTTCATCTATATCAACATACATTTTTACTTATATTTTTTTTATTTAGGTTGATCTCTAATGATACCATCATCCATATGTTATTAAATATTTTATGATCCGATTGGTTGGGGATTTGATACCATTCATAATGTTACTCTGGATAGTTTGTGATTATGTTTACTGATTGGGTATAGTTATTTAAATTCCATATTCTAGTTTCAATAAAATTTTATATTTTGATCATGTTTCACCACTTTTTATATGAGTAACTCATTGGACTTAGAAAGTGGTAGGAAGTACACAATATATCCCCTCGATAAATTAGTTGATCATTGGAGACAAACTAGTTTGGGTATTGGCTTATGTCTAACGTGTTTATGTATGGTGTCATAGATGAAGCCTTGATGGTATGTTATGATGTATAGTATTATGTATTTCCCCGTTATGAGATTATTTATTGATTTTCATGTGATTATTTTTATAGCATTATTTGATCATATTTTATTCCAGTCATATTATGCTCAGGTTTTTTATTAAATGGCTTGTGTTATAGTTATTTTCCAGAAAATAATTGTTTATTATTATTTATGATATCTTCCTCTATAAATATCTTTTACCGATCATCTGAGGTTACTCCTTTCTTATGTTTTATTTTTCCCTAGGATTCTTAAATGTTTATTAAGGCTGATATGCATAGTTAATCTAAGAGAATAATGGTCTCATCAACAGAATATATTTTTTATATTTTGTATTTTTAGTTATAATGTAATGTTGAAGTTGTTATCTAGTTTTACCAAAATACTAAACTGTTCTATCCTTTGGTATGTGATTCCTTATATATTGTGCCAATGAAATAATGTAACCACTAACTCTGTGATACTAAGGTTGGTGAATTTACATTTGAATACAGTATCATAAAATTATTTTATTTATTTTATTTATTTTAATCCCTTTTTGGGTCTAATACCTTTTACATAAATCATTTATTTTAATGACATATTTTAATATTTAATCTTTTATTTCAACACTAGGTTTTTTAAGGACGTTCAGTTCAGTATTTCAAAATATCTTCGGTGTGTTAACTGAGTTCAGCGGGGTCATTATTTCAAAATCTAAAGAATAATAATAACACATTTTTAATTTTTATAAATAAATTATACTTTCAAAATAATAGATGAATTATTTTTATGAAAAATGTACTATGTTATAATCATGGAAAGGGTAGGCTAAACATACTCATGAGTAAATTTTCCATTTTCCAATGATCATTATGGAAAGAAGCTAAGTAATATTTTACCTATAAATAATAATAATAACATCATAAATATAATATTATTTAATTAAATATACTTATATATACCATCCATTTTATGTGGTTAACAAAAAGGAATCACATCACTTCAAGGGGGTGGTAGTCCACATGTACGCACAAATAATGTTATCATTTTTTAGTGAGTAGAAAGGTAAGAAAAAAATGATATATTATCCCTTCAGAATAATAAATTTTTCATTAATTTCATAATTATTTCATATATATCACTTATGTTTATTAAATTTATCCTTATTAACATCCATTTAAATCTTTATTGAAAAAATAATCCCATCACTTCATGAGATGGTAGTCCATCGTACACATGAGTGTTATTTTCTATCCCCCATGGAATGGAATGTAAGAAGGTATATGTGTTAAAATAATTAAAAGAGTATAATTATGTTTTAAATATAGTATATATACTTTTAATCCATCATTACAATAATCCATGGGATGTTATAGTTGATTATGAATATCGAATTACATCGGTTCACGAGGCAGTAGTCATGCGTACAAATAAATGATGATTATGTTTTTCATTTGATGGAAGAGGATAAGGATTTAGTTTAATCCATAAAAAATATAAGAATATACGAGTTATTTTTGTTATTATATCAGAAGAATTAAATAATTTTTGAAGGATGTGGAAGAAGAAATAAAATAAAAATGACCAGTTTAGCATGATACCTCTTATTAGGGAAGCCTCTTTAGGTTAGAACCAAAATCCATCAGAGATTGGATTTTTAATAAAAAAAAAAGGCATTTATGATGTGGGTAGTGGTGTAAAGAAGGTATTTTATAAGGTATTGGTGAAATAATATGGTATTTAATGATTTAATTGAATATGATAATATGCGTCCTTCATAAGTGAGGTGATTGGAACACCTATAATTTTTTAAAAGAAAAATTGATGCTCACATTTTTCATAATCCACAAGTCTTACAGATTGACCAATATCTATTATTAGACAATATAACATCTAAATATGTATATAAAATATATTTTTTATATTTTTTATTCATTTTAACCCATGTCCATTTAGTTTTACCATTGGTAAACCCATTTTCACGTTAATCATGGCAATTAATTTTCACTACTTTAACTATTCATTATTGTCAAAAATTACATTTATTTTATTAGATAATATAATTTTCTTAATTACAAATATGTAACCCATATTTTTAAATTCAATTCAAAAAAAAGGAAAAATTTTATTTAAAATAAAACCCGAAGACTTTATGAAAAAGTGGGTTTTCAAGAATATATTTTTCAAGCAAAGGATGATTTAATATTAACTCTATGACAAGTAAACATCATTGAAGGAATTAAAATTAATATTTATTGATATATAATTCATAAATTTAATTTAAATAATTACTCATTAGTTTCTTAATTATTAAAAATGTAGAAAAATTATTCTGTTAATAATTGTTTGAGGAAGAAAACTAGTTTTAGAATCCAAAAAACAAAACTATGCTAAAATTTAGTATAAATATGAATAAAATGTAATTAATTATAATAAATAAAACCAAATAATAATAATTTTACTTGAAATAAAATTAAAATAACAATGTTAATTTTAAATTACATCTTTTATTGAATATAATATATAGTATTACAAAATTTAGTATTTTTCACTATTCAATAGAAAATCAATATTTTTCAAAAATGCCTAAAATTTCACCCGATTTTAATATTGATATTTTGATATAAAAAGTAAATTTAATTTTATAAAATAAATCTTTTAAAATTTATAAAAATTAATTAAAATATTTTTTCAAAAAATAACTTTTTTGAAGAAAATATATTTTGGGTGAAAAAAAAAGACATTACTAAAAATAGAGTGATTATTTATTAAAAATTTATCCAAAAGTTATATTGAATATGTAATATATATATATATATATATCTAATAAATTATTTAATATTTTTCATACACTCTGATTTAATGTTAATGTTATAATGTTCATATTTAAAATAATATTATTTCATGGGTTGTTTAAGCTCAAGGTTGTGTGCCTTTTACTCTATTGATCATAGATTCCTTTTTTCAAATATCAGGGTGTTTCATACTCCCCCCACATAATAAATTTAATCCTTTTAATTTGAAAATTATCCCTGTTTTCAATTGTTTGACAATTTAAAATAACTTTTTTAGAAAGCTACATTATAAAAAGGGATAATTAAAATTCCTCTTGACAAGAGAGAACGTGAAGTAAAAAGGTCATATGAATTAACACAAAACTTTTCATGACTTTAATATTTATAAATAAAATTCCATTTTTTATTTAATTAAATGTATTATTATATATTATGGTTATATAAAATACATGTGCTTCTTGGTTTTTATTTTGTCTTATCAGATTTAAAATCCCATTAAGCATCATAAAAATGGATAATATAGTTAGTGTACATTAATCATATGATTATTATAAATAAAGGGTTTTGAAAATTGAAATTGAAAAAATGGAAGTGATGGACTCAACCAATATAATCATATCATATAAATCCCATTTATTTGGGCTTTTGAAGAAGATAACATCAATGGTTTTTGAACTTAAACAATCCCAGCTAAGATCCAAAAACTAAATCACGGGTGAAACTATTTATATGAGACATTCAATCTCATTTAGATCATAGTCCAATGCAAGTATGTTGAACCACACCATCAAAATCCCACCATCATTCACCTTACCCTTAGGGAATTTTCTACTATAATAAAGAGCTATGCATCAACACCCTAGTCATAGAAATATTCATGCTTTATTTTATATAAAATAATGGTTATATTTACTTCTTATTATTATTAGTTTATAAATGATTTTGATCTTGATTTTATATGACAACAAATAATTTTTGGTAATATGTAATTTCAACTAAGACATTCCTTTTGATGAATTAATTAATTTTTGAAATAAATCAGATTTTAAATAAATTTTATTATTAAATAATATATATTATGTATAGTTGGTAATATCATTTTTATCAAGTCAAACATAATTTTAATAAGGTTTTAAAAACTATTAATGTCAAAAAAAAACCCATCATTTCTCAAAATATGACAATTCATATTTTAAAATTGAAAATGCACATATTAAGAAAATTATTCAGATAAAATAAATATTTTTTTTCAATTAAAATGTTGAAATTATCCAATGAGGATTTTTTAATAATATTATGAGAGAGTATAATTTTTGGGAAAAATTAAATGTGGTGGGTATTATTACATCATAAGGACCCAATGGTGATGTAATATATTATATTAAGTGTATCCACAAAAAATATATCTTTCACCTTTAAAATAAATTGAATTTGATGTTATTTTATTAATTTTGTAAATTATTTATTAATCCTCCAAACCCAATATTATATTTTAATATTTTTAAATCATTTATTTATAAATATGACTCAATTCCACATCACCAAATGTAATATATCAATATTTTCGGCCTTTAGTATTATATAATAATGACAACAAATCCCCTTTAGAAGAAACCATTGGAAAATCGATGGAAATGTTTGTGGTTTTGATTATGTTATTATATATAGTAGAAAACCTATGTTTGGGAAATAATAAAGAACACCCTTCTTTTCTTATAAAAACCCACCTAATATCCTATTCCTCTTCACCAAATTTTTTTTAGTGTCCTTATTCTTCAATTCCATATCAAGAGACCTTCTAAAATGCCTCTAATCTCTGAGGAATATCCTCCCAATCTTTTGGAATCACCCACTCAAGGTAGGGGATCCTCTCATTCTCCTCTTTATTCAAGAATCTCCATTTTCATATGCCTTCTGTCCCAAGTTCCTAATGATGTGATATGTTATTACATATCCCCATTACTGCTATTCTGAATTCTAAATTATGAAATACCCCTTTAACTCTCATTAATCCCTCCAATGAACATTCATGTTCCCTTGTTATGATTCTTAAACTTCACTGTGATTTTCCATGCCCAAAAATTGTTTAGTGGATATCCATACCCATTTCCTATTATGGGTATTCACCTTTATGTACTTATACTTATTTCATCAGGGAAATACATGTAATAAATCCACATTCCATTATCGTGGGATTAAATGTGATAAAATACGTTCTTATGTATCTGATCTATGTGGCACACTTATATGTTTACATGATATGATTATGAAGGGTCCACCTAAATAGCAGTCCAAATAATTGGGTAATGTTTTAGTCTAATGATATTCTATGTATGGTGTGTGGGAGGTTATCCTAATAAAATTATATTATGTTGTTTTTGTGTTTAAACTTTATTTTTTCTTATTATTTCATGTTTAAAGTTATTTCCACATTCCCATGATGCCTTTATGTTGTCAAGTTATATCATTCCTCAATGTTCATGTTTTTATTCTAACCCCTTTAATTTCCAACAAATATTAATATTGTATAACATGTAATAAATTATTTATTTTATTACTTTATTATTCAATTACTGGGATTTATATCTCACCCCTTTCTTATGTATGTCCTTAGGTTATCCATTGCAGTTTTCATAATGATAAAATAATATATGCATGTAAAGGAAGTCTTCAATAATGATGATGTGTCCTATGTTTTATATTTTTTATATAATATATAAAATTCCAAAATACACTATAATTATATATCTTTTGGGGTTTATTAAGTGCACTCTTATGTAATAATTCATGAATTAATGTGTAATAATGACAAGGGTTGTCATAGTTGGTATCAGAGGAGGGTTTAGTTATTTTTTGGATGTGGATTAGAAAATTCTAGTGAACCCTTAAATATAAGAATATATATTAGAATTCATAGGTAAATATTGTTCAAGTATAGGGTGAGTGGTTTCCAGGAAAATACATCCATATTTGTATACTACATGTGAATGTGGCTTGGACATAGATGTGCCTTATGTTAAAACTTGAAAACAACACATTGAGTTTGACTGAATTGGTAGTTGGAAAATTATAATGGGCCTTATGGCACACCTGGTTTGAGTCACTGGGAGTATATGATTTGGTAAATTTGTAATATTTTTAATAACCATTTTTAATGGAATAAAAATGCTCATTCGATTCAATGTTAGAAAATATATCATGGATAATATACATTGAATCCTATAAATTTATATGCTAAGGAAATACATGTCATTTATAAATTTACCCTTTAATATTAATTTATTTTCATTCAAATGTTTTTTAGTTAAAATGTAATCATCTATAGTTTTCCATTTATTCTATCAAATGGGCAAAAATATGAGGAACTGGGTAAATGAACAATGTGATTGGATATGTGATGACCTTCCCAATTATATTCCCACCTGATGTTAATGGTAATTATAAACTTTGTTATGATACTATCTCAGTTGAAACAATTCTGAAGAGAATCCTGGATCAAGATTAAATCCCAAACCCCATATGAATAAAAAAGATGTAATTGGGGCCTTTATGTGATAAAGGCCTTTGAATTTAAATAGACCATACAATACCTTAATCGAGGAATAATGTATCAACTCCATTGAAAATATCTTCTCGATCTATGAATGTTATGAGAAAATAAGGTTATACTACCTAATTAACTTATCAAGGGAGATGTTGATTAGTGGTTGAAATTGATCAATAATATGAAGAATTGGGTAGAGATATAAATGATGGGGTGGAAAAAAATTTGGAAAATTATTTTTGATAAATCTTTTCCTTTCACTCTATGATATAAAATGGAAATATATTTCCTTTACCTCAAGAAAAATAGTATGAATCCAAGGGTCATATGAGGAAAAATTCACAAGACTTGCATGATATTCCTCTTGCTTTTTCATTACCCCTAAATAAAAAGTTGGATGCTTCTTTTGTGGGATAAAACCAATCAAATGAAAAGACTTGTTGTTCCATGACTGACCGCGTTGTCGAGCGCGTCAAATTAGTTGTTTAATTTTGACTAGAATTTCTGCAGTATAGCAGCAGCCCTAGGTCGTCTCTCGACGGAGCCTTATATCATTAATTTAAAAATAGGGTTCTGATTATGAAAGTAGAAGGTGAATTAGGTTCTGTGAAAATTGGGGGTTTTATGATTAATGATGAAAATAGAAAATGAAAGTGATAAAACAAAGTAGAAATGAACAAGATTAATTAAGCGTGATCAACCCGGGGAAGTCTTGTGATTATCATCCTTCATCGATTCAAGGGATGGGGTTATGATCTTTTAATCCATGGTTTGTAACAACTAGAACCATAATGTTACTGAGTTTGTACTAGGATACCTCCTAGGGTTCAGTCGAAAACACATAACGATTCACCGAACACCGCTGATGATTGGGTGAACTGTGTTTGACTTCATAACCGAAACTCACCAAGGCAACACACGAAAAACTCAATGCACTGTCCATATTTGTATGTTATTTCTTTTTTATACAATGACATAAATTTACATACCCTTGAAAGTTCTTGTGTGAGTTCAATTGACCAATATAAACCACACAAACACCACAATTGAAAGGGGGAAAGAAAGTGGTGAACGGTGTGTGAAACATCACATGAATGGGTACCCCCAAACATGATCATATGAGTTGAGCATGACATACCAGTACATAACTCAATAAAATAAGAATAGAGGATAATGAAAAACAACACAAAAATATGTAATTTAAAAGATCATTCAAATATTACAAACATGAAGCTCGGGATGTACATCACATTCCTCCCCGGGTGATCACAAGGGGTTTAGAAACCCATGGGAGAGGAGGAAGAGAAAGATGTTGGGGTAGAACTTCCCATATCCTCCCGAACCTCTAGGTATTTTGAGAAGACTCCTTGGGGACTCCAAAATGGAAGAACCTTGCCTCTTGGCCGAACTTGCAAATGGGGAACCCAAGGTGCCATTTTATAGTAAAATTGGAAGGTGGTTTAGGCACACAGATTTATTCAATACATTTGTACCACACGTTTCGGCCTTCAGAAAGTATTATCTCGCTTTTGAGAAAATAGAAAAGTTGTATCCCTACCTCTGGACTATCTCCACCGAATTTTTCACACCATTTGGACAACTACATCTCAAGATATTGATAACATACAGAACACCTCATTTGACTTGGTCCAAATTCGGTGGCGTGGACAAATCAGTTCGGATGGGCCCCATAGAAGCCGAATCAGCATTGGATTCCTGAATATGAAATGTAGCCTATTAATTTTTTGATAGGACCAAAAAATATCATCCCATTTGGAGTCACTTATTTCGTGTACTATGCAAAACAGTGGACAGATGTCCATGGATCCATGCAACTTTGGCCCATTTTTCTTCCACTTCATCAAAGGCCCTCCAAATCACCTCCACCTACATTGAAACAATAAAAACAAGTAACATTTCCCATTATAATATTTATTAACATTAATTGATTTATTCAAACATAATGTTCAATTTATTATTATATTTGGAATATTCATTACAAAACTAGTTTAAAAGAGCGGTGTAAGGGTGGAATAAAACAGTGAATCGTGGTACGATCACACCCACACACCTAAACATTTGTACTCCTGGGAAAAGTCACAAATCCAAATACAATGATTCATATATATATATTTCCAACATCCTGGAGATTTATCATTTGAGGAAATTTTATTTAAAGTAAAGTTATCAATGCATGAACCACACCAAGGAGTTCTTCCTAGTGAAAATAGAAAAAGATGTCTCATAAATCATATCATAGCGAAATTCAAAAAGATTCATAATACCCAATTGAGAAAGGAATTCAGAAGTAAACCATGACACTAAATCTCCATGTGTGTGTGTGAAAACCATTCCATGCTATTCTTTCCACTTGATATCCAATTAATATATGTTATTTTAACATTTTTCAGCTTAAATGATTTTGTCACCGAACCTGTCCAACATCTTTTGCAATCATATTTCAAGACCCACTCATTTAAGCATTCCCAGAAGTCAAACCATAAGATCCCGACCTTGATATCCCCATATGTTGCACATTTCATCACTCCCCTCATTTATTATTTCATTTTTTTGAAGTTGCAATTGGAAAAAATATCACACTCATCTCTCAACCCTTGTTTGATCTCCTCACGACACTAATTGAAATAGTTATATCAAAGGTTGAGGAGGAGTGGTTTTTGACCTGCCTAAGACACAACAAATTTTTTTTTGAGGGCGTACAACAGTCGGACATTAGGTACACACGCATAGGTCAATCTGGTACAGTAATGAAACAGATCGGATAAGGAATGAACGAATGGAAATATCATTTAAAGCTGAAAAATATTAACCCAACATATATTTACCTTATATTAAGTAAGAAATAATCACACTTTGTGGTTTGGTGCAAATTTTTTGGAGATATTAGTGAAAAAGTTTTCCAAAAAACCACTCACACAAAGGTCATCAATTATCTCAAAGGTTTCACATAGATACAACCATTTATATCATTGACAGAAAACCAATTCACTAAAAATCACTCCTTGATGGTAAAATCATACACAAATTTTTTTTAGCCTTCATTAAAGTATTTTTACTTTCCCCACATTATGGTGGCCACATCATGGAATTTCAAAATTGTTGATGGGGAAAAATAAAAATACCATAAAGAAGGCCAAAAAGAGAAAACAAAAGGAGAAAACGATGAAAAATCCTAACTAACCCAGGAATGTATCCACCCCCCCCCCACACCTAGAATGTGCAGTGTCCTCACTGAAATAATTGAAAATGTGAGAAGGAAGGATACAACCTGGTGTGTTTTATTGGTATGATGCGTCGAGAAGGTGGATTTCCTCCACCGGATTCTTTGGAAAATCCTCATATAAGTGTTTAAGTCGCTGCCCATTGACGGTAAGACTTCGTCCACTCTGCTCATGCAAAACCTGTATTGCACAAAAAGGGTAAACATTAGTAACAGTATAAGGATCGAGCCATCGAGAACGAAGCTTACCTGGGTTGAGCTTAAGCCTGGAATTGTACATGAGGACCTTGTCACCAATATGGAACTTCTGCTGGTGAATCATGCTATCATGAATATCCTTTGTCTTCTCTTTATAGATTCAGGAGTTTTCATATGCATCACGTCGAATTTCTTCCAACTCTTGAATATGTAGCTTTCTTTCCTCACCTGCATATGAAAGGTTCATATTACATTGTTTAATAGCCCCACATGCACGGTGTTCTAACTCCACTGGGAGGTGAAAAGATTTCCCAAACACAATGCTATATGGTGACATTCCGATCGGTGTTTTAAAAGCAGTACGGTATGCCCAAAGTGCATCATCCAAGCGCAAACTCCAATCTTTCCTATTTGGCTGTACCGTTTTCTCCAAGATTCGCTTAACATCCCGATATGAAATTTATGCTTGTCCATTAGTTTGGGGATGATATGAAGTGGAGAATTTATGAACAACCCCATACTTACAAAGCAAGTTTTTCATGTTACGATTGCAAAAATGTGAACCCTGATCAGTAATCATGAATCTTAGAAGACCAAACCTACTGAAAATATGGGACCTCACAAAATCAACAACCACTCGAGAGTCATCGGTCCTGATGGACTTTGCTTCCACCCATTTAGATACATAGTCAACATCCAATAAGATGTACACAAAGCCAAATGAATTTGGAAAAGGCCCCATGAAGTCAATGCCCCATGCATCGAAGATTTCACAAAATAACATGGGTTGTTGGGGCATTTCATTCCTCTTGGAGATATTCCATGTGAATTTACATCGAGTACATGATTTACAAAACCTATGGGCATCTCTATACAATGTTGGCCAATATAATCCTGAGTCAAGGACCTTTCGAGCTATACGTTGAGAGCCGAAGTGGCCCCCACAGGCCAAAGTGTGGCAGATGGTCAAAACAGAGGTGAAATCATGGTCAGGGACACACCGACGAACTACTTGGTCACTAAAAATTCTCCACAAGTATGGGTTATCCAAAATGTACCAATGAGAATCATGCTTAAGTCTCTGGGATTGTGAAGTGATAAAATCAGGGGGGAAACTAGATGTTGCTAGAAAATTCACAGTGTCCGCATACCAGGGGGTAAGGTCCACAACATCACAAAGGTTCTCATGAGGGAAGAATTCTCCAATGGGTAGGGGTGAGTCAACATGATGGTCCAATGGTGGGGAAATCCTACTAATGTGGTCAGCTACAACATTCTCCACCCCTCTCTTATCTCTAATATCAAGGTCAAACTCTTGGAGGAGGAGCATCCACCGAATGAGGCGGGGCTTGGCTTTAGGTTTCTTTAGGAGGAAACGAAGGGCAGCATGGTCAGAAAACACAATCACTTTTGACCCAAGAAGATATGAACCGAATTTTTCCAAGGAAAACACAATAGAAAGGAGTTCTTTTTCTATGGTTGTGTAGTTTACCTGGGCAAGGTCAAGGGTACGCGAAGCATACGCAATGACATGAGGAGCCTTTTCAACCCTTTGTGATAAAATTTCCCCAACTACAAAGTTAGAGGCATCGCACATAAGCTTGAAGGGGAGATCCCACCTTGCTGGTTGGATTATGGGAGGTGATGTGAGACTCTTTTTTAGTGAATTGAATGCATCCTCAAAATTTTTATCAAAAACAAATTCAGAATCCTTTTGTAACAACTGAGATAAGGGAAGTGCGATCTTACTAAAGTATTTAATGAATCGGCGGTAAAAACCAACATGACCCAAGAAAGACCGCACCTCACGAACACATTTTGGATATAGAAGGGATGGAATTAATTCAATTTTAGATTTATCAACCTGAATTCCCTTATTTAAAATTATATTCCCAAGAACTATCCCCCGCTCAACCATGAAATGACATTTTTCATAATTCAAAACAAGATCTTTTTCAATGCAGTGGTGGAGGACAGAACCTAGGTTTTCCAAACAATCATCAAAATAAGAACCATAAACCGTGAAATCATCCCTAAAGACTTCCATACAACTCTCAAGGTACTCAGAAAAAATACTCAACATACATCGCTAAAAAGTACCAGGAGCATTACATAGACCGAATGACATCCTTCTGTATGCAAATGTGCCAAATGGACAGGTAAATGTTGTCTTTTCTTGATCCTCAGGGGCTATATGGATTTGGAAATAACCCTAATAGCCATCAAGGAAACAATAATGAGACTTACCTGCCAATCGTTCTAACATTTGGTCAATGAAAGGTAAAGGAAAGTGGTCCTTCCGCGTGGCTTGATTCAGTCGACGGTAGTCAATACAGACTCGCCAACTGTTTTGCACACGTGTTGGAACCAATTCATTCCTTTCATTTGACACAACTATTACTCCTGTTTTTTAGGCACAATTTTCATGGGGCTAACCCATTTACTATCAGATATAGGATAAATGATCCCTTCAGCAAGTAATTTACTGACTTCCAATTTTACCACTTCAAGGAGAGTGGGATTCAACCGGCGTTGAGATTGTCTTATGGGCTTAGCCTCATCATCCAAAAGTATATGGTGCATAAAAATAGATGGGCTAATCCCAGGAATATCAGCTAGTGTCCATCCTATTGCCTTTTTACACTCTCTCAATAGTTTGAGCAGTTTCAATTCCTATTGTGGAGAGAGGTTATTGGCAATAATGACGAGCAATTGGTCAATACCCTCAAGATATGCATATTTTAAATTAGAAGGAAGTTGTTTAAGTTCAAAAACCGGTTGTTTCTGGATTTAGGGAGGGGATTTAGGGGGACTGAGGTCCATGAAACTATCTATCTGCTCATGTTTCTTCTCAACAGAAAGAGAATCTATTGAAATGAGATTTGTAGAATCATCGATAGTCATGGGAACCTCAGAATAAACACACTCATAAATTAAAGCACAAAATTTACATTTTTCTGAACCCACACAACATTCAAAAGAAGAACCAAAACTCAAATCATCCAAGGGTGAAGAAAACAAAAAAGAATAAGAGTTTGGGTTGAGGAGAGAATTGTGTGTCTGTGCATCGTTTGAGAGCACTTCCATCGAATAGACAAGAAGAGTGGAGTGCTCTTCAACGGGGCGTTTCATAGCCTCAAGGATGTTAAAACTTACCTTTTCTCCTCTGAATTCCATGGACAGCGTACCATTGTGAACATTGATGATCGTCTTTGCTGTTTTTAGGAATGGCCTCCCAAGTATGAGAGGGGCATGTCCTTGGGTTCGGGTATCTTCCATCTCAAGAATATAGAAATCAGCGGGGAAGATGAGATTCTTCACTCTAACAAGGATATCCTCAATCACTCCTTTTGGATGTGTTGTACTCCGGTTGGCAAGCTTCACAACAATTCCTGTTGGTTGAAGCTCCCCAACCTATAGAGAAGTATACACGGAGTGAGGCATTACATTAAAGGAAGAACCTAAATCTAGCATAGCATCAGAAAAGAAGGTCTACCCTATGGTACAAGGTATGGTGAATGTTCCAGGATCCTTGAATTTGGTTGGAATTGCTGGTTGAATCAAGGCCGAGACATTCCTTCCCAGGTTGACTCTCTCATTCCCCTTCAACCTTCGTCGATGGGTGCAAATATCTTTAAGAAATTTGGCATAACGGGGAATTTTCTTGACTGCATCCAACAATGGAATATTAACTTGAACTTTTTTAAATGTATCCATTATTTCATTGTCAATCTCATTATCAATGTTTTTATTAGATTTAGAGAGTATTTGAGGGAAAGGAAGAGGAATGGATTGTTGATTTGAAACATCAATGACTATTCGATTACCGTTTTTGTCTTGTTTTTCTTTACATGAAGTTTTTGAAGGTTGGGAAAGAGAGTTTTCATGAGGGGGACATACCTGCTGTGCAGAATTAGTAGAAGGAGAAACTTCTTTACCACTACGAAGTGTAACTGCACATACATTACCTTTTTCCTTTGGATTGGCAATGGGTTGGGATGGTAGTTGTCCAGAACCTTGCATCCTAAGCTCACCGATGGTGTTTTCCAATTGCCCCACTTGGGTTTGTAGGTCTTGAATAGCTGATTGTGTGGTCTGTTGGAACTGAATGTTATAGGTTTCCATTTGTTTCACCATTTCCTCGAGGCTTGGTTCAGATTTGGGAGGAGGAGGAGGATGATTGTTTTGAGAAGTTGAAGGATAAGAAGGTTTCATACCTTGGCATTATTGATACCAATTTTTCTTTGGGTAGCTTGAGTTTCCTCCTTGTCGGTAATGGGGTTGTTCTTGCCACCCGGGATTTGGATTTGGCCTGAATTGTTCTTGTTTGAAGGGAGTCGCTTGTTGGAATGGACGCCCTGGGAACACAGCTGCACAGGACTTAGATGAATCTTGAAGTTGTGGGCACTGGTCAGAAAAATGAGTCTTATCAGAAAAAATCCCACAATGTAATGGAATAGAAGTAGAGAGTGAGTTACCTTGTGCTTGAGCTAATTGCCTTAGAAGGGTATGCATCTCATAAAGTTAATTATCTACCTTGTGTTCTAGGGATGAATGACTTACCTCATGAACTCCTCGGTTGGTACAACAGCTCGTGTACCAAATTGTTGTGCATTTTGAACCATGTTGGCAATTAAGTCACGAGCGGTAGAAGGAGTTTTGTCAACTAGGTCACCACCAGCTGCAGCATCAATCATTCCATGATCAATGGGGATAAGTCCCTCATAGAAGTATTTAATTAAATGTTTTTCACTAATCTGGTGGTGGGGGAAGCATTAGAAAAGTCTCTTGAATCTTTCGCAGTATTCATGAAGGGTCTCTCCTTGTGATTGCCTAATTCCACGGATTTCTTTCCTAATTGATGCAGTTCGGGAGGCAGGAAAGAACATCTCTAGAAAAAGTCTTTTTAGGTCATTCCATCCCCCAATTGTGGAAGGAAAATAGTATAGCCAATCTTTGGCTACACCATCAAGGGAGAAAGGGAAGGCCCTAAACTTAATGAGGTCCTCAGACACATTTTGGGGTTTCATGGTGGTGCACACTATGTGAAACTCCTTTAGATGTTTGTGAGGGTCCTCTTCAGGAAGACCATGGAATTTTGGAAGGAGATGGATGAGGCCTGATCTTAGCTCAAAATTTTCCGCTTCCTCAGGATATTGGATGTACGCAGGTTGGTACTCCACATCCGTGGTGGCGAGTTCTTTTAATGTTCTATTATTTGCTGCCATGATCTCTGGGGTTTGATTTGGTTCAATTTTGGATTGGTTTAGGACCACTTGAGGTTCCGCAAGGGGTTCCACAATGTTACTTGATTGACCTTCTCTAGATGCCTTGATTTGTGTGTGAAGTGACTTTTCAATTTCAGGATCAAATTCAAGTAGTGTTCCTTTACCAGATCTTGTCATGCAACAATGATGTCCAGTTTGATTGATTGATTGTTTGTTGTATTTTTTTTTGATTTAAGATGGATAAAAGAGAAACTTAAGAAGGGTGAAAGAAGAATATAATTTTATACTATAGAATTAGAGAGGGATATGTGGAAGAAGAGAGAGAGAGAGAGAGATAAAAAACACACCAAAAAAGAACAAAAAAATAAAGACAAAACCCAAAACAAAAAACAATAAAATGGGGGTGGGGTATTTAAAGGAGTAATAATTAAGAAGTAAAATAAATAAATAAAATGAAATAAATAAATAAAGAAAAAAAATTATCTTGGCTCCCCGGCAACGGCGCCAAAATTTGACTGCATTGTCGAACGCATCAAATTAGTTGTTTAATTTTGACTAGAATTTCTGCAGTATAACAACAACCCTAGGTCGTCTCTCGATGGAGCCTTAGATCATTAATTTAAAAAGAGGGTTATGATTATGAAAGTAGAAGATTAATTAGGTTTTTTGAAACTTGGGGGTTTTATGATTAATGATGAAAATTGAAAATGAAAGTGATAAAACAAAGTAGAAATGGACAAGATTAATTAAGCGTGATCAACTCGGGGAAGTCTCGTGATGCTCATCCTTCATCGATTCAAGGGATGGGGTTATGATCTTTTAATCCCTGGTTTTTAACACCTAGAACCAGAATGTTACTGAGTTTGTACTAGGATACCTCCTAGGGTTCAGTCAAAAATACATAACGATTCACCGGACACCGCCGATGATTGGGTGAACTGTGTTTGACTTCATAGCTGAAACTCACCAAGGAAACACACAAAAAACTCGATGCGCTGTCCAGATTTGTATCTTATTTATTTGTGATACCATGAAATAAATGTACATAGCCTTGAAAGTGCTTGTGTGAGTTCAATTGACCAATATAAACCACACAAACACCGCAATTGAATGGGGGAAATAAAGTGGTGAACGGTGTGTGAAACATCACATTAATGGGTACCCCCAAACATGATCATATGAGTTGAGCATGACATACCAGTACATAACTCAATAAAATAAGAATAGAGGATGATTAAAAACAACACAAAAATCTGGAATTTAAAAGATCATTCAAATATTACAAACATGAAGCTCGGGATGTACATCACATTCCTCCCCGGGTGATCACAAGGGGTTTAGAAACCCATGGGAGAGGAGGAAGAGAAAGATGTTGGGGTTGAACTTCCCATAGCCTCCATAACCTCTAGGTATGTTGCGAAGACTCCTTGGGGACGCCAAAATGGCAGCACCTTGCCTCTTGGCCGAACTTGCAAATGGGGAGCCCAAGGTGCCATTTTATAGGAAAATTGGAAGGTGGTTTAGGCACATAGATTTCTTCAATCCACTTGTACCACGTGTTTCGGCCTTCAGACAGTATTATCTCGATTTGGAGAAAATCGAAAAGTTGTATACCTACCTCTTGAATATCTCCACCGAAAGTGTGGCACCATTTGGACAACTACAGATCACGATATTGACAAAATACAGAACATCGCATTTGACTTGGTCCAAATTCGGTTTCTTGGACAGATCAGTTCGGATGGGCCCCATAGAAGCCGAATCAGCATTGGGTTCCTTAATATGAAATATATCCTATTACGTTTTGGATTGGCCCACAAAATTTCAGCCCATTTTTAATCACGGATTTCGTGTAATATGAAAAACAGTGGACAGATGTCCATGGATCCATGCAACTTTGGCCCATTTTTCTTCCACTTCATCAAAGACCCTCCAAATCACCTCTACCTACATTGAAACAATAAAAACAAGTAACATTTCCCATTATAATATTTATTAACATTAATTGATTTATTCAAACATGAAGTGAAATTTATTATTATATTTTGAATATTCATTACAAAACTAGTTTAAAACTGCGGTGTAAGGGTGGAATAAAACAGTGAATCGTGGTACGATCAATGACTTTGATAAAAATGAAGAAATTTTGTGTTGTTCCCTCAAATTAAAAATGGAGATAATCTAATATAAATGGTCTCATGACGATAAGAAGTGGAATGTGGTGTTGAATTCTTGTGATGTGATGTAGGAATATAATGGTGGAAATAAATTTCAAAATACCACTTGTCAAAAGTGTGGAAAGAAACACCTCATAAATTACCTAAGGGGGTTGAGGAAATGATTTAGGTGTGGAAAGGAAGGTAACCAAACTATAGACTATGGACATGGGGAACCCACCAATGAAATGGAAGAATATAATTCTCCATCCCACTATTAGACTATTTTCCCATGTTTTAACAGTAAGTAACAAGGACACTACACCAACCACTTCCCTATGATAAGTGTTTTCATTAACAATCAATTCCCACAACCTCCAAGTTAAAAAGTTCAAGCATGTGGCATCAAAACCATTGTGCGGATCCTGAAAATTAAGTTGTTATAGGCATGCTAGTTATTCATTCAATAATAGAAAGAATATATTTTGATTATGTTTCTATACAATCCTTTATATATAAAAAGTTTAGAAAGACTTTTCAAATACCACCACAAAGCATGGAAGTAGAGTTGTGAGTAAAAATGAAAAATGGGGTAATTATTCCATACCATGTAATAACTCTTTCCCCATCAAAATTATTGGGTTGAACTTCCCGGTGGACCATCTGATACTCCCTTTTGTGGAATTTGATACAATTTGGGGTATGGATTGAATATCCTTATATAGAGACAACATAAATTCCATGAGAAGAAAACCACTATCTATATTGTGAATCTCCCTCTGATTCTATATAAGTAAAAGGAAGAGAATGAAACCCTTTTAGAACCCACATCTCATGAATGGATATTATTACCTTACAACAATATGTACCTAGATAAAATGATTGAGTCTAAGTAAAATATCATCCATGAAGACATTCCCATTATGAGGGAATACACTGATGTGTTTCTTGAAAAATTTCCAAGTCCTTATATTACCCAAAAAGAAGAATTTTAAATCTATATTATACATGAGGCATTTCCATTATGTATAACTCTATAATGAATTCCTATTGTGGAACTTGAGGATATAGAGGAATAACTATAGAAGAAACAAGATAAAGGGTTCATACACCCATGTGCTTCACCTTGGGGTAAACCATTCCTCTTTATCAAGATGGGTGGGTCAATGCGTCTTTGAATTTATAATCGTGAGCTAAACAAGACCGAAATAAATAAAAAGTATCATCTTTCATGTATTGATAACTTGTTTGATCAACTACATGGATCCCAATACTCCCCCCTGGAGGATCTTCAATCAGGTTATTATCATGTAAGGGTAAAGAACGAGGATATAACTGAGTCTTATTTTGGTACTATGTACGATAACCATGTGTTCATAGTAATTTCATTTAGATACACTATTTCTCTTAAAAAATTCATAGAAATTATGAATAGATTATGTAGATATTACATTGAATTTTTTTTAGTATTTATGGATCATATTATAATATAATATAAAATAAAGGAGGGGAATGAGGATCACATAAGCACAGTGCTGAAGACCTTACGAAATGAGAAGATTTTTTAAATGTATATAAAATGTGATTTATGGTTGAAGTAAGTCTCATTCTTAGGTAATATTATCACATGAAATGGAATAACTATGGACCCTTAAAAGGCAAAATAAATGGATGTATGTTCAAGACCAAGCACTATAATGAAAATCTATTGTTTCCTTGGATTAGCTGGGTACTATCAATTATTTAGGAGAAATTTCTCATGATTTTTATACCCTTTAACTAAGATAACTATGATGGAAGTACTGCTATTTTGGAATAATGAATTTGAAGAGAGTTTCAATTATTTTAAAAATATTCTTATCACTATAACTATACTTATTCTACAAGTATGTGGGGATATTTTCAATGTATACTACAGTTCTTTGAATATGTCATTGGGATATGTACTAATGATAAATGAAAAAGTGATAGCCTATTCATCAAGGTAATTTAATGTTCACAAACAAAACTACCCACCAAATGATCTGGAGTTGGTTAAAATGATATTTATGTTGAAAATATTAATTATTACCTATTTGGGGAGAAGTGTGAAATATATATGTATCATAAGATCCTCATGTATATGCTCATACAAAAAGAGAAGAATATATACCAACAAATATCTTTAGAGATGATTTAAGACTACAAAAACTCAATCCACTTCCATCCTGGGTAAGAAAATAAAATGGAATACGATCTATGCTGAAAGGATCCATCACTTTCATCATTGATGAGAAATGAGAGGGATCCAATATTATTGTATATGAAAAATATTGACATGGGAATCATAAAGTAAGGAACGTCATCATTCATTTCATAAATGATTTCTTAACCTTCCCTTCTAGAGAAGATAAAGGATTCTCAAAGAGACAATGTGGAAATTCATAAGAAGGAGGAATATAAAGGAAAAGGTAAATCCTCAGAGTTTAAAATGAATTAGAAAGGAGTTGTAATATTTGGGTCACAACTATGTGTACTATCAAATCCAAAGTTAAATAATGATCTTTTGGATGATGCACATAGCTCGTCCCTCCACATCCATATAGGGAGAACAAATATGTATAGAGATATCTGAGAGAACTATTGTTTTGACAATATAAAGAATGTTACATTGGAATATACATAATGGTATCTTTTATGACAGAAAGTGAATTAAGATACAAAACAATCCAAGGGGATGACACAACCATTACCCATATCTACATGGAAATGGGAGAAAATAACTATGGACTATTTCAGTCATCGTATGAATATGTAAAGAGGCAATAATGAAAAATTTGTTGTGGTGGATCTTCTTAAAAGGACTTCTCACTTCATTGGAATCTGAGAGGACTTCTCAGTTGATCAAATTTCAAGTATATAAAATATATAAGTGGTTAGGATACATGGAAAACCACAATTTATTATATCTGATTGAGATAAAAAAAATTAACTCCATATTTTAGATGAGTCTCTGGAATTATCTAAATTCTGAGTTGAACTCCACAACATCTTATCACCCAAAAAATTATGTTCAGTATGAGCAGACTACCCAGGAACTCAAGGAAAAGTTGAGATCATTCTTAATTTACATCAAAGGAGGATGGGATCAACATATACATATAGATGAGTTCTCATATAATAATAGTTTACAGTAAATCAAACCAATGGATCCATATGATTACCTTAATGGGAAGATGTGAAGAATACTTACATGTTGGGATGAAGTAGGTGAACACAAACTGCTCAGTCTGGAAACATTTGATGAAATTGTGGAACAATTAAAGACCATTCAGAAGTACATCAGGGCCACTCAAAGTCTATATAAGAGCTATTCTGACAATCATCGATGATACCTAGAGTTTGAGTTTAGAGATAATTTTTTCCTCCATATATCTCCATGGATGAATTTAATGAGATTTGAGAATACAGGAAATCTTGGTCCATGATACATATGTCCCATTGAAATTTTTGATCACGTTAGAGTGGTGGACTATCGACTAGCACTCCCACCAGACCTATAAAAAGTACACAATGTGTTCTATTTATCCCTCTTGAGTATGTACATACCATAAACCTCAAATGTGATTAATCTAGAGGTGGTATAGTTGGATAATGATATCTCATATGAGGAGCATCTGGTGAATATCTTAAATCGTAGAGACAATGTTCTAAGAAATAAGACAATGCACCTTATAAAAGTTTTATTGTGAAACTATATGTTTCAAGAAGAGACCGAGGAACTGGGGGAGGTGACAAAAATGAATCATCCTCATTTATTTTAGTGTGTGAAATAAAAATTTTGAGGATGAAATTTATGAAGGGGGGATATTGTAATGACCTGAAATTTTATAAATAAAATTCACTTTGTGCTTTAATTAAATGTATTATTATGTATTATGGTCATAGAAAAAACATGCACTTATTTGGTTTTATTATATCCAATACAATTTAAAATATTGTTAAGAATCATAACCATTTATAATGTATTCCTTGAATAATGATAATATGTTTATTATAAATATATAGTTATGAAAATTCCAATTAAAACAGATAATGGAAGTGATGGCCTCAACTGGTAGGAACTTACCCTATGAAGGAGATTCAAGGGAGACACAATCACTAGGATTTTACCTGGAACAATACCAATCTATGAACTAATAACCAAAGCATGACTGAAAATATTTATGGGATAAATTCAATATCATCAAGCTAATATCCCAAACCATGTAAGAAAAACCACCCCGTGAAAATCTCACCATCATGCACCTTACAATTATTGAATTTTTCGGTGTAATAATGGGATAGGTATCATGAAACTAGTAATAAGAATATGAATATGGTATTTCCAATAGTATAATATTTATATTTACTTCTTATTATTATTACATTATAAATGAATTTAAATTTCATTCGATAAGAAACAGATTATATTTTTAAGTAATATATACTTCTAATTTAGATATAAATTTGAATGATTTTTTGAATTTTTGAAATAAATAAAATTTTTAAAAAATGTTAACATTTAATTATATTAATTGTGTATAGTTTATAATAGAATTTTTAAAATGTAAAAAAATATTTTTAAATGGATTCAAAAACTGCTACTGTCAGAAAGCCCGACATTTCTCAATAAATATTGATTCTTATTTTAAATATAAAAATTCACATATTTATGAAACTATATAGAAAAAATAGTTTTTAATTTTTTATTCAAAATGGAAAAAGTATCCAACTGTTAATTTTTCATAATTTGTTTTTGATATAATTGAATTTTTGCGTAAAAAATAAATACAGAATATATATTTGGTGTGTACTGTGACATCATAATGACCCAAAAGTGATGTAATAAATTCAATTAAGGGTATTGAAGGAAAAATACATGATTAATTTTAAAAAAAAAATTATTTTGAGGTTATTTGATTAATTTTATTAATCCTTTATGAATCCCCTAAAACTTATATTATATATTAATATTTTTAAATCAATTCATTATATACATGACTCACTTCCACATCACCAAGGGTAATATTTTAATAACATATTTCCTTTGACATATAAAATAATAGAAATCACTCAAATTTTGTGTAAACCTTTATAAAAAATCCATTGTAAGGTTCTTGTTTTTTATTTCTATATTATATGGAATGAAAAACCAATGTTTTGGAAATAATAATGAAAACCCCACTTTGCTCATATAAAAACCCACCCAATATCCCATTCATATTCACTAAAAACCCATGGAGAACATCCTTACTCAAACCTCCCCTTTCTATATTACTCATAAGGTTCTCTGAAACTCTTAAGAATCTCCTCCCAATCTTTTTGAATCACCCTCTCAAGGTAAGGGATCATCTCCTCTCCTTTTTTATTCAAACATCTTCATTATCTTTTGCCTTTTATCATAAATTCCTTCTATTGGTAAATTTTATCCCATATCCCCCAAACATACTTTATTATAAATAAATTATTATATACCCATTTCAATCTCACTAATCCCTACCATGAACATGTATGCACCCCTGCTATGATGCTGTAATTTCACAATGATTTTCCATTGCAACGAATTGTGTAGTGAATACCCATACCCATTTCCTATCAAGGGCGTTCATATTTATGCACTTATACTTATCTTATCTGGAAAATAAATTTATGTAATCCAAGTTACATTATTTAGGGACTAAATGTGATGAAATTTGTTCTGATCTAAATGATATATGGGGAACACTTATCTATATACATGTATGATTATGATGGGTGAACCTGGATAGAGCTACAATGAATTAGGTAATGTTTTATCCTCATGAGATTCCATTTATGTTATATGGTAGGATACCAAAATTATGTTATGTTATTTTTTTTGGTTAACATTGTTCTATTCTTATAATGTCTTGTTTAAAGTTTTTTCACTATTCCTATGTTTCTTTTTTGTTATCATTATATATCATGCCTCATTATTAATGTTACCAATTCTCACAACTTTTATATCCCATTGATATTATATTTATCTAAAATGTGATTCATTAATCTTTATAATCATTTCTTATTCCATTAATGGGATTTATAGCTCACACCATTTTATATATGCCTCCAAGTTATCCTAGATAGTATTAAGAACCACAGAATAATATGACCATGTTAAGGAATTTTTCAATAATAGTAATGTGTAATCTATTTTATGTTTTTATTTAATGTACCCAATTCCAAAATACACTATAATGTTTTATCTTTGGGGTTGTATTATGTTTAATCTTGTATAATAAATCTCTAATTAATGTGTAATATTGACAAGGGTTTTCATATAATTGGTTTTCAAATAGTATAAAATTATATTGATGTAAAGATATGGACATTGATAATAGAGTAATTCCAATATATATATAGATATTGAGAAAGATAATTAACTACAATAAAGTGATTTATCAAGTTAAATTCAACATCTAAAAATCCATAAACCAAATAGGTGTAAAAAAGATCATTTATTTCATCAGAAATGACTATAATAGGACAACATTTTTTTAATGATCTTTTTCCAAGAGTTGAGTAATTAATTTAACATATATAGTATTAAAATAAGAAAATATACATACACCATGAATAAAATTTCATCCTTTCTTAAATTTCCTCCAAAATTTCATATTTTTCTCTAAAAAATGAGTATCCAAGACGAATTGTTTCAATGCCATATATACTATATTAATGTTTTAAAGGATCACATAACCTTAATAATGATGAAATATATTCCTGTTATCTTTAAACATTAACCAAATACAAAATGGTTATCAAAAGTTAAGGTAATTACCAAAATGATAAACCTTAATTTGATAAAATAATACTTTTATCTCCAAAATTCAATAGCAATACTCAAATGTAAAATTAAATCATTTCACATATAAATGACCCTATATCCAAAATAACCTTAAAAACCACAATATTAATGATTGATTTTAATTCAATGTTTATATCATAACTTTTAGTTTACAAGACCCAAAATATAGTTATCTTATTTTAAAATATCATTAATCACTTAGTCACCAAATCACTATTCAATCCCATGATAATCTAAAAGATAAAACATGTTTTATTATAATTACATAAATATCCATGTTTATATAAATCATAATGTTTATAAATACCTTATAACATATTAACACAAAATCTAATATAATACATCACATTAAACAAAATCATTATATATACTTCAACCTAATAAAACATCCCGTAAAATTTCATTAATAACATTAATATATCATCACTTAAAACCTAAAAGGGGATTTTTAGGACATTTAACATATGATAAAAATTAATCTTATAAAACTATTATAGTATCCATAACTCTAATGATACCTTCAAATAAAATAATTATAATCTCCAAATTTTTCTAAACCCTAATCTGATACCCAATATAACAGCCCTAAACCCGCACACCTAGATCCAGTTCTAAAATCATAAACTATAAATTTCTATATTTGATAATGATGAAAGTGACACAAATTCCACCATCCTAAACATAGAACATAAAAAAAATATTGAATCACATACATACCCAAGGAAAATTTAGGTTTAGAGCTTTAGATAAATAGGAAAAAATATTATATAAAGAGTACCTATGAATTCAACAGATTATTTTTTACATAATTCCAATTTTTTCATATTTAATATGAACACATAAACAGATACCAAAAACATCATCATAATAGAAACCTTTCTATGAAAAAATAATTTAATCTAAATTCTTCATAACCTAGGGAATATGAAACCTAGGGAGCATGAACTTAAATGACCAGTAAGGGTAAACATAAGCATTAATAATTTAATTTCATAAATGTAGAAATACTGATCATAAGGGAATGATTATATAGTCAATGTGCATTATGATAATATAAGATAATTCATAACCTTCAATATGAGGATCATAAATAGTGTAACATTTCATAAAATTTTATCAACGTTAAGAGTCGTAAGAATAAATAATCATGAGCAATGTGATTTCAATATTGTTCAAATCAATCATTATAAAACCATATAATTTCAACCATAAGAATTATAAAATAATTTTCATTAAATATAAACATTCTAACTAACCTTTTGAAATAATAATATTTTTATAAAAATCCATAGAAATTATAGATTAACCGTGTAGGTAACTTGGAGTATCATTTCCATATCACTATTACAATCACTCTTACAAATGTAATGACTATACGGTTAACATACATACCCAATATATTATAGGACTATCATGAACACACCCATATTGTGTTATAAAATAACCACCCATACTTGGTTTATATCATAACCACCAATTCTTAGTTTATAATGGAACCACCAATCATTGTAAAAATAACTTAGAATAATAACTTAAATAAAGTATATAGAGCTTGAATTTCATCATAAAACTCCATGAAACAATCATTATTAATTTTATAACACCATTAACATATAGAAAATAAATGACTTCTATTAAAATATCAAGAATAAATTATAATACATCTGGAGGAATAATAAGGATGGAATCATTTCAATATTTCCAAGTGGAGCCTAAGAAACATCAAGGATTTTTTATATTGAAAAATGGAAATTCCATTAAAATTTCATTAAAAACACTATTGAAGAAAATAATATTTTTAATTTTTGTAACATAAATGGATGTAATCTTAGATGGAAAGTTATTTTGAAATATCAATTTCAAAATTTATTTAGTAACATATCTTTTCAATTTTTCAAATATTTATTTATAAAATAAAAATTTCTAAAACATTAATGAAATAATATTATGTGAAAATAACCATTAAAATATAAAACTGATCTTTAAAACATGGAGTGGTCATGATGGTGGTAAAATTCATTTATGTTGTAAATGTTAAAAATAATCATTCTTTCCAAACATTTTTTAAAAATTTTCAAATTGATCAATTTGGAAAATGTTAAGAATTTTAATATTATAAAACATATTAAAGAATTTCAAATATCATTAAAAGAATATTTAGGAGAACATTTATGTTTAGAAAATAACACTTTTGAAAACTATACCTTTCTATTACTTTCTTGCTGGTACTTTTGACCATTTTTTTGCTTGTGATTTGGTTTGGTATTTATTTGGGGTCATTTTTGAAGGTTTCAAAAAACAATTGGTATACCTTGAGGATGTGCACACCCAATGAAAAATTAGGGAAAACTTTATAGTTTTTCCATATAAACTGTGCGGCCAAACATGTTCTTTTGGAAGGGGGAACTCGATTTCTCCAAACTATGCAGCCAAAACTCTAAACTGTGAACCCCTAATAAGAGGGGTTATTCAAGGTTGGTACATGGTTAAGTAAACATGCACCCAAACCATATGTCCTAAAAATTATATCTCTATATGGAATATAGTTAAGGTTCCCAGTTACTCCTAACTTTGTGTCCTCTTCAGAAAACATAGCACAAAGACTTTTAGTGCTCGGAATTTATAATTAAAGATCCTCGGGGGCCCATTTTATCCACTAATGAACCCTTAATATCATATTGGCTTCCCCTAATCCTTCGGTAATATTATATATTCCTATATATTAGGATTCTAGGTGTATTTAATTCTTTTTTAAGGATCAACTCAAGGTAAGTTGTGTTTTGATCCAGTTTTTCCTTTTATCCATAGATCATCATTGGATCACTTCTCCTATCATATTTTTGAACCAAAATGGGTTTTGTATGATTAATACAAGGGGTTTGACTGGTGAATTAGGCATATATTTTTTTATCTAGAATCAATAGGACCTGATAATTTCTTCCTTGGTCATCATTGTTGCAGGTTAAGAGTTCTACCCCCCGTTATTGAGGTATGTTTTTCAATTTAATGGGTTAATTATATGAATTGCTTAATATTCAAAATAAACTATCTTTAGTTTATTTATATAACTGAATTTATTTTCTATTTCAAGGGATTTGATGAAAATATACATGTTTTTCAATGTGTTTTTCTTTAAAAATTTATTTCTTCACACCAAGTGAGTGATTTCATTCTTGAATGGTTGTTTGATTTGGAAACATGTTTTCAAGAACTATATTTCATTGGTTTGCCTTTAAAAAGGTTTTAAAAATTGTTAGAATTATTTTTAATTGAATTTTGTCAAAATTGGAACATTGGTAACCTCATATGTGTTAGGAAATTGATATTGGTAACCCTAGTATGTGTGGTATCACTAATGGTTATATTTGTGATATTGATAGACTGTAGAAGGACTCGATATTTGTTATTACCAACTTATTCTTGGTTTAGGATATTCTTTGTCTAATATTTATTCCCATATGCTAGGTCTCAATATGGGTTACTTTATCATTTAATTTTTTTATCACATGATATTTTTTTTTCAGAGATTGTTCTTCAAATGTTTTTCACATGACGTTATATCACATGATTTTGCATAATATATTATTTCATGCACATGGGTTTAATTTCATACCTTATGGTGTGTGTAGTAGATTCCATTTTTTACCACATATACTTTTCATATTAATGTCTTTGTGAATATAAATTTATTTTATGAAAACTATAGGAAATTATTTATAATGATGTTTAGATGTATGAAAATTCTTAGTAATTGTTTTTTGTTTTAATAACATGAAATACTATATTCTAATTATTAGAAATTGTAAAGAAAATGTGATGGAATTATATTGGGTTTTTTATCACACCATACTCTTGTATTTTTTCAGTTGTAGACATTTAATTTCCTGATATAGTTAATAGGAAAGTAATCATGTAGCATGATGGTTTCTCTCACCACCATAGCCTTAGATATAGGATGGGTTGGAGGTGATGGTTTCTCGCATGGAGGCATGATTTTCTTGTTTTTTTTTCTAACGTTATTCTCTATATATTTTGTTATGGATTGTATAGAACTTGGTTATATCTCTTTCTGCCACTTTTTACTCTATTTTTATATCTATTTTTATACTCAAGTATTATTTCTACTATATTTGTTGTACATCACCAACATGATGGACTTGATCAGAAGGCTTGTTTAGTTGAATCGGGTTGGTTTGTTAAAATTTGGTATTAAATGGACTGATTAGCAATAATTGTGTTACCAATTCTTATGTTTGGTTATTTTTCTTGGGTAAATGGTATTTAGTACCATCTGAATTTGGTTAGTGAGTACAATAGGGTGTCAGGACAGATCACTTTTATGTCTAAACTCGAGTTACTATTAGTGGTTGGAATATTTTTACGGGGTTTGAGACTTTGAGTATGAGGTTATTTGAATGAAAGAAATGGGAGTTTTATTTAAATGAACTTTTTTACTTATTAAAGTGTTATATTTTTTTCCTAGAATCCATAATCTATTTTAATTAATGATCATTTAAAACATGAATGAGAATTATTGAAGTTGGGCCTAAGATTTTATAATATGTTCTAAATGTGATTGTTCATTATCCTATTAATTGTAGAAAATTCCTCCAAGAATATATCTTCAAAATCTAAGAGAGGAAGATACAACACCAAATCCAAAAGATAATTCTATAGTGGAGCATTGTTTGAAGATTCAATTATTACAATTTATACTCTTGGTCATGTGGGTTTCAAGAACCTAGGATGTCTAGTGGATCATGGATCTCAATTCACAAAGTAACACCCACTTATGTTCCATGCTGATAAAGGACCCCAAATATATGAAGATTATCTTTAGTGTATTGAGGGTATCATTAAATTTACGAAGTTTTCTAATGATTTTACGGTGGGTTTCAACATGATTATGCTCAAAGGACCGAGAACGAGATGGTCAAACTCAATTATGGTGCTAAGTTACATGAGGATATTACCTGTAATTCTGTCAAGAAAATATTAAATCATCAATACTTCCCATATATTTTATGTACGTCAATGAGAATAGAGTTTCTAAACTTAGATAAAGGGGATAAACCCATTCTAGATTATTCCACCCATTTTCCAAAATTGATATATCTATAACAAAAGTTAGTCCAAAATGTGTACATAAAGTCTTGAAATTTTGAGTTTGGAATGAGGAATGATATTCAATCAATTTATAATATCATGTTTCCTCCGACCTTTGTGGAGTTAGTCGACAAGTAAGCTTTGGTTGAGGCATACATAGCTTTAATGACTGGATTGGGTGGAGCATTAGTTGGTGTAGTTGTTATCCAGGGTGTGTCTTCTAGCTAGAAAAGGAAGTGCGTAGCTATTCATTTTTATTTAGGACTGGTTTTAGGGGACTCTTTAGTATTGAATCATTTCATATACAAGAAGTTTGAATGGCTTCATCACACAATTCCTAACTGTGTAGAGGATCCTAATAATTTTCATCATTGTGGACTGTCTAGTCCCCTAAAGTGTTTATTTGAATGAGTATCCTAGGCTATTATGGCTGGATCCACTCTCACAAAGGATTAACAATTTTATACCAATTTTAAAATAGATTTTGTGTCTAATAATTATTCCAATTGGAATATTAACATGGGTATATCCAGACAACATTATGCAACCCAGTATGTGCCAGATGAATCTAAAGCAGGTCCAGTTACTATTATAAGTATAGTATTTATACCATTTTATATGGAACTAGATTTTTTTAATAAAGGTCATACTAATTATTTTATATCATCAATGTTATTTTATGTTTTGGGATAACATTTTGAATTTATGTTGTATTTTTTGTATTTTTCATGCCTTTGGGAAAGAGTTCTAAACATGGTTTCAAGAGTCCCGCATGTCAGGTGATGATAAAAGACTATGAGGGGAAATGTGACTTTTTAATTCTTAATTTTTTTGTATTTAACAAAATACATGGTATGGATTATATTATCAACATTTTGGATGAGATAGACTATTATCATCATTTAGCTTATTGATTATCTTTCGATGGGGCCACTTATGTTTTTAAGGGTGAGTGGGACTCTAGATTCGGTAGGGTTGGGCATGTTGTTCCTTATTCTAGTGTAATCTTGGGGTAATTTTGAGTTATTTTTATATATTATGTTGATCGTTTTTTCAGTATACATATACATGTAGTGGTGAGTTCATAGCTTGATTTATTTATTGACGATTTTTCTTATTTACCACTACAGAGAGAGGTCAAGTTTTCTATTTACATTCCCCTTAGTATGATTACCATTTTTATTCCATATTATAAAATAAAAATTGTTGAGTTGGTGGAACATAAATTCCATATTTAGGACCTAAAGGAAAATTAATTTATTCTTATTAGCATGTCACCATGGTCTTGGATTGTCCTCTCTTCTAAGAAGCCATACAAGAGTCTCAAACGTTTTCTATGGATTATCCAATGTTAAATTGGGTGATAGTTAAGAATAAATATTATTTACCCAAGATCAATGATATCTTTAATTAGATTAGAGGGGCATAATAGTTTTAAAAGATTTACCTTTGGTTATGGAACCACCATTTGAGAGTTCTATATGAGGATATACTGAAGACAAGGTCTAGGATCCCAGTATGGTCATGTTGAGTTCCATGTTATTTCATTCGTTCTCATGAATGATCTTGTAGTATTTATGGATTTTATGAAATGAATATTTCCTCAGTTCTTGGAATATTTTTTGTGTGTTTATGGATTTTATTTGGGTGTACTCAAATTATTTGGAAGTGGATATGGACCATTTAGATACCATTATTCAAAGCTCAAAGGAACATTTTTAATACGATATGCCTTCGAAGTGTGAGTCTTGGATCTAGGATGGAAAATTTCGGGGTCATGTTATATATGAGAGTGCAATCTCAAAAAAACCTAAAACGATACATGAAATTATGTCCTAGGAGAATCCTAGAAATGTGTTTGAGATCCAAGGATTCTAGGTCCTGGTTAGTTACTATTGGTGGTTTGTTATGGATTTATCCAAGATCACATCATCAATGGTAGATTTAACCCATGTGCGTGTAATATTTGAATAGAATGTAAAATGTTAGAGATTCATTATGGAACTGAATGTGAGGTGGAATTCAACTCCAATTTAGATTCTTCCAGAATCAGGTTTAGGTTATGATGTTTTCTTCTATTCTTATTGTACAGGTTTGGGATGTGCCATTATGTAGGGGAAATAGTCGGTGGCCTATGGCTCTCACTAGTTATGACCTCATGAGAATCACTACCCAAATAATGATATTGAGTTGGAAGCAGTTATGAATTTACTCAAAATTTGGTTTCACTATCTCTTTGGAAAGATACTTATAGTGTATTATGATCGTAAAATCCTAAAACATTTTATTAATCAAATGGATCTGAACTTGTGATAGATATATTGGTTATGGTATATTAAAATTGAAATTTTGAGATTGCATACACTCTTGTGAATGGAAATGTGGTTACAGATATGTTGAGAAAAAAATAACTAACCCAAGATATGATCAAATTGGTTAAGAAGAGTACTTTGATGAGATAGTTTTTTGAGATAAGATTAAGTGTGGAAGTGGTTGGTGGATAGGTGTTCTTGGTATCGGTGAAATATGAGAAAAATTTCATTGAGCGAGTTTGTCTTGAGTAGGTGATAGACACCGAGTGTTAATGATTAGGTAAATGATTTTATGTTGTGAGAGGCCTCAGGTGATAGGTCATTGCCTCATAGTGGTGCTTTGTGTATCCATAAAAGGTTGGTTGTTCTATTTTATCTGAGGAAGCAGTTGATAGATAATTTACATCATAATTTCTGGTCTTTACATATTAGGGTCATAAAGATGTATCACAACATGAGATGTTATTATTGTTGGTTAGGGATGAGGTGGTCAATTGTAGACTTTGTATCGTTAAATATCACTAGTCAAATACTTAATGTTGAGCACCAAAAGCCTAAAAGTTTTTTGCAACCTTTTCCCATTATTGTATGGATGTTGGATGAGATTTACTTGGATTATTCATTAGATTTACATATACTCCTAGCGTGAAGGGTTTGATTTGGGTGATCATTGATTGAATTATGAAATCAGATCATTTCTTATATATCAAGGATATGATGAGAGTGGATCAACTCGAATACTTGTACATCCAAGATTTGGTGAGACTTAATTGGGTTTCATCTTTAATTATTTTTGATAGAGATCTAAGGTTCATGTCCATGATATGGAAAGGTTTTCAAGAGGCGATGGGTTTCAAGTTGAAATTGATAATATTTATCATCCACATATGGATGGATAGATTGAGAGAGTTATCTATGTTCCTAAGCATATTCTTCTAGCTTGCGGGCTAGGCTTTGGTGGATCTTGGGAAAATATTTTAACACTTGTTGAATTTTACTGTAACAATTGTTATTATGAATTGATAAATATTGAACCATTTGAATCATTGTCTAAGATACCATGTAGATCTCTCTTTTTCTAGGAATAATTTAGAGAGTGGTCCTAATATGGTTTGAGTTTCATTTAATAGACAAAAAAATGGTACAATTGATTTGAAACAGTTTTATCATAGAATATACCCATTAGAAGTCTTATGTGGACCATCATTGTTGGATGATTGAGTTTGAGGTTTTTGATTGGGTTGATCTCAGTTATTCACATCATTTGGGGCATCATAGATCAGGTATGTATGGTAAGTTAGCACAGAGGTTTGTTGGCCCCTTTGAGATCATAGAGGGACTCAGAAAGGTAGATTATTGGTTGGAAATACCCTCACATTTAACATAAATCCATGATGTGTTTCATATTTCCCTACTACGTAGATGTCACCCAGATCCTTCCCTTGTTATTGAATAGGATGATGTTGACCTTGGGCCAAATATTACTATTTTTCAGAAACCTGGTTAGATTATGGATTAGTAGGATAAGGTACTATGTGGTAAAATGATTACCTTATTGTGGGTACTATGGATGTAAGGATGGGAAATACATGATATGTGGATGTTGGAATCATTGGTGAAGTGGTATTGGACTTCTCTTTTTCTAGTCTAGAATCTAGAGCACTTTAGGGGGATATAAATCCTTTACGGTGGAGAGATTGAAAAATCTATTTACATTATTATAGTTACTCATTAACCCCTATTTTGAGCATTATTCGTTTGGTTATTTCATTGGGGTCATCTTGGGAGTGTTAGAAAAAAAATTCAATCTCTTGGGGTTATGCACGGTGGGTTCACAGTTCGGGAAAACTAAGTAGTTTGGCTCAAGATACCGTGTAATCGAGCATGGTATTCTAAAAGGGGGTTCATAGTTATCCCAAATCACATGGACACACCTCCAAACTAAGAACCCCTAATAATTTATGGTTATGCATGGTTAGTTCATGGTTAACATAACCATGTGTTCAAACCATACACACCAAATAGGATATCTGTATAGGGTACACAGTTACTATAAACTATGTGTCCTCTAAAGCAAACCATGAACATATTTTTTAATGCTCTAATCTTTTACCCAAAAATACTTAAGACCACATTTTAACTTATAATGAACACCTAATCTCATATTATATCAACTTAATCCTTCACCAAGGATCTAGATACATCCCTCTTTGGATTCTAGGCATATTTCCTTCATTCTCGTTGGATCAACTCAACATGTGTGTAATTTTGATCAAGATTTATATTTTTCATCTTATATCATCATTGGATCCTTTCTCTTATCATCTGGTTGTACACAAAATGACTTTTTATGATAAATATGTGGTTTTTGAAAGAGTATTTATTATTTTCTTGTGGATCTAGGATCACAAGGACCAGATATACTCTTCCCTGGTTATTATTGTCGAAGGTGAATAGTTCTACCTCTAGTCTTGAGGTAGGCGTTTCTATAGAATGGGTCAAATTTATGAATATATTATAATTCATTTCAAATTAATTTTGGTTTTTCCTTTAATTTATGTGATTTATTTCAAGTTATTTCCTAGAAATACACATGTATTTAAAGGTTTTTTTCTTTAAAAACTAGTTTCTTCACACAAAGGGTTTGATTAAATGCTTGAATATTGGTTTTGATTTGTAAATGGGTTCTAAAATGATAAATTGGATTATCTTGTCATTGAAAATATTTTTTAAATTTTAAACATTCTTTTTAATTGGATTATAATATAAATGGTGCATTGGGTTCCTTGGGTGAGTCGGGAAATGACATAGGTAACCCTTGTGTGTGTGGAAGCATTGCAGGTAAGATTTAGGATATCGACGGATTTGGAAGGACTCAATATCTGTTTGTACCAACATATAACTAGTTTAGGAATATTATATGTCATATATGTATTCTTATATTCTAGTTCCTAATATAGATGTATTTTTCATTTAGGGTTTGTTATTACATTATGGATTTTTCCATGGATAGTTGTTCACATGTTTTTCACATGAGGTTATAACACAATGTTTTTCATGATGGATTCATTAATGGAAATATGTTTACCTTTTTACCATATGGTGTGTGTATATTCATTCCTATTTTATCACATACACTTTTCATATTCTCAGATTGTTGAATATGAAAAGATTTTATGAAAACCAAAGGAAATTATTTACAAACAGTTTTGGATTTATGAAAATTATTTATAAAACTATTTTTATTTTAAAATATAGAACTATTTTATTCCTATAATTAGACCTTGTATAGACTTTGCGGGGTAATCCTACTGCGCTTTCTGATCATTCACTAGTATTTTACTATGGGTTTTTGTGGACATTGTATTTTAGGATCTAGGTAAATGGAAAGGCATCATGTAGAATACTAGTTTCTATTATCATCACAGCCTTCCATGTGGGATGGGTTTGAGGTAAAGGTTGGTCACATGAGGGAATTATTATAATTTATATTATAGATGGAATGTATTTTATTTTTAGACCTTTATTATATCTCTTTCTTCCACTTTGTACTCAGGTTGTATGTCTAGTTTTTTTATACTCAACACTTGTTTCTGCTATCTTTAGTGTACCTCACTATCATTATAGACCATATTGTGAGGATTTGTGAATTTACTCAAGTTGGTTTGTTAAAATTTGGTATCAAAGGGAATGCTTATCTTTAAGTGTGTTAAGACAATATGAGTTTGGATCTACATATTGGGTAGACTAGAGATAATACCGTCAGAATTAAGATAGTAAGTGTGGGAGGTTTTGTGTCTAGCTCACTTATGTGTCTAAACTAGTGTTATTTTGGGTGGTCAGAAATTTGTTTCCAGGTATGAGACTTGTAGTTTGAGTTAATTTGAATGAAATAAATGAGAATTTTATTTAAATTAACATATTCCTTCTTAAAGCTTCTCCTTTATTTGTACAATTCAAAGTTTGTTTAAATTATTTATGTTTTAATCAAGGGAATGAATTGTTGAAGATGTTCCTATGATTTCAGAATAGTCACTAATGCTGACTGGTCATAGTATTTCTCTTAACAGAAAATTCCTCTAAGAATAGCTCTTCCAAATATGAGAGTAGTTTCTACGATACCAGATTCACATGTGAATCCACCAGTGAACCCTTCTTTAATTGAAGTTACAACCAATAAAAATAAGACACTATGAAAAGTGTGTGTTGAGAACCCAATATGTGTGGTGGATCATAGATTTTAATTCACTTAGTCACATCCACCCATCTATCATGGTGATAAGTTACCCACGGAATTCGAAAAGTGTTTCGAAAATATTTATTGGATCATTGTTTCAGATGATTTCACCATGGATCACATATATTTGTTGAGGACGTGATGATTGTTTCCCCATATTCTCTCTTTCCAAAGGTGGGTGGAATCCATCACTTATTCAGGGAAATTTTATCCTTGAAAAAAATTGGATGATGGGATGTTGGTTTCTCCATCCATGGATTCCTCCTCAGAACTCTTTACCTAGTACGGGTCTTCCTTAAATATTTAGATGTTGTTTTTGAAAATCTCCCTTGGTGCCACATATTCATGGTCACTAGTTAATTACAATTCTTTTGTCAGGACATTCCTAGGGGTCAAGTTAGGGAAGAAACCTTGGATCGGGGGAGTAGTCACGTTGGATATCACTGGCATGTCTGGATGCTGAAACACTGATGAATTTGGGTTTGTTCCCCTTATGATAAGGCTTCTCTAGGGAAGAAAGCCGAAGGAATTCCAAGTTGATTGTTGGTAATTATATTCCATAGGAATGTCCCTGAGGTTTTCCTCATCTTACCAGGTTTGGCACATGATATGTCATGAGTGTGATGTCTAGCGAAGACAGATCAGACAGATCGGAACACGGATAGAAGTGGATAAGTTGGGTATACCCCCCAAGTGGGGGCACCTGAGGGGTTTACTAGATGAGAGGATAAAAACGTATAATGGGTATGGATATGAAGATTATTGGGTCCCTATAAAAGGGATTATAGGGTTTACCATTAGATAGGATGAACCGTAGAGAGGTTTCTTACATACCCTGTCTAGGATACAGGGATCAAAACTCACGTAGTTTGAATGGGTGATGAATCGAGGTGTACACAAAGGAAAACGAACAGAAAACATTCTGGGGCTTACACATAGAAAGCATCCCAACGTAAGAGAGACACTCTTGGTTCTATGGTTATGGATTGTGTGTGGTTTATGCATAGTTAGCTACCCTAGTTCCACAAGGAGCGCTGATAGGACAAATCGCATGATCTCACTGGGATGTGGCGGCCCATATAAGAATCAGGATGAATGATGGAAGGTGGAATGAATTGGTTGGTGAATGAGATGGAACCACTATGATGAAGATGATAGTATTGGGATTTAACCTCATAGGGGCATCCTACATACCCCTATGGTAGGGAATCAAAGACCACATACTTCAGTGGGGCGGTGAGACACTTGATGAGGCGGCCTGTGAGAGTGGACACATGGATGAGACCCAACGGAAGTAGAAACTTCAGTTTGGGTCATGCCCTTCCCAAAACCCAAAGGCTCAAGGGAGATACTAGGACAAGATATGAGAGATGGTCTTGAACCTCAGGGAAGCTTCCTATATATCCTCGTGGTGGGGAATTGAAGTCCACATAGTCTAGGATGGGGTATGGAATCAGGATATACGCAGATGATAGTGACCCAACAACACGATGTAGGTTGTGTGTGGTTAGCGGCCCAAGATTAGGTTTGACTACACTAAGGGGAAGACCAAAGGTGTGGGTCCTAGCTAGGGGGACACCTATGTTTACCAGTGTTTGGGGTTGAACCTTCGGAAGGCTTCCTACATACCATGACATAGAGATATAGATCAGCACCCATGTAGTTTGAATGGTCATACCAAGTGTTTGGGGATGAACCTCTGGGAGGGTTCCTACATACCATGTCTTGGAAACCAAGATAGAAACCCACATTGTTTTAATGGGTTAATCATTGTTTGGGGTTGAACCTTAGGGTGGATTCCTATGTACCCTATCTAGGAGAAAGGGATCAAAACCCACATAGTTTGAATGAGTTTTCCATTTTTTGGTGTTGAACCTTAGGGAGGCTTCCTACGTACCCTGTTTAGGTGAAAATTATCAAAACCCACATAGTTGGAATGGTTTTACCAGTTTTTGTGGTTGAACCTCATAGAGTCTTTATATGTACATTTCTGAGGAGATAGGGATCAAAACCCACGTAGTTCCAAAGCATACAAATTAATGTGATGCAGGTAAGAAGGGGCATACAGTTTAATGTCATGCGAGATACAGGTGAACCGACCTTATGGTTGGGACCAATGGGTGTTGGGATAGAACCACCGGGAATCTTCTTATGTACCTTTCATGGAGAGAGAAAGGATCAATGTCCACATAGTTCGATATTGAGGCTTGGGGCTTACTCACTAAGGCATCCCAGAAAGGATGTCAGGATCAATGCTCACTCTAATCCCACATGAGTCATTCTCTGTGTGAGAAACCAAAGGCAGTAGAGACCTAAATATCACATCACAAAAGGTGAATCCATAAGGAATAGAGTGGGGCTTACACATGTTTAGTGTCTTAATGATATGGAGATTGGGACTTAATCTAGGATGGAGGCTCAAGGATGATAAATCCCAAAGGGAGAGAGATGCGGTATTGAGTCCCTTGTTCCTATCCCACCTCTAGTCTTCATGCACGGAAGAAGAGAGGAGGAGAAAAGATGTGACCTTCCCCAAGAAAGGCTAGGGTAATACACCAAGATGGTTGCCCTTCCCCACAGACAGATTTCATTCTATGCAAGGAGGATCTTGTTACATGTGAGGAAGATCTCACTCCCATGAAGACTAGTGGACATGGAAAATGTTTGAGATGGGGCACCCCATGTATATTGCATGGGTTGAGGCCACATTTTATTATCATATACTATGGAAAATGGTTCTTTTCAGTTTAACATCCTATATCTTAGATGATGAGGATTAACTCCTCACCCCTAGAACTTACATAACTTATGCCCACCCACACTTGGGTAAGGGAAGGCGTCATCAATTCCATTAGGAGACGGGGTTATGGAGTGATCTATTGAGGAGCTCTCATTATAATGGACATCTGAAAGATAAATAGTCATTATCAAGCCTATGTGAATAAGCAAGAGGCTAAGTAACACAATATGAATCATCACCAAAGGGACCTTGAAATCACTTTGTACAAACCTGGAGGGTTGTATGGGAGAAGGGTTCATGAAGTAACATAAGTCATAAGAAGGGACCTTGTGTGCTGTGCAGAGTGGAGAGAATATGCGAAGGGGTATTCTTCACAATGTGGGGTGGCCAAGCCAAGGCATGGAGTACACATGAATATAATGAGTTCTTTATGAAGTGAAATTTCTTTCGCATAGTAGGAATTTTCAGAGCATGGGTGACTTGTAAAGCATGAAATTATGAAGAAATGTACTTCACGAAGCATAGTGATCATGACTTAGAAAGGGGTCCACATATGCATGGAAGGTACTTCGCAACGTATGAGGGCTCTGTGAATACTTGATTACCAATTAGGGAGCTCTTACCATTATGATGGCTCGTGGGATTCATGATAGGAATCCCTAAGTGAAGAGGGGTTGTATTTTAGCTAAGGAAAAGGTATTTCACAATGCTCAAAAACCTTAAAGAGCTCATTTTCTCAATTTTTGTAGAGCAGAAGGTGCTTTATGATTTGAGAGTAGAGAAGGTGAAAGGTCGGGGTATCCATCCATTGGGTCTAAGGGAATCCTAATATTTATAGGCAAGAGGTGGTGCAGATCACACATATCTCATTACGAAGCCATGTGGCTATTGGCGATCAAAAGAGGATTCCATCAAGTTTGTCGTAACTGTGGTGTCAACCCCCATCCCCTCCTTGGAACAGAGGCATCATTAATTCCCTCTATGGCACTCTTAGAGGCTTCCATCAATTTCTATGGGATCGTAGAGGAGATATGGTTCCATCTTTGGTGAGAAATTATTTGTCAATTGCGTCTTAACCATAGAGTCTTCTACCTATTTTAAATTGCGGTGATCACGTAGGGGGTCGCGAATTTGCACCAGTCGTGGTGCTAATGGGATCGGCAAAGAATCTCCTTCAGCATTGGTGTTCTCTCTTAATATTTTTTCTATGCACATATTTGGGTGTCAAAAAATGCCCACCCCCCCCCCTCAGAGTTGTATTCAAGGATAAATAGAGGGTCAAAGTCTGTGGGTAGATCCCCAATATTTTTAGGGTAATCAAAATGAAATATCATGAAATAGGGTCGTGATGCGGATAGGAGATGAATGGTTTATGAACGCCACGAAGATCTCCAAGGCTAGATGCACCACGAATCTCGGAGGTTGTTGCCAAGAAATAGGGGAGGACAAACCGTATTTTGTCCATACTTATCTCTGCATTTTTCTTCTTGAGCTCTTGATTCGCGAAGCTACATACACTCTGTGACCGATCTTTGCAAATCACATCATTTTTTGATCTGTGGTGCTTAACAAGTCTTTTGATTCCGTGATTATGTGTTATATAGCTTGTGTCTGTGAGATCTATGGCAGGTCTCTATGACCTGTCTTTGTGATCGATCTCTATGACCGAGATCTGTGAATGAACTCTGCGATCCTAGACAAAAAAATAACAATTTTTGAGGGGAAATGGATTACCAGGAAAATTCCATGGGGGTCCTTACAGATTCTTCCTGAAGGGAAGAAATGGTGGATATCCTAGGTATTGGGGAATATGTGCAGAGCCATTCAGACCATAAGTCCCTGGTGGATCTGATGTCAGAATGTCAGATGAACTACCCTTTGTGAAAAAGGCTGGCTTTATATGGATTTGGTCTGAGGGATGTTGTTTTCATTCTTGAAGAAAGCCGAGATGATCCATCCTATTGGTTCAGAAGTACGTTGTGCCAGCACCAATAGTTTTTGGTGGTCAAAGGTCATACATGGGAAGATCATACACCCATCAACGTCGACCTCCTGTATAACCAAGTTAACAGAATAGATAATACGGCTTTGTAGCCATAGGTATCTCCCCTGCAGTACCACACGATTTTAAAGGCGGGCTTGGGGAACCCATAGAAGGTGTGGACCGATGATTGGGATCTGCACCAGGGCGACAATTTCACAAATGACTAGGAATAAGCTTATTGGTTTTGTGCCTCCTGTGATGAGTTTGGTGTGGATTTGAGGTGAGTGGGCCTATATGAGGTAGCATGGGCCTCCAAATTCTACATCTACATGTTGCAGAAACTTATTCCATAGTTATTGAGCAGGTGGTCATCAAGGACCAACACCTTTCTTCTTCACTATGAGGAGGTTAGTATCAGCCTTTGGGACATCCACAAAATCTCAAGGATTCCAATAATAGGGGCGATATATGATGAGTTCCTCCCCATTGTGAATACATGGGAGGTCTCGGAGCAGATGTCGCCACAGTCAAATGTATTGATGGACCTATTGTGATGGTAGGACAAGAAATTGGTGAGGGGTGTCCACTTTAAGATGTGGTTTGGGCGATTCCTGAATTCCCCTCTAGATTTAAAGCTTCTCGTGAGGCCTCCCACTTGCCTAATGGGGGTCCATAATATTAGAGAGCACTCATACTAGAGACTCTTGGAGGATAGCTAGTGGAAGACATGTGGGTACAGTGTCAGCACTGAGCTGCAACTAGTGGTTAGGATGGATGTGTTCATCTCTATTCTCATTTATGGTTGGATATTTCCGGTAAGGGATATAAACATGGATGTATGTCCAAGAACGTTTATCATTACGTCCATGTTGGTAATGGGGGAACATATCAATATGGCGATCCTGAGGTTGGTTAAGTTGTACAGGGTACTGTGGCATATCCATGAGGGGAAGAATCCACATAGGGTGTGCGGTCCACTCCATCTTCTGTATGGGTGGATAGAGGTAGATATAGGCACCTACGAATACCCAAACCCCATTTCCCCTCTAGGGTCAGACTTTTGAACTATTATTCTTGAATGTAGTGGGGAGTTTCCTGACTGAGCTGACCCTACCGCTGGTGTAGAATTGAGTTTGGAAGGCAGGTGAGGAAAACATTCACCCATTTCCCCTCTAGGGTCAGACTTTTGAACTATTATTCTTGAATGTAGTGGGGAGTTTCCTGACTGAGCTGACCCTACCGCTGGTGTAGAATTGAGTTTGGAAGGCAGGAGAGGAAAACATTCACCCATTTCCATTGCCAATAGGTGTGTTCATTGATGATAGACATGGAACAAATGAGCATCAGTACAAACTCCCATCCTTTCAGAATGGAGTCCTAGTGGCGCATGTTGACCACGAGCCTCTCTCTGATCCATAAACCCCACCCCGCTTCGCAAGGTTGTTCTGGTGCTTGCAGAGGCCAGCCCCACAGGTCTACTGGTAGTACGCCATGAGGACCATCTATGTGTGATGAGGAATATGTGGCCCCTGTTCACACGGGAGGATGGGAAGATGAAGAATGAGCTGCCTTTTCCCATAGTTGTCTATGTTCAAATGAGAGAATATGCCATGAGTTGGGTGGCGGCCTATCTACGAGATTTGTTGATGTGGATGACTGTCTGTACCAGTGATGGGGTACATCTTCAACCTCGAGGTTGGGTCCGGAAGGTGGCAATAACATCTCATGGTGGCGAGGCCACAATAGCGGTGATACCTACACAAATCGAGAGGCAGGTAGCAGCGGCGGACCTAGTGGTCCCAGAGGAGTAATGTCAATAAGAGATGAGGCCACATAGGGGGTTTCCTACGATACCCACTCAGGATTCTAGGAAGCATTTGAGCCATATAGACATTCCTGAGGATGTAATTTTCCCATATGCATGGGATATCTGGGAGGTCAATAAGAAATTCATCAATCCTTACCAGATATGAAATTATCTGATTATTATTAGGATGGATTTATTAGGGATTGGTTGTTCCAAGGCTGGATTTGCAGTGTCTCGGGTGGAGGGGGATCAGTACATTTCTAATCAGGAGGAATTCATGCACTCTCAGGGTGCTCCGAGTCCAATGACAGGTCGATTGAAAGTGCTTATTGATAGAAAAGTACATCAGCAATTATGTGCCACTAAATTTAGGGAGTGCTTCACCATATTGTAGGTATTAGAAGAGTCCTCTTGGGGGGAAGAGGCTGATATAGGGAACCCTCTAAAGGAAGGTGAGGTCGCCCACTCGGACTCAAAGCTGGAAGAGTTTGCAGAGGCTTTTGAGGTAAATCTTAAACTATTTCCCTATGATCCTAATTTAGGATGCTTATCCCTTCTCAAATAACATTTGACCTATGTAGGAGGGCCTCAAATGAAAAAAACACTCATCAGAAATAGAATATATAGCTTTGGGATCTGTACCTGGGACAACGAGGATTACCGCACCTAGCAGGCCTGCAACCCCTGGGGTGGTTCTCTTAGAGTCCAAATATTTCCCAACCATATTTGGAGGGCCATGCCTCAGGGTTCCAATTGCAACAGCATAAGGGCGAGATGAACTATTTGATCACTATAAGTATTTGTTATAGAATTTGTAACTATTATTTATTGAATCAAGACAATTGACATATATGTATTCTACTATGCATAGTTAATCAAATGGTGTGGGAAACATTGGTGAGGATGATTGGGGCCCTTAGCATTACTTTTCCCAGGGGAACATTGATGGTCATGGAAGTGGAGGCCCATACTGACTATGCCGTATCGCTCCTGATTACTGGTGAGACCAATAGTAGAACTGATCCAGAAATCATCGAGGTGGAATCTGACAACGGGGATCAATCAAATGTCATGGGACCTGACCTAATCAATCGAACACCAGATAAGGATCCTGCTGGAGAGTTTCTGGAGGCGTTCCCTGCATATGAGTCTGAAAAACCGAAGGATCGGGATGAGTCGGCCTCCGATGAAGAGGATATTAAGGTCATATATCACTAGTCATGTAATATGATCAAGAACTTCATTAGGGAGACCCCCTAATAATAATGGATAGACCTTATGGGGAGGCTTTGTTCCCAACTACGCAAACTATGCACTGGAGGAGTGGGTTCCCCGCATCCTCAAATGCTCATCGGAGAATTCACGGAAGAGAATATAAGAGAACATTACAGTGGCCTTGGTGTGGGATAAAGGCAGAGGATTTCTGTGAACATCAAGAGACTCCAAGAGGCTAAAAATGAGATCCAATGGTTGAGGGCATGATTGAGTGAGTATTTAGCTTTCCTTGACACACAATTAGAGCTAATATCATGATTGAAGGCCCAGCTGGATGAGGTTAAAGAACAAATGAGGTGAGACTCTAAAGATATGGCTATTAACTAAGATGATGAGGATTGGTCCTGGATATAGGCTGATGAACTATTCCCCATTTCCATTGAGGGGGAGTGGGAGCTTAACAGGTGATGATGTATACTGGATGCCACATGTTAAGGAGTGGATAAGCTGGGATGCTCCATTGAAGAGGAAAACCCATCTATTAGAGGGGGAAATCCTTACGCACTATAATTTTTGTAAACTCACAAATGTACTTCCATGATTTTTTTATTTTGGATGTGTGCATGAGTTTTGTTTTTTTGTTTCGATTGGCTGCATTTCCATCATAATGGTAAAATTTCCTACGATCAATCCCAAAGCTCATGTGGGTCATACCGAATGTCAGAAACAAGGGATGACCACATCGTTATTTCATTTAAATATGTGAGTGTCAACCAAGCATTGGGTATCCAGGATCTGAACAAATGATCTGGATTTTAGGGAAGCAAGAGTGAGGCCTCGCTAGAGAATGATATTTTCAGAGTAGTCAAATTTTCCACTTTCTCAACATGATCTAGTGTGTGGGCACGATAACGCTAGGGTCATGGGAATCAATCCAAACATAGGGGAGTGGAATGTGTGAATCACAACACCGAAAATTTAGAACACAGTGGGAATGGAATGATAATGAAAGATAATTGTATACTATTTTTGAAACACAATACCCCTATTGTGTTAGCCTAAAATGAAGATAACAAATGATATCTGACCGCTGAATATGTTCAAAAAATAGGGCATGACTCAATGTGTCCCCCATTAGCCTTCTAAAATATTAGTCGAGGACTGTGAGTGAGCCATAGGTTGAGCAACCATATAGTTAGGAGGTTCATTTAGTCATGAAATAGGTTGAGGATCCAAATAAAGGTCACACAAATTGAGGAAGGTGGAGTGACGGGTTGTTCAAATGGAGTCCAACATTATTGAAATCACACCACTATGATGAAAACACATTATGTGGGCACATAGTTCTAATCATGGATTGTACTTATCTCCAGAAAGGATCTCTCTAGTGAGAACCAAGAGTGGCCTGTAGTTTTATGCCATGCCAGGGAGGATGATAGACATGCAGTTTAACGTCATATGGTGAGGACATGGTTAATGAATTGTCCCCAAAATGAGGGATGAGGCCAAGATGGTTGTAATAGAGGGTTTACAAGAACATTTCTAGATATGGGAACTAGACATCTAGATGTCACTACGAATCCTACTAGGGTGGGAAACAAGCCATACATATCTCTACAAGACCCGTGCAGTTCAACGTCGTGCGGTGATAATGCAAAGTGGAAGAGATCACTGAAAGGGTATGTTATGAGATAATCATAAACCTGACATGAATGAGGTAATAATGAAGCCCACACCACATCATGTGCCCCCAATAGAGATCTCAGGCCAAGGGGTTGGAAAGGGTAATTTTTAGGTTGCGCTCGATGAAAAATGCATGAGTGTTCATACATATCCCATTGGGATGGGAATCAAGACAAAAATAGTTCGAGAAGACCTGTATAGTTTAACCTCATACAGTAGGATGAAGGGTGAAATAAGAGATCCTAAAGGGGGAGTATGTTGTGTGGCCATTTTACACCCAACGTGAGTGAGGACCAAATTATTCCATACCACACCAAGTAATCCTCAGGGAAATCATAGGTCGAGAGACTGAAGATGGAAAAATTTGGGTTGGGACTCAGATAAAATGTTCAAGAATACCTATGTACCCCTATTAGAATGGGAATCAAGACATGTGTAGTTTTGAGAGTGAATTTTAACGTCATGCAGTACAAAAGGCGTGTGTGGTTCGACATGACTAGTACACATCCTACCAAAACCACTAATCCCACGTGATTCATGATCAATGTTGGAAACAAGAAGTATTTATGGGGATTTACTAGTATAGGGAAGAACACATTTGGAGGAATGGAACTCTGGGAAAATGATGTCCCAATTTTACTAACCTACCTACTCAACGCACATAGATGCATAGAGGGGTAACACCGAGTGTGCTGGAATTCCACTTAAACACAAGGGACTAGATAGATGTGAATCATGGTACTCAATATTTAGATCACAATGATCAGGGAATGATGATAGAGGATAACTGTTGACAATGTTCAAAACACAGCATCTGTTTCACGTTATCTTGGCGTGGGGATAGAAAAATGAGGGTCGACCGCTATATATGTTCAAAAAATGGGACCTATCACAAAAGTTCCTCTAAGGTATTCTATGGTGTTGGACCAAGATGGTAGGTGAGACAATGTGGCATGAGACCAGGCCGTAAAGGGGGTCCCTTCAGATATGGAAGAGGATGGGAATCCAAATAAAGGGATCATGAAGAATGGAAACTAAGAAAGGTAATTTCCCTGTGGAATACAACACATTGGTCTCTTCTCCACGGTGTATTAGAGTATGTCAATGAGACATGTCAAATAAATGGAGTTGAATCCCATTCCAAGGACGAGGGTCCCAAGGAGGCAGATTCCAAGTATAAGGTCATAGAGTAGAATATTGATAGGGAACTTAGTTTAATGGAATGTGTGTAGGGTGGAAAAGTATAAAACCCATATTTAATGAGTACCTAATCCCACACCACATGCTTCCAATAGATTTCGAGCCAGGGGGGGCTGAAAGAGGGCATGATTTTAGATACATGGTGCTGAAACCAAAGATGAAATGTATGGGAGTATCTGCATATCTCTTAAATATGGGAATCAAGACATTCATAGTTCTGGATATAGCATGGTAGGTTACCAATTCCAGGGGAAATAATATCTTGTAGGTCTGGCCCATGCACCAAAAGAAGCAACATTTGATGGATCTTGTTTGTTATTTGTGGTGGATGTATTTTTTTGTGAAGTGATAGACCAGGTATTGAGAATCCAGGTATCGATACAAGAGTGAATCCATATAACGGCCTTGAAAATTTTCATGGTGGATGACCGATACCAATCATGATGTCCCCTAGAGCGAGAAAATCACAATGCAGTGTCATTTTTTATCGTGTGTCCAAGACGATAGTGTCATAGTTTAGGGTCATATGATTGGAACATCCTATTCATTTTAACGGTGCATAGAAAAGGCACAAAATTTTAAAGGCATGTGGGACCAATAAGCATAGTTTAAGGTCATATGGCTTCAAAACATATATAAGAATGAGGTTTTAGATGGAATGTGTGAGGTGTGATAAAGAATACCTGACGTGAATGAGGAAAATGTGCACACCACACCATACACAACTCCAAAAGAGAAACACCGGGAAAAAGGGATGGAAAAGATCAGAGGATATAGTTCTAGACCTGAAGACAAATGTTTGGGTGTTACTTCACATCCCATGCAGATGGGAATCAATCCATATATAGTTCCAGAAGATGTCATGCAGTTTAACATCATGCGATAAGGATGAGGGAAGATCTTATTTTATGGTTATAGAGCTCAGACTGAAAGAATAATGATTCTTCAAAGTGGGCATAAACCTTAGCCAAATCCATAAGACTGCATGATCCATGCTAAATGTTGGAATCATGGGTGGATAAGGTCTTCTTGGAACATGGAATACATAGAAAGGGGAAATGGTGTGGAGCCTTGAATGACACCACACCATAGATTTGTCTTCTTAACGCGCAAACACGCACAAAGGGATAACACCAAGAGTGTCAAAATTCCACTTGGATGTAATGAATTGGAAAAGGATATGAATCATACGACCAATATTTTAGGCTTAATGGGGTTGGCGTAATTATGGAGGATAACTATTGACCATATTCGAAACACAACATCCATATCACTTGACCTGCAATGAGAATGAACATATGAGTGTCAACTGCTAAACATATTCGCAATGCAGGACTTGTGTCAAATTATCGTTCATAATCCCCAAGGATGTTGGACCAAAATGGTGAGAGAGTTCGAATTCCTCGATCCCATGCTATTCGGAGGTCCCTTCAAATGTGAAATATGTTGAAATCCCAAATATAGGGCAGCATGAAGCCTGAGAATGGATGGAAACATGTCCACATAGAACCCATCACTCTAGGTTCTAAACCAAAGTTCTTCTCATCACATTGATAAATTTCTAAAAAGGATCTAGGGGCCAAATTTGAGAGAAGATGACTCAGAAAGATGAGTGGAGGACAGGGGGACAAAGAGCTCTCAAGAGGGATGCACGTGGCATGGCTATTGAAAACCCGATGTGAATGAGGTCATAAGCCCATACCACACCACATACCCCCTCATACAAGACTCATGATGGGGTTCCAGAAAGATAAGGGGGTTTCTATGAAATAGGCCTGGTCCTAAAGAAAAAATGTCAGGGCGTTCCTATGTATCCCATGGTGATTGGAATCAATCCACACATAGTTCTGAAGTGTCTTCCAGTTTAACGTCATGCGGTAAGTATGAAAATAAGAGGGGGATCTCAAATTGGAATGTGTGGCATGTGATTAATAACCCAACATAAATGAGGACACAAGCCCACATATGCCACACCATTAATAATTCCAAGATAGAACTCATGCCAAGTGGCTAAAAAAAGGATAAATGAACTTAGACTGGACCCAAAAACAAAATGTCTGGGCATTCCTATGTATCCTGATGGGAAGGAATCAATTTATATCTAGTTCTTAAAAATTTCGTGCAGTTTAACGTCATATGACAAGGATGTGGTGGATCATAGTTTATAGTCATAGAGCTTAGAACGTAGAAGCCCAGTTTAATGTCATGTGTGTGGGATAGAAGGGAGGAAAGGGTGAATCATCGTGCCCCTCATTTGGGAGACCGTGGAAGAAAAATAATAATTGAGGATAACTGATGACCATGTTTGCAACACAATATCTATATCAGGTGACCTGAAAGGGGGACAACAAATAAGCATTGACCACTGAACATATTCGTAATGTGGGACTTGTATCAAATTAGCATAAAATATCCTCAGGTATGTCGGCCCGAGATAGTAGGAGAACCTTGAGGTATAACATACATACTATTCCGAGGTTATTTCAGATGTTAAAGATGATTGAAACCCAAATAAAGTGGGCTCATGATGTTTAAATATGCTCGTGAAGTTTAAAGTCTTGTGGCAAGGATGATGGTGAAGGAGGGGTGTCTCAAGTGATTGTGTCTGACATGGACATGAATGAGGACAAAGAGTTCATACCACAGCACACAATACTGAGAGAGAACTTTTCCTAGGTGTTGGAAAGGTCAAGGGACTTGAGGCTGAGCTAGGGATAAATGATCCCTACCAGTTTTTAGTTTAATGTCATGCGGTGAGGACGGTGGAGATCTTAGTTTTAGTTCATAGATCTTGGAACGAATATGTGACCCTTTATACAGGTATTGCCTTACCAAAGTTCCTCAGAACACGTGAGTAATGCAATAAGTGGGAAACAAGGAATGAGATCAGGTTATCCCAAACATCTATGGGTATGATAATGAAGGAAATAGATCAGGCAAGGTTGATCCCCACTAGACCAACATTCCTGCTCGAGGCACACTGTTGTCTGAAGGGATAATAGGACAAAATTAATCACTACACCCACTATTTGGGACACATAGGGGTAGTGATAATGATAGAGGATGGATATTAACTGTGTTCTAAAAAAGTAATCCATATTGTGTCACCTGAAATGGGAATGAAAAATGAGTGTCGACCGACGAACATGGTCAAAATGCGGGACTTGTATCTAAGTGTTTTTGAAAATCATCCAAGAAATTAGCCTGAAATGGTAGGTGAGATATAAGGCTGAGTATTCGTACTGTTCAGGGTTCCTTTCGGATGTGAATATTGATGGAGACCCAAATAAAGTGGATGTGTGAAGCATGAATATTCTTGTGCTGTTTAACGCCAGAAAGTAATGAATGAAGAGGAGGAGATCTCCATGGAGGGGGATACATGGTGTAGTCCTGATAAAATCGATGTGAATGATGGAAAACAAGGCCCAAACCACACCATGTGTTTTGAACCAAGGGAAGGTCGTGAATTTTAGGGTTGGGCCTCTGGAATAAATGTATGGGAATTCCTACATATCCCATGGAGATGGGAATCAAGCCAAACCTAATTTTGAAAGTGTTGTGCAGTTTAATGTCGTGTAGTCATGACGTGGGAGGATAGAATAATGGGAGGGGCACATGGTGTGATCATCCTAAAATTGGCATAAATGGGGGAAAAGAAGTCTAAACTACACTGTGTGAGATTCTCCAAGAGAACTATACCCAGGGGTAGTCAAAGAGAAGAAATTGGGTCTGGAATTTAAGATGAAGTGCCCGAGATTTCCTATGTATCCCATAAGGATAATAATCAATCAATACATTGTTCTTGATATGTTGTGTAGTTTAATGTCATGCGGAGAGGATACGGGGAGATATTATTTTAAGGATGTAAATCTCAGACCATATTGCAGTTTATTGTCATGTGGGATGAGTACTGGGTAGTCTAACGTCCTTCATCTTGGACAGATCGCACATTAAACATCATGCAGTGAAGACATGAAAATTTAGAGTCACATGGGACTGTTCAAGAAAACTAATTCTTCAAGAATTTTGCATTGGTGGGAGGAGTAATACACTCACCATCCATGGTAACTAGGGAGTACACACCATTGGGGTAAATCTTGTGAATTATATAAGGTCCTTCCCATTTGGGCTGTAGTTTGGGGGGATTTCTGTCAGGTATCATTGGTGTTCTCATAGCTAACACCATGTCACCTTGTAAGAAATAGCGGAGCAAAAATTTCATGTTGTGAGCTATGGTTATCTTATTCTGGTGCCTCTCCAGGTTGTGCAGGGAATAACGCCTATTCTCATCAGGCACATCTAGTTCAACCAAACGGATTTCTACTACTTTATCTGGTGTCTACTGATCATATAGAGTTGGGTGTAATGATGGAAACTAGATCTTGATGGGTAGGACCACCTCCATTCCATACACCATGGAATATGTGGTCACCCGAGTGGAATTACGAGTCATCGTATGAAAAGCCTAGAGAGCGTTGGGGAGTTTTTCTGGCCAACACTTCTTATTATGACCAACCATCTTTTACAAAATATTAGAGAGGGTTTTTTGGAACACATAGATATTCCCATTTTCATGTGCATGATTGTAGGATGTATGGTTAAAATGGATGTTGTACTAGAAATACATCTTCTTCAGTTAGATGGCTCAGTAGGTGGTGTCGATATCGGTGAGGATAGCTTCAGGGACTCCAAATTGGTAGATGATATTGGAGCTCACTAATTTAACGATAGAATGGGCCTTGAACTCCTTGAACAGAATGACCACTTCCCACTTAGAAAAATAATCTATAATGGTAAGGATGAACTTGCATCGGTGAGCTTTCGCTGGGGGATATGGATCTACAACATTGAGTCCCCAAACCACAAAGGGCTAATAGTACTTGGTAGTGTAGAGAGTCTTTGTTACACAATGGAAAACATTATCATGGATTGGGCATGCATGACACCTCATGGAAAACTCAATACAGTCCTGGATCATGGCAGGCCAAAAAATACCCTAATCTCCAGATATAGTGGGAGAGTTTCAGTTCTGTCCGATGATCCCTGCATGAACTGGTGTGAACCTCTTACATAAGCTGGGAAATATCACCTCCATAAATGCAACAGTAGAGAATCCCATAAAACCCACATTTTTAGAGGATCTACTTAGGACTAGGAACACATTGGAGGGTGAACTGCAATGCGCATCATCCGATTCACTCACGCTCGGCTCGGTCTTCTGGGAGACTACCATAAAGGGAGATACTTGATAAAGGGGATTCTCTATTCAGGAGTCACTTCCAAAACTACTTTAGGGGGGCCTGGGGGCTCAGACGATGGACCACCAACAATAATGTGGCTTACCTACAGGCTATCATCTTCATTCGGAGTAACGGGAGAGATGACTCTCCGATGTGCATCATGAATAATCAAATCATCCTAGTTGGGGTCTGCAAGAGATGTATCCATGCTGGACAAGGGGACGGCTCCACTGTTCTTTGAACAAGGGACATGAGTAACTTCCGATCAAGATGGCAACTGTCCCATCAGCTTGTGGGTACATTCTAACAGTTGTAAAAGATCTATATTCTTGACAATGTAGTCACTGTTGATCTACTAGATGACTTTTTTAGATTCCCCTTTCACGTGTAAGTGGGGAACTTCAATCTCAAGGTCCATCTCAAGAACAGTAATGAGAGCCTAGTATCCTTGAATATTTAACAAGTAGGGCTTTGGGAAGCACCATCAAAGTACATTTACCAGCACAGAATGGCCTGATATATTGAAGGGATTACCTCATCCAATAAATCAACATCCAAGTAATGGTATGTGGGAACCGGATGGGCGGTAAGGAAGTCTTCCAATGCATGTCCCTTGATAGACTTATAGGAAAAAACTTCATGTCGAACAGCTAGAGGATCACTACCCACCAAGCCAGATGGCCTGTCAACATGGTTCAGTTCAGAATGTACTTATGTAGATCCACTCAGGACACTATTTGTATCTCATGGTGTTATTGGTAGTGTCGCAATTTCTACACTATGAATACCAACGTGAGAAAGCTCTTCTTGATAGAGGAGAATATGGTCTCTTTATCGAGAAGCATGTGGCTGAGATATTATAAACTATTACTTGTTCCCTCATTATTCTTCTGGGCAAGAAGGGCTCCAGATGATTATTCCAGAGCAGTGACATAAAGGACCAAAGGCTCTCTAGAATTGGGAGGCATCAGAACTGGAGGTTATAATAGGTTCTGCTTGATCTACTCAAAACCAATATAACACTCCTCATCCTACTGATAATCGACACCTTTCTTCATAAGATGGGAAAATGACTTACACTTGCCCTCCAGATTCGCAATGAATTGGCGTATATAGGCCAAGTGTCTTTAAAATCCTCTAAGCTCTCGAATGTTCCTCGGAGGATACATCTGACTGATGGCCTTGATCTTCTCCATATTGATCTAGATACCTCTATATCTGACAAAAAATCCAAGAACATTTTTGAAGGTGACCCCAAAAGAACACATCAAGAGGTTTATCTTCATATGGAATGACTGAAGTAAGACAAACACTTTCACGAGATCTTCAAGATGGTCCTGACACTGGAAATATTGGACCACCATATCATCTTCATAGAATTACACCAATGTCTTGAGGATCATCTTGAATATGTGACGCATGGCACACTAATAGGTGGCACCTTCATTCTTTAGACCAAAGGGCATTACCAGGTAGCAGAAAGTGCCTTGTCATGCCCTAAAGGATTTTGAATATTTATCCTTATGGGTCATTTGAATTTGGTTATACCCAGAATACTCATCCATGAAGGAGAGATCCTAGAACACCATAGTGGAATCAATCAACACTTCTATCACAGGAAGGGAAAAGACATCCTTTGGATAGTAATAGTTGAGATCCCAGAAATCAATGCAGACTCTGATCTGTCTGTTCTTTTTCTTAATGGACACAATTTTATCCAACCATATAAGGTACTGGACCTCCTTTATAAAGTTGGTTCTGATGAACTTATCAACTTTAGCCTGAACCATGGCATCGTGTGAAGGTTGCATCTTCCTAGGTGGTTGTTTGAACCCGCAATGATTTGATGGATGACTGAGGCGGTGGACGGATACCTAAGGATATAGTCCTAGATTCTTGTCATAACTCCTAGAAAAATCATCACAATTCTTCTTTAGGAAGTCAACTTATCACTGTTTCTCTTTGATGGGCATAATGACACTGATCAAGGTTCGTTTTGGATATGTCTCATTACCGAGGCTCACCTATACCAGTTAATCAACTTTGGTGGATACACCCTCTCTGAATGTGGGAGGAGAATCCTCCAAATCCTCTTCTTCACTCATGGAGGAGGGATCCTAGGTGGGAGGTGATTATTCTGAGTCAACAAAATCCTGATGGGACACTATTTCCATCCTGAGCGATGATGGACATCGCTTTGGGGAGCTCTTATACTGCTGAGACCATGGTGATGAAAGCTTTTGAGCCAGTCCAATCTATCCTTCAACTCAAGGGTCCATGCTTGATGATATAAAATAAATAGTGGAGAGTAGTCTTAATGCAGTTTATCCTAGCCCAACAAAACAATAATGTATGACATATTATCATATCCATGAGGAAGACAACCTGATACCTTATGGGAGAAGGTGTCCTTGAGATCACCTGAGCCTAATTTATATAGGAGTACGAGGTGATATTTTGTAATTCCTTAGACTTGGGAATGTGATTCACCCTCATTCCAGAAAAAAAATCATTTCCCCAAGTCTGGGGTCTGTCCATCCTATTAGTGGATGAAGAAAATGTAGGCATCATCCAGGTCGGTCCACAGGTGGGTATCTGCGGTAGAATGTTCAACCTTGTTATCCAAAATCTTCTTGTCCTTGATCTTGTAATACTCAAAATATATGTAGTGGGCTTCACAAGAGGAAAACGGAGACACATCACCTTGAAGTGCACCCACTCGACTATTAAGAGGGTACTTAAGGCATTGGTGATACGAAGAAGTAACCTCCGCGTGCAGGGGGAGCCATGGTCTACTCATCAACGCGTTGTAGGAGGTGTCTTGTGAGACAACCATGAACATGGTGCTGGAAACCAGGTTTCCAAACTAGGTATTTCTGTGGATCTATCCAACCATTATCTATTTTTTCCTATCATATCCATGATTTTTTAGTTTATAGGGACTCATATCATCCTAAAACAACCCCATATTTCAATGTTTTTGGGACAGATTAAAGTTAATCCTTAACCCTATGTCAACAAGACAATGAAGTGACTTCACGCCAAAGAAATGAAAAATAATGTACTGTGGGAGGATATTCCACTATATGGGAGAGCCTTCATCATCTCTAGAAAAAGAGATAATGGACTGTCATTTATCATGCTTGATTGCCTCATCATGGAAGGATTTTGCAGCTGCTACCTCCATCTCAAACTAAAGTGGGGTTCTTAAGGCCTCGACAAGGGCTTCACACATATCTGTTGATAGGAGAAGAGCCTCAAGGATAGAGAATCTCACAAGAATGCTGTATAGATGCTTAAAGATATCATAATTTCATTCCAAGAATGAACTTCTGCTTACAAGTGTTCGTTCTATGGAAGGAGGTATAACAGACCCTTTTGGTTGAATGGCAACTGACTAGTATTGGGAATGTCCAACTAATCGCTAGTTTTAATGCATGGATCAACTACTAAAAGAGGGATAGATTACATAGACTGATCCAAAACAGAACATGCATGATCATAGCATGATCTCGGTGGCTCTTCCTGATCAAGTAACATAAACGGTGGTGAAGGTGGACCTAGTGAAACCCGATGAGAAGGTTGCACATGTTGAGATCTACGCTGGGCCTATTTTTGGGTTGTGGTGGCATGCACAGCCTGGCTAAAAGCACATATCAAGGAATTTTGATGACTCACATAACCATGGCTCCGTCAATGCTGGTGACTTCTGGGGATGTTGGGAGGATCTGTCTGGCGCTTCTTATTGTCAGGAATAATATAGGGGTTTTCTAGCTCCATGGTGCTAACTGAAGCATACCCTAGGTTTTCACTCATATAATCCTCCATCGTTGGATGGAGTCTAGGGGAATCTTCCAACTATAGGGTAATGAAATCACCGAGAGTACAGGATAATGATGGTATCGGTGGGGGATTGTTTTCCCTTACGTTGCTGATGCCTGTCCTTTTAAGAAGAGGAAGACTGATATGTTGACTCATAAGTAGTGGATGCGGGTGGTGCGGAGACTTTTGAAGGCTCAGGTCGATTCATATGTGAATTTATAATACCATGAGAATATGATAATACCTTATAAGCCATCCAATATTCATATTTTTGAGACACATGGTTAGGAACCTACTACCAATCACCCTTGCTGTCATAAACGCTATCAGGATGTATGAATACGCATGCCACTAGTGTCGGGGCTGGGCCTAACCTGACAATGTTGTTATCAAACTGGTCTTGAAGACAGTATTTAAACATATAGCACTACTTGAGGGTGTCCCCTAGGATCTGGTGATGGGGGTAGCAATTAGGGAGACTATTGAGATCTTCCCCTTCAGGACTTCTGCATTCTGATAATTGTAGGATTCCTTGTTCTATGGTTTATTTGAAATAATCAAGGACTTGATCCTTGTTAATTGAGTAGGTATGGTACCTTCTATCCAAGAAGGGGGCTTTGAGAGCCTATCCATCCCGAGGGATGTAGGATCATACTGAGGAGGTAGAGCCTTATTTTATTTCCTAGGTGGCTGCAACATGTTACGCGGGGGTGCCTACTAATTCTGAGCTAGGTGCTGCTAGGACAGAGGTTTCTCCTATGGTGGTGGACCTCGGCAAGGCTATGAAGGTGGATCCACTTGTAATAAATCCAACTTCCTAGGGCCTCTACTTGTGCTACCGCGATGGGATCAGCCTTAGTGGTGCTTCTCGCGGGAATAACATGAGGCAACAGACATGTCTGGTTGGCTTGCTGTAAGGCTTCCTCCAGACGTTAGGCTTTGTTAGAGAAATACCAAAATCCCCATAGGGTGTTATGTGTGATGAGAAAGGTGACCAGTTCAGTCTTGACATTCCCCACACACATTGTTCGTTGTTTTTCCTAAGTTAGCTGCATATATAGGGAGTAGTTGAGGCCTTTGCACTGGGTGACAATGTTTGTGACACGCTCGTCAGAAATTTTCTTGCACTTGAAGAGGTCTTCAATACTCGTCTTCTAGGTGGTCGAGTTAAACTATTACATAAGTTGCCTACTAAGATCCTCTTATCCAGCTACTAACCTAATGGGTACCTAGCATTACCAGACAAACATGGTCCCATCCAATTTTTGTACAAAACACAAGAGTTTGGTGACCTCCTACTGCACTAGAGTTCTCGACATGGGTCCACACCTTGAGATGAATTGGTCTAGATGTTGGAGAGGATTTTTTGTTCTGTTATAGTGGTAAAAGTCTGGGGTTTTGAAATCAAAGGGTTCTGGCATATCTTCCACCATTTCCAGATATGGATTTCCATTAGGATGGATTTCCAGCTATCGAGTTTCCAAATCCTTGAGGCGGGAAATGAGCACTGTCATTGGATCATCTGGGTGAGGATTTATATCTTGGTGAGGGTCTCTAACCACTAGTGCATTGGTAAGTTCTTAAACATGATAAGAATGACCAACAGCTCGGGGAGAGGTTGGAGGGACGACCTATGAGACTGCTGGGGGAACAACCTGCATAGCAGCTGGGGGAACCTTAGTTGGGTCTTGATGAGGTTTATAATGAAATTCAGGTTGATTTGGAAAATCATATTGTTTACTCTTTCCATAAACCCTAACATCCACCCTTTTTAGGTGGTCATGATAGTCATGGTCACCCAGAGGCAACTCGCTGGGGAGAGTGTGTACCTACCCCTACTCCCTCAGTCAAGGGTTACAATAGTCTGGTCTCCACTCTGTAGCACGTTCAGCGAGGAGGCCATCGACCATATTTTTATGTTCTACGAGCTGTCGATGTGACATGGCCTTTTGGAGGTCATCTTCCATATTTTTCACTGATCTATCTAGGTTAGAGGGTTTGACAGCCCCAAGATTCTCTTTTCCCTTATTATAATTCTGATTGAGGGATAATGAATCGGTAGGTATTGGAAGACCCAGTAAATTTCTTTGCTGGCAAGTAATCCTTCCCAATAGATCCAATAGGTGTGGAACTCCCCTGAGGGTAATTTCTCTTCAAGGAGCTATATCTTGTTCTCTCTATCTAATAGGTCATCTATGTTGACCGCAAATGTGTCTAATTAAATATCCTAAATATCCCCTCGAAATTCGGGCTGGTTACAGATAGATTTGAATTGAAGGGTTGCATACTGCCCCCAACCGCAAATCTAGATATGGGGGGAAGCCTCCTTGATAATTCTACTAGTCACATTAATGATCCGAATGCATCATTACTGGAGGGCCTAATGGGGACCATGTGAATCAGGGCACTAGGCCATATGGAGCACAACCAAGTCGAGTATATGAAATTGTTGGAAAATATATTCAAAGTGTTCTTGAATCTTTGGGTAATCCACCCTCAAATAACAAAGATGGAACTGTATCACCCATTGGGTTTGACAAAATAACGTGACCTCCTCCAGGGTAAGAGGTTTTGGCGCACTAATGGCCGCAATTTCAGCTGGCCAGAACATCTCTGGGAAATGATCCACTGCAAGGATGTCCCACAAGCATCTCAGATCAGACTAAGGGCTCAGCCATTGGTTGCCCCATCCATTGATTGGTTGTGACTGAGGGACCAGTAACGACACTGAAGAGGACCACTAAGATGGTAGACTAGCCAGTGGAGAATATAGAGAGCGAGAAGACAAACCACCACATCTTGGGATGTCTTTAGAAGAACGAAACGAATGAGCCATCTCATCCTAGTAAGACATAATATCAACCAAAACTTCCCACGTAGGGTATGTGGCTTCTGAAGACTATTCATGTTGTTGTTCATCCTCTATTGGACCCCAGAAAAACTCTCTGTGAACTCTGGTTGAGGTAGAGAATGGTCATGTTGATGATTGGGAAGATTTCATAGCCAGGCCCTAGAAAGAGTCCAAATCTTCCTCCTCCTGGATGTATCTCCGGAGGTAGGTAGTAATCTGGTGGACCTCACATTCTTGGAGGATGAGGCTTATGCACCTTTTTCTTACCCCATCCCTTGAAATAGAGGATTGAGGTGAAAGTTCCATTACTGAATCACATTTAACCTCATAATCCTAAAAGCAGACATGTTTAATCACGATATGACATTTCTCAGCATCTTCTATTGGTAGTGGGGAACCACCCTCATGCCCTAGGATGGTTCTTTAAGATAGGTTTGGTTATTGTCATAAGGAGGACCTTCGGTCGAACTAGTGCTGAGGTGGAGAGGACTTTTGCCTTGGTGAGTCGGGGTGCGAGAAGCACCCAGACAAATATCAAAATGAACATGTGGAGGGCCTTTGTGTTTGCTGGATGGCATGAAAAGAGAATCCCCTTGAGAGATGTTAAAGATGGTAGGACCTTCGCTAGAGCTAGTTGGAGCATGAACAGTACTTCCATGCTTGTTTCCCTTAACAGTGACGGTACCGAGAGGGACTTGGTGCTGGTCGAGCTGAACATAGTGAAGACCTCCACATTAGACGTCAACGAAGGGGGGAAGACCTCTGCTTCTCTAATTTCTGGGATGATGAGGACCTTCGTTAGTTGAAATAAGAACATGTGGAAGAACCCCACACTGGTGGTTGACCGGTCGAGGAGGATCGTCACATCAGCGACCTGCAACATGAGTAGTGGCTTCATACCTAGGATCACAGGTGCGAAAGAAACATACATGATGAATATCAGTGTGATAGGAAGGGCCTTCACACAGATTTATGGTGGCATGGGGAGGACCCATGCACCGATATTGGTAGTGGGGAGGACCTGCACTATCATTGGTGGTGGTGCTGGGAGGACCTCCATACTGGATGTCATCGCCACAGGTCGGCCCAAAATTGGAGCTACCTTTGTCAGCGACCAAGAGAGTCATCCCAACCTGCCCGTGGGGAAGTTGGGCCTCAATACGGGTCAAAAATATGATTTCCCCTATTCAGAATAAATGGGGAATTGATGGTATATGTTGGATATGGAACATTCTACTGTAGTCATTGAAAATGATTCCCCCTGGCGGGCATCCTCCTCAGCTCGCACCCGACATTGGCGTTGAGTTAATCGGAATAGGGCCGGTGGTGTAGGAGTATAACTCACCTGCTCCTCTACTTGTGGGTCTGGGTGGTGGGATGACGTGGCCTCATGGAATCCCTCTATGGTGGCCCCTAGGATGGTACCATAGTTGGGCTTGCCCAAACATCCCTCACCTCTTTGGCGTAAGTGAGCGAGTCGTCAAAGCATTCCAAGGAGAGGCTCCTAAAAAGGTTGTAGGTAAAAGTGGGTAGTAGTGGCTCCCAGTGTAGAGCTTGGGGGCAATATAAACATCAATGAAAAGAAGCCTCTAGATCTTTTTAGGCCATATCCCAAGTTGGAATAATCCCTTCTTCCTCGTATCGTCGGACAAGGTCATTAATCAGCCTCCTCTGAACGAGTTCAGATAGTGAGATGGGTCATGGGAACTCAACAGTCCTAGATGTGGAGGCCTTCATAGGAGAGATGGGGTCACATGGGATTTTTGTGTTGTTGTTTCCCCAGCCCCAACATCGGTGGTTGGGTGGTGATTGTTTTCTTATAACATCATCTTGGGTCCTGCAATGAAGATAGATTAACCATTAGCATTGAAAGGATGAAAGTGATGTTCAGTGCCCCAACACTGTTACATATCCCATGATTGGTAAGAAGTATCCATGCTGAAAAAGTCACAGACCAGGATTTCCAATGTTAAACTGTCCCAATATTTGGTGAGTTTCACGCCTGGCCCACTATTAGCATGGCGGGACCTAGCACAGGATAACTGGTTCTGGTGAAACGCTTATCCACTGATGTCTCGAATGCTACTAATATCTATATTAAGGAGATTAAATTCATGTCTAGTTCACCATTTCTATTTTTGAGGCTTTCACTGGGGTGCACATCTGCCTGTGGAGGATTCACTGATTGTTGCCCCGCATTCTCACTTTCCAAAGGTGGGAGACATTTGTCACTTATTTTGGCAATTTCTCTCCTTGAACAAAATGGGATGATGGGATGTTAGTTTCTACTTCCATGTATTCTTCCTATGAAATCATTACCTAGGTCGGTTATCCCTTAAAGATTATGATGTTGTTTGTGAAACTCTTCCCTGGTTCCGTATCTTTATGGATGCCTGTTAATTACACTTCTTCTTTTAGGAAATTCTAATGGGTCATGTCTGGGAAACATCCTTTGATCATGGGAATAGTCACATTGGACATCCCTAGAATGTATAGATACTGAAACACTAATATGTTTGGGTTTATTCCCCTTATGATAGAGATTATTTAGGGCGCTGAAGCCTAAGGCATCCGACAACAAGTTTGGGGAATTATATGCCCTAGGCATGTCCCTGAGATTTTCCTCATCTTCCCATGTTTGACATAGGGTATGTCATGAGTTTAACATATATCGGAGATAGATTAGATAGATTGGAACACTAATAGGAGTAGATCAGGTGGGTACAGCCCCCAAGAGGTAGCACCTAAGGGGTTTAATGGATGTGTGGTTCAAAATTTCTAATGAGGATGGATATGAGGATGCTTGGATCCATATAATGGGGACTCCAGGGTTTACCGTTAAATGGGATTGATTCTTATAAAGGTTTCCTATGTACTCTGTCAAGGAGACTGGGATCAAAACCCACGTAGTTCGAATGGGTGATGAATCAGGGTGTACAAAAAGGACAATGACCTGGAGACATGCTTGGTCTTATTCATAGATAGAATCCCATCTCAAGAGGGACACTCTTGGTTAGATGGTTATGGATATTGTGGGTCTTATGCATGGTTTGTTTCCTAGGTGTCGTAAGTAGAAACTATGTGATGAATAGAATGATCTCATTGGGATGTGGCAGCCCGGTTAAGGATCAGGATGGATAATGGAAGGTTGAATGATGTCTGTAGTTAATTAGATGAAACCATTGTGAAGGAGACGGTAGTGTTGGCATTGAACCTCGTAGGGGCTTCAAACATATCCACATGGAAGGGAATCAAAGTCCACGTAGTTCGATGGGGTGATTGGACACCTGAGGTGGTGGACCGTGAGAATTGATGCATGGATGGGACATGTTGAAAGTAGAACCTTTGGGTTGGGACATGACCTGCTCAAAACACAAAGGCTCAAGGGAGAGACCAAGATGAGACATGAGTGATAGTCTTGAAAATCAGGGATGCTTCTTATGCATCCATATAGTTGGTAATCGAAGTCCATGTAGTTTGGGATGTGTCATGGAATCAGGGTGTATGTATAGAATAGTAACCCCACAACATGTTGGGGGTTACACGTGGTTAGCGGCCTTAGAGTTGGTCTGACACCATTAAGGGGAGGACCATGGTTGGGGGTCCCAGCAAAGGGGACACCGATGTTTACCAATTTTTGAGGATAAACCTTAGGGATGCTTCCTACGTACCATGTCTAGGAGACACGGATAAAAATCCATGTAGTTTTAATGGGTTTACCAAGAGTTTGGGGTTGAACCTCAGAGAGGATTCCTATGTACCATGTCTAGGAGACATTGATCAAAACCCACATAGTTCAAATGGGTTTACCATTGTTTGGGTTTGAACCTCATGGAGGCTTCCTACGTACCCTTTCTTGGAGAAAATGATCAAGACCCATGTAGTTCGAATTGGTTTACCACTGTTTGGTGTTGAACCTTAGGGAGGCTTCCTACGTACCCTATCTAGGATACAAAAATCAAAACCCACATAGAAGGAATGGGTTTACCAGTGTTTGGGGTTAAACCTCATGGAGGCTTCCTACATACCCTTCCTATGAGATAGGGATCAAAACCCACATAGTTCAAAATCATACAGTTTAATGTCATGCATGAAGAAATGGGAATACAATTTAATGTCATGTTGGATGAGGGTGAACCAACATTTTGGTCAGGACCAATGGGTGTTGGGCTTGAACCTCGGGGAGGCTTCCAACATACCTTTCTTAGAGAGGGAAAGGACAAAAGCCCATGTATTTCAGGATGGGGGGCTAAGAGATTACAAGCTAAGGAGGCCTAGGAAGGAGATCATGGTCGATGTTTTCTCTAAGCCCGCGTGAGTCAGGCTAGGTGTGAAAAACAAGAGGTAGTAGAGACCTGAAGATCAGGTTGTAAAAGGTGAATCCATGAGGAATAAAGTGGGGCTTATGCATGTTTAGAACCCAGGGAGATGAAGATTTGAAAATTACCTAAATATGGAGGCTTGATGGAGATAAATCCTAAAGGGATGGGGATGGGGTATCATGTCCCCTTTTCCCATATCTCCTCTGGTCTTCACGCATGGAATAATAGAGGAGGATCATGTATGCTACCTCCTATAAGAAAGGCTAGGGTCTTACACCACGATGGTTTCCCCCCGTAGATAGATGTTGTTCCATGAAAGGAGGATCTCATTCCATGTGAGGAAGATCTCACTCATGTGGAGACCAATGAGATGGAAAAGGTCTAATATGAGGAACCCCATGTATATTTTATGGGGTGAGGCCACAATTTAATGTCATGTACTGAGGACGATGTTGCTTGGCAGTTTAAAATCTTACAGCTCAGACGATGATGATTCACTCCTCACCCCTAGGAAATACATACCAAATTTTCACCCACTCATGGGGAAGGGAAGGCATCATCAATTCCATAAAGAGGTGAGGTTATGGAGTTATCCATTGAGGGGATCACGTTATCATGGCTATGTGAATAAGCAATATCCATTAACGTGACTATGTGAAGAAGCATGAGGTTATGAAATTTAACATACAACACCACCCAAGGGACCTTGAAATCACTTCTTACAATCTTATACGTCCATAAAAGTGACGGATTAATGATTTAATACGGGTCACAGTAAGGGACCTTGCGATGCTCTAGTGCTCCGTAGTGTGGATAAACTCTACGAAGGGGTATTCTTTGTGATGTGGGGTAGCCTAGCCTAGGCATGGAGTATACATGCATATAATGAGTGCTTCACAAAGTGGGTGTTCTTTCATGGAGTATGACTTTGCAGAGCATGGGTTCCTTGAAAAGTGCAAGATTGTGAAGAAATATACTTTGCGAAGCACAGTGATCCTGCCTTAGCATCGGTTCCACATGTTCATGGAAGCTACTTCTTAAAGCATGAGTGCTCTGCAAAGATCTGAGTTCCCTTAGAGAGATCCTTCATTTGTGATGGCCCGTGGGCTTCGAGAAGGGAATCCCTACTTTAAGAGGGTTAGTATTTGAGCTAAGGAAAAGGTATTTAATAATTCTAAAATACCTTGAAGAGGTGATTTTCATAATGTTTCATAGAGCTTAAGGTGCTTCATAATTTAAGAGCCGAGAAGGATAAAGGTTGGGGTATCTGTCCTCCAGGTCTGAGGGAAGCCTAGTATTTCTAGGTAAGAGGAATCAAGAGCTATAATAACTCATTATGAAGCCATGTAGCTCTTTGCAGTCAGAAGTGGATGGCTTCATGTTTGTTGTAACAGATGATTCAACCATCACCCCCTCCATAGCGCATAGGCCTCCTTAATTCCCTCTGAGACACTCGTAGAGGCTTCTGTAAATTTCCAAGGGATTGAAGAGGCGATATGATTCCCTCCATGGTGAAAATATTTCTGTCATTTTCATCATAAATTCAGAGTCTTCCGCCAATTTTACTCTATGGTGATCAAATAGGGGGATGTGGCTTTGTGTTGTCCATGGTGTTGGGGGACTCTACGAAGGTGCTTTGTGAAAAAGCTCATTTGGCAATGGTGTTCTCTCTGCATATATTTTCTCTTCACATATTTTGGATTCAACAACGTTCAACTTTTTAAAGACTCATAAATACTATAAGTTGGGTTTCTCTATCTATATTCTCAACGGGTAGGGAATGAGATATTGGGACTCTATCATGCAAGAGAAGTGAGATGAAGATCTTACCTGGACTTCTTTGAAAAAAATACTAAATCAGTAGTTTTACCCTTAGATGTTACATGCGGTGAAGGATCAAGGTTTCATACCCTTGGAACAAAGGGGGCATACTATTCTAGATTATTACACCTATTTTCCTGAGTTGGTGTATCTAGCACTTGAGATAGTCACTATTTAGTACCTAAAGGGTCAAAGGTTTGAGTTGTGAATACAGACATATATTCGGTGAATATCAATTATAATGTGTCTTCAAATATTCATGGAGGTAGTCAAAAAAGTATTTTTGGATAATGTAGGTATATCTAGAAAAACTATTTTGGGTGGGGCTTCATTTAGTGTTGTTTTAGCTTGTGTGTGTCTTCTAACTAGAAAAGGAAGTGCAAGGGTGTTCAATTTTCTTCAGGACCAGTTCCAAGGGCTTCATGTGGATTGAAAAAGTTTTTCTTCTACATGTGTGGATAGAGTGGTTGTATGAAGCCTAAATGTGTAGACTCTCTTAATAATTTTCATCATTGTGGATATCCTGGTAAACAAAATATTATTTTGTGAAAGGATATCCTAGGTTAGTAAGGCTGGATACACTCCCACAAAGGGTTCATAGGTTTATACTGATACTTAAAATAGTGTAGTGTCTAATACTCATTCCAAGGGGGATGGTCATGCGGCTAATATAGTATGGATTTATGTGATTGATTTTTCACCAGAGAAATCTAATGAACAACCATTTACTATTATAGTTATGGTGTTTATTTCATCACCTATGTTTCTATCTATGTTTGATATAGGTTCTACTAATTATTTTATATCTTCAAAGTTAGTTAATGTGTTGAGATTATATTCAGAACTTATTCAATATTTTTATTATTTTTCTAATCATTTTTTAAAGAGATGCAAACAAGGTTTCAAGTGTCTTATGTTTTGGGTGATGATATTAGACTACGTGGTGACATTAGACTTTTTATTTCTCAATATTAGCATTTACAACCTGATACTTGGCATGGATTGGATGATCCATGTTAAGGCCTATATATACTATTATCATCATTAGGTTTATTTTTTATATTATGAATGTTTTTATCATGTATTTTAGGGTGAGTGGGACTCTATATTGGGATGGGTAGAGCATGTTGTTCCTTATAATGGGGTAATCTCAGGACAATTTTCATAGATTTGTCTTGATGAAATTAATAATTTTTTGGGAATATTGGTCCCTACAGTGGTGAGTGCATACCTTATGTTCTTTCTGGATGATTTTTATGGTTTAAAATTATAGAGAAAGGTTTATTTTACTATGTACACACTCCCTAGTATGATGCCCATTTCAATGCCATCATATCAAATGGGACCTACCGAGTTAGTCAAAGTTAATGTCCAACATGAGGAACTATATGATATGGGATTTATACATCCTATCATTTCAACATGGGCTTCGCATATCCTACTTTCTTAAAAGGTATATGAGAGACACATACTTTGTGTGGATTACTGAAAGATAAATTGGATGGTAATAAAGAAAAAATATTTTTTCCTAGGATTGATGATCTATTTGAATAACATAAAGGGTCATATTGGGTTATAGTTATTGACATTCAGTCAGGGTACCACCAATTTAAATTATGAGAAGTGGATATACATATGAAAACATTTCAGAGATGGTATGGCCATTTCGAGTTCCTGTTTATGTGATTTGATCTAACTAACAATATTGGGGTATTTATGGCTTTGATCAATGGAATACTTCATCAGTTCATGGACTCTTTTGTTGTTTTTTTCATGGATGATATTTTGGTGTACACCTAGTTAGATGAGGAGCATATGGGCCATTAGGATATAATTTTTTAAACCATGAAAGGGAACTGTCTATATGGTAACAATTAAATGTGTGAGTTTTTTATCCATGAAGTGAAATATCTGGGGTCATGTCATATTTGATAGGAAAATATTAGGGGTTCTTGAAAAGACACATGAATTTATGTCCTAGGATTAGCCCAAAAATATTTTTTCAATAAAAAATTCTTGGGTTTGGATAGTTACTATTGGAGGTATATTTATAATTTCTCCAGGATTGAATATTTAATGACAGGTTTAACCCATAAGGGTGTAAAATTTTAATAGAATTAAAAATACTAGAGATCCTTTGTTGAAAATAATGAGGGGGTAACTTCAGAACCCATTTTTATTATTCTAGAACTGGTTTTGGGTTGTGATATTTTCCTCGATTCTTCTTTGGTTGGTGTCTTGATGGAGGGGAAATAGGAGGTGGTCTATGGATCTCACTAGTTACAACATCATGGGAAGAACTATCCTACCCATTATCTTGAGTTGATAACGGTTGTTCATGCTCTCAATAATTAGTGTCACTATCTCTATGAGGAGCAGTCTATAGTCCATTCCAATTATGATATCATGAAATATATTTTTACTCATAGGGATCTGAATATGATAATTAGATTCTAGGTGAAGTATGTTAAGAATTTTTATTGTTTTATTTCATACACTCATGGGAAATGGAATATAGTTTTCGACGCATTGATCAGAAAATTGCTGACCCAATCCTTTATGGAATCCATTTAGGAGAGGTATCTGATGATTTTGATTCATGAGATGATATCGGGATTAAAAGAGGTTACTAGAAAAGTGTTCTTGGTATCTATTGAATATGAATCATCTTTCGATGACTGAGTTCTGTTTGAGTAGGTGATAGACACTGAGTTCCAATGATTGGGAAAATGTTTTTATAATGAAGAGAACTTTGGTGAGTGGTATCAGTCTCTTAGTGGAGCATCATGCTTCTTCAACAGGTTGGTTGTTTTTTTATCTCTGAATAAAGAGTTGATGGATAGTGTACCTTGGTCTTATTGGTATGTATATCATGTGGCTACCCAGATGTATTATGACTTCTGATGTCATTTTTGGTGGTAGGGGATGATGTAGTCTATTGAAGACATTTTATCATGGTATCTCATTTGTTATAAAGTTAATGTGGATCAATATAAACCCACTAGTTTGTTACAACCTTTTCCCATTTAAGTAAGAATGTGGGATGAGAATCCCATAGATTACATCACTGATTTTCTATAGAATACTAGTGGGAAGGATTCGATTTGTGTGATCATTTATTGAATTATGAAATTGGATCATTTCTTACCTGTCACGAAGAAGAAAAAAGTGGAACATTATTATATAATTATACATATTATTGATTGTGATACTTCATGGTGTTCCCTATATGATTATTTATGAAAATATCCTGAGGTTCACATCTAGGATCTAGAAAAGTTTTCAAGAGGCAATGGGTCCCCAGTTCAAGTTAAGAATGGATTATTATAAAAAATGGATATCCAGACAGGGAGATATATCCATGTTCTTGATAATATGCTTTGGGATTGTTTTTTTTTATTTTGGTGGATCATGGAAAAAAAATTTCCACTGTATGAATTTTCCTATAAAAATAGTTATTAGGATTCGACAAATATAGAGCCCTTTTATGTATCATATGGCTGGATATGTAGATCTATCTTATGCTGGGAAGAGTTTGGGGAGCTATCCTTGTATGTGCTAAGTATCACTCAAGAGACGATGGAAAAGGTTCAATTTACCTAGGTGAGGTTGGTCAAAAAATAAATCCATCATAAATCTTATGCGGGTCACATGTATTGGAAACCAGAGTTTGAGGTTAGTGATCTGGTTTTTCTTAGAGTTTCACTGTTCTTGGTACATCATTGTTTGTGTAAGTAGGGTATTTTGGAATAGATGTTTATTATCCCCTTTAAGATCGTGGAGATATGAAGAAAGGTGGAATATATACTAGACTTACCATTTTGTATGACATCAATCCACAATGTCTTTCATATTTCCTAGTTGATGGGGTAACACCCAGATCTTTCCCATATGATTTAATAGAAGGATGTGGATGTTGAGAACAATACAACCACTATTGAGAAACCAATTCATATTTTTGATCTCTAGGATAAGGTACTAAAAAGTAAAATGTTTCCCTTCCAGGTAATGTTGTAGTTTTGATGGGATAACCAGAATATGTGGGAGTAATAATCACTGATGAGGTAGTAGTTTCTTATTTTTGTGATTTTGGAATATTTATCACTTTCTTGGGGCATAAATTCTTTATGGTGGGGATATTGTAACATTTATATTCATTCTTATAGGTACTTCTTGACCATTTTTTGATTGTTCCTTGTACAGTTTTTTTGGTCATTTGGAGGTTTTAGTAAAAAAAAATTATCACTTGGGGATGTGAACGGTTGTTTCAAGATTACGGAAAATAGTGTTGTTTAGCCAAGGAAACTATGTGGCTAGGGATGACCTGCTGTAAGGGGTGCATGAATTTTTCAAACCATTCACCCCAAAGAAGATGGGTTATACATAGGTGGTATATGGTTAAGGTGATCATATGACCAAACCATCCACATAAAATAGGATCTATATATAGGGCATAAAATTAAGGTTCAAAATTATTCCTAGCCATGAAACCTCTCATGCAATCCATTTTCATGAACTTTTAATGATCTTAATTTTTAATTAAAAATACCTAATACCCTGGTTTTACGTCTAATGAACACCTAATAAATTATTAGATCAACTTAATCCTTCCCAAGTGGTCTAGATATTTCGATCTTGGAATTATAGGAATATATTCTTCATTATTGATGGATCGACTCAAGGTATGTTGCATTTTGATCCAGTAGCTCTTTTTCTTCATAGACTCTCAATGGATCCCTTACAATATTTTATTGTGAAACCCAAAGTGGATGTTTGTATGATATAATGTTTTTTACATAGGATTTATTTATTTCATAAGGATTTAGGAACATTAGGATGTGATATACTCTTCCCCAGTCACTGTAATCGAATGTTAATATTTGTACCTCCATTCTTAAGGTAAGTGTTACAATGTAATGGGTTAATTTTATTAATATATTATTGTTATTGAATAAAATTATTTTATTTATTCATTTAATTGAAGTTATTTTTGATTTAAAAGTATTTATTGTAATGATATGCATTGTTAAATGGGGTTTCCTTTAAAAATACATTTTTTCACATGAAGTGTTTCATTAAATGCTTGAACGACGGTTTTGATTTGGAAATGGGTTTTCAAGCACTAAAGGAGATTTTTTTGGATTTTATAATGTTTTCTAAATTGTCAGTGTTATTTATAATTGTATTTTTAAAAACATGGAACATTGGGAACCTTTAGTGTATTGAGAAAAGGATATAAGTAACCCTAGTGTGTGTGGCAGCAATAGTTGTTACATTTTTTTGTATCAAAAAACTATGGAAAGTCTCAATATCTATTAGTACCAAAAAATGTCTATTTTAGAATTATTTTATGAATAGTATATATTTATATAGTCTAGGGCCTAATGGATATTTCTTTTCCATTTATTATCTATTTATTGCATGATTGATTTTTTATTGATAGTTTCTCACTTTTTTTTCACATGAGGTAGTATCACATAGTTTCTCATTATGAATTCATTCATGGATATGTGTTCACTTGCTTTTGATCTAGATCTCAATTGTGCCTCAATCACTTGGATGCACTCATCTCTTATCTCGGTCCTCCTTCTAGGGTTTCTCCCTCCCTTTGGCAGCAATGGAGACTCTGGTTTGTTTCCTTTTGATTCTCCCCCTTTCCCGCTTGATCATCTTTTTGTGATCTTACTTCTTCTCAATCGTTTCACTTAGGGTTTACTCCCCCTAAATTCCCTCTACTACATGTCACTTTGACTTTATTCTAGGATATCTCCTTCGTAATCTGACCTTGAGCTCCACCGCCCCTATCCAGGTCAGATCTGGAATGATGGGGACTCTGAGATTTTGGGTTTATCGGATAGGCAGTTGTGGATTTCTCAGCACACGTCTCTCCTTCCTTAGGGATTCAGACCCTATTTCATCTTTATTTTTGTTATTTATAGGATTTCTTACCCTCTACTTCTTTCAGTCCTACCTTCTTTAGGCTTTCAATCCCATTTTGTCCCCCTCTTATCTTGATGAATTTGTCCTAACATTCAGTTTTGTTGGAGTGTTTTTGATTGTTTTTGGTTTCTCTTTCTATAGAAGGTTTGACGCACCAGTGGCTGCCCGGTGGCTTGCTGTGGGTGTCCCTCTTCTCTCCCTTATTTGGCCTCCATGACCACTACACCCTTCCAGTTTGGTCAGGTGTGATGGTCCATAGGAGGTTTTGGGTGTGTGGTGTTTTGTGGTGGTGGGTTCCCTGTGGTTTAGGAGAGGATCTTCTGGTTTGTGTATCGATTCAGCATTGGAAAATGGACTTCAGTGGTGTGGGAAGGTTTTGTGATGACTAGATGGCCGTATAGTCGTATGTTAGATTGGTCCAGTCGACAACGTTACTGAGGATGGAGATTTTCATATATGTTTTCAGCTTAGGCGGTTTTTTGGTCTCTGTCGACGGTGTCTGTTTTAGGTCATGGACGTCGGGGAGATGATGACAGTGACAAGATGACAATGGTGACATGACGATGTGTTGGTGGGGTCATTGATTAGAAGGTGACATCACGATGGCATAACGGTGATGTGGTCCTCAATGGAGTTTCCCGAGCAGCACATTTCCTCAGTTGAAGTGGGATTTGTGAGATTTTCTATTCGAAATGTATCATTTGATTTTTTAAATAGGGTGAAATTGACTGTCTTGGCGTGGTGGATGGTTCTATGTTTTTTTTTTTGAAATTGGAAGCTGTAATGTGGAATGTGTGTTTGTGAGGATTTTTCTTCTACTAGAGAACGTTATGTAGGTTCTTAGCTACCCTCAAAGTGGTTTTCAATAATATATAAAAAATGTAATGTGTGTTCATGTTAATATGTTAGGGTGATTGGATATGATTTATTGTTTAATAACTTATTATTATCATATTACTATATTTTTTAATATTAAAGGATTTTATGAAAACCAAGTAAATGATTTACAAACAATATTAGATTTATGAAAATACTTGGTAAATTTATTATTAAAAGCTAGAACTACTGTATTCTTGTTATTATCCCTTGTATAGACTATGTGTTGTTATCTTATTAGGATTTGTGCTCAAACCCTACTTTTTTACTCTGGGTAGTTATAGATGTTGCATTATAGGATCTAGGTACATAGAAAGTCATAATGTAACATGTTGGTTTCTCTCCTCATCACATCCATCGATGTCGGATGGGTTGGAGGTGATGGTTAGTCACATGGAGACTTGTTGGTATTATATTATCATACTTTAAAGTTTATCCATTTTGTCTTGGATTATACAGACCTTTGTTGTATCTATTTCTTCCTCTTTGTACACTGGTTGTATGTGTTGCTTTTTATACTCAATATTGGTTTCTACTATCTTTGGTGTACCTCACCACCATGTCAGACTATCTTGGTTGGTCTGTATAGTTTACATGGGTGGTTTTGTTTCAAAAAAATATTTTTTAAAAATTTATATGAAAGAGAAATATTCCAAATTAAAAAGGAAGATATAATATGGGTATCACAGGGAAACAACATTTTTAATATTTATTCAATGAATAATGGAGGAAAAGGAAATTAAACCGATGAACCACATTCATAACTAGATGATAAGAAAATATATGGCATTAAATAAAATATGAGCACATAATTTACTCAAAAGGAATCTGGAATATAAAAAATAATGAAAGAAATGATAGTGTAACATAAATACTTTTCCAAGTTGGTATCTCCTTAATTATAATCCCCATGAATGAATAACATTAGATGAAGCATTAAATATTATGAACAAAAGGATAATCATGATATAACATATCAAATGGGTAGATGATACACCTTAAAAATAAGGTAGGTTTGTAGAATAACATATACCCCGAGAAGATAATTTGAAATGAAAAACCCTTATAATGAATAAAATGATGAAGTGGGAATTTAATGTGCCCCAGGCTAGATTGACCACTGAGAGGGGAGGGGTAAATTTGTGGTTTATTTTCCATTTTACAAAATTTTTCTTTAAAATTAAACCTAAGTGGAAAATTAGGGTCTCGATCCACTCTTCTTGTGTCTCTTAGCCTTACCTCAAATAATGAAGTAAATATAAAGGAACATAACACAAATATTTACAAAGTTTTCTATAAAGATATATTATATTCCATTTTGGTTATTCCCCTAAACATAGATTATCCACTATAATATCATTTCAGCGATTACAATGGTCAATTTTTAATCAAACTACATCTTTCCAAAATACTCATAGGAGGTTATTTATTCTACATCCCACAGTGTTACAAGAATCCACACCATCCAACTCCAAAATTTGTACAAGAGTTTTCTAATCCCGGATAAAATAAGGGACATATGCTCTAGATCCAATTGAAGACTTCTGCCATTATTCAAGTTTTATCCACTTCAGGATGATCTCTTCATATTTCTCCACAATCTCATTGAGTCACAATTTCTTGTGTACCAGTTCATTTACCTTTTCATATTACTGGTCTTTCTCGATAAACTCTAATAACCAAAATTTGATTAGTTGACTTAGAGAAACAAATTATTAGGCTATGATTCTTTCAGTTCAAAGTCTAGGCCATAATTATTGTTTGATAATAGTTCGCACAAATTCTTCCTTCATTATTTATTCAAGAATAACTTTCAATAACTCAATATTATTTAATTACACATCATTTATGTTTCATGGGATTTTCAACAAGTAAATCCTAGAACATATAAGTTTCTATTTATTATTTTATGTGCTTCTTATATTTTGTTTTGATTTCTCAAATGATATTCATGTGTTCATATATGAAACACATTCTACTTTTTCTTTCAATCTTCACTCACCTCACTTAATTCTCATGCATGCATGCTATCACATTAATGTGTATCATTTTGTTCCTTCATGCTATCATATGTGCAATACAATTTCCAATTTTGTGTTTCATCACAAAAACCTTGTATTACCACACATACTATACACCCTGTGTCTATTCATGTATATAGTTGAGGTGTGTAATCCTTCACACAATATTCACACAACATTCATTCATGTTTGCATCCTTCGTAAAATCATGCATGTTTTTCATGGATTCTCTTTCATAAAAACCAGGAAGGAAACTTGTAGGAATATTGAACCAATTCGAATGTCTTAATGGAACATAGTTATTCTCAAAACTGATCGAGTGTGGAGTTCACATGTAGACTTCATTGCAGGTTCACGATTATTCATACAAACTATGGAGTTTCTTATTGCACTATCCATATTCCTTCAGGGAGATCTATTCATTGAGAAGTAATTAAAGATTTATTTTAACTTGTAAAATTATCATGGGAATCTTCTCCCTCACTCTAACAAAGGTGTGTGGATCTTCTATACCCTTTTTGATTCTTTCATGTTCATGTATGATATGTTTTCTACAAAAATGAGATCTCTTTGAATATTTTCAACCCCACTACCAGTCAATAGATTCTACTTTTATAAGGATGTATCCCTGCCCCTCACACCAACTTATATTGTCTTTTCCTGTAGTGTGCAATACTTAATCAAACACCCCTTAAATACTACTGATTCTTGGCTTTCTTAAATGCCTGAAGATATCAGTTTAATTAAATATTCACGCGACACTAAAAAAATGGTGTATTGATATTACGAACCTCATTTATGGTGATATCCTCACTAGCATGCCATGTAGATATCATGACCTTCACCTATTAGTCTCAAAATCCTCCACATCTCGCATTTCATCTACAACACACATTTTCATCTGGATGAGACATGTTCTTCAAAATCAATGCATGCATTCATGATTTTAGATCACATGCATAATTTTGGTTTGATTGAAAAACCCTCATGCTTTAAGAAGTATCTTAAAAGATGGCCCAGGATCAACCATGGTTCTTCAACTAGAGTTCTAGTGTACTGGTTTTCATCGAGGATACTAAAGGGGGGAGATGATCGATGAGATCAATCATACAGCTGAGATCAACTTATTCAGATAGTCCCTATTATATTCACTATTTTAATGATACATGAATAAAATAAAAAGTCCCATGTCCCATATCAAAAAATATAAGTAACCTCTATCTTCTTTAATAGAAAATTTGTTCCATGGCCGGGTGATAAATCTTGACCCCCTTTTGCCTCACACAGTGGCACCACTTTTACACCCTTTATCTTGTTGACTTTAAATAGAGGAGCTAAAAAGGGATACCCCTTAGGTTAGACACCTCTATTTAATTATGCCTCTAATAAAATTTACATCAAATAAACTAAATATAAAATGTATTACAAATCCACCCTCAAATAAGATCTAAACAAACTTTTTCTCAATCCTCACATATTATACATAAAAAATGTGTAAGAGTTGGTGTCCAAGAACCAACTTGTTGTAATTTGATTACATGGATATTTAATGTATTTAAATATTAAAAATCTTATTACATATTGTTCATTATTATACATGACTATGATGTAATAATTTCTGAGATTATTTGTTGCACTGGTAAGGTTATGGAAGTTCGCCAAAATTTTGAGAACCTTGAAATCAAATAACAATATTCTTAAATATAGTGCTACGGTTGGATGACGTACTATGATGGGACACATAGCTTGCAAACCATCAGGTATGAGTACTTGTAAGTAGATGATAATTCCACTCATGAAGTTTTCACTTGGTAATCTCCATGATAGAAGATTATGAGAACGGACCTACAAGTAAGAATTCTGCATGTTCTATTTTCATCAGATACTTCTATCTGTGAGCATGTGTAATGATCCTTAGACTTTAAGATTATCATTAATACCTATCACAACTAGCACACATTGATTTACTAATGAAAACCATCACACAAACATTTGGAGGGAAGTAGGGTACATTGGGTGCATCACAAGTGGCATGTTATTAATGGATAAATCGATGAAGGATTTGTAACTTTCATTTATGGAAGTCGATATCTCATCCCTTTGATTGAAATAGAAAAATTTCATGAAATTCCATGACCATGGTGTAAAAATGGGTTTATTTTAGATATTCAAAGAATGATGTATCAAACAAAAAATTTGATGACACTATCATGAAACCTACTTGATGAGATATTGCGACAAATGGATTATATTACAAAGTGAGAATTCGTATGTGGATGTCATTGTTTCAACTTTAAGTTCTTTCTCTTGGGTTCCTTTACCTGTTTCTAGATAGTACTCTTGGACTTTAAGCAATCCCACCTAATGCCAATGAGAAAAATAATCCTAGAGGGTCACATTGTAAGTGTTTCTAGTTGTCTCGGTTAAATTCTATTGTAATTTAATTAATAAATATTATTCTCAAGACAACGGAATAATTTTATTCAAGTGAAAATGATTGCATAAATGAAATAAATATTTATTCACCGTATTTTGAGTAAAATATATTTACTTATTTTATTGAAATTTTGATAAATATTGATTTAATTGTTTGTAAATAAAATATTTATTTAATAGAATAAAGTATTTATTTATTTATTCAAGGGTTCAATAAATGGAAGTGGAGTTTGAGCGAACCAAGGCCAATCCGATAGTAAAATAATTATTTGAAAGATGATAAATAATTATTTATCTAGTTGGCACAAGTTAAAATATATATGCTATTATATTATGATGTGGAATTTTATTTATAATTCTATTTTTCCCAAGATGGTGAAACCTAAATAATGATGTGGTATTATTATTAATATAATGGTTTTACTCTAAGGTTACAAATGTATTTAATTGTTGTTATGAAAATAAATATTGCAACTGAATTCCCATGTCAATAAATATACACATACTTCTATTTTTACATCTACCTAACCGCACTCCCAGTGAATTGAGAATTGTTGAGCTAAAAAATTTCTCTCTCAAATCCTATTACCGCCCCTCTCAAGAACGATATATGTTCTTCAAGGATGAAGAACGAGCAATCAAGAACGATCGATACAAGACACTCTATTCATCGTCGTAGCACCCACAAAATAAGAAGTATCGATCAGAGGCCATCATAGCATGTGTGGATAACCGCTATAGGGTTTCTAGTTTGGATCCTTGCCTGAGCAACAAGATAATACAGAAGGGCCATTCTGGATGATCAACACCATCAATGATGAAAATACCAAAGATCCAGGTATTATTTTCTTTTTGAAATTAATTAAATTAATTATAAACATGATGTGAAATATTCTAAAGGTTTTCGGCTTCTTCATTCATTATCCAATCTTTGATTATATTCCATGGAGACTAGCATTCATCATTGTATTGATCCTGGAATAATCATTGATCATGGTAAAAATCAAAGTTGGGTACCAGTCCAACCACACTTCCATTGTGCTCAGAACTTTCAGGTGGTATCAGAGCAGTTACATCAAGGTTTATAATTATTTAAATATTTCATTGATTATTTACTCATTTAATAATTTACTTTTTTCAATTCTAGTTAATCGTTCTATAAATATGAATCTCGAGATCTATTCCTCCTCTTTCATTTCTCATTCACTTTATAAAAATGATCTTTTCAATTAATTTTGATTAATATAAAATAGAGGATCTCATCCGGAGGTTCCAATGGTTCCTAGTCATACAACACCAGAACAAATGATGTGAATTTAGCAATACGCATTGTGTAGCCAAGGTTCAATACACCGGGTCTGGTCTGCCAAACCATGTTGTGTCATTAGAGTTTGTATAAGTCTTAATGACTACGTGTATTGACAAAGAATATGTGACACATAGTTTCAGGATTACACATCGTGTGGACCACTAGACATGACGTGTAGTCCCTTTAGGTTAGGGTTGGACCATGTACCCTGTACACGGCTTGCCCAGTTGGAGACTGTGTAAAGAGGAACTACACGGCGTGTGGCCCACTAGACACACCGTATACTCCAAAGATTTCTGATGTACACTCACACGCCTTTTTCCCAGGAGTGTATTTCATATGGATGGTGAAATAAAGTACATGCCATGTAGTTGGAACTACACACCATGTACTCATCCAAATTAAGTAGATTTTTTAAAATTTATTATTATTATATTATACAAACCCTTGAGACGTGTACCATCGTGTGGACGTAAAAATGAGGCACAACTCGTGGTATGTGTTATATATATATGGGTTTAATTTCACATCAGCGTAATGTTTATTTCTACTCATTGGGTTGTTTTTGAATAGTAATTAAATGGTTTGCCTCCAAGGTACAAGTTATGTATAAAGATAATTTTAAATGAATTTATTTGTTTAAAATTATGATAAATGGGAATATCAAGGATATTCAGAAAAGGGTTTAAGATAAAAGGATTGATTAATTAAATAAGATAATTAATTGATTCAAGCATGATTTATCTTAAACAATAACGATTAAATAATTGAATGATAGTTTTATTTATGTGTAAATATCATTGCATGTATCAATGATCATGAGCTAGACAAATACCTTTTTATGTGGATGGTTTATTTTAATTAATTTATTTAAATTAAATTTGTTGGCCTGTGCGACTTCTCCTCATTAATCTGTAGGCCATGCATGCCCAAGGTTTATTTTATGTAAAACCCCTTTTAATATGGGTTATAAAAAGGCATATGTAATGGATGGAACTCCAAATCTAGTGGAGGTGTTTCAAGATGAAGCTGAGATGAAACCAATCCTAGGAGATACAAAGGTGGACATGTGGAAATCTATAAACATGAACCCAAAAGGTTCAAGATGTTTCTACCCTAGGTCAGGGTTAGTTTATCAATCACTAGATAAACTAACCATTAGAAAAGCTCAATAACATGAACCTTAAATTATTTTTTTCTGTTAGCTTCACGGTTTATCATTATGGATGTGTTTTCATGACCACATAATTAATAAATTAAACAAGCATGAAATATGGAACTAAAATAAACCATACTTATGCGTAAATATTATCAAGAAATGGTTAATCACTTATGTAAGTTCCACATAATATTAACAAGCATGTGATAATAATAATAATAAATTCATTTATAAGAGATAAAAATCCCTCAAATAAAATATTAAGGTAGACCAAGCATTTCATTACTTTATTAAGGGGGAAACTCAATAAAACTATGATTTTGACCAACCCTTGTTGGGACACTTGCTTTTATACAGTAAGCCCTTACAAAAGGTTTTGGGTTGACTTAACCATATTACATAAAAAGAGTATCCTATTATATACTTGGTGTAATATTGGAGGCAAGAGTTTAGGAAATCCAAAGTCATGATTTCAGGATTGGGGAGTCCACCCAACAGATCAAGGAGCTACAAACCCACAGTTGGAAAAGATCATCCTACCATAATAACTTATAATAGCATGACCATCCCTTTTGGGGTTATGCGAAAGGGAATATAGATCCTTTCCACTAGAATTTCATAACAACATGACTTTATAGGTTAAATGGTGAGGGCCATTAGGTCTTGATAAAATAGTGGGATACTTCATAAAATTTATTGATTCTCATAAAATGTAATGAAGAAAGTTCTAATGATCTACTCTTTTAATTGTAGAATAAAAATTAAAAGATTGTCAACCACACTATCCATGTGATCAATTCTAGATAAATACAACATCTTCACTGGCCATAACTTCAAGAAATGGTTTAGACGCCTTCAGGTTATCCTACTCCATGAATGGAAGTCTTATGTGCTGGAGTCAACATTACTTGATCCACCTAACAAAGAGGCGAGTGATGAGGATTTCCTAGTCTATAAGAAACATATACACTATCTTGTTGACGTTCAATATTTGATGCTATCATCAATGTCTAGTGAGCTTTTGAGGTATCATGAAAACATGGATGTTTACAGCATTCTCGAGCACCTCAATGGTCTTTACTAGGAGATAGAAAGACAGAAAAGGTTTGAGAACTCCAAGGAACTCTTTCAGAGTATTCTTAGAGAGGGTGGCCCAAATAGGCCTCATGTAGTCAATCTAATTGGATACATTGAGTACCTAGAGGTTCAAGGGTTTAAAATCCCTAAAGAACTAGGCACTGATCTCATAATTTCATCAGTAACTCATAGCTTATCCATATTTGTTGTTAATTTTAACATGAACAACATTAAAAAGTCTCTATATGATATTTTTATCCTAATTCTACAAGTGGAAAAATATATGAAGTGTGAATAGACTTTTGTCCTTATGGTGAATAAGGGGAAAGGGAAGACAAAGAGGTTTAAGCCCAAAGATTCTTCAAAGTCTTCCAAAAAAGGAATATCAAAGGGGATGCAAGGTAACCGGAGAATACTATTTAGCATATGGCAAGAAAGGCCACTGGATGAAGAACTACACCCAGCCTAAGAAGAAAGGGGAATGTTTAGGTGCATTTTTTATTGAATGCAATCTAGCTATTTCTACAATTTGGGTATTAGATATAGCTTGTGGTTCCCACATATGTTTCCAAATACATAAACCAAGTAGATTCAGGAATATTTACTAAGGGGATGTAGATCTATGAGCAACCAATATAGCGAGACTTTCTTATGTTGATATCGAGGAATACCACCTCACGTTGCCAATTATAATGATCTTGGTGTTGAAGGGTTGTTATTATGAATTGTATATTACTAAAAACATTATTTATTTATCTAAATTAGATACATATGGATTTGTTTTCATGTTTAGAAATGAATATTTCTTTGTTTACAAAGATAAAATTTGTTTTGGTAGGGAACATTTATACAACAGTCTTTATGTGTTTATTTACACAAACCAAGTAATGGAAATCGATAAAAATGATACTTCCCAGGACTCATACCACACCCAAAAATGGCATCACCAGCTAGGTCATATAAATGAGAAACACTTGAAAAAGTTACATCAAGATGGATATTAATATTCTTTCGAACTAAAACCTCTTGGCGTATGTCATGCATGTTTAAAAGGAAAATGACCAAAGCCTCATTTAGGGGGAAAGGTTAAAGGGCTAAATAACTTCTTTAATTGGTGTATACCGATGTTTATGGACCATTTATTGTTGAATAAATGAGATTTGAATCGTACTTCATAACTTTTACTAATGATTTTATTAGATATGAATATATCTACTTAATGGGGAATAAGTCGAATTCTTTTGATATGTTCAAGTAATACAAGAATGAAGATGAGAACCAACAAGGTAATAAGAATAAGAAACTCTGCTCAGACCGAGGTGGAGAATAACTTAATGAAGAATTCAAGGATTACTTATAGGATATTTGGATCCTATCCCAACTCACTCCTCCATACACGCCCCAGTGGAATGCTGTGAGAGAATGGAGGAACTACACTCTGTTGGACATGGTGAGATCAATGATGAGTCATGTGGGTTTTCTACTATCATTTTCGGGATATTCATTACAAATAGTGGAACACATACTAAACCAAGTACCAACTAAATTGATAAATTGTATTCCATACAAGTTCTAGAGTGTAAAAAAAACCATATTATAGAATTTACATGTTTGGGGAAGTGATGTGTTTGTCAAGTCCTCTTCAGTTAACAAACATGCACCCTAAGGAACAAAGTGTACCTTTATAGGATACCCTAAGGAAACAAGGGGATATTACCCATAAAACCCCCAAAACAAAATGGTTATAGTGTCAAGACACACCATATTCCTTGAGAGGGAGAACATATCCAATATAGATAGTGGGAGAGAGATATAATTTGAAGATGTTGAGGATCATGGTACACAAGAGTTGGTACATGAGCAGATTTGACAAAGACCCATGGAAGAAAGAACTCTTCTAGAGAAACAAGAGCAGCGTAAGAGTACAAGAAATGTTAGAGAACTGGAACAGTATGTTTTTCTAGTTACTTAGGATTGTGACTCTTTATTAGTCGATAATAATGATCCTCTAACCTACAAAAAAAGTAGTAAGTGGCACATATGTTTCCAAGTGTCAAGATGCCCTGAATTATAAAATAGATTCAACGTACTAAAATCAAGTCCAGATTTTTGTAGATCCTTCATTTTATGTATAGCCTGTTGGTTGAAAATGGGTATTCAAGAAGAAACTGGACATGGAAGGAAAAGTTAGTACATATAATACATCACTGGTTGAAAAGGGTTCAAACAATGTCAAGGAATTTACTATGATGGAACCATTTCACCATTTTTTAATGTTGAAATCCATCATAATTCTTTTGGCCATTTCCTCTTACCATGACTATAAGGTTTGGCTAATGGGATCCAAAAGAGCCTTCCTTAATGGGAACCTTCTGGAAGATGTCTACATGACACAACCTGACGGATTTATGATTCTAAAGGATTCCAATAAGGTATGAAAGTTGAAAAAAATCCATTTACGGATTAAAGAAAACATTCAGGTCATAGAACATTCATTTTTATGCAGCCATAACGAAATTTGGTTTTATCGATAATGACTGTGAGCCTTGTTTCTACAAACGGTTTAGTGGGAGTGCAGTCGTTTTCCTAATAGTATATGTTGATGACATATTACTTATTGGGAATGAGATATCAGTCTTACATCTTATTAAGGAATTGTTGAATCAATGATTTACCATGTAGGACTTGGGAAAGTCAACATATATTATTGGGATCAATATCCATAGTGATAGATCCAAGAGATTATTGGGCCTAAGTCAAAGTTCGCACATTATTAAGACACTGAAGAGATTTGGTATGTAACATTCTAAGAGAGGATTATTTCCAGCATCACATGGAATTTATATTTCCATGAAAATGTGTCCTAAGACACATGGAGAAAGAAAGATAATGGAAAGGACTCCATACACATCAGGGACTGGGTCAGTCATGTATGTCATGCTATGTACTAGGCTGGATGTCGCCTATGCATTGAGTGCAGTAGGTAGATATCAAGATAAACCAGGTGACAACCATTGGATAGAAGTTAAGACTATCCTAAAGTATCTGAGGCATAATCAGGATATATTCATTGTTTATGGAAAAGATGAGGAACTATTCATTAGATTATATGGAGATTCTAGTTTCCAGACTGATCGAGATGACATGAATTTGAAAACGGGATATATATTCACTTTCAAATGAGGTATATTGAGCTGGAAGATCTCAAATCAGAATGTGGTCAAATATTCTACAGTAGAGTCTGACTATATCGTAGCTTCTGAGGCTGCTAAAGAAGCTTTTTGGATGTGAATCTTAATCTAGGAGCTGGATTTTATACCTAGATGTAAAGATCCCATCACATTGTACGGTGATAATACTACAGCAATGGCTCTCGCAAAAGAGACATGGTCACATCAGCGGATGAAGCACATACATTGGAAGTGTCCAATATTGAGGGATATTTCTTAGAGAGGAGAATATGTAGTGAGTAGCATTTCCATGAATGAAAATGTGGTAGACCCCTTTACTGAAGTCTTAACATAGAAGAAACAGGATCACCGTGTGAGGTCTAGTGGAGATAAAGTCATAGGAAGTTGGATCTAGTCCAAGTGGGAGTTTGTAAGAGTTGGTGTCCTAGAAACAAATAGTTGTAGTTTGATTACATGGATACTTAATGTATTTAAATATTAACCATCTTATTGCATATTGTTCATTGTTCTTCATGAAAATGACATAATAATGTCCTAGAATATTTGTTGCATTGATAAGGTTATGGCAGTTCTCTGCTATGATGAGAACCTTGAAATTATATAACAATATTTTAAAATATTGTTCTATGGTGGGATGATAGAATATTATGGGACACATATCATGCAGACCGTTAGGTACGAGTACTCGTAAGAAGATGAGACTTCCTCTCAAGAAGTTCTCACTTGGTAATCTCCACTACAGAAGATTATGAGAACAGACCCGCCAGTAGGAATTATTCATGTTCGGGTGTCATTATATATTTATATCTATGAGCAAGTGAAAAAATCCATAGACTTTAATATTGTCATTAATACATTTCAGGACTCACACACTTTGATTTACTGACGAAAATTGTCACGCAGATAGTTGGTGGGAAGTAAGGTACGTTGGGTGCGTCACGAGTGGCGTGTTATTAATGGACTAGTCAAGGAAGGATTTTTCCCTTCCATTTATTGAAGTTGATATCTTGTCCCTTTGATTGAAATAAAACCTTCACACAAAATTCCATGGCCTTGGTGTAATGATGAGTTTATTTCAGGTAGTCAAAGAATGGTGTATCAAGCATAAAAGTTGATGACGTTGTTAGAAACCTGCTTGATAAGATATTGCGAAAATGGGGTTATATTACATAGTGAGTGATCGTATGTGGATGTTGTTGTTGAGACTTTATGTTCATTATCTTGGGTGGATTGACCCATTGCTATACAGTACTCTTGGACATTAGGCAAACCCGCCTAATGCCAACGAGAAAGAATCCTAGAGGGTCACACACTAAGTGTTTCTGGTGGTCTCAGTTAAATTAAATTTGAATTTAATTAATAAATATTATTCTCAAGACAACAGAATAATTTTATTCAATTAAATATCATTTCATAAATTAATTAAATATTAATTCACCGTATTGTGATTAAAATACATTTATTTATTTTATTGAAAATTTGATAAATATTTATTTACTAGTGTGTAAATGAAATATTTATTTAATAGAATAATTTATTTATTTATTTATTTGGGTGTTCAATAAATGGAAGTGGAGTTAGAGTGTACCAAGTCCTTTTCGATAGTAAAATAATTATTTTCAAGATGATAAATAATTATTTAACTAGTCGTCACAGATAAAAAAAATGAGGATATTATTTTATGATGTGGAATTTTATTTATAATTCCATTTTTCACGAGTTGGTGCACCATAAATAATGATATGGTATTATTATTAATATCATGGGTTTCCTCTAAGGTTACATATGTATTTAATTTTTATTACTCAATTAAATATTGTAACTGAATCCCCATGTTAACAAATAGACACATATGTCTATTGTGCCATGTACCTAATTTCACATCCGTTGAATTGAGATTTGATGAGTAAACAATTTCTCTCTAGAATCCTCTTCCCTCCCCTCTTAGTAATGAGAGAAATTCAAAAAGGATGAAGAAAAAGAGATCAAGAGCGACCGACACAAGACACTCGCTTCACCACGCTAGCACTCGTAGAACAATCTGTGTTGATCAGAGGCCATCAGAGCAAGTATAGATCACCACTAGAGGGATTCTAGTTTGGATCCTTGAATGCGCAACAGGATAATCCATAAGGGTCATTCCAGATGATCAACATCATAAATGAATAAAATACCGAAGATCCAGTTATTATTTTCTTTATGAAATTAATTAAATTAATTATAAACATGATGTGAAAGATCCTCTCTAAAATTTCCAGGCCTCTCTCTTCTTTATCAAAATATTTTATTATATTCCATGGAGACTGGAATTCATTATCGTATTGGTTCTGGAATAATCATTGATCATGGTAAAAATCAATGTTGGGTATCGGTCCAACCACGCTTCCGCTTCGTCCAGAGCCTTAAAAATGTATATGATCTTCTATTTTTCATGGAATACTCTTCACATCTTCATGCACTAAAACTCAATTCTTTGGATTTTTCAATTCATGAAATTAATTTTTTCATGGAATAAAATTTTATAAAAAATGTGAAAGCTCCTTATTACATGTTCTTAATCATTGAAGTTTAGTTCAACAATAATCATATTTAACATAGATAATTTTCAAATCATGACATACAAGGAAACAAATTAATCCAAAACAATAATAAATGTATCACCACTTCTCATCATCATATTTTCAAACCCATATTGAAATATAATTGAAAAAAAATCAAAAACTAGTCTAAGAATCACCACCATTTTATTGTTTTCCATACCTTTTTATAACAATTTTAATAAGTAGGTAGGTGTGCTCAAAAATTTCCCCCCTTATTGGAAATTAAATGAAAAGGAAAAGTGTAATTCTTTCTCAAAAACATGTTCTCATATCATTGAAGATTCTTTCTTGAATACCTATTAGAGAGGGATGATATCACATGATTTTCATTTCAATGAGTGTTTATTTAATCAACTTAAGTCTACTTGGGCTAAATAAGTGTAGAAAGGAAGAGATATGTGATCATGGTTATCAATTGTTTCCATAAAAAATCATGCATGTGATATCATGCTCTGAATATCTCAATTCTCATCCATGGTGTTATAAGTAATCATATTTTATCATTGAAATACTAAATCCTACACATACTTTTAAAAACACATCATAATGTTCCATTGTATAGATAAAGCTCCCAATTTATCTCTTTTATTTATCAACCAAGAACTCCCTTTATATTATTTGATAAAAAATTAGAATGAGGGGTAAAATGTGATTGAAATTCCTTTACAATAAATTCTTAATTTCTACCATGGTTTTTAATTTCATTCTCAAGGTTACTACCCCTTAAGGGAAGCACATATTTCTTTCATTTTGTGGAAGATATTAGACTCCATGAAGTACAATCTCATCAAGATATATAGAAGTGATAACTTCAAAATTATACTTTAATTCCATGCATGTTAACCAATAACACACATATATTAAGAAATAAGAAGGTAAAAAATGTTTTTTAAGAAATAATTGTCATATAGATAGATTCCTATCAATATGGACTTCTACTTCGATTTTATAGAAGGTATGATTAATCATTCCCCACTATTTGATGCTTATGTGGGGTTTTACTTTACATTTTAGAATCATATACATTGTTTTTTTACTTGAAATATCTTTTTAATTCTTTATTTTTGGGATGGTATAATTTTTATAGAGTACCCAATGTCATTTCCACTTTTTTCACACTTTTCACACCTACTGATTTCCTATTCATCGTGTGTGGATGAATTTTTATCAAATTTTGGTGGAATGAATTTTTTAGCCCATCTTTTGAAATAACATAATTTCATTTAATTTGAGTGATTTTTCACCTTCTTCCAATTTCTTAAACAACCTCAGTTGGATTGGAGAAACAACTAGGCAATTTTTTTGACATTTTATATCTTCTATAAATATCTACATGACTGTCCATGGTTTTTTTGTTGAATATTTTTCCCTATATCAATATAAGAAATTTCTCTTCGAAGTATTTTCATGTATTTATCATCTTTGTGACCTTATTGACCACATATTTCATAAAATATATTCAAGAATTCAATTTTGTTGTGTTGATAGTTTTGATGATGTCTTAGTAACATACCTCTCTTTGAGATAATCTGATCACACTTTTTTTGCGTTACCCCCCTTGATTCCTACCTCATTCCTAGTAGAATTTGTTTTACCAACATGAATAAGATTTATGACTGAATAATCCACAACACCAACAATATACACTAAACCATGATCTTCCATAATGATAATAGGTTCGCTCTAAAGATTATTTTTTTTGTCTTTACACAAGTTGTGAGTTCTTGATCTTAGGAGGAAACCTTATGATGGGATTAGTATTATCTTTGAGGCCTCCATTTTTAGAAGTAAAAAATGTAAATTGAGATTCCTAAGGTTTATAAACTACCCTTTTTTGGACCATTTGTTTCAGTAACATTAGATGCTTCACCCTTAATCTCAACAACTTTTTTTATATTCTTTCATATTATTCAATTACATTTTACTCTAAAAGTCACATAAACTGCATCTTAGATACTCTACCTCTTTCTCAGAAAGTCTTCCATCAAGATCATTCACCATATTTTCATGTTCATCTATTTTCTAATTGTGATGTTTGTTCTCTATAATGAGTGGGGTTTCATCATTGTGGAATTATTCTCTTCCAGATGAATTTTATTCAAGTGATTTCATATTTTTTCTAGCTCAGCTAAATTCTACATATATACCCTTATCTCATTGAGATTTACATCTTCTTTCTTGGAATGTTATTAATTATCATTTATCAATTTTATTTTCTCCTTCTTGAGCTTCATGTTATTCTCAAGGATAGATTCAAGATTATCCTTACTATTCTTTCTCAGTTATCTCTTAAAATTATACACCTTCAAATGTGTCTTTAACGATATTGGATTTTCCCAAAATTCATACCAAATTTCAAGAAGGCTGTTCATATTCTATTCCACTACTTTATGATGAAGATTCATCAATTTAATTGATCATCATAGTTCTTATATTTATCTTTGGGTAATTCTTATTTTTCTTCTCATAGTCACTATTTTTAAATTTCTTATAATCTTTACCAAATTAGTCATATTATTTATTATGTTCAGTGACATTGAATTTATTATTTAGAAATTCATATGAAAAAATGTTCAAACCCACAATAGTTGAAGTGTTTTAATGGATCATTCCCTTTACCTCTTTTTTCTCTGTTATATATCCTTCTAATCGAGACTCTCATTTGATTGTAGTACTATTAATCTTCTCCACCCTCATAATCACATGATTTTGGTTCTATTTTAACTATAGTTTTAACTTTTATCATGGATTTAATGGCCATATCATTATTTTATTTCATCATAGAAGCTGATATATTTTCCTCTTCACTTATGTAATGAGAATATTATGAAGTTCATCCAATGATAAAACTTATTTTTGGTCTAGTGTAGGAACATTTAAATCAAATCTATCTGGAATATTTCTCACCAACCTTTTCACTATAGATAAATAACCTAGCTTCCCACCAAAACCTATAATCCTAATGAAAATATCACTTAATATTTTAAATTATTTATCAACTCATTCTTCATCACCCGTTTCAATATCTTCAAATCTGTTTCTCCTGATTTCCCTTTTAGATTTATTGACTTTAAGATTGTATTTATAATTGTTTCTCAGTTTATCTCTGATTTCCTTAGTGGTTTGGAGACCCATAACATTAGTGTATAACTTTTTTGATAAATCCATTAAGATTCCATTTTTATCATTTCTATCAATCTCGAAGTTCCTCTTATCTTCAAAAGTTATAGGAGAATTCGAAATATTGGTTGTATATCCCACTGTCACAAAATCTCTCACTTCTACTCCAACTGATAGGAGATATAGTGTAATCCTATTTATTCAATAATTATAATTTTCACCATTGAAAACTATAAAACCCTTGTTGTTTACATAATTCATGTTCACCGTCATCAATTTTTTTTGAATCTTTTAGGGTCAACCTTGGATCTGATACCACTTAATGTGACCCTGGATGGATTAACCCCTGAGAGGGGAGGGGTGAATCTATGGTTTATTTTCAGTTTTACAAATTGTTTTTTTAAATTAAACCATGTGGATAGTTAAATCCCTAACCAACTCTATTTATTTCTCACAAACTTACCTAAAAAATGTAGTAAATAAAAAGGCACAACACACAAGGATTTAAAAGGTTTGGTACAATGTCCTACTCCATTCCATGTTGGTTATCACCCCCACCACCACATGGATTCTCCAATATAATTTTGTTAAGTGACTATAAATGTACATTTAGAATTACACTATATCTCTCCTAAATCCTTATAGGAGGTTATATATACTGCATCCCACAGTGTTACCGGAATACACACTGGCTTGCTCTAGAATATGCACTAGAGTATTATACTCTTCAATAAGAAAATAGACTTTTTCTCTTTATCTAGCTGATGGAATTCACCTTTATTCAAGGTTGATCCACTTTAGGATCATATAATGATATTCCTTCAAAATATCACTAAATCACACTTTCTTGTGTACCTATTAAAGTACTATTTCAAACTATTGGTCTTGATCAATCAATCATGATCACCTGTATTTGATCAATTACTTCAGTGCAGAAAATTCATGGGCTATTCTTCCCTTCGTATGAATTCATTACCTCACTTATTATGTCGAAGGAGTTCACAAAAATTCAACTTTATTATTTATTAAAGAATAACTTTCAAAAAATCAATCTTCTTCAAGTAAACATCATGCATGTTTCAATATTCACATGAATTAAGTCCTATAACCTATAAGATTGTATCTTTATTATTTTATGTGATTCCTTTATTATATTTGGGTATCTCTAATTTTATTCATGTTTTTATGCATACAACACATTATCCTTTTTCATTCATGCTTCACACACCTCATTTACTTCTCATGCATGCATGTTATCACGGGAATATGTATCATCTTGTTATGTCACAAAAGAGTTTGTGTAATACACTTTCCAATTTTTTGTTTCTTCATGAACACCTTGTACACAAACACACACACACACACACAGAGTCCACCTTGTGTCTCATGGTGTATGTGCTCGAGTTTTATAATCCATCACTCAAGATTCACACAACCTTTATTAAAGTGTTTCACCTTCACACAATCATCCAAACATACATGTGTATCACGTCTTATCCTTTACAAAAACAAGGAAGGAAACAAAATGTAATATGAATACTATTTTAATGGCTTCACGGAACACATTTATTTGTGAAAAAGAAGGAGTGTGGGGTGCACATGTCGATAACCCCATGGGTTCTTGATGCTTTGTGAAAATTAAGGAGACTCTTATTAAATTGTCAGTATTACTTCATGGATATCTGTTCGTCACAATGAAATTCATGATTTCTTTCAACTGTTTAATTCTTATTACAATATTCTACTTCACGCAAATGAAGTTACATGGGTCTCCTCTACCCTTCGTAAAAAAGTGGGGTTCATGTATGCTCTATTTTCAATGAAAATGGGAGCTCTCAAAAATAATTGTAGCACTTCTCTCGGTTGAGATCTTCTCATTTTATAGGAGATTTCCCCTTCACCTAAAAATTCTTTTGATCCACTTTTCATGCCATGTTATAGACTTATTCAAACACCCCAGCAAATACTACTGAGTATCGTCTTTTTAAATGACCGATGATCTCAGGATAATTAAATCTTCATGCGATGCTAAAAAACATGGTGTATCGGCTTCACAAACCACCTTTTTAGTGATAACATGAGGTGCATCTGATGAGGATCATATTACCTTAACCAGTTAATATTGAAATCTTATACTTATAGAATTTCATCTACAACCCATGTTTTCATCTAACTAAGGCATATTCTTTTAATTCAACACATGCATGTGAGAAGTTAGATCACATGCATGATTTCATTTCGATCAAATGAGCCTCATGATTTTGGTAGGATATTTCAATATAACCAAATATTGGACATGTTTTTTTGGATAAATATCTAGTCTATTTTTGTTCATCGTGGATGCCTAAGGAGGAATATGATCATTGAGGCCGATCGTACATACTATATTGGCTGAATCAGAAGGTTGTAATTATATGTGTCATCATAATGGTGCGGAAAAAATTAGTGGAGTCTCATGTCCTACATAGAAAAATAAACTTTAATACTCTCCACATTATATGAAAATCCATTACATGGACCATATTGAAATACTGACCCCCCAGCCATCCCACACAGTGGTGCCACCTCTGTGCCCTTTGTTTTACCAGCCTTACATACAGGCCCATGAGGGAACGCTCCAATCCTCACACATGATTCCTATTCACTTAAATCAGGCTGGTTACCTCATCTGTTTTTAACCCTTCATGGTCCCACATATGTTTTGGGGTAAATTAGGCTAAGTATATCCCATAGTTTGGACACTATTTTTTAAGTAATCCTCAATTAAAATATATATAGAATAAACAAAGTATTAAATGTATTGAAAATACATCCTCAAATAAGAGAAACCCAAAATTATTCTCAATCCTCTCTTATTCTTCATGAAAAATATACATGATCTTGTATTTTTTATGGAATCATATTCAAATCCTCATGCATTTAAACACAATTTTTCGGCTTCTCCAATTCATTTAATTACATTTTACATGCCCTTCACTTGTTATAAAAAATGTACCAGATGCTTGTGATATGTGTTTAATCCCTAAAGATCAGTTAAAAATCATCATATTTAACATGGATAATTGTCCAAGACTGACATCCAATTCTATAAAATGAATCCATAATAATTATTCAGGCATCACCACTTCTCATACTCAGCTTACTAAACCGATATTGACATATCATTGATATTAAATTCGTCACTGGGCCCAAAATAATTAATCAATGAATTTATTAAAAGTATAAAATTTAAATCCACATAAAACCAATTGAAATAAAACATAAAATAATCAAAAGTTAGTACACATAGAGACTTAATATATAAAATATAATGAAGATGTAATATAACCAAATGAAATCAAATTGAGTTATGAAATACTTTATCACTTGGTAACATTCATGTTTAATATCCTTGTATGAAATAGTTTAAATTGAAATGTAAAATAAAATTAATTAAGATGGATTATAGATGTTACATATAAAAGCTATAGTATATGCACCATATAAAATAAAATAGTTTTATAGCAATACAATATGCCTCAATGAAGTAAAATTGAGATGAAGTCCCTTACTGCATTGGAAATATATAGATCAAAACCTCATGAATGGGATAACCACATATGGATTTGTAAATAAAAATAATTTACATAAAAATAATAAAAAAATAAATTCACAGGAATAATATACATAAAACAATAAAAATAAGTCATGAGTATGGAATATGTATCACAAAAATAAAATCTAGAAAATAAACTGTTATCTCAAGTCCATATATTTTATTTATATACTTTATCTCTGGTATAATAAACTTATATCAATTATTTTATTAATTTATAACCTTTTACGTGATTAATAAATTATACATTGATCATTTATTTTATTTATTTTAAGGAAATACATAAATATTTAATCAATTAAGTCCACATTGGTTGTTTTGAGGACATTCAATTCATTGATTCAAAATTGATTTGGTGTGTTGAATGAGATAAAATAGCTCATTATTTCATAATATCTGAAATAATAATCCTTAAATAAGTATCATTTTTGTCAATCAATTATACTTTTAAAATAATATATTGATAATAGTTATAGGAAATTAACTCTGTTGTGATCATGGTGACAACAAGTCGTATGTACACATGAGAAAGGATTCAATTTTTCTACCATCATTATGGAGATAGGGTATGTAATATTTTAACTTTATAGAATTTTAATAATATCCAAAATCCCATATTATTTAATTAAATATACTTATATATATCATCTAATAGATGTGGTGATGAAAAAAGTATCACATAACTTCGTGAAGGTGATAGTACACATATTCACATGAACGATATTATATTTTCTTAGTGAGTTGAAAGGTAAGAAAGAAAATTATATATTATCCTTAAATAATGATAAATATTTCATTAATATCATAATTATTTCATAAATATCACATATATTTTTTAACATTGACTTATTACCTTCCATAAAAAGCGTTATTGAAAAACGAATCACATTTCTTCACAAGTTGATAGTTTGTCGTATATGTTATCAATGTTATCTCATCCCACACAAAATGGAAATTAACATGGTATATATAAAATAATAATTATTGAATTATAATTATGTTTCAGATAACATATATATACTTTAAATACATGATTATAACATGTTGTTATAGTTAATGTTGAAAAAATAATTACATCAGTTTTTGATGTGGTAGTTCACCATTAACATGATTGATGGTTTTGTTTCCCATTTGGTTGCAATAGAGATGGATTTAGGTTTTGAAATTAACATAATAAAATCTAATTATATGAGTTAAACTACTTTTATTATACCATCACAATTAAAGATTATTTTATGGAGATATAAGAAGAATAATATAAAAACGCTCGGTTAAACACAACACCTCTTCTTCGGAAAAACTCTTTAAGATAGCACCAAAATCCTTAAGAGATTAGTTTTATGATAAACAAAGACCTATATGATGTAGATAGGGAATTAAGCATTGAATTTTGGTAGGTTTTTTTCAGATCCAATTTTTTCTGAAGGTGTGAATAAGAGATAATAGTGGGTGACATTTTATAAGTGAGGTGAGTGGCACACTTGTAATGTTTGAAAAGAAACAGTAATACCCATGTTTTTAACATTGCAAGAGGATAAAAAATGAACCATTATTAATAATTATAAAATATAAGGTCAAAATATGTACAATAAATATATTTTAGACAAGTTTGTATGTCATTATAGCCCTTATATTTTTAGTTTAACCCCCGATAAACCCATTTTCACCTTAACCTCGGTAATTAAATTTTACTATTATCACTATTAATTATGGTTAAATATTAAGTTGAAATTACAAGATAAAATAAATTATTATTATTAGAAATATGGAATACATTTTAACAAATTTAATTCACATATGTGGAGGAATTGAATTTAAAATAAAACCCACAGGTGTGATGAAAAAATAGGTTTTCATGAATCCATTTTTTAAGGAAAAGATGATTTCATATTAACTATATGACTTGTAAACATCATTTTATTATTTAAAATTTATATTTATTGATATATAATATATAAATTTAATTTAAAACATTCCTCATTAGGGTTTTTTTGTTTAATTAAAATGGATTAACATTATTCAGTTTAAATCTAATTAAAAAAAACCATTTTTAAACCACAAATAAATAAACATACACTAAAATTGAGTATAAATTTTAATAAAATTTAATTAATTGTATTAAATACAACTAAATTATACTTATTTTAATTGAAATAAATTTCAAATCTAAATGAAAATTTTAAATTACTCTATTTTTTGATAAGAAATGATTGTTTTACAAAAAATCCTTATTTTTCACTATTTAATAAAAACTAAATATTTTCCAAACAAATACCAAAATATCACCCAAATTTATTTTTTATATTATTATTTAAAAAATTAATATCATTTAAAAAATTACATTTTCTTAATGTAAAAAAACTTTATACAGTATTTTCTCACAAAAACCAATAAAAATAATTTTTCATGAAATCAATTTTTTGATGAATAAAATGACTTTACTAAAAATGTAGTGGTTATTTAATAATAATTTATCAAAAAATTAATATTTATTAGTAAATTTATATATATATTACATATATTAGTAAATAATATTCATACCAACAAATTTAATGGCTAGGTTATTATGATCATATTTAAAATAATATTATTTCATGGTTTATTTAAGCTTGAGGTTGCGTGTCCTGTATTCTATCAAGCATAAATTAATTTTTTAAATTTAAATTGTTTTATATTCTCCCCCTTAATATAATTTCATCATGAAATTTTATCATTATTATAATTATAAAATATTAGACATTTGAAAATAACATTGTTGGAATACCACATCATAAAAAGGGTTAATAAAACATCATATTAATAAGATACAAAGGGAAGTATAAAAGGCATCTAAAATAACACATACATTGTTTCCAAATAGGATAAAATTGGTGGGAATTGAAGATTTATACATGGAAAAGTGTGTAATTAAAAAATAATGATGGAGAGTTATAGAGATCATTGATCATAAGAGAGTGAATGATCATGAGAAAGACAACATCCATAAAAACATAATCAAATGGGTTATGAAAAAGATCACTAATTTCATAAGAAATGATGTTAATAGGAATACATTTTTTTCCATATCCTTTTCCTATAGTTGAGGAATTCCATTACCATGTAGACTAAGAACATAATGAAATATAATTACTTAATGAGTGGAATGTAATCTTTTAATCAATTTACACCACAATCTAAACTTTGTATCCAAATGATGCGTGTTCAAGATGAATTTTATCCATTCTTAAATAACTAAAATATAGTTTTAAGGGATCACATAACCATAAAACTGATAAAAATATTTTCCTCCTATCTTTATACATTAACCAAAACCAAAATTAATGTAACCAGGTAAGGTAATTCCTAAAATGAATAAACCTTCATATGATGAAAAATACATTAATCTACAAAATTCAATATTAATACCCAGATGTAAAACTAAATCATTTTATATATAAATGACCCAATATCCCAAATAAAATCAACATACTCAACATTAAAGGGTAGTTATAACTCTGTGGTTGTATCATACCTTTTAGTTTACAACCCACAAAATATAGTTATCTCTTTCTGGAATAACATTAATCACTTAATCATAAAATCACTTTTCAATCCAGTGGTCATATTTATGATAAAACATGTTTTCCTATAATTATGTAAATATCCTATATCATATAAAAACTAAAGGTTATCAATTCCTTAAATAATATTTTAACAACATGTAATGTCACACTTCATATTATTCTAAAGCTTTACATATACTTCAACCTAATAAAATGTCTACCAAAATTTCATTAATCACTTTAATATCTCATCACTCAAAACCTAAAAATGGGTGTATAAGAATTTGAACTTGTGATCAACTTTAATCTTACATAACTGTGATGGTATACATAACTCTTAAAATAACCTCATATGAAAATATTTTAATCTCTAATGTTTGGTACACTTTAATCTAATACCAACTACAATAGCCTCAAACCTACGTAGATAGATTTGGTGCTAATATAATTAAAAATATATTTCAAGATTTAATACTAATTAAGGTAACCCATTTGTCACTATCCAAAGCATACTAAAAAATGTAAATAATGACTCACTTATATACCGAAGGCACTTTTAGGTTTCGAATTTTATAGAATTAATAAAAACTCTTACATAAACAAAACCCATGAATTCAAGGGTACATTTTTTGAACAATACACAACTTTTGATATTCCATATTAATTATTATATATATCCTCAAAACATCATCACATTAGAAATAATTAAAGAAAAAAATTATTTAATCGACATTCATTATAAACTAGGGAATATGAATCATAATAAGATTGATCTCAAATTTTTAGTAATGTTAAACATAAGAATTAGTAATTAAATGTCATTAGTGAGAAAAATACGAGCATAAGGGTATTATGACACAGTCTAAGTGGTTGAGCATAACATAAGATAATTCATATCCACAAATACGTGGATCATCAATCTTGTGAGATTTCCTAAATCTTAATCAAAGGAAATAGACATCAAAATAAATAATCATGAGCCATGTAGTTTCGATCTTGATTCAAGGAATCATTAAAAATCCATAGTCATTTACCCATAATAATTAGAAAATGATTTTCTTTAAACATATACTCATTAACATACCATTTGAAATAATATAATTTCCATAAATATACATATTAACCATAGATAAAATATGACATGTTAGACCGGGATGCCACTTAATAGGTGTTATGACCCTAGTGGGCCACATGGCCTGAAGTGGATGTCCCCAAATGCTAGAGGTTTCTAACTAGCAGTGAGAGACTATGGTGTGTCCTTGGGGAGACTATTAATTCATTATCACAATATAGAACAATGGATAATTATAAACAAAGGAAAATAATGTAAGCAATATAAGTAAATAGAGGACACAAAGGAAAAGAATAAGGATAAATATAACTAAAATAACAGGAATAACATAAAAAATAACAATGATATGTCATGTATCTAGTAATCTTGAAAACATGGATATTATGTCAAACAAAAACATAAAAACCCAAATGTAGAAAAAGAAAAGACATAAACTATCCCAAGAATCCCAATCTACATCTCAGTCATCTACTACCAGCACCATCATATAATATCAAGGAATCAAGTATCTAAAGCATTAAACTTCTCTTTATCAACACCTTTATAAATGTAATTTTCCCCGAGTATCAAATGGTTCCTGGGGAGGGTGTGAGATAAATCTCAATGGGATTTCACCAACAATGTATATAACATCTGGCCAGTGTAATGGAAATTTAATGTTGTGCAAGCAAGCTGTAAAGACCTGGAAATTTCATGTAATTTTTTTAATTATTTGTGATTTTTACAACACTAAAAAAATTATGGAGTGTTATTCCAAGGATCAGAGTTCCAGTAATGATCCATAAAAAATGTTAATCTTTAAATAGCATGCATGAGTAGTTTTTTTGAAAAAAGGAATAAATCTTAAATGGGTGCTCAGATCAAAAATTCAAGTGCACTGTTACATTTAGGATGGTGGGTTTAACCTATGAAGAAATTATGTTTAGTCGGTATAGGCCTCTAGTGAGAAAACCAAAAGATTGCATAACTATAAATAAAATAAATAAAATAATTATTTTATTTTTCAATTTCCTACAACTCACGAACGGTGACTCGGATTAAAAATATGAGACCACCACTAAACTTCTAAGTGTAAGCTTTTCTTAAGAAGATCCTAGCAGTAGTCGGCACAGACCAACAGTTGAAGTTAGTTTTTTGCTGTAAATAAAATATTTAAGTAAAAATTACTTTATTGTTAAATTCATTAAATCCTAATAAATAACTCGGATTGAAAATTTGATAGTACCATGCAGCTTGTGAGGGCATGTTCCCCTTAGGCAGAGCCTAACCGTGATTGGTGTGGGTTGAGGGTGAAAACTAATAATATTTGAAATTTTTTTAATATATGTTCAGTAAAAGTGTGGGAGACGATTTCTATATTTTCAACCAGTGCATGGATTAAAAATCCAAGAGCACCATTGAATTCATAGCACCGAGATTCGCTTAAGGTAATCATAACTTTGACCGGCAAGCTTCGGACACAAAAATTAATTTCTTGGACTATACAAAATAATAATAAAATAACTAAAGGTTGTTTTATTATTCTTTTGAAACTGTTAGAAAAATGGTGGTGGGACCATAGTGAAACATCAAACCATTTAATGGCAAGACTCTTAAGTTGTTTAACTACACCATTGGGAGAAGTAATGGGTTGTGTAACTGCACCGTTGAGAGAGTTAAGAGGTTCACTAAATAAACTCATTAATGAACCTCATTAATTGTCTGATGTGTTAATATCCACCTTCACCTCTATTTAATCTGAGCTTGGGCATGGGTTTTGGGAGATCTACAAGAGGAAACCCTGACTAAGCCTCAGTGACTTTCCACTCTGATGAAGAATGTGATCAAGCGATGGTCATTGGGGGAAATTACGGGAGATGATGAACGCCGATGAACACCTTCCGACGTGGACACTCATTCCTCTTCTTCAACTCCGTCCAACAAACTTGAGGTAGGGGTTATTTACTTAATTACTCATTTTAAATATTCTATAATATTATGAAAAATACAGCTCAAACGTTCAACTGGTTGATACACGTTTTGTTCTTTAATGTATGAGGATAATGTGGGGTTTCTTTATTGGAGGTTTTATGATTAAATAATCTTTCCCATGTTATAACACAAATGCAGAGGGCGTGGGCTAAGCCGGAAAAAGGCTGAACCCTCTTCTGATCTCGGGTTCGTGGCGTTCTTTGTGGGAGACCAGTAAATATGGCAAAAAGGAAAATCTTCAGGCCACACTTTGTAGGCGCCGTCCCGGGAGACCTGTAGGTGCAGATGAGAAAGGAATCGAGCCACCGGAGCTTCACCAATGGCCCACGAAAGCATCACTGACATAACAATGATGAAAACCGAAGTCGGTAGTGGATAACTACCACCATCCATGAGAATGTGGTGTCACCCAAAGGTACAGTAGTGAAGAAAGGGGTGGACAACCTTTTCTGTCTGCGTCAGAGCCGGGCAGCACACCACGGAGGAAGGTTGTGGCTTCGAGTCGTGACGGAGGGCAGACCAGCGGTCCACATAGACTAGCTAGGTGGTGCGGTGCCATCTGATGCTAATAATTTGAAGACCTAAATTTCTTGGTCATTCAGGAGGGGATCAGACCCCCCGTGCCCAGCTAGTGGGATGGATGGTTCCACGGCCTTGTGGGCTGCACCCAACTGGGTGGGCCGGGATGAACCCATGACCCTACAGGCCTAGCCCATAGCCTAGTGGGTCGAGACCATAGCCTCGTGGGCATGACTAGACCCAACTAAACCAGGCCAAGCCCCACCCCTTTGGGATAGGACCAGCGGGCCGGGTTGGACCAAACTCGTACCCCTTTCTGGCAATTACGCTTAAATGGGTATATCTCATAAACTGGATTTCTGTTTGACAAAACATCTACAACACTGGAACTCTCAGGACGAGGAAGGCCTTTTGAAATACTCAATGTATATTTTGAATAAGGTTGATGTTTGGATCGGTTGGATCGTACATGAATCCAACCAGGACATTGGCACTAAAATTCCTATAACATACTGACCAGGTGTCCGGTTGATATGTCATCTATTGTGTTGTAACCCTTATAACATGGAAGTTCATCTGGGTACTTATTCTTTAGACATCATTTTGGTTGAAATATGACCAATGGCTTGAGGAGTTGATCCACCCGGAATCATGAGTGCTTTGTGCGGGAATCCAGTGGATGGCTGAGATGTGAAGAATGAATAGTGATCCTATGTGGATTAGTACTGAGTGATCATGTGTGGATCAGCACCGAGCAATAGTATGTGTATCAGGACCAAGCGATCCTGTGTGGATCAACACCGAGCGATCTTGTGTGGATAAACACTGAGCGATTCTGTGTGGATCAGCACCGAGAAATCCTATGTGGGTCAACTGTTGAGTCTCATGATAGAATAATATGATCTAGATTTATGAATAAACATCTATACTTTGTCACATAAGTTAAACCTAGTGTGAGATGTATTTTTCTTTGTGCTTTGGGATTGAGATCTTGCTTTGTGGTTTTTCCTTTTAGGAATTCTGAGAGACCTCCTGGGGTCTCGGGGTCCCTACTGGGTATTTTTATACTCACCCATATATGGGCTTCACCTGCACCTTGTTGTGTCTTGTGAAGATGATGGGCAGCTTTGACTGAGTCTTGAAGAGTTAGGACTTTTCGGTGTATAGAGGTGACCGGTAGACGTGGAGAGCCTAGTGAAGAGTTGTTCCTACCTTTCAGGTTGGATCCTTGGTGACCTTAGGAGCTATTTTCCCTTTTTTGTATTTATATTTTAGTTGGTTTTGTATTCTGGCCCCTATACTTGAGTACTTACATTTACACTCTTTGGTAGTTTTTAGTTGTGTTTTCACCTTTCTTCTTCCATTATATTTCACTTATGTACAGTGTACCCTGTCTGTGTGTGTGTATAGGATTTGAGGCAATGTCTTCCCATATTAGGGAAATACCGTTCCAGTGCTAGACGTTGATCCGTAGACAATGGAAAGCGAGCATGGGGTAGTCACGGCACAGGCCCTGGGGGACGGGTCATTACAAAGTGGCATCAAAGGGGTTGGTTCTTCTAGAAGAACTAAGTGTCTATTTTTTCAATAGAGTAATAGAGTTTAGTTTTTTCAGTTCGGATTTCAATCTAGGGAGTCCATTGTTGGTGCGGCGACCGATGAATCCGTACACCAGGACCCTGAATTCTATTATCTGACTCAGTACATGAAAACACTAGTTTCATGTGCTTTGAGTTTTTTTATATGGATATTTTTGGATTCAAATCACCAGGTATAACTTATTAACTACAGTTTATCTTGACTCTCTTCTAAGATGCCTCCATGCAGATATCCATTCCGGATTTCAATGTGTTACCATGAGGATGGTCCACAGAGTGATGAGGCTTTAGTACAATGATTATTTCCTGAGATGTGTGCAATCGGGCAGTGTCCTAGTGATACTACTTCCCATTGGATAGTAGTTACTACTGGATCTACTATTAGAGGAAACATGTAGGCTCAGTGCCTTACATGAGTTTCAATGATAGATACCCCTCTGGTTCCGAGATGAGCCCGACTCATAGGTGGCTAAGGACTGGCCTGATGTGGTGACTGAGTTTCCATCTAGCCAAGGAACCAATAGATCAGATGGTGGTCTTGGCAGTGAGCATTCTATGTGGATCACTAGGGCTATGGTAGGGTTTATATTACCCCTAACATAAGATGAGGTGTCTTTTTTTGTGGACAGAGGTTGAGAACCTTCCTTAGATAAGGGGTTTCTAGCCATAAAAAGAAAGGGTATGTGTTACCATGAGCTTCTATAGCTTTGAAAGAGAAAAATGTCAGTATTGGAGTATTCAATGAGGCACATCAACTATTATAGATTCTTTATGAATATGATATGACCAATGCTTCTGGTCATGGACCTCCAGGAGAGATGTGTTTAGGGACATCCGAGCCAGCACTATTTCTCTGTGCATTCCTACTTATGTTAGGGTTCTAGAGAGAGCCTTTTCTGGTTGAATGTTCTTTGGATGAGTAGATACAACCAATGAAAATTAGCAGTGGGAATGTAGGAAACTGACATCAGTCTGACAGACTTGGATGTGTAAAATTTTGCGGGGAGAGGAAGTGATAGGGACAAATGAATCTCCATGGTAGCAGACCTGGAAGGGGAGCTAGGAGAGCCCCAGGAGGTGGTGTACGTTTTGAAATGTTATAGCACCACCCCAATGTGGTCTCCACCGGGCTTAGGGAGCTAAGGGATAGTGGATGGGAGTAGATGCATACATTTAAGAAGTGTGACCCAAGGTCTCCATTAATGATTCCAGGTACGATCTGTGTCTACTACTAGCTACCGTAATTTATAGACATATGTACTAATCATTCCTTCTTGTCATGAATCTTGTTCAAGACATAGAGTTTATAGTTAAACCATTCAATTGAACCTTACATCTATAAATACCTATGATAGGAGACTCGATAATCACACTTATACTGGTGGTGTGATCTGAACCTTGAGGTGAGAGTTTTGGTTAGAACCTCTTGGTGGTAGCGTCGAGGCCTTGAGATGTTAGTTTGGGAATAGACTGGTCATCCCCATTTCATATTCAGATTGATTGTTTTAGGAAAAAGGATGTGGTATATCTATAGTGTTGGAATGATATTTTCCTTGGTTGGTGAAAAGGGAAACCCAGGCAGCATGGGATAAACTCATGCATAGGAGGGTGAAACTGATCACTCTTGAGTTGGACATCATTACCCTCATGGTAGGAGAAGTTTTGAGTTTTCAGTTCCCAAAAGTAGTGGAAGACTACAGGAACATCATTTGTAAATATGTTTCTAAGATTACATCGCCATAGGAAGAGGGACTTCTGTATTAGATTATACCTAGTGATGACACTGATGTCTAAAACTACACATCAGATGGATTCTACGGAGCTTCGGGATATGAGATTATAGTTGAGAGACTTGCAGAGGAAGGGCTTAGTAAGACCCGGTCTTTGAGGTTATGTATTTATTACCAGCAAATTAACCAAGTGCTTGTGGTGAATGAGTACCCACTACCAAAGGGTTGATGGCACACTAATCAGTTAAAACATGAAGCCTTTCACGTGGATGGAATGAAGCCCGTAGTATTTTCAATAGTTGAGATAACAGTGATGGTTGGAGTTCCACCAGGAAAATGACTTGAAGATTGTCTATACTCCTTGGAAGGGGGTTGTTTGGGTAGACACACTCATCGGGAGGTATGGTCTGCATTTGCTGAGTGAGGTGATAGAGCAGCTAGCCGCATTCTAGATATCCTTTTTGGATAGTGATGGAGAATCTTACCTCCAGTCTATGAAATTCACTCCCCCACTCCTTTAGAGAGTTTAGCTGGCAGAACATGGGGATGTAGACTACGAGACCCGACTTGCTCAGATATCCCCATGAAAGGCTCCTGAAGGATTTTTTAAAAGTGGGGAGCATGTCATCCTTTTTAGAAGATGCACCATTGTACAAGTGATTCTACAAGAGGACGTGATTGAGGGATTTCTACACATCCACTTTCGCAGTATATTCAGGTGTGGCAAAGATGTACCAGGATATCAGGCACCAGTACTAGTGGCCCTGGATGAAGAAATCGATGGCAGATTTCATATCACGATGCCTCTCTTATCATCAACTGAAAGGTGAGAATCAGATTTCATCATGCTTGAGCATAGATTTTTATCCCAAGACTGATAGTCAAACGGAGCATACCATACAGACCATGGAGGACATGATTTGTGCTTGTGTCTTAGATGTTGACCACAGTTGTGAGGGTCACCTAGAACTAATGGAGTTTTCATACAACACCAATTATCACTCCACCATCGGCATGGAACCATTTTTGGCCTTGTATGGGAGACTATATAGATCACATCTATGCTAGACAGACCCAAGGGAGTCAGAACTTATAGGTCCAGAGTTGGTATTAGATACCAATAAGAAGGTGTAGATCATCTAGGAGAGGATGAAGACTATGCAGAGCAGGCCAAATTCTTATGCCTATAGGAGACAGAGACCCTTAGAGTTCGAGTAGGGAGACCATGTCTTCATACAGATCTCACCCAGACGAGGATTGAGGAAATTTGGCTAGGGAGACAGTCTATCTCTAAGGCTCATTGAACCTTTCCAAATTCTTATCAAAGTTGGCAAGGTGGAGTACTACCAAGCTCTTCCCCCACAGTTTCACTGAGTGTATAATATTTTCAAAGTGTTATAGGTGAGGAGGCACATGCATGACCATCTCACTTTAACGACTATGGTGAGAAGGACATTGATGATGAGGATAATTTTACAGAGTTCTCAGTACAGATAGAGGATCAATAGGATTAGATCCTTCGTGGATGGTCGATCCCTCTTGTATGATTTTGGTAGCATTATAGTAACCTCCAAGAGAGAACATGGTAGCGGGAGGCTCAGATTCATGCTCAGTACCCCTGATTTTTTTCTTAGCCTTTTTTGTGGATTTAGAGGATAAAAATCCCTAAGGTCGGGAGAATGTAAATACCCAAAAATTACATGTATTTTTTTTAATTATTTGGGATTATTATGAGACTGCGAAAATTGATTGTACATGATTCTGAAGCCTGGAGTTCCTAGAATGATCCGTCAAAAAATGTTAATCTTTAAATAGCGTGTGTGAGCAGTTTTCTTAAAAAAAGTAAACTAAATATTAAATGGTTTCCCAGATTACAAATCTAAGGGCACTGTTGCATTCAATATGGTGGTTTTACCCTAGGTATGACTTAATTTTAGTCGGAATACCCCTCCAGTGAAAAAAACCCAAAAATGGTATAACTGTAAATAAAATTATTTTACTTTTCAAATGCCTATAACTTCTGAATGGTGAATCAGATTAAAATTTGGAGCCCACCAATGAACTCATGAGGGTTTTCTTCCCTTACACAGATCCTAACATTTTATTGCATGAGCCAATAGTGTAAGTTAGTCATTGGTCATAAATAAAATAATTAAGTAAAAATTATTTTATTGTTAAATTCTTTAACTCTTAAACGGTAACTAAGATGGGAAATCCGAGAGTACCGTTGAGCTTGTGAGGTCATTTTCCCTTTATTCAGATCCTAACCTCGATCGGTGTGGATCGAGGGTGATTGTTATTAATATTTGATTTTTTTAAGGTACGTTTAGTAAATTCATGAGTGGTGATTTCTATCTTTTTAACCGGTGCTCGGATTAAAAATATGAGGGCACCGTTGAATTCTTAGCACTGGGATTCACTTAAGGTAATCTTAACTTTGACTGGCAAGGGTCATAAAAAAATTTAATTTCTTGGACTTTAAAAACAAATAATAAAATAAATAAATATTATTATATTTTTGTTTTGAAACCATTGGAAAAAAGGTGGTGGGACTACAGTGCAACGTCAAACCATTAAATGGATTGTCTCTAATGTTGTGTAAATGCACTGTTGGGAGAAATAATGGGGTATGTTTCCAAACCAATGAGACGGTCAATTGGTTCATTAATTATACTCATTATTGAACCTCATTAATTATGCAATGCGTTAATCTCCACATTCACCTCTATTTAATTTGAGCATGGGATTGGGTTTCAGGAGAGCTATGAGAGGAAGATCTGATGAAGCGATAGTGACTTTTCGATCGAAAGAAGAATGTGATCGAGTGATGGTCGTTGGGGGAAATGATGGGTGATGATGAATGCCGATGAACACCTTCAGATGTGGACACTCCTTCTTCTGAAACTCCTTCCAACAAACTCTAGGTAGGGTTTATGTGCTTAATTCTTCTATTTCCCCCCATTCTTTTATATTATGAAAAACATAGATCAACCATCCAATGGGTTGATTCACATTTTGTACTTTAACATGGGAGGATATTTCGGGGTTTCTTTATGAGTTTTTTTAGGACTAAATAATCCTTCCCATTTTATAACGCTAATGTAGTGGTCGCGGGCCAAACCGAATAAGGCATGGACCCTTCACCGATCTTGGGTTGGTGGTGTTATTCGTGGGAAACCGAGAAATATGGCAGTAAGGTGAATTTTTGGACCGCACAATGTAGGTGTCATCCTGGGAGGCCTGTAGGCATAGAAGAGAAAGGAATCGGAAAATCAAATATTTTTTGATGGCCCGTGGAAGTATCGTTGGCGCGACAGTAGGCTACCACCGCCTACGAGAAGGTGACGACGCTCAAAGGTGACATGACGAACAAAGGGCGACCGGCCTTTTCCAGCCGTGTCGAAGCAGGGTGGTGCACTGCGACAACGCGCCGCAGTGGAAGGTCATGGCTTTGAGCCGTAGCGAAGGTCGGACCCATGGGTTAAACAGATGGTTGGTCCATGCACATCGTCCAGGTGGTGCGGTGCGATCTGGCACCACTACATTGAAGACCCAATCACCTCAGCCGTTTGGGAGGGGAGCAGACCCCCTTGCCTGGCAGGCCGCGCCCAGCTGGGTGGGTCAGGCCGAACACACGGCCCAGTGGGTAGAGCCCACGTCCTAACGGGACGAGCCCGTGTACTAGTGGGATGGACCATGCCTAGTTGAACTGGGCCTAGCCAAGCCCCTTCGGGAGGACTGGGACGGACCGAACCTGGACCCATTTCGGATAGTTAAGCTCAAATGAGCATATCTCTAAAACCAAACGTCTATTTGACAAACCATCTATAGCTACACAACCCTTAGGAATAGGATGTCCTTTTGAGACACTCCATGTGAGTTTTTGAAAACATTGGAGCATGTATTAGTTGGATTATACTCGAAACCAACTGGGCCCTTGGCACTAAAATGCTTATAGCTTACAAAACGAGCTTTCGGTTGATGCACTGTCTGTTGTTTTGGAACCCTTATGACATGGAAGTTCATCGGGTTACATCTTCATAGGACATAATTCAAGTTGAAATATAACTGATGGCTTGAGAAGCATATCCTCCCGCAATCATGCATGCTTTGTGCATGAATCTAGTGGCTAGTTAATAAGTAAAGAATGAATAGTGATCCTGTGTGGATCAACATTAAGAGATCCTGTGTGGATTTTCACTGAGTGATCCTATGTGGGTCACAAGAAGAGCCTCATGAAAGAATAAGATGATCTATATTTATGACTAAACTTCTATATATCTGTACTTAAGTTAAACCTTGTGTGAGATATCTTTTTCTTTGTTCTTTGTGATTGAGATCATGGTTTGTGGTTTTCCATTTGTGGAATTCTGAGATACCTTTGAGGGTATTGGGGTCCCTACAAGGTGTTTTTATACTCACCGTTACATGGGATTCACCCGCACCATGTTGGGTCTTGTTGAGATGATGAGCAACTTTGACTAAGTCTCAAGGAGCCAGGACTTTTCGGTGTATGGAGGTGACCAGTTAATGTGGAGAGCCGCAGTAACGAGTTGTACCTACTATTTAGGTAGGATCCTTGAAGGACGATCTCAAGATCTATTTTCCCATTTTTCTTTATTTCTATTTCAATTGGGATTGTATACTGGCCCCTTTACTTTAGTACATACTTTTACTCTCTATGGTGGTTTTTATTTGGGGTTCCACCTTTCTTTTTCAATTGTGTTTTACTTTTGTGTACTGTACCATGTCTGTGTGTGTCTATAGGTTTTGAGGCATTGTCTATCTATTTTAGGTAAATTCCTTTTTGGTGCTAGTTTACAACCCTTGGCCTATGGATGGCGGGCTTGGGGTAGTCACGGCACGGGCCCCAGGGGACGGGTCGTGACATAAGAATATATAAATTAAAAGAGTAAAATTAAACTAAATACCCAAGTACCTATTTTAGCCCTAAGATGGTGTCTGAACATGTAACTAGTTCATTAATAGATTATTAGTATTTTATAAATAAAGAACATGTTAGTAATAGTGAAGGTTATGATATTTAATAATACAACCTGTAATGATATTTAATAACAAAGTTCCCAGGTAATAACCAAGGAAACGTAGACCTAAAGGGTCACCAAATTAGCAAAGGCGTTATCATTGCTAAAAATAATAGTGTAATTCAAGGAGAATATCCCATGTAATTCCACAGTAAGATACCAACAGAGTCCAACGATATTATTCAATGTAAAATAGTGCTAAGCAATTACTAGGCCCGATGGGATTTAACCATGGAACCTGCATGTTAATGTTGAATCTAAGGAGTGTATCCAAGACATCCTGTTATAATATAGAAGGGATCCTATAGTGTCATACTGATCATCCAAAGTTACATAAGGATTGGGATCCAGGTGCGTCTCAAACAAAGAAATCGTCATAATTGAATCGGAATGAGTTTCCCAAGGGATCAAGGAATTCTCAAAGGAATCCAAAGTGAGCTCGAGTCTGGCCACTCATATTTGATAATGAAGTCATATAATATTCCATTTGATTCAATCCTTCACTTTAATTAGTGTGAAAAGGACAAGTAGCATGCAACACTTTAATCTAGTCATAATTTATTGATGAATCCATTTAGTTCAATCCTTTTCTTTTATTAGTGTGACAAGGCCAAGTAACATGCATCCATTCATTTAATCCATTTAATGAATTTTCAAACAACTCAAGGTTCACTAGGATACCTTACATTATCATGGTAAGGGGTGATATGAACATGCAACCTATTATTTAATTACATTTTAAAAGGAAAAGTCATATACTTCGTATACTTTCTATTTTCCTTTTCACATTTAATTATCAAAATGAAGTACTTAACATATGGGGGTCATGTCATGAGCAGACATGATAATTTCCATTATTCAATTCAAATTTTAAATCAATCCATTTAATATTGGAAATATTACCCATATAAAGGTTAAAATAAGGCACGCTCAAATGGTGGCTCAAACATGTTAAAGCACTAAAACCAAAATTATGGAAAAACATCCTCAATTGGATGGATAGAGTTATGGGTGAACCCAATAACATTTAATCACATATTTTGAAAGAGGATAAACATACAATTGTAATGATTATAAGCATGGAACATGAATTCAATAAATGACATCGATATTAATTGATGATCCACACACATAATTTCCAAGATGAACAAACATGAGGGATAAGTTATAGACCACCACTTTAGGCTTTCACGACTCTCCTCATCCAATATTAGCCATTAATTAGGCTTTTAATAGAGTATATCTGAGAAAACGATAAAATTTCTCAAACCCTAAAAACTAGGTCAAGAGCAAGATAGATGAAGATAAACTAAAAAAGGGCTCGAGTACTTACTATTGTGCATCCAACGTGATAAAGGAGAGCTTGAATAGATCCTGGATGAAGGATATCTCTTGATACCTATGATAGGACTTCAAAAACATCCAAAATGACTGAAATGGAGGTTAATCCTTCTATGGATTATATTCGGAAAGAAAGAGGGGATTAATTATATCATTAAGGGGGAAAATAAAAAATTACCCAAAATTTATCCTTTGCACGATTTTCCAAAATGTGTTCAAACCATGGACATGTACCTAGAGAAAGGAGTATACCACATGATTAGGTCACATGGTTAGGTAAACCATGAACCAACCCTATGGTAAGGCTCTATTAGAAAAAGCATGCCAACCACACAGTTTTCTCTAACCATGCGGCCTCCCCACATGGTTTTAATAAAAACTGTGTACTAGGACTAGTTATTCCAAAAATATAGTGTTAGAGCCCAGAAAAATTCCATAACACCCTTGAGACCTTTGCTAAATCATTAGGCATCCATATTATGTCCAAAATAATGAATTAGGCCAAAATTTAAAGGATCCATACTTGAGTGAAATACTAGGTTCTTATAGTATTCCCACCTTAAAAGGACCCATCCCCATGCTCACATTTCAAGGGTGGTGAAATGATATATGAAAACAAATATATCCACTGGGCATGTACATCAGGCTCCCACTCCAAAGTACATGGACATGCTTCCATAACACCCGTACTAGAGGGAAATACAAGCCTCAAAGTGCCTTCATGATTTGGTAAATAATCTGTACTATATACTCCTCAAAGGTAGCATCAAAATCTAAAAAACTTCCTTGAGATCAAATGTATGAGAGGATTTGGCATGATATTGCCGAAGCTGTGAAGCATGAAATACATTGTGCAAGGCATGATACCTAGGAGTTAGCATAAATTTATAGGATTCTGACCCAACTCACTCTAGAATCTCAAACGAACCAATGTAACCAAGAGATAACTTCACTTAATTTGGTAACCATCTTTTCCATAACATGGGAGATACCCGAGTGAAAACATGATGCCTTTCCTCGAACTCTAGAGGTTGTTGATGGGAATCAGCATAAGATTTATATCTATACTGAGAAATGGACATAGACTTCTTGATCATCTAAACCTACACTAATGTATCCTATAAGAGATGAGTACCTAGTTGGGATGCCTCACCTGCCACTATCCAACATAGGTTTGAATGAAATGGCCTACCATATAAGGCTTTAAAATGGTCCATCTAAATTTCCACCTCAAAGATATTATTATAGGCGAACTCAATGAAAGGGACATTCTTCTCCAAAAAACCTCCAAAATCAAGGACACATTCTCGGAGCATGTCCTCTAAATCATGTATTATCTATTCTAATTGTCCATATGTCTGAGGGTGAAAATATATTCTTAGAAGAACTTATGTACCTATAGCTTTCTAAAAACCCTAACAGAACCGTGATGTGAAATGAGTATCCCAATCATAAATGATAGTACAAAGGGGCCTTGTATTTTTATATGATCTCACAATAATTGAGCCTTTCCAGCTCATCAAGTGATAATATCTCCTATATAGGAATGATGTGGGATACTTTCATTAGTCGGTCAATAACTACACATACAATCCCTCTACCCTTATACAAGATAGGTAACCAGAATAAAAAGTCCATGGAAAAATCTTCCCATTCCCATTTGGGGACTGGAAGAGGCTGTAACAAGCCTACATGTCTCTAGTTCTCTACCTTCACCTACTGACAAGTGGAACAACTAGTGAAAAATTCTGTTATCTGATGTTTCATCCTGGACCACCAATACTAGCATCGCATATCTCGATTCATTTTAGATATTCCAGAATAAACTAACCATTGAGAAGCATGGGAATCTTGGATCAAATCCCCTCTTATATTTTGAGGAACCCAGAGACTCCCATAAATTCACAGGTTTTTTTCTATGTCCACAGACTTATTCAGATGTGGGTTGTCTCATGATATACTCTCATAGATAACCAAGCCCTCGGGGTCTAAAAATTTTCTAACCCTTACCTTCTCAAGGAGGGAAGAGGAAACTATAAAGGATGAGATGTAAGACTGCTTGTGACTATCATGAAACTCCATATGTATTTCAAATAAGAGGGCCATTAATTTCTATTCAAAACTGGCTTCCCATGCGGCCTATGCTTGATTTTTCCAACCCAGAAATTTTTATTTCTAGGCATATAGGCAAGCTCTAAATCAAAAGACTTAAGATATTTTCTCCATATTCACTCTCTGAGATTTAAGACACTTTGTGAAATGATATATTTTAGGATCTTATAATATGTATAATTTACAAATCACTCACCCAAAAGATGGATTCTACAACAACATAAGGCATAGACAACTGCTACTAGATCGAGGTTGTGCATCTTGTAATTTCTCTCATGATACCTCAACTACCAAGATCTGTACATAACTAATTTTCCCCCTGCATCATTATTACTCCTAGGTTGATGCTTGGTGAATCAAAGAAGATGATATAACTACTTCCAGTATCTGGAAGGATTATAATAGGTGTCGATACAAGCCTCCCTTTCATCTCCTAAATGTCTTTCTCGCATGCTTATGACCATATGAACTTAACACCATTATTTTCAAGGATGGTAAGAGGTGACGAAAGTCATGATACTACATGTATGAAATTCTTATAATATATAGAAAACCCAAGAAACATTGTATATTAAATATTTTTTTGGGTTTCTCCCATAAATCCAGCACACTAACCTTCCCTAGATCAACCGAGACTCCATATTCTAAGACAATATGACCCATGAAGTGAAATTTTTTGATCCAAAAGTAGAACTTAGAAAGCATAGAAAAAATATGATGCTCTATATCTGTACGTAGAATGATCTCAAGGTGAATCGCATTATCATTACGAGTATAAGAATACACCAAGATGTTGTCCAAAAATACCATGACAAAATAATCCATATAAGGATGGAAAACCCTATTCATTATATCCATGAAAATAGAGAGTTCATTTTTAATACCCAATGGTGTAACAAGGTACTCATACAGAACATACCAACTACATAAGGTTGTAAGAGGTATGTATGAAGGCCTTACTCACACTTGGTGATATCAAAACCTCAGGTAAATCTTATAGAAGACTCTAGCTACTCTGAGATGTTCGAAGATATCATCAATTCAAGGTATTCAATACCGGTTCTTGAACGTAATTTGGTTCAACCACCTGTAATCCATCCATAGACATAAGGTTAAATCTACATTATTTGAGAAATGCATGGGAGAACACAAAGATGATGTATTGGTCTATATAAAATCATTTTCCACTAGACACTATAAATGATTATTGAGTTATTGGAGATCAGTAGGTTCCATCCTATGTGGAGGAATGGTCACTAGAGATTCTCCCAGAACAAGATCAACCATACACTTTACATCCATGTTAAAATTAAATATAGAAAAATCATTTGGAAAAATATCCCTAAAATGATATAATACTTGAGGGAAATAATCTTGAAGTAAACCTTGATCCTCTATAAATAGATTTACAATCCGGGTAATCACTCCACCTAGTCGATGATGGTCAGTTCCTTCTCTACCAGCCTATACATACAACTCACCCTTATGTAGATAACTGATCCCCTATAGTGATGTAAATGATACCTTGTGGTGATAGAATTATAAAAATGCATGATATTGAACCAACCAATCCATCTAAAGAATGATATAAAAGCTTGTCATCTCGAGAATGAAGAGTTTCCATAAGAAAGGGAACTGGCTACCTCTAGGGGACATCCCTTACATTAGTATATGCCCTCGTACCACATTCTTAACAGTGTATCTAGGGTCATTACACCATTACAATACTGTATCAATAGTCTGAGGCTTTACATGATATATATAGAGATAAAGGAATTATAATAACCTCCATCAAATAAAGATGATACTACAGTATATTCCATTAAGAGATTACTTCGTACTTTAGGTAGTCTCATATCCTGATCCTCAGGTATTGGATATATTGCATGAAACTTGTATAATCCATGGCCCCGTGCCATAGCTGGACTACCACGATCATAATTACTCTGTTTGAGCTATAGGTGATCAGGGTTATAGCTACCATAACCATGAACTCATCCTCATCCAGTCCTGTTGGTGCTATTTCAACTCCCCTCCTGACACAACACAGAAGAACCCAGACTTTATATTGGAGCTGGTGCTAATCATTTTCCACTTGAAGATGGTGGAATAGTTATGTATAATCTCTAAAGATTCCCCATACAATCACAAGATCGACACTCCATTAGGTCTCTATCACTATAAAGATTCTGATGCCCCCACCGTCTAGAGTGATGAAAAACAATGGAGTTATCAAAATGGGTACTCTAGTTTCCCCTTCCCTAATAAGAAACCCGAAGGGAACATTTCATATGACTGGGAGAACTATTAGACTACTGCGGAACTGATCCTCTATATACATTTCTATTACTTTCCCTCTTGTTGAAATCTATCATAAGAGATTAATTAACTATTTATTAAAATGCAGGAATTTGAAATACATTGACCTGTGTACAGATGGCATAAAAAATCCCTTTCTAGAAGCATCTAGAATGTGAAATATCATAATCTTCTAGATGTGGTTCAAAGCCTTGAAACTATGTGAAACGTGATGAATACATCATAACTAAAATAAAAACCTACTTGAGATTCTTGAAATCTCTATCTCTTTCATCTCTTAGAGTCTAAGGAATTAATTGATCATAGAAGGTAGATTGAAAATCAACTAATACAATTCTCTGATTGAGACCATCCTAGGTACCCCCATCCAGCCTACACTTGGACAAATAATGAAGAATGTATGTAGAAAACATGACCCACCACTCTGGAGATGTTTCTAGACAGTCAAAGATAGATATGGTGGCCTCCATCCAAGACTTAGCAACCTATGGACCACCACCCCATGAAAAAGTGGGATGATACTGTGGATGGAACTCATGAGTAAGATTAACCATCATAGGTGCATCTTAGGGAGAACCATGCATGGAATTCATTAGATGTTAGAAACTATCATGAACATGGGAATCAGTGCTCAGATAAGTTATAGAAGGTGGTGCCTCAAGTGGAACTTCTGGAGGTTAGATTAGAAGCTTAGGGCCAACTATTTATTGAGTAAAATCATCGCCACCTTCCTTGGGTGTGACACAAGGACTTCGTGGCAGCATTGGTCTACAAATGACCAGAACAAACCTAATGAAAAACATAGAATCATATAGCTAGAATCACTAGTGGAGGCTGAATGTAATAAAACCTACTATCCAAGTCATAGTACCACAACTACCCGCCTAGATGGCCATGTATCAGTAAGTGCTCAGATATTAGTTTCAGGGGATCTAGTAGATGAAGGGTTAATATTACATTACCTCATCATTTACTCGAAATCGTTTCATTTGATTTTATATTTATCATTTGGGTTTACTCCTTTACCTTTAATAAGCATTATATGGAGAGATAAGGATGTGTGACTGTTCCAATTTTATGTTTGCATTTTCTTGTGACTTGTTTCAGAGTTCCTTTAAAATAGACTATCATTCCCAGTGAATCGGGGTACATAATCTTTATCACTGAAAATGACACCCATTGAATTTCTAATTAAATGATTGATTGGTAAATTACTCATTCCATCCCATGAGGGACATAACACCTCATGAATTGAAATATTAAATCACACAATCATAGGCCAAAAGTATCATACGCATATATACAATCAAGGATCACTTAACAATAATAGGAATATCAGTCAACTCTAGTAGTTAATTTTTATTATATGGAATGGAAATATGAATGAAATGTAAATTCTAGGTGCTTATAAGGATGCATGTAACTACACTTCTTGCCCATATCATAGAGCAAAGGAGGAAATAAAATTATCAATCAGAGTAATATTACACAACTCTACACAAATTTTGTGTCACCCAATGGTGAAATGATCGCAACTGTAATAGGAAAAGCAGAACAAAAATTATATTTTGGGTAACTTAGATTTTATCCCGAATCTAGATTTTCAATTCCCAAGAAAAGCCTATGACCATGTCTCATAGTGTTCCTAATCTCCAAACTATTGTCTCTAAATTTTAAAGAAAGAAAGGGAACTCCTATGGTACCACTTTGTGATGTCTTGAACCCGGATTCCACTTAATAGGTTCCCCGAGCCCAGTGGGCCACATGGACTCAAGAAGATCTCATAAAATGATAGAGGCTACCGACTAGCAGAAAGGGCCTAGGGTTTTTCCATGAGGAGACTATTCCCTCATTAACAGAGTGTGGTATAGCATATAAATATAAATAGAGGTAAATAGCGGAATCAATATAAGTAAATAGAAGGAAAAGTGGAAATAGACAAGGAAAATAACAACTAAAATAACTAGAATAACAAACAACAATTGTTGAATATATTCCATGTATCTAGTAAGCTATAAAACATGGATACTATGTATAAATCATACGTGCAAAACCAAATACAACAAAAAGAAATACATAAAGTATCTCAAGTATCTCGATCTACAGCACGATCATCTGTTACCATCTCCATCATAGGACAAAATGCAATCAAGTGTCTGAATAATTATGCTTCCATTTATCAATACAAGCATACATGTAATTTATCCCAGGTACCAAACGGCCCCCAGATTGGGTGTGAGATAAATCTCAGTGGGCCACCACTGATGGTGTTTATAACATCCATCTTGTGTAATGGAATTGTAATACTTCGCAATCTTGAATATATTAATTAAAGGAGTACAATGTAACTAAATACCCAAGTACCTGCTTCATCCATTAGTTGGTTCCTGAATATGTAACCAATTAATTATTTGATTATTACTGGTTTACAAATAAGTCACATATTAGAAAAAGTGAATGTTCCCTGATATAACAAGACATCCACTAATGATATTTAATAATGAAATTCAAATCTAATTACCAAGGAAACATAGACCTCAAGGGTCACTAACTTAGTAACAGTTGCAGCCTTCATAATGGTAAGAGTGTAATACATGGAGCATAGTCCAAGGCATTCCATAATAAGATGCATACCAAGTTTAAGGAGTTTATCCAAGGTAAAAAGGGGCAAAGAAATGACTGGGCCCGATGGGATTTAAACAAAAACCATAATTTTAAATAATGGATCCAAGGAGTATATACAAGGAACCCTGTAGTAAAATTGAATGGATCCTATAGTTTCACAGTAGGCTTCCAAATTTCATTATGGATTGGGATCCAGGTGTGTATCATCCAAAGTAAGTCGCACCCTTAAATCAGAATGGTGTCACCGAGTGCTCAAATAATTACCTAAGGAATCCAAGGAGAGATCGAGTTAGGACACTCCTTTTTTATAATGAATCCACATAATATTAAATTTGTTTCAAGCCTTTAATTTCAGCAGTCTGAAAAGGGAATGTGGCATGAGGCCCAAAAATCAAGTCACAATTTATCGATGAATCCATCATGTTCAAGTCTTTCCTTTCATTAGTGTGATAAGTCCATGTAGCATGGACCCATTTATTTAATCAATTTAAATAATTTTCCAAAAAAATCAAGCTTCACTCCTATAACATCCATTATCATGTTATGGGGTTCCATGAAAATGAAACCCATTATTCAATTAAATTTTAAACGTCCAAGTCATATTATTAGTATACTTGCAAATTTCTTTTTCACATTTAATTATTTAATTGAATCACTTACCTTAGGCGGGTCAAGTGGACAGAATATATGATACCTTCCATTATGAAATTCACAATTTAATAAAGGCCATTTAATATAGCAAATCTTACCATTAGAAAGGTCAAGCCAAGACACACCTGAATGATGGCTCAAATGTGTCAAAACACTAAAATGAAAATCATGGGAATACATACTACATGGGATGGATGGTGTTGTGGGTTCTAACACTAAACAATAATAACATATTTTGAAATATTATAACCATATATTTATAATTATTATAATCATGGAATACACATCCAATAATCAGTACCTGATGAAATCAACAGGCCTGGCACATAATTTCCAAAATCATCAAACTTGAGGGATGATTTATAGACCACCAAACATAGGTTTGTATGACTCTCCACATATATTATTAGACTCTAATTCATCTTAGAATATAGTACATATGATGAAAAGGTAAAAAAATAATTTACAATAATTATAGGGATGAGAGAATGAGAGATGAATAATGACTAAAAATGACTCGAGTACTTACTTTGGTGCATCCAACATGATTAACGGAAGCTCGAACGTATCCCGGTTGAAGGAGATATATTGACCCCTAGGATAGGCCTTAAAAAAGATACAAAATGAGATAAATGGAGATTAATCCAACAAGGGATCATATTTGGGAAGAATGATGGGCTTAGTTAGATCATTAAAGAAAAAAATGTAAAATTACCCAAAATTTAGACTATTCAAGGTTAGTTGGCACAGTTCTCTAAACTGTACATAAACTATTTAAGGGTACCTAGGTAAAGGTACATACCACATTTTTAGGTCACATGGTTAGGGAAACCATGTGGTAAGTCTTTATCTAAAAAATCATGCCACTCACATGGTTTTCTCTAACCATGCGTCCTCCCCACACGATTTTCCTACAAACCATGTGACATGCCTAATTCTTCCAAAAAGATTGGCTTCATGCTCCAAACAAGCCCCAAAAACCCTTGAGGCCTTTTCTAACTCATTAGACATCAATATTATGTCCATAATAAACATTTATACCGAAATTTAATGTATCTATACCTTAGGTAAAAAACCATGTTCTTACATAAAACATATAGGTAACTTGGGGAATTATTTCTAGATCACTCTTATATTCACTATTATGAATGGAGTAAACATATGGTTGAATTATAAACCTGATTCATTTGATGAATATCACTGAACCACCAGTCCTTGGTTATAACATAACCAATCATCCTTAGTTCATAATAGAACCATTAGTCCTTGGTTTATAATGGAATAACCAATCATCATAATAGTTCCCAAGAACCATAATATAGAAAAAGTTCATAGATCTTGAATTAATCATAAAATGTAACACCCCAATATTTAATAGTACATAATCTCATTAATGTAATTCAATAGCTTACGCGACACGCAACACCGAGTTCGAGCGCACCACAACTAACCAAACTTGTCGTTCAAAAAGAGTTTATGAATAGTATTAACTGCATTTTGAATCTTATATACTCTATATAATTTTAACATCCATATTATGTGTTTCTTGGACATAATATATGAACAAATTCGTTTTTTTCAGATAAAAGAAGTATTTTTTTTAAAATGAAAATTTAATGCCTTCTAATGGTGAACCCTTTTTAAAACCAATATTTGAAACTTTTTTATTTTTAATTTAATGAAATTAAATTTTTCTTTAGAAGCGGAAAATAAAAATTTTGTTTGGATAAATTTTTGCTACTTTTCTTATAAATTTCATATTTTGATGAATAGTGAAAAATACACTGTTTTAATTAAAAAAACTTTTTTAATTAAAATAATTTATAGTGTTAAAATATTAATTTCAATGGTTTTGAAATTTAATTAGATTATATTTTCATCATTTAATATAATGTATGTAACTATAAGTAATTTTTCATTTAAATTTGACATAAACACATGTCAATCTTTTGATAGGTTTTACTTTTTAAAAACCCGCTTTTTGGTTCGAGCAACGAGAATTAATTTTAAATTAATAAATGAAACTTCTATGTTTCAAATTTGGTAAAATAGACTTCATTTTTGAATTTTTAATATCAAAATTATCTTAGGGTGAATTTTTGGTATTTTTCTGAAAACTTTCAATATTTGATGAATAGTGAAAAACACACCATTATTATTTAAAACGAACTTTTTATTTAAATAATTATTTATTTTATTTAAATTTATTTTATGTAAAAATTGATATTTAATACCTATATAAGATCAATTTAATTCATTGGAGTAAATTTATAATAAAATTTGATCTATACAATTCTATTGAACTTTTTAACCTCTTTTACCTACCTTATAGGCACGTTAGCAAATTTGCATAAAACTTAATTTTATCGCTTCTGTGAGTTGAATTTAAAAAATCTGAGAAACATGGTTGACATCATTAAGTAAAATGTGGATCAATAAGATGAAAATAATTTTTGGTGAATAGTAACTTTTGACTTATTTACCACGGTTAAAAGTAAATATGGTATTTAAGGGTAAAAATGATATTATAATTACCATAACACATGTCCTAATTCTATTGTATAAGTATAATTAGACCAAAAACAACCTTAGTAATAAAATATGACCCTCTTTGGTCCACTTGGATAAGATTAATACATTTATTGTTATTTTATTTAAAGAAGAGTTAAAAGCGTTAAATTCAAAGTTTAATAACGAAACCATTTTTAATATAGGGTTATACATTATATAAATTAGACTATAAATATTAACTAGAAATATAACAAAATTTCCTACATAATGGTAATTTAATTATAATTTTTAGACATAAAATTATTAAATTTATTTATGACACAATGATGATGCAGTAATTACCTTATTAATGAAGGATTAAAATAATAGATATTATAAATATCAAAATAAATTCTATTTGAGAACTTTGATGGATTACACTAATTTTTTAGGTTAATATGACATGTTAGGGTTGACTAAATAATTTTTTTAAGTAATCATGTTGTTATGATTTTCACAAAAACCAAATACTAAATAATGTCAAAATTGACATAATTGAGTTTTTTAAAAAAATATTATCTTATTAATTGATATTATATTTATGAAAATCTAAGGTTCATCCAAAGGACTTATATAAGGTTATATATATTAATAATAAACCACATGGGGTTATATTGGCTTGTTATGATAATATTGTTAACTATATAATATAAAAATACAAAGAGACGTGGTAAATGTTAAACTATTTAACAAAGACTTAAATCTAAACGATAAGGTTAATATGATGGAATAAACCTATCTAAAACCTATTTGTTGAGAGGTTTTATAACCATACCCACCTTATCCTATAAAGGATTCATTTTGGATCCATTATAAACCTAAAAATATTTTATCATAAAATAATATTTCAAGCTTTTCCTAAAGTGACCCTCACCTCTCTTATAAAAGGGAACTTCTCTTTCTCTTAATTCCACACCTTCAAAGCCTTTGGCTCGGCCAAACCCTGCTCAAATATCCTCCCAACTCTTCTACCTTCATCTTAGAGGCCTTTTTTTGGTTATAAAGCCAACATAATGATCCCTTTCGATCAAATCAAAAGAAAGAACCCGAAGAAGAGGTAAATATTTCATCACCTATTTCATGTTTGGTTCTTCTTACGCTTAACACTTTCTTTTTTATTTCAATTATAAGATAATAACTCCATTATCTCATATATAATATGATGTTATTATAAAAATTCTATAACCATTTTCATTATTTTATCCATCCTATAAATGACAAAGTCCCTATATGTGCGTATGTGCGGATTACCGTCTCCACGTCGTGGTGTAGTTTGTTATTCAAACACTTCATTATTTGGATGGGTATAATAATGAGTATAAATGATGTAAATAATAAATATAACATGATAATAATTCTGTATATATGATATAAAATCCAATTACACATGATTTCACCAACAATATAATGATATTGTCGCTTGTGTGTATGTACGGATTACTGTCTCCATGACGCGATCTGATTCAAATCCACATTCACCATTCAATGATGATTATAAAAATACACATCATTAATATTTTTTAATATATGATATAATAATTATAATGGATATATATATATATATACTTACATATTTCTTATTCACTTTGTTCCGTTCAAAACGATATGAAAATGGAAGCAGTGTTTATGCGTACGTACGACCTACCGTCTGCATAAACGATGTTTTCCATTTCATATATATGTCCATTATACATATTTATATTATAAATATATATAATATATAAATCATTTTAATTATTTCAGACGTATTTAAATCATGATCTAAGTGATACAATCAAGAGTAACAAGTTAAAACACGTACAATAAAGAACGCGATTATTACCCAAAATGTTAATTTAACATAGAAATTATTATTCAATGGGTATTATAAAGTCATAAATGAATAATGTATGATATAAAAAATATTAATATGGTTCTGTTATAATTTAATAACATACTACAGTCTTTATACAGGAGGTTAAACATACCCTCTACAAATGGAAAGTATTGTGTAAGGTTTATTTCCTCAATCTCATTATTATCCGAGATTGTTTATGTGTAAATATTTACTTTGAAATATTTATCATCGATACCCATATTTCATAAAAATGTTTTAAAAAGGAATATTTTGAGGTTTTATGGGAGGTTCTATTTAACTATATAATCTTTTTAAATGTTTTAAATATTTATCTCTCTAAATCATATTAATTAATGTCCATCTTTTCAAAATGATTTTAGTGATTTATTAATATATAAATGAATGTTTTGAAATGATAATTCTTTTCAAAAGTTTCAAAGCAGTATGGGACACTTTGATTCAAAAATATCTTTTAAATTAATTCCTTTATAAATGTGTGACTTTTAAATGTTTTCATGGAAAAGGGATATTTCTCTCAAAGAGTTTTACAAATCATTTTCATCTATGTCCACATCCTTTGATGGATTTTAAACTTGTTTCTAGTTGATTTATTATGATACAAATCTTCCATATTGTATTGAAGTTTTTGTGATATGTTGGACTGTGGATATGTTATTTTTACACCATTCATGGTTTAGGGATAAAGTATTGACATTTCACATGCTAGTTTTAATACGAATGTTATGTTATGTTTCAACCTTTTCATATAAGGAATATATTGGACATAGTAAGTGACATGTGGAGCCCACTATAGCTCCTCTATGCATCGGTAGGTCTCATGAGACAATTATACGTGGACATGGACAAGGCCTTTCCCAATTTGATATATGGTTTTGGCCAAGGCCTTGACAAAATGTTTCATAATGTTAGGCATTATACATTCCCTAATTATGAAAATATTATTGATGGTTCATGTGGTCATTCGACTAGTAGAATACACATGGCTATATTTTATTATGGAATTATTTACTCATCTCATATTCCTACCATAAAGTTTTCATGTTTATTATTTGTAAAGGAATGTGTTTTAAATTATTCACCATGCCTAATGTTTATGTTGTCTTCCACTGTATTGCTTACCATTACTGAGCATTTGAGCTCACCCCTTTATTATGTTTTATTTTCCCAGGATTCCAAGAAGTGTATTATCATAGATAAATAGGTTTAAGATAGGGGATTAATGAAATTCTCAATAGATCATTAATGTTGTGTTTTATTTTATAATGTATATTGTAAGTTCATGTATGTAATCTATTTTCCAAGACCGCTAAATTGATCGGTATTTTGGGACTTGATTCGTTGTAATAATTCCAAAGTATTAAAATAATGCACTAGATCTTAGCTTCTCGGGTTGGGGCGTTACAGTTGGTATCAGAGGAAGTTTAGAAACAACATTGGAAATAGATAAACTCTGATTACAAAACACTACCCTAAAATAGACTTTGAAGATTAGTATAGAATAACTTTCTATAATTTTGGAGATTTTGTGAGTTTTCCACGAAATACATCCCTGTTTGGATACGAGAAGGTAGAGGCAGCTCTATAATAGATGTACCTAATCGTAAAACCCAAAAACACCGCTTTGATCTAGACATGAATGGGAACTAGTGCATGAAAACGGGCCTTGCTGCACTCTTGGTTTACGACACTCCCGAGGGATATGCTTAGGATAATTCATATTTTCATTGCAGGAAATTATGAAGGATTTATGAAGTATATACTTCCTTAAAGAGAACATTTTTATGATTATGAATTATATGCATAAACGTTTCAATTTACGTTAGTTATTGTACAAGTTTGGAATTATGCATTGTGATTCATAAACTAACCTAGTGTATGCCATTATTTAGAAATGGTGCCTAGTAGAAGGAATGATAACTCCATCAATACACATGATCCAAATAGTAAGAAGGATCTTATCTTTTAGGATATTAAGCCTACATTTAGAAGGTAAATGTCTCCCACTTATTCTCATCAAAGGAAGAAATAGTATCGTGTGTTAATAAGATAAGAAAAGAATTATATGAGTCATATGTATTTGAAGGTAAGCAAGAAAAGAAAAGGATGGTAGTGAGAAGGATGGATAAAGGGAAGAGGGGAAATATGGATTTCCCCATATGTGATAACTAGGGAAATAATTATATAGTAAATAATGATTGTACTATATTACTATTTCACTAGGGATTTGATATAAAATGGTTCTACAAAAAGTGACTCAATATCAAGCTAAAATTTTTGGAAAATACATGGTTGAAGGATAGATAAAACTTAATATGGTTCTGATACTGAGGTAGTGATTTTGGAATAAGAGTAGGTTGATTTGGATAAATTATATTTGATATTTGAGACTACCTTGGAACTGATTAATGGTTTGTTTATTTCATTATTGTTGGAGTATTCAAAACATTTTGATATAATGAATATATCTATTATTCTATAAAGAATAAAAGAGAATGAATGTAATCAATAAGGATTTATGGTAATTCAGGGTGTTACCATGTTTTAAAAGAATAAATGATGAATGTATTCACATGTGATCACGTGGAAAAAAGATCTTCATTGTGTTTACCTTCCTTTTAAATTTTGGACTTTGAGTTCTGACAGAAGTATTTTGGATAAGACTAAATCTTGGAATGTATTAAGTTTCAAATTGGATTATATTTTTAAGGATAAATCATTTCATAAGATTATTTTTAGACTACTAGGAAAATACAACCCGGAGGTCGGGCGACAACCCGTCGCATCCGGCAAGGCCATGAGACTTGAACACGCAAACAAAGGGAAACAAGGGTGAATCACCTACCACTGGCCTACGTGATGTCATTATTGTATAAATTGGTTTTTTTAAAATATTATGAAAATGAATTATAAATTAATTATTTTTGGAACCCTATAAGACCAGGATAAATAGAATATTTTTGAATTCTATTATTTTTTTGGAGTAACAATTGAGTTTGTGGTAGGATTTAGTTGAAGGATAAAACTCTACTTTTCAAGCATATTTTTTTTAATCTTATTCTATGAATAAATTAATTTTTAAACCTTAGGGAAAGAATCTTAAAACCCAAAATATGTAATCCTAATACCTTATGTTTTTTTGAACTGATGATATTTTAAATCATCATAGATTGATGGATTTGAGGCCCTCAATTTTACGGTGGTTTGTTATTGATGACCTCAATCACTTCCTATAAATATTTACGTTTTTCCTCAATTTATGTGTCTCTAATGTCCACCAATGTTCTCCTAATCAAGATCATAATTTGGTTGTGAATTTTTCATTTCCCTTTCCCTTTTATTAAGTCTAAATTTTATTAACCCAATTTTTGATGTGGGTTTCCACAATGGTATTTTTCTATTTTGAACCATTTATTTTATAAGAACAATTTCAAATTATGAGGACACAATTTATTGAAGGATAGGAGAATGTAACACCCCCATATTTCATAGTACATTATCTCATTAATGTAATTCAATATCTTACACAACACGCAACACTGAGTTCGAGCGCACCACAACTTACCAAACTAGCCATTCAAAAAGTGGTTATGAATAGTATTAACTGGATTTTGAATCTTATATACTCTATATAATTTTAAAATCCATATTATGTGTTTCATATACATAATATATGAATAAATTCATTTTTTTCAGAAAAAAGAAGTATTTTTTTTAAATGTGATTTTACTGCCTTTTAATAGAGAACCTTTTTTAAAAGAAATATTTGAAACATTCTTATATTCAATTTAATGAAATTAAATTCTGTTTTAGAATCTAGACTTAAAATTTTAGTTTGGATAAATTTTTGGTACTTTTTTTATAACTCTTATATTTTGATGAATAGTGAAAAATACTATGTTTTAATTGAAAACAACTTTTTTAATCAAAATAATTTATAGTGTTAAATTATGGATTTGAATGGTTTTTAAATATAATTAGATTATATTTTTATCATTTAATACAATTTAGGTCATTATAAGTAAATTCACACTTAAATTTGACATGAACACATGTCAATCTTTTGATAGGTTTTACTTTTTAAAAATCAGCCTTTTGGTTTTGGCGACGACAATAAATTTTAAATTAATAAATGAATCATATTTGTTTCTAATTTTGAAAAATAGACTTCATTTTTGAATTTTGAATATCAAAATTATTTTAAGGTCATGTTTTGGTATTTTTATGAAAACATTCAATTTTTGATGAATAGTGAAAAACACTACGTTATTATTTAAAACCGACTTTTTTAATTAAATAATTATTCATTTTATTTAAATTTATTTTAAGTAAATATATATATATAATAATTATATAAGTTCAATGTAATTCATTGGAGTCATTTTATAATCAAATTAGATGTATAAAATTCTATTAACTTTTTAACCTCTTTTACCCACCTTCTAGGCAAGTTAGCCAATTTTCATAAACATAATTTCACCATTTCTGTGAGTTAAATTTCAAATATCTAAGAGACATGATTAACATCAGTTGTAAAATTTGGTTCAATAAGATGTAAATAATTTTTGGTGAATAGTAACTTTTGACTTTTATTTATCACGGTTAAAAGTAAATAGGGAAATTAAGGGTAAAAATGATATTATAATTTCCCTAACACATGTCCTAATTCTATTGGATAAGTATAATTCTACAAAAAACAACCTTAGGAATAAAATATGACACCTTTGGTCCACTTGGATAAGATTATGATATTAATTATAATTTTATTTAACGAAGAGTTAAAATAGTAAAATTCAATGTTTAATAACTAAACCATTTTTAATATAGGGTTGTACATTAGCTAAATTAGACTATAAATATTCATTAGTAAGATAAAGAATTTCCTATATAATAGTAATTTATTAATAATTTTTAGAAATTAAATAATTTAATTTATTTAAGACACCATGATTATCCAGTAATTACCTTATTAGTGAATGATTAAAATAATTGATGTTATAAATATCCAAATGAATGTAATTTGAGACATTTGATTAATTCCACTAATATTATAGGTTAATATGACATGTTTAGGTTGATTAAATAATTTTTTTTGATGTAATCTTGCTGTTATGATTTTCAAAAAAACAAATACTAAATAGTGTCAAAATTGACGTAATTAAGTTTTTAAAACAAATATTATATTATTAATTAATATAATATTCTTAAAAATCTAAAGTTCGGAAAAATTACTTAGATAAGGTTATATATTTTAATAATGAATCATATGGGGTTTTTTTGGGTAGTAATAGTAATATTATTAACCATATAATATAAAAATACAAAGAGACATAGAAAATGTCAAAAAAATTATATAAGAGTTAAATCTAAAAGATAAGGTTAATATGATGACCTAAACCTATCTAAAACCAATTGGTTGAGAGTTTTTCGACCCATAACCACCTTGTGTTCTAAATAATTCATTTTGGAGCCATTAAAAACCGAAAATTTATTTATTATAAAATAATATTTCAAGCTTTTCCTAAAATGACCCTCACCTCTCTTATAAAAGGGAACTTCCCCTTCTTTAATTTCACACCTCCAAATACTTTTGGCTTAGAAGAACAGTGCCCAAATATCCTACCAACTTTCCTACATTCATCACATAGGCCTTCCTTTGGCCATAAATCCATCTTAAAGATCCCTATTTATCAAATCAAAAGGAAGAACCTGAAGAAGAGGTAAATATTCTATCACCTCTTTCATGTTATTTTCTTCTTCAACTTCCTATTTCTTTGTTGTTTCCATTATAATATAATAAAAAAGTATCATTTATATACTATGTTGTTATTATAAAAATGTTACAACCATTTTAATTATTCTATCCATCCTATAAATGACAAAGTCACCGTACGTGCGTACGTACAGATTACCGTATCTACGTCGTGGTGTAGTTTGTTATTCAAACACTTCATTATTTGGATGGGTATAATAATGAGTATAACTGATTTAAATAATAAATATAACATGTTAATGATTCCTTATATATGATATACCATCCAATTATATACGATTTCACCATTAATATAATGATGTTGTCACTCATGCGTACGTACGGATTGCCGTCTCCACAACTCGATGAGATTCATTTCCACGTTCACCATCTATCGATGACTATAAAAATATATATCATTAATAAGTTTTTAATATATGACATAATAATGCTACTTTATATATATATATATATATATATATATGTATTCATGTACTTACATATATCTTATTCACTTTGTTCCATTCAATACGATATGAAAATTGAAACAACGTTTATGCGCACGTACGGCCTACCGTCTCCATAAACGGTGTTTTCCATTTCATATATATGTCTATTATACATATTTATATTCTCAATATATATGATATATAAATCATTTTTTATATTCTTGATGTATTTAAATCATGATCTAAGTGATACAATCAAGAGTAACAAGTTAAAACACGTACGATAAAGAAAGCGATTATTACCCGAAAAGTTAATTTAACATGGAAATAATTATAAATGGGTAGTACAATGTCATAAATGAATCATGTATGATATAATAAATATTAATATGGTTCTAGTATAATTTAATAACATACTAAGGTATTTATAAAGGAGGTTAAACGTACCCTCGACTAAAGGAAAGTACAAGGTAAGGGTTATTTCCCCAATCTCATTATTATCCGAGATTGTTTATGTGAAAGTATTTAATGGGACATATTTATCATCGATACCCATATTTCATAAAAATATTTTCACAAAGAATATTTTAATGTTTTATGGGAGGGTCTATTTAACTAGATATTCATTTTAAATGTTTTAAATATTTATCTTTATAAATAATTTTAATTAATGTCAATGTTTTCGAAATGATTTTAAGGATTTATTTATATGGACATGAATTTTTTGAAATGATAATTCTTTTCAAAATTTTAAAAGTGGTATGAGATACATTGATTCAAAAAACTCTTTTAAATTACTTCCTTTATAAATTTGTGACTTTTAAATGTTTTCATGGAAAAGGGATATTTCTCTCAAAGAGTTTTACAAATCATTTTCATCTATGTCAACATCCATTGTTGGATTTTAAACTTGTTTCAAGTAGATTTCTTATGATACAAATATTCCATATTGTATTGAAGGTTTTGTGATATGTTTGACTGTGGATGTGTTATTTTTATACCACTCATGGTTTATGGATAAAGTATTGACATTTCTCATGCTAGTTTTAACATGAATGTTATGTTATGATTCAACCTTTTCATATGAGGAATGTATTGGATATAGTAAGTGACGGGTGGAGCCCACTATAGCTCCTCGATGCATCGGTAGGTCTCATGAGGAAATTAGACATTGAATCGGCCAAGGCCTTTCCCAATTTAATATATATTGTTTTGGCCGAGACCTTAATCATTTTTAGATCTCTTGGCTGAGGCCTTGAAAAAATGTTTCAGAATGTCTGGAATTATACATTCCCTCATTATGAAAATATTATTGGTGGTTCATGTGGTTATTCGACTAGTAGAATACACATGTATAGGTGTTATTATGGAATTATTTAATCATCTCATATTCCTACCATAATATTTTAATGTTTATTATTTGTGAAGGCATGTGTTTTAAATTATTCACCATGCCTAATGTTTATGTTATCGTACACTGTATTTCTTACCCTTACTGAGCGTTTGAGCTCACCCCTTTCATATGTTTTATTTCCCCAAGATTTCAAGAAGTGTATTATGATTGATAATAATGGTTGAGCTAGGAGATTAATGGAATTATCAATGGATAATTTATGTTGTGTTTTATTTTCTAATGTGTAATTTAAAATTCATGTATGTAATCTATTTTCCATGATGGAAAAACTGATCTGTCTTTCATGATTTGATTCGTTTAATCATGCCAATTTATTAAAATTAATGCACCAGATCTGGGTTTCTGGGGCCAGGGCGTTACATAAAACTCATAAAAAGATTAATATTACTTTCATAACTACATTAAACCATGTAATATAAATGAGTTCCCTGAAAATCCTTTGAAAAAATCATAATCCATCCCAAGAAAGAATAAGGATGATATCATTTCAATATATCCTATTGGATACTAATTAATATCATGGTCTACTGATTTAGATGAATGGTAATTCAAATAAAATATTTTAAAAAAATTCTTGAGTAAAATAAACATTTTACCTTGATTAATATTATAGGATTTCATCTTATATGTAAATTGTTTTTGAAATACCATTTGGGGCATTTCTTATAGAAAATATCCCTTAAATTTTGAGAAACACTTATTTAAAATATAAAATTTATCAAACATTAAAGAATCTATTTTTATTGAAAATAACCTATGAAACATAAAAAATGAGTTTGAAGCATTGATTGTTCATGACGGTTTGGAAATTCATTCATGTTATAAATGATGAAAATAAACATTCTTTTTTAACATTTTTAAATGAATACAAAGTGACCCATATGAAAAAATTTAGTAAATTTGATTTTTGAAACATATTAAAAAGGATAAATATAATGAAAAATATCTTTATGAAGTCATTTATTTTTATAAAAGAAATCTTTTGAAAACATTTTATAAAACATTAATATGAAAGAGAAGTATTCGTGTTCAAAGGGAAGATAAAAGATGAATATCACTTACAAACAACATTATTGATATTTATTCAATGAATAATGGATTAAATGGAAATTAAACATGTGAACCACATTAATAAATAAAGGATAATGAAATATATTTTGTTTTAGAAAATAATATCATATTATTTAATCTAAAGGCTCTATGAAGTTAAATTATCCTGAAAGAAGGGATATTGTAACATAAACCCTTTTCCACATTGGTAACTCCTCAATTATAAGTCCTATGAATGAATAACATCATATAAAGATAAAAATATTAATAAATTAAGTGGATTCATGATATAACATATCAAAGGGTCAGTATATACACCTCATATTATATGATAGGTGTATAAAAGAACATATGACCCAAACATGAAAATTTGAGACAAGAAACCCTTTCAATGATCATAACATTGAAGTGAGAATTAAAAAATTAATCTATTATGTGAATCAAATGTAAATAAACAAAAACCAAGTGGAAATAAAACATAATATAATCAAAATTCAGTAAAATTATAATATTATAATATCAATGACAATGAATAAGTAATATAACCTAATGAAAAGAAATTGAGTTGTAAAATTAATTATCACTTTTTAACTTTCAAGTCAAAACCCCTTGGATGAAATAATTAAAAATGAAACATAAAATACCATAAAATATTAATGATTCATGATTTTATATGTAAAATAGTTCTATATACACAATATAAAAATAAAGGGGGTTATAAAATTAGAATATGCCTTAATGAACGAAAATTGAGGTGAAGCCACATACTATTTTGGTAATCTCTAGATCAAAACCTCGTGAAAGGGACAACCTCGTATAAAATGATAGATCCCAATAATTTTAATGAAAATAATCACAAAATACATTCATATATAGTATATACCCCCACATAACAAAACTATCTTGTGAGTATGGAATTTTTCTCACATAAGTAAGAGCAAGTTTAGAAACCCTTACCTTGTGTCTAAACTTTCCATGTAGGTACATTAACTAATACATAATAAACATAAATAAATTACATTACTTATTGATGAAATATTAAATTTTCAATACCATATTCTCAAATAAGTTATTTTATTTATTTTATTGATATATTTAGATATTTAATATATTAATTCCACATAGGGTGTTTTGAGGATGTTCGGTACATTGTTGCAAGATAGCTTCAGTGTGTTGACTGAGGTCAAAGAGTTAATTAATTAAAAATATCATGAATAATAATTATGAATTAATTATAAATTTTGTAAATTAATATTAATTTTACAATAATCCATGAATAATAGTTATGAAAATTTAAATAGGTTACATTAATGGAGGTGGTAGGCAAGATGTATGCTTGTGTAACATTCCATTTTTCAACGATCATTATGGGAATAAGGTAAGTAATATTTTATATTTTCATAATGATAATAATTATATAAATACTATGTTATTTAATTAAATATACTTATATATATCATCCATTTTATGTGGCGACAATTAATGTATCACATCACTTCATAGAGGTTGTAGTCCATATTTACACATGAATGATGTTATCATTATTATGTGTGTGGAAATGTAAGAAATAAAATGATACATTATATTTTTATAATTATAATCATGTTTTTAATAAAATAATTATGTCATATATATCACTTATATTCAAAAAAATTACCCTTATTACCTTCCATAAAATTTGTTATTGAAAAATGAATTGTATCACTTCGTGAGGCGGTAGTCCTCCGTACAGGCGAGCGACATTATCTTATCCCCAATGGATTGGAATGTAAAAAGGTATATATGATATAATCATTCAAGGAGTATAATTATTTTAAAAATATAAAATTTATACTTTAAATCTATCACAATAATATTTTGTGAGAGGTGATGATGAAAAATGAATTGCATCAGTTCGGGAGGTGGTAGTCTGTTGTACACAAGAAGGATGGTTTCATTTCCCATTTGATGGAAGAGAATATATATTTAAGTTATTTAACTAAAAAATAATATATAATTATATTTTATATAATGGTTTTATTATATCATCATAATTGAATAAGATTTTATGGAGGTCGAAGAAGAAATAAAATAAAAAACACACAGTTAAAACAGTGCATCATCTTTGTACAAACTCCTTAGGTTAGCACCAAAATTCTTATTAGATCGGTTTTATGATCAATACAAGGAATCTAGGATGTAGTTTTTAAATTAAATAAAGTATTTGGATAAGTATAATATATAAAAAAGGATTTTAAGGTGCTAATAGGATAGGATAGGTGTGTCCTTTTATAAGTGAGGTCATTGGTACAATTAAATGTTTTGAAAAGAAAAAGTGATGCCAACATTTGTTAAAGAAAAAAATGAACAAATGGACTATTATTGATCCCTATACTATATAAGGTCTTAATATCTCTATGAAATAGATTTTATACATTTTTAGGTCATATTAACCATTATCATTTTAGTTTAACCCCTTATAAACTCATTTTTACCATGACCACAATAATTAATTATTACTAATTTTACTATTAATTATGGTAAAACATTAAGTTGAAATTATTAGATAATATAAATTATTCTAATTCCAAATATGGCGTCCATTTTATAAAAAATAAATTCATATATGTGTGATAATTTAATTTTATATATAACCCTTTGATGTGACGAAGTAACAGGTTTTCTAGAATGTGTTTTTCATGCATAAGAAGATTTTATATTAACTCTTGGACTGGTAATAATCATTTTATGAATTTCTATTAATATTTAATGATATATAATCTATAAATTTAATTTATATAATTCTTCACTATGTGTTTTTTTAATTAATTAAAATGTAGAAACATTATTCATGTTGAATCGTTTTCTGAAATAACCCATTTTAAAACCCATAAAATAAAATTACAATAAAATTTAGTATAAAGTTGATCAAAAATTAATTAATTAGAATAAATATACCTAAATAATACTTATGTTACTATAAATAAAATTAAAATCACCATGTTATTTTTAAATAATTTAATCTATCATAAATAAAATGTTGTCTTACAAAAATCGGTATTTTTTACTATTCACTTAAAAAAAGTATTTTATGAAAAATCCCAAAATTTCACTCTAAGTTAATTTTGATATGATTATTTAAAAAATTAATTTAATTTTATAAAATAATTTTTATAATTTTTTTTAAATTAATTATAATATTCACTTACAAAAATTGATGAAAATAATTTTTGAAGAAACCATATTTTTATGAATAAAATGACTTTATGAAAGATTAAGTGATTATTAACTATGAATTTTTGAATCAATTTATATTGATAAGGAAATTTATATATATTATAAATAAATTAGTTTATACTATTCACAACCTTTAATTTTATATATAGGTTATAGAATACATATTTAAATTAAAATTATTTCACGGTTCCTTTAATCTTGGGGCAACATGCCTTGTATGTTATTGAGCATAGAATCCTTTTTTAAAATTCTACAGTGTTAAAAGGGGTTTTTTTGGGTAGAATTATAATATGTAACATTATAATATCATGAATTCATTTAATATTTTTAATGACTAAAACTTTTCATACATAAATATTACATCATAATAGATGATTATTCATTACATAACATAAAAATACACACCATAATCATCTAGGTCTAATGAGTTTGAAAACCTCGACATGTCAAAAACTGGTCCATATTTGAGCTATGTTATCTCCAAATATTTCCTTTATAATAATAACCATTTTTATAAACATCATACATAATTCCTTTCTTCATGATTATAAGTCTCTACTTCATTCGTACATATTTGAACCTCCTCTTCTTCGAACAAATTCTTTTGGTTTTCACCAAAAGCCTTCATAGAAAAGTTTTTTGACTAAAATAAGGATTATAGGGTGAGAGGATATAATTAAGGTATACAATTCGGTAGTTATTTTCCAAAAAAATGATTTTTTATGTCTGGTGACGAGAGTAGAGGGGAAACCTCTTATAATTATGGGGAGTGGCACACTTGTAATTTTTGATACCAAAAAGGTGTAGCCACATTTTTCTCATGACCCAAGGCTATAAAATGGACCAATATCAATATAATAATATATAAGGTCTAAATATGCATATAAAATGGGTTTTTTACAATTTTATAGGTTTTACCCCTTCTAGTTTAAGTTCCCCCAGGTAAACTCGTTTTCACCTTAATCGCGATAATTAATTTTTACTACTCTTACTATTCATTGTGGTAAATGAAATATTTGACCATATTGGAAAATATAATTTATTGTTATTAAAAATAAATAATTTAAATTTATAAGTTACATTCTCAAATGTGAGAATATTTAATTTAATTTATATCCAAAAATGTGACAAAATGTGGTTTTCCAATGAGAAAATTTCCAAAAGTTTGGAACATTTTTAATTATAAATTTAATATAAAATTAATTAAAATTCAATAAATTGGACTCTTAGATATATAATTGATATATTTTTTCTTTTAAAACCATATTAAAATAATTTTAAAATTTTTAAAATCAATAATATAAAAAAATCTTAATAAAAACTAATATTTTTATTATTCATCAAAAAATATTATTTTCTACAATTTGTTTTCAAAAATTGACCCTAAGATAATTTTAACATTTTAATTTATATAATTAATCTAATTATTTCAAATAAATTACCTAAAATCATCAAAAATTAATTTTAATAATAATTATGAAAAATGTGATAATACTTATTTTTAGAAATAATATTGTTTTTAAGTGTAAAATTTGATTTATTCTTTCTCATTCCTATAAAACACATAAAGTGAATATTAAACATTTGAATGAATTTAAAAAATAAAAATTTAAATAAAATCATTCACAAAAAGTTAATTGTTTAATTTACTAGGGCAAAACGCATTTGTTCACATCAAAATAGTTTTTCAAAACATTATTTCATTATTTTTCAAATATGTTTTACTTTCATTTAAAATTAATTAATCCCCCAAAAATTAATAATATATATATACATGTTTAGACTATATATATTCATAATTCATTAAATTCTATTAATACCTTCCATTCCAACTTCTATGGGATAACTATCATATTAAATAATAAAATTTTAATTGTACCTTGTGTTTCTTTAAAACATAGTGTTTCATGCAATGAAAGATAAACTCAGTGTTGCATATAACGAAAGATAAACTTAGAGTTTAACATAACTCAAGATAAAATAGGTATTTTATCTAACCCAAAATATTAGAAATATTAAATTTAAATGAAAATGTAAATTTCATATCTCAAGTGTTACATTCTACCCCCCTTAAATTTGAATTATGCCATCAAAATTCATTAATTTTATAAAAAAAATAAGTATAATTGTTTTTCATTACACACTTATATTAATAAATAACCTCCTAAAGTTGTTGGTTTCACCACTAAATGTTGATCATGTGGGTGGTATTTTTTTTAGAACATTCCCTATACAATATAGAATCTCCAATGATTGTTTCACGTAAGAAAGATCTTGCTTCACCAGTATGGAACCTGAGTTCAGTAAATGTGATGGTTCAAGTATGTAATTCCTTATAATAGAATCATGAAAAACTTAAATAATCTAATAGAGGTTATTTGGAAGCACCAAGTGATAAGTTACAGTACCATTGCGATCAATAATTTCAAAGTGACTAGTATACCAAGGGCTTTGTTTGTCATTATTTATTCCATAAAAAATCTCATAGAAACACCTTCTCATAAAATTAAAATACTAGATTGTTTTGACGATAATTGGTATGAAATTTCTATCAACCTTTTATCCTACCTTACATGTTTATAAATGGATATAAATCTAACAACCCAAATATTTTTTGAATTGTTTTGAATTAATTCAATATTTTTGACATTTTTCTTTTCACACAACACTGAATATAGTTCATATTATATGAAATCACTAAGTTTAGATTTAATTATACATATAACAATTTTAATTTTGTGCTAAAAAAGCACATATGTTATATTATGGTACACCCAACACTATTTTTGGATTGTTTTACACACAATGTTGAGTTCTTTTGATGGCTTTCATTATATACAAGACTTAGTTTTACCAAACTACAACATAATATAAATTTTATTATTAAAATATTATTTTAATTTTCACCTTTCCATTAGAATTATGGTTTCAAATAAGATTAATTATATTATAAAAATATGGGTTACACATGTATATAAGAAGAATTATTTGGTGATCAATTAACTAGAAATGAAAATAAAACCCTTTTGAAAATATAGGAAATCTTTTGTTTGAAAACTATATTTATGAAATCAAACATATTTGAAACAAATAAATTTAAATAAAATTATAAATTATTTCAATGAAATATATATATAATTATATATATAAATATATATATTACTATTTAATATTCATCTTATGTGTTTTCTAGATAGGAGATAAAAATAAATCTGATTTTAAAAATAAAAATATGTATTTTTATAAAATGTAATTTTAACACCTTTTAATGAAGAACCTATTTTAATTATATTTTTAAAAAAATTATAATTTTTTATCAAATAATAACCTTATTTTTTAGATAGGAATATCAAAATTTACATTGTGTTTTTTTATATTTTATAGGAACTTTTATTTTATTATGAACATTGAAAATCATTGAATATTAATTGAAACCAACATTTCATCTAATTTATTTATATATTTAAATTATATTTAAAATTTTTAATGTAAATTTAGATAAATTATACATATATTAATACAATTTAGTATATTGGAATGAATTTCACATCGAGATTGTACATAAAAACAATTCAAACTTTTCAACATTATCACTTTAAAAACCCGTTATTTCATACTGTCTATGAGATTATTTTTAAATTAATTTTTAAAAATTATGTGATTATAATTTATAAAACTAGAATCCATATTTGGAATTATCAATATTTATTATTTATAATAATTTCAAATTAGTTTTTTTCCAAAACTATTGTTGAATGTAATTAATTTAATTACCGTGATAAAGTAAAAAACAAGTCTACATAATGGTTAAAATTTAACGTAAGAGGACAAATACCCTAGAAAAATGTTGAAAATTCATTTTCTGGACATATTTATGACATATCAACCCTTTTATAATACATTTTCTATTGTTATAGGAATATTATGTAAGAAATACCACTGAATATTGATTACCATTTTATATTTACTAGAATGTCACTCCTCCTCAACTATAAATGGGCACTCACCCCCCTTCACATCTTAAATACTCTGATGAAAATTGTATCAACAATAACCTTAACAAATATTCTACAAAATTTAATCATATCATCCAGTAATTATAAATTTTTAAGAACTCAAACCATGTTATTCCTTTGGTGAAAATCGTAAGGAATTTCCCAAAGAAGAGGAACCATCCTTCAACTAGTACTTTTATTTTATTTTATTTATCCACAACCAGAATTATTCTTATTCCATTATTATATAATAAAATCTGTATCATCCATATTATGATATATATTTTTGTTAAGGTTCCTACCTACACTCACACACAGTTCCATCAAATGAGATACTCAATCATTGTACATTTGTAAGGCGGACAACTGCCTCGCTAACCGATGTCGTTCGTACTTCCATTACCACGTACCAATGTTGAAAATATTGAAGTAATTTCTATCTTGAATGATATTTTTGATATTTTTGATTGATTTATACTTATTTAATTATTATATAACATATACCTTCATTATTTCCATTTTGTGGGAATACGATACTTCTTTTGCGAACGTGTGGACTAACACCTCTTTAAAGTGATGTGATTCATTCATACGTTACAAGAAATTTATTAAGGATGGGTTTAGAATAAATATATGATATATATTACATATTAATGTTACTATAATGATAGTGTATTTATATTTATATTTATACATATATGTCATTCATTTACTTTCATTCAACATGACAAAAAAAGAGAATATGTGTTCATGTGTCCGTACAATCTAACATATCAATGAACATTGTATTTCATTTCGTATTTATCTATTTTATAGATTATTATAAATAATTATATACTGAATATATTTTTTATATATACCTTTTTTACATTTTTTAAATAATTAAATCCTGATCTATGAATGTTTATCAAGAATAAAAAGTCAAAACATATGTGAAAAACAAAGCAGATATTATCTGAAATTTAACATTAACATGAAATTGTTGTTAAATGAGTAATATAATGTCATAATAAAATAATATAATGTATGATATATAATAATGTTTTTATTTTATATATTTATAATAAACACAAATTTATTCTAAAGGAGGTTTGAACATGTATGAATAATTTAAAGACTTAAAGTTATGGAATTTGATATCACTATCTATATCCAAGAGATACATTCCATATTCACCACTAATTTATTTTTTGTGGTGTATATACTAAACTATGGGATTTTATTACATCAATTTATATTATTTAATGATATTTAATGTTTTTATTTATTTTATTCTTTCATTTGGATCATAATTCCAAAGTTACTCAATTAGTAAGGGGATTTTTAGTATAATTTTTATTTCTGAGAGACTAATGCCATAATCACCACTTGTTTCATTTTTGTGGTGTATATAATACCCATGGATGTATTATATTATTATTAACAGTAAATATATGGGTATTTACATATCTATTTTATGATATCACTAACATAGGGATTATGGTTCAAAAGTTATCAAATTGGTATAGTAATTTTGATTCATTTTTCATTTTTTTGAGACACATGTTTTGTTATACACCTATATTATTTTATAAGATTTATATAAATCTATTTGAAATTTTTTATAAAGAATATATTTATTTTAATGATATTTTAATATTTAGGTAATTTTAGTCTCTCATGGATATTGTGATTCAATATTACCAAAGTGGTAACAGTTTATTACTACAATCTCATCATTTATCAAGTTTGTTTATTATTATGCTTTCGTTAATGAAAAATTATAATCCACCTCTCAATATATCTCATCAATTTTATTCTCCTCTATTTATTAATTATAACTTCATGTAGTGGTATCATTTTATCACTATTTTCTACTTAATTTAATTAAGGAAACATTTTTAATAAAATATGACTTTGTCACCCTCTATGGTCAAAAATCTGTTTTATTTCAAAACCATGTTTTTTAAATTTTTTTAACAAAATGTTACACCATTATCCTATAATTATTAAAGTATATTTTTACCCATGTTTTGACTTTTTTAAAATGATTTTAAAGGGAACATTTTTATTTTTTTTCTAATTTAGGCACTTTTCTAAACATTTTATGGTTAAAAAGTAATGCTTGGCATGTATAGATTTACCCAGCATCATGAACCTCATTTCCATGAAGCTTCCGTTGAAATTTTACATGGTAATTTTTAAATAAACTATTTTCCCTAATATTCTAGATATTCAATTTTTTTTAATATTTTTTTAAATAAAATGTTTTTGAAAATATTTTCAATCGTTCTTTATAAGTTTTCAAAAATATTTTCAATGAAAATTGTTTTCAAAAAGCTTTATTTTAAAAAAAAACATTTTTTCAAAGGGAAAAATATATTTTCCTCAAGAAAAGTATTAAATGAAAATTCAGATATTTATTTATAATACTTGTATTTTTTTGAAAAGAAGTATGAAGTTGATTTTGAATAAATAGCTATTTTATTTATGGCATATTCCACGTGATCTTTTAAAATTATTTTACATCAAATATTATATAGTTTGATATAGTTTATTATTTACTAGGGATATGATCAAAAGATTCAATTCATATTCTATCTCTAAATGGCTTATTTATTGATGGCATGATATTTATGAAACTTGTTTCTCTTTCATGGGTCTTACCATGATAAATAATTCTAAAAAACACTTAATTTTATTGGTAATTATAGGATGAAATTATTATGAAAATTATATATTTTTCATAGGATTTTTTATAATGAAATTTTCATGAAATCTATTTCATTTCAAGGGTTATGATTAGATGTTTGTAAACCACATCTATTCATATAGATCATGATTTGATGAAGTTTTTGTTATCTTATGACACACAAATTTATGATTTCATTGTGTGATGGGTGGGACCTATATATATACCTCCAATGCATTGGGTAATAATAAATGTTATATGAGATAAAAGGGTACACAAGAGGGAATCCCAATCCCAAAACAAGATGGTACACATGAGGTAATTCGAAGCCTTAAATAAAAGGGTCTACAGGAGGGGTTACTATGCCCAAAATAGGAGGGCACAAAAGAGGGAATCCCAATACCTAAACAAGAGTGTATAGGGGTTGGAATACCAAGGATGAAACAATAGGGCACATGAGAGGACATCCTAATACAAAAACAATAGGGTGCATGTGAGGGAATCCCAAGCTCAAAATATTAGGGTACATGGGAGGCCTTACCACACCAAAAATAAGAGGGTATAGGGGAGGTAATTCCAAGAGAAAAGAAGGTATGTGGGTGATTAGAACAAGCCTAAGTGGATATTATGGTCTTGATAGGAAAGCTGGACTTAATATTTTCTATGCTAGTATTTATGCCACAAAATATTTATCTTATTCTTATGCTATTCTATCGTAGCTTATTCCTTTGATTCCTCTATGATTCTTGTCTTATGAACTAAAACTTTTTATACCATGACTAATGTATATGATCTTTGATTCATAAGGTATGTTCTTAAAATTTTATTATCATGTCCTCAAACCCTTATGCTCATGTTATTCTTATTTACCTCCTTTATTTACCCTTAATATGCATTTGAGCTCACCCTTTCGTATGATTAATATCTCGAGTTTATGAATAATAGTTTTAAGTAGAACTACTAACAGGGAAGATCTATGTGGGTAAAATTGAAGATATTTCACTATGTTATAATAACTTATTCATAGTTTCCCAATAAACTAAACTATTATGATCCTCGGTAATGTGTTTTTGTAATGTGCTGAATAATCATCTAAAAGTTTGTATTATCCATGTATGTTAAACTTGGGTCACTATAGTTGGTATCAAAGGAATGTTTTAGTCAATATCTATAAACTAGGATGAGAAATATTTTGTGAGATACCTAGGGATATTTATTAGAATATTTATAGGGTTTTCTTTAAGGATGGTCTAGGGTGTTATATATTTAAATGTAGGTGTCCAGATTTAGGAACCCTATATGTAATTTTTCATGATTATGTAGCTTTATTCTATGATAATTGTTACACATTATATGATTTATGGTCTCAGTCAATAGTGGGAACTAGAAGTAATTAGTTTAACATTTAATTTTTTAGATGTGGAATGTATGGGAATTATAGAAATTGATTTCCTAAGTGTAAATCTTATGAAGAGAATCAGGATGGTGGTACTATTGTGGGTAATATTGCAGAAGATAAATATATCACATAAAACATGTGAAGGGTATGGGATGTTATAAATATATTTTTTATATATAATGTAAGAAGAATGATTATATTGATGTTTTGGAACCTTAAGACATGATAAATATTTCCAAATTCTAGGAAAGGGGTATTAAGGAATATGATGATGAATCCCCAGTGATGGTTTAAGAATAAATATGGATGACTGAAGTGTATATTTATTGGAATTAAAGAATTGTGTTATAGGAATCATGAACTATATTTTTCCCTTAAGGATTTAAAAAAATATATTAAATGTTGTTGATGACCTAGAAATTTGATTTAATGGAAATGATACCATTTTATTAAGGGAAGGTGACCCCTAATGTGTTCCTGATATTGAGAAAATTGTGTTTAGGAAAAAGGTTATTGATATGGATAAAGTAAATTAGATAGTATTGATGATGTCAAAACTGCTAAAGAATTTGGTGACACTGTATTTGTTTCTATCATGGATGGAAATTATGGAATTTTAGGATTTAAGGAAAAGATGCAACGTTCCTTAGAATAATAAAGCATGTATTTATTCAATAAATATTTCTAGTAATTCAGGTTATTATCATCTTTAAAGAGAATAGATGATTAAGGAAATCACATGTTTGTTATGTGAAAAACAAGAGAAACTTTATGATATTGAAGGGTTAAATGATAATCTGGTTTTGAAAATTTTACTGACATTATTATTTTTATAGATTTCATGATCTTCTAATGCTTTAGGAATGAGAAATTCACCTTAATTTATTGGAATAAGAGATTAAGTACAAATTGATTAAGGAACAAAAATGTGTGAGGTTTTCCTAGATGCATGTAAGCATATCTTCTCCTGAAAAGTATTCAACTTTAGGAAATAAGGGTCCTGAAAAAAAATGCTTCCATATTATCATCATTTTTATGATATCAATGACTTTTTTCAAGCTTCTTGGGCTTATGTCTTTATGATTATTAACATTCACATAACCATGTTCTCTATCACACTCCGTTAAAACTCGATAGTTAGATTTCTCTTCCATGTTCATGTTTCCACTTTCCACATATATTCTCATATGTGGAAGCCTAATTATGAGTTATTTTGGGTAACCATTATGTTTCCAACCTTCCATTTTTAAAGTAAGTATTAGTATTTATTTTTATGATGTGAGGTTCTACGAAAGGTACTTTTAAGTGTTAAACCAATGATTTAAAAGAATAATTTCAAGTTATAAATTCATTTTGATGGGGTAGAATGTAACAACATAAGATTTTGTGATTTTTTTCAAATTAATTTAATATTTTTGATATTTTTCTTCTCATACGACATTGAAAAAAAAATTAGTTATATGAAAGCACTATGTTTGTATTTCATTATATACAACACCAAGTTAATCATTCTCTACATGAAATACATAAATTATCTTATAGTACATGCAACATTATGTTTGGTTTGTATTACACACAATGATGAGTTCCTTCAATAGAATATGTTACACGCAAGATCTAGTTTTACGAAACTATAATGTAAAATGAATATTTTTATTAAAATAATAATATAGTTGTAAACTTTCCATTGAAATGGTGGTTAAGAATAATATTAATTAAATTATGAAAATATTGATTAAAATGTTTATTATAATATGTATTTGGTAAATAATTAACTAGAAATTAAAATAAAACCCTTTTGAATATATAGAAAATATTTTGTTGGAAAACTATATTTTTGGTATCATAGAAATTTTAACTCAATAAATTAATTGAAAAACATATGATAAATGGTTTTAATGATATAAATATATATATATATATTCATAAGACTATTTATTTTTCTTATGTGTTTTTTAGAAAAGTGATAAGAATAAATACAACTTTAGGAATAAAAAAAGTATTTTTCTAAAAGGTAATTTTACCGCCTTTTAATAGTGAAACTATTAAAAATTTAATTTTTTAAACTTTTATAATTTCAATTGAAAACGAGATTTTATTTTTGAAATAGGAATATAAAAATTCACATTAGGTGAATTTTTGGTTTTTATCCAAGAGGTTTCCTTTTTTAATGAATAGTGAAAACACAGAATATTAATTTAAAACCACTTTTTAATCTACTTTTTATATATTTAAATTATATTTTATTTCTTAAAGTATATTTTGATAAATTATAAATATATTAATAATATTCTGGTCATTTTAATCAATTTCAAATTGAAATTGGATATAAAAACAATTCAAACTTTTGAGCATTTTTACATAAAAACTCGTTGTTTCATATCTTCCATGAGATTATTTTAAAATTAATATCATCCAATTCAGTTATTAGAATTTGGGAAAAATTTATTCCATATTTGGAATTAGAATAATTTGTAATTTTTAATAATTTCAACTTAGTTTTTTCTGAAAAAATAGTGAATGTAATTAAAAATAATTATTGTGACTAAGGTAAAGACGAGTTTACTTAGTGGTTAAAATTTAACTTAAGGGGAAAAATACCCTTGAAACATGTCCAAAATCCATTTTATTTACATATTTAGAAAATATAATACCTTTTATAAAAAATTGACAATTAGCTTATGTACATTTTTTATGTAATACCTCTCAATTGTGTTTACATTTTTATATTTACCTGAATGTCACTCCTCCTACACTATAAAAGGGCACTCACCCCTACTTATTCAGACATCTCAATCCCATTTTATCTTCTAAAACATTCTGAAAAAATCTCTCAAATTAACTCCCATCATCCAAGAAGACTTAATTTTGGTTGAAAGCGATCCATATTAGTTTTTTAGTGAAAATCAAAACTAATTACCCATAGGGGAGGTAACATCCTTTAACAATCAATTTTGTTTTGTTTTATTTATCCACACCCTATATTATTATTATTACAAGATTATATAAAAACATTAGTATATTAAATATTTTGAGTTGTTTCTATTTTAATGTTTCAACCAAAAATCACCCACACATCCATCAAATGGGATACACAATCATCATTCGTGTGTACGGCAAACTACCACCACGTGAATCGATGTTGTCCATTCATCTATTACCACCACTAAAGGTTGGAAATAATGATGTAATTTCAATTTTTATAAGATATATATTATATTTATTATATTTATTATATATTTACACTTATTTAATTATTATATAACACATACCTATATCTTTTCCATTTTATGGGAATACGATAACTCTACTTGTGGATGTGTGAACTACCACCTCCTCAAAGTAATATGATTCATTCACACTTTACATTTAATGTATTAAGGATTATTTTAGTAAATATATATAATATTAATATCCTAATAATTATAATGATCTAATAATATATATATGTGTGTGTGTGTGTGTCATTTAATTTATTTCTTTAAATATGAAAATAAAAGAGAAACATCATTCATGCATGCATACAACCTACCGTCACCATGAATGTTGTATTTCAATTAATATTTCTATATTTTATATATTTTTATAAAAAAATATACTTAATATTAAATATATATATATATATATATATATATTTTTACATTCTGGAAATAATTAAATCATGATACAAGTAAGATGATCTTAAGTAACAAGTTAAAATATATGAGAAAAACAAAGCAGATATTATCAAAAACATATCATTAACATGGATTTGTTAAGAAAATGTTAATATAAAGTCATAATAAAATAATTTATGTTATGGGATATAATAATATTCTTATTTGGAAGTTTTATAATAAATTTAAAATTGTTATACAGGAGGTTTGAATGTGTACAAATAAATTCAATACTTAACATAAGATAATTTCATCTCACGTTCTTTATCAATGGGATACAAACCATATTTACCTCTAGTTTATTTTATGTGTTTTATATATTGAACTATGAAATTGATATCATAAATTTACTTAATTTAATTATTTTAAATGTTTTTATTTATGTTATTATTTCATTGGGATCCTAATTCAAACGTTACTCAAGTAATAGGGGGATTTCAAATCTCACTATTATTTATGTGAGACTTATTCAATATTCACCACTTATTACATTTGTGTTCTGTATATAATAACTATACAATTATTATATGATAATTATCATTAAATTTATGGGTATTTATATATGTATATATATTGATATCTTTTTCATGGGGATTACACTTCGAAAGTTACCAAATCGGTAAAGTAATTTTGTATCAATTTTCCTTATTTGAGACACATGTAATGTTATATACTATATTCTTTTATAAGGTGTTTAAAATACCCTATGAAATATTTTTCATAAATATTATTATTTTCATGATATTTTAAGTTTATTTTAATTTCATTCTCTAAAAATTATTATGATTCAAAGTTACCAAAGTGGTAACAGTTTATTACTTCAATCTAATCGTGTATTGGGATTGTTTATGATTATTATTCCAATCATGAAATGTTATGATACACCTATATAAACCTCACATAAAATTTCTTTTACTCTATTTATTAATGATATATTAATGTAATGGTACCATTTTCCCACTATTTGGTACCTAAAATAATTAATTACTTTTTTTTAGAAAACCTAACTATATGTCTCTCTTTGGTATGAAATCAGTTTTACGTAAAAAATATTTTCTGTTTTTTTTAAATGTTATACTATTATCATATGACTTTTAAATAAAGTGTTACCCATTTTTTACCTTTTTACAAATGGTTTTAAGAGGAATATTCTTTTCATTTTCTGATCAAGGCACTTTTCTGAACATTTTATAATGAAGAATAAATGTTTGACATGTATGTATTTACCCACCGTCAAGACCATCGTTTCCATGAAGATTAATTTTCAAGTTAAAAGGTTATTTTTGAAGCAAATGTTTTTCTAACCTTCTATAAATTTTTTTTTTGTAATTTATTTTTAAATAAATAGGTTTTAAAAATGTTTTCATGTTTTATTTATATGTTTTCAAATCCATTTTCATAGAAAAAGGTTTTAAAAATGACTCTGGTTTAAAAAAAGATCTTTTCATAGATGAAAACGTATTTTCTCAAAATATATTTTAAATGAAAAATCCAATGATTTTTTATAATAAATGTATTTTTTGGATAAAAATTTATGAAAGGTATTTTGAAAGTAGGGTTTTCTTCTTTAATAAATGTTCCAAGTGTTATTTCATAATTATTTTCCATCTAAGTTGAAATACTTTGATATATTTTATTTGTTAATAGGTATATGATCCAAGTATACCATTTATGTTATTACTTGGAATTTTTTATGTTTTTTATGGCATGATGTTTATGAAACATGTTTCTATTTCCTAGGTTATTAAATGATAAATTCTTATAAAACCGCTTACATTCACCAGTTATTATAGGATGAAATTATTATGAAACCTATATCTTTTACATAGGTTATGATATGATGAAAAATTTATGATACCCATTTCATTACATGGGTTTTGATATGATGTGTATGAAACCCCTCTCTTCCTATGGGTCATTATATGATGAATGTTTTGTTATCTTCTAGCACATGAATATATGATTTCATAATGTGGCGCACTGGACCTATATCTATCTCCAATTCATTGGGTAATGATAAATGTTTTTGAGCTTAAAGGGTAACTAAGAAGGAATTCCAAGCTCGAAAGAAGAGTGTTCATTGGAGGGAATCCCATGCCCAAAACAAGAGGTTATGTGGAAGGGAATCCCAACCCATAAATAAGATGGTGAATGGGAGAGAATTCTGAACCTGAAACAAGAGGGTACACGGGAGGGAATCCCTTGCTCGAAACAAGAGGGTACACGGGAGAGAATCCTAAGAATGAAATTAGAGGGTACATTGGAGGACATCCCAATACTTAAAAAATTGGGTACATGATATGGAATACCGAGACCAATATAGGTAAATAGGTGATTAGACCATGTCTATCTTTATATGAGGGTCTTAATAGGAAGCCTTTGCAAAGGAATATTTTATGATAATATATATGCCAAAAATTCTATGTCATATTCCTATGTTATTCTAGAAGGGATTATGCTCTCGACTACCTTATGATTCTTGTCTTATGAACTAATTATATTTATTATTTATATAATTTATATTATCTTTTATATGCATGGTATGATCTTAAAATTTTATTTTTAATGTTCTCATACCCTTATTATCATGTTATGTTAAAAAATCTCTTTTATTTTCCATTACTAAGATTTTGAGTTCAACCTTTCTTATTTTTCTTTTCCCCGGGTTATGAAAAAAGTTTTTAAAGTCGAATTACTAAAGGAGAATATCATTATAGGAAAAATTGAAGATATTTCACTATGTTAGAATATTTTGTTCCATGTTTTGAAATACACTAAACAGTTATAGTCCATAGGCATGTATTTCTGTAATGTGTTGAAAACTCATTTAAAATGATTAAATATCCATTTATGTTAAGATTTAGTCTGTATACTAACATTCTCTACCATTTTATTATATATCTAAGGTCCCAATTGATTTATTTCTACGACTTAATTCTAGTACATTGGATTTATACACTTATTTCCATAAAGGGTTTCATAAGAAGCCATCTGAATGCTCGATTGGAAGCTATTATTCTTAGAAAACTCAATTTAGGAAGTTTTTGAGCCCATAAAACTTTTTGATCCATAAAATAAGATCATCGAATATCCTCTAGGGTTTGAATTGTTCTCTCTAACTAACATTCGATCTGAGGGTGATACAGTTTGAGGAAACTCAACTATATATAAAGATATTTTTTAAGAAATCATCATAACATTGAGGTAAAATTCAAATCCATATCATATAAAATTCAATGTGATGCTCCATGAATACATTCCACATCCTTAATCTATATTATTACATGAATATCTAGAGATAAATAATTTTTTGATAAAAAATAAGTGTGATGACTTTGTATGGTGATCAAATTCAATCCATAATTACCTTAACATCAAAAATAAGAAAAACCCAAAAGTTTACCATTAACATTAATCATCTTTTCACAATGTTTAAAGGAATTCACCCTTAAAAAAAATTTAAACTAAACTTTATACAAGATCAAAGTTTTGTATTTATGTCAAGGTATCTTAAAATATCCTTATTCTTGTTAAAATCCCATATCAAAAAACCTCAAAAGGGGTTTCAATGAATTTAAAATTATAAAAAACCATAAACTCATAAACCAATTATGGTATCTTTATATCTTAATTTAATCTAACATGGATATGTATAAACATAAAAAGGTTAATCCACCCTTTATTCCATATATAATATCTTATTTCATAAAAACTATTCTCATTGGAAGCATCAGTTCATCCTTGTACTGATAGAATATCAAATGTGATTTCTCTAATCCAGAATACATGTAGTGGGATATAGAAAAATTCATTTTTAGTAAAACATGAAAAATAATATTTTCATAGGGATCGTCCATAAAAAATACAACATGAAATTACTAACTAATGAGTTTAGGATAAATGTGACCTAATTATCATGATTCACTTCATTTAGAGTGATTGCATAATATTTACCTTTATACATGGTATTTAGATGTTATTGTTGATTATCATCCACATTAGCCCTTGTATTGGGGAATTTAATTGTTTAATTCCCAAAATCCATTCATTTTAGACAGTCGAGTGTGAGTGGTGAATCATGTTGATCTCTCTCTCTATTCATTTCATTGAATGGCCTCTTCATAACACTTCCACATTATTTTATCGATTTCTAGGTTTCCTAAAGTTGTAACACCCTCTTATTCCTTTTAAGCATTCACATTAGGGATCATTACCATATTTATAGCATGGTGGTGACTGAAATTACTTTCAACCAGGTGATTTATTTGATTTCTCAAGAGTCCCAATCTTCCATTTCTTGTAAATACTATCGGAATGGTCAAAATCATTAATTTATTTTTCTAATTTTAGTGCACATCAAATTAAGTTTTCATAGCTAATAAAGTCTCTTATATCTAATATATTTTGTATAATTTTTCTTAAGAAACTATATAATCAATCAATTTTTTTATTTTATACTGATGATTAAGCTAGAATAATACCATGTAAGTCTGGTAAAATTAGCTTCATAGATACTAATAGATTATAAACCCTTCTATTTAACTTGAGAAATTCATTTTCCATACTTGTTCAAAGAATAACAATGATCTAATTATTGAAAAATATCCTTATAAACTCATTCCATTCTATTGATTCAATTACAACTTCTCTACACATATTCTTAATAAGGTTCTGATAATGATCTTCTTACCCTTCCAAATGATAGAAAACAAAAATGTCACTTTCATGATTTGATAAAAAAGAAAATGGTAAATATCATTTTAGTGGTAATGACTCATTTCTCAATGACTAGTGGATTGGTATACTCAATTAAATATGTTATAGGGTGCCTCATGAAGGACTCAACAAAACATTGTTCCCTCTTCTGTAAATTTGGAAGTTCAGTCTGATTTATAGCTTGTGAATGTTGTGTAACAATGGTTATAAAGTTTTTAATTAAAACTCCCATAAAATTTGGTTACCTGAAAGAATAATAATTTCATTATTCACATAATTCAACATTAATATAGTTCTTTCAAATTCCATACATTGACGAAAACCATAAAGTATAATTTGAGAAACATTAATCATAGTAGAAAACCACATAATCATAAAAATTAAAATTATCGAATTTCAAAATCAGGACACGTTCTTTTCAATATATGATACATTGGGATGAAACTAGGATATTAATGGTCATTATTAAAATCCTTAATAATGGTTCATAAATATTTTGTGAATTTCCAAATCATATCCCTTAATTGTATCAAACTAGGTGTGAAATAAATCATGTTGTCCTATACCATTTGATGATCGAGTTGAAATCAATAAACTCTTTTTGGAGCTAATACACCTAAGTATCTATATTCTAGATTAACATCCACCTGTATTATCATGATATGGATGTAATTTCTTGGAAAACATTCACTATATCATTTACAAAAGTTTAAGAAATTTTTTCTATACTCTAATATAACCATATACTTATCCTTAGACATACCCCTTGACATATCCTTAAAAATATACATAGGGATATCACAAAAGTTTTCTCATCCTATTTTCTAAAGGAAAACTAAACATTTCCCTGATACCAACTGTAAATATCCAATCTCCTCAAATATAAATATTATATCTTAATAAATGAATATTCATTACATAAAGTAATGATCCACACCCAAATCATTTAGCACCAATGCCTTTGGAAACAGGGACATATAAACAGTTGGTCCATAATTGATCTACATCATCTCTAACTATGTTACTCATAACTATAACCCATATTAGACATTTCATACATAATAACATTCAACATAACCATAAGGATCAACTTTATTCATACATGTTGGAACCTCCAGTTCTTTGGAAAACTTATTTTGGTTAATACAAAAATCCATCCTATAATGGATTTCTGACTAAGGATTATAGTATGATAAGAGGCAAGGAAGAAAGACATTTGGTTAAGTATTGGTAGAACTAAATTGTTTTGGATGTGTGAAGAGGATAATAGAGGGGTGGCCTAAGCGAGTGGCACACTAGTAATTTTTAAAAAGAAAAAGTTTTACACACATTTTTATCATTCCAAAAGGATCACATATGGACCATTCTAAAGAATATAATAGACATAGAAAAAATGCATCCATAAAATTGGTTTTGGAAAATTTTCTAGGATATTTTACCTTTTCTCATTTTAGTTTGACCCCACGTTAACACATTTTCACCTTAATCAGTGAAATAAATTTTTACTGATTTTATTATTAATAATTATCAAAAATTAATTTGACCATATAAGAGATTATAAATTATTATGGTTTAAAATATTGAATCTATTTTTTTTAAATCACATTTACGTCATTGGAAAATTATAATTCAGAATTAAACCAACAAACATAATGGAAAAGCAGGTTTCCAAAGAGAAAATAGACAAAAGTTAAAAATGTTTTTATAAAAAAATTAATATCAAATTTATTAAAAAGAATTAAATTGTATTAATATATATATAATTGAAGTAATATTAATTTAAAACTGATATTTATTTTTTTATTTTTTTAAAATATTTAGATGAAATGACAACTCTTAATAAGAACCAGTATTTTCACCTTTCAACGAAACATTTATATTCTTCAAAAATTATTAAGAGTATAACCGAATATAATATTTTAATTATGATTTAAAAAAATAATTTGATTTTTTAAAATAATTTTTTTAAAATTTCTAGAAAATAATTTTAAAAATCAGTGCGCAAAATTTTATAAAACTAATATTTTGAAAAATATAATTTTTAATCATAAAATAGAATTTATTTTTATCTCATGCCTAGAAAACAGATAATATTAATGATAAACATTTTATTGAATATATAATATATAAATTTTATAAAAATATTCACTAAAAGTGTTTTTAATTTACTTAGGAACAATCTGTTTGTGCGCATAAAAATAGTTTTTAATAAAATATTTCTTTTTACGTTCAAATAATTTTTCTTTTCATTTCAAATTAATTTTTTACTAAAAAAATTCTTATATATATACAAGTATAAGCCATATATTTTCATAATTTAGTTTATCCTACTCATACTTTACCATCTAATGGATAAATAATAATCATCGTATTAAATTATAATATTTTAATAATGGGTCGTGTTTCATTATAACTCAGTGTTGCATGAAACAAATGCTAAACTCGATGTTTTGTGTAATGGAAGATAAAATCAATGTTTTTTAATGAAATATAAACTCTGAATTTCATGTAATACAAGTTAAATTTAGTGTTTTAGGTAATTCAAAATACCAAAATGATTATATTTATTTCAAAAAAATGTTTTATAAAATTTTTAGGTGTTACAATATATGGTCTACAGAAGGTATTATAAAAAAAGTTTATAAGGATTTGGTTATAATGTGTTTTCAATGTACCACATATTTCATATATATCATTAAATTTAACAAGTTTTATGATTATAACATGTTCTGTATTATGTTATTTTGAGTTATCTTCTTTTCGCATGTGTTCATTATTGTTTTCACCCTTATTGAAATATTTATCACACTCATTTATTTTTTGTATAATTTCCCTAGGATATAGTGTATTTTATAGTAGATAAACAAACTACATATACATTTTATTGATTTAATTTTATTATAAAATATTAGCTAATTTTTCAGTAAAAAGGAAAGAAGGCATTATTTGAAGCATAATTAGGTTTTTATGCATTGTATAGTTTCATTTAAAATAAATATTTAAAATATTATCATTTTAATTTGAAAAAAATTATTTTAATTTTTCATTAAACATTTCACAATTTTCACATGATAAATTTTAGATAATTTTATAAAGATATTTATTTTTTATTAATTGTGAAAAATATTGATTTTTATTGAAAAAATTAGTTTTTTAATGTAATTATAATGTAAAATTTTATTTTATATTAGTTTTAAAATTTATTTGTTTATGATTAAAAATAATTTAATTATAGTCCTTGTAATGAATTGTATACTTGAATTTAGGTTAAAAACATTTTCATACTTCAAAAGAAATTTTTTCAAAAAAATTGTTTTCCTAGGGTTTTTTAGGTTTAATATTAAATAAAAATATTATAATTATATAAAATGAATCCTAAAAAAATGGATTCCATATTTTTAATATGTTGGTCTTAATTTGGAAAATATGCCCTCTTCATTTTTAGTCATTATGAAAAGTAATCGAAGTAAATGTTGTTACAAAAGTAAAGGTAGAAAAGATTAATTAATAGATAAAATAATGTGATAAAGACTATAATGTAACCCTAAAACTTAACATAATTATTTTTATGATTATATTTCTTAAAAAATAATTTAAAATATGAATAGATTATTTTTTTACCATTTTTTCAGGATTTGGACCTTTATAATATTTTATGTATAGTGATGCCAAAAATGCTATTAGATTTGTTTTATGATCTTTATATTTGCTAAATATGGATAAAAAGAAGATATTTTTGGATATAGATTTAAATTTTAAATATAAACTATTTTTCATTATCATGGTAATTTATTCCTAATTTCTAGTGATGAAATAATTACCTCAAATACTTACATAACATTGATGTAATATTTATTTAATTAAAATGAAAATAAAGTAAATGATTTAAAAAATTAAAAGTAATATAATTTGAATGAATTATTATGTTATAAAATTTTTATAGTTAAATCTAACATTTTAGGGATGTTCTAAAGGATTATATTCTAATTAATATCCAATCATGATATTTCTCAATGTTAAATTTAATGAATAGTTAAAAATGAAATTAATGATATTTTGTCATGAATGATATTTTATTAAATTATTTAATATTTTTAAAATTACTACCATCTTCCAAGTTATTTTTATATAGTTTAAATATGAATCATTTTTAATTTAGTGACCAATTTTCATTATATAGAAACTATGTTAACTGTTAGGAATTGAAGACATTGATATCACCGTAGTTATAAAAACAGTTAATAGGGGTTAAAAAAGATAATGGTAGAAACATATAACATAAATTTATAAAACAACTATGATATTATTAACAGTAATTATCATCTTATATTTGAATATTATGAATTTTGATCGATTTTAATGTCAAAATTAACTTATATCAATTTAATAATTTAAAAAAATTCAAGAGTGCCCCTCCCCTCTCTTATAAAAGGAAACCTCATCTCTTATATTATTCAAAATTAATAAAAAATTTGGGTTAAGAAAATTCCATCAAAAATAACTTCCTTACATTTCTACCCACATCCTATAGGCATTGGTTTGATCATAAATCCAACCTTGGAAGGCTTTTGGTGTAAGCCTTAAGATGTTGTCTAAAGAAGAAGAATTGATCTTCATTGAGAGTTTTCATTTTATTTCACATTATAAGACCATACCATATTTTTAAAAAATGATAAAATAATAATAAAATGTATTATACACACTAATGTTTTATTTTTTAATGGAATCACATATATCTATATCCTCTTCCACCAAATGGGAAATGAAAATACAGTTCCTATATATGGTGGACCGATACCTCATGAACCGGTGTAATTTGTTTTCCATCACCAAATTTAATGAATATTTATAATGATTTATTTAATGAATATATATTAAAATCAAGAAATATTTATCATTATTAAAAGAAAATATGTAATTTAAAAACATTCATTTCCATTAAATGAAAACTCATAATGGTTTTCCTACGTAGGTCTTGACCGCCTCCTCCATGAAGATATGCAATTCATTTTCCCTACCCACATCACATGAATGGTAAATATAAGTTTATTTAAATAAATAATATGTTATTAACAATATAATTATATTTTTGTAAATAAAAAATAATACTTACCTTCTTTCCATAATGATAATTTAAAAATGGAAACGTTACTCATGCGTACGTATGCCCTACCATCTTCATGATTTTAGAATTATTTATTTTTCATAAAAATATTTAATGGAAGGTTTTAAAATTACATTCGATACATGAAAATGATAATTAATTCATGATTCTTATTTTTTAGAATATTGAATTATGACATTTTTTATGATATTCAACTAACTGAAGTCATTTTTGATATATTATCCAAACATCATCAAAACCTCTTATGTGAACATAATTTATTAAGTAATTATATATATAATTGTATTAAATAAGATAAAATAATAATAAAATTGAAAAAATTTCTTTGTAAATTAAATAATTAACATAATTTCATTATTTAAGAAGATAAATAACAAACATAATGAGTCACACTCAGGATAATGGACATTATGTAAAAAATAATCACTTAATGTATATCATCTAACTCTTCTCATCTATGTCTATATTATTAAAAAATTATGGAATTATTTATATTTAAATAAAATAATAATAATGGAATTTTTTAAATCTTTTTAATTTCATTCTATGGTTTTCAAACAAAATCTTTTTTACATAATTTTATTTCTTACTTTACAAAAGATAAAAGGACTGTTCTATTTTAACGTATATGGAGACAATGAATTTTTATATCATCATAAACATTATTTGATATTTGGATTTATTGATAATATTCTATGGATTATTCAAATTAAAACTCTCCTACTTTTATTCAGGGTAATTTATGTTTTGAAATGTATTTTTAATAAGAATGGGAATTTCGATATTTAAAATTGTTTTGCATGGGTGTTTAAAAGACCTTTTCATAGGTTTTATTCATGATATTCCAACTGGAATTTGTTTATGATAATAGGTGAGACTAATATAGATTAGTATATTGGTATATTATAACCTAGATTATATAATGCGAGCTCCTAGATAGTGCTCTAATGAATTAGGTAATGATTGTGTTCTCTATAAAATTATATTGTAAATCGATCATACAGTTATTCTAATTCTAAGGGAACTATACGGGATCTATGAATATGATTTCCCAAATCACCAATATGAATTCTCTATTATTTCTAATAATTTTTAGGTAAATAATATTATTTTATAATTTAATCTAATAATAATTTATTTAAAGGAATAATTATTCCCTTTTGGGTGAAAAAAGTGTGTAATTAAGAAAATGTTTTCCCTAGGTTCTAATTTTTTCAAATAAACCCTCATGATTATGATTTTTTGATTATTTTTTATTTTAATTTATTTATGAAATAATTGGGTAGAAAGTATAATTTCATTTTTAAGTAAGTCATTTTTTATTCTCAATTTGTATTAGGTTAAAGAGAAACCCCCTTTCTGATCTCATGGATTTAAAATGGATTAATGTGTTTCGTTCTTATTTTTATATACCTTACTATGATTTTTGTTCTCATGAAAAAATTTAAAATGTTTTCTAGAGGATTTTAGGAAAATTATGAATAAAGGAAAAGTCTTGTTGAAATTTAATGAAGATTTTTTACAAAAAGAAAATCTGATTATTTTTTAAAAAAATTATTCTTGAGAAAAATGGATACTGAATAGAACTGTCCACTTTTAATATATGGGTTTTTTTATATAATTTTATGACATAACTCTCTAAAACTCTAAATCATAATTATATTTGGGAATGGAATAAGTTCAATTATACTTTAGCAAAACTATCTTATATATTGTTTTAGTTTGGTTCCATATTGTTGGTAACAGATTGAAAGTTCATCTAACTTTAGGGGTTATGATAATATCAACAGAATATCCTTAAAACAATTTACATTATAGTAAAGTTGAATTGATATATCATTTTAACAATAACATGTTATTTCATCATAACTATGTCAATTCAAAATGGTTTTTTCTAGTGGAAATAGAAAATTTTAAGTATAAAGGAAACAGGGGATGATATCCTTCTAAAAAGTAACATATAATGGTTTCAATTCGAATAGATAAGTTTATTATAGTGATAGATCAGTTAACACAATCTACAAATGGTGGTGGTATCCAAGTGGGAGAGAAACCATGTTAATGAGAAAGGAACATGTCTATATTAGAGTATTTAATGAAATAATAACCTCCAACTTTCAAGAGATAATCTAAACCTATGATATCTAAATGTTGGATTAATTCATTAGAGAAGATATTTTAATTCATGTTTTGTAATGACCAAAACTTTTATTATTAAAAATTAATCTTAATCTAGTTAAATGTATTATTATGTGAAATGGTTATATAAAACATATACTCTTCCTTGTTTTTATGTTTTTTAATGTTTAAATGATGTTAAGAATTTTAAACGCTGCTAAATTAGTTGTTGAACAATGATTGCATGATTAGTATAAATATAGGGATTTAACAAATCCAATTTTCTCAGAAAAAGGAAGCGATTTCCTCATCCAGTCAAATTTATCTATACAAATCTCATTAGTCAGATCTCATAAAGGATGTGGCATCATTGGGATTCTCTCTTGACCAATCCCTAGCTGAGCTTCAACACGTTAAGCTTGAACGAAACCACCTATGGTAGAAGAAGAAGTTAATAGAGATTACCACTCGAGCGAGGTTAACTGAGACACCCTAGGAGTCTGTCACCATCCCGCACCTTACCCTTAGATCTTATGCAGGTGTTATAAGGGGATATGTAACAAGACCCTAGCACCATGATTTTGTGGTAATGTTTTTTGTATAAAGAATACACATTTATTTTATTGTTACTTTATAAATGGTTTTTAAAGAACAAATAATATTTTTAGTTAAAATTCTATTAAGATATCTATTTTGATAAGTTAATGTATTTTTAATTTAATATTATTTTAATAAAATATTTTTACTAAATAACTTTTTATTAAATAAAAATTATCATATAATTTTTATGAATACAATTATAATTTTTATTAAGGTTTGATAGTTGTTTTTGTCCAAACCCATGAATTTTCGATAAATGTTGTTTTTTATTATAAAAGTAAAAAATTAAAATATTTATAAAATTATTTAGATAAACTGAATATTATTTTTTTAATGAGGATGTCGAAATTATCAAATGGTGAATTTTTCATAATTTTATGAGATAATAAAATTTTTGGGTAAAAATTAAATACTGTTAAATATATAATGTGTTTTATGATATCATAATGAACCAATAGTGATGTAATAAAATAATATAAATTTTATTTTAGGGAAATATATGGTTTACGTTTAATATAATTTGATTTTAAGTTTGTTTAATTTATTTTACAAAGCCATAGTGGACCCTCCAAAACTTATAAATCTTTTTAACATTTTAGAATGATTTCCTTGAGAGTGTGACTCACCTCCACATAAGAAAGCCTTATATTTTAATTATTTCGGAAAATTTCCTTATGAAATAATGTTTTCCACTCCATTTTCTCAAAAACCATAAGAAAAATCATTGGTTGGTTAGTGGTTTTGATTATTTTAATGTTTAGTGTCCAAAGCTAAAATAACAAAGAATTCCCACTCTTTTCCTATATAAACACACTAAACCTCCAATTCCACTTCAATAAAACAATTTAAATCTAGAAAAACCTCTTTAATCCTCTCTCTATAATCCTCTCATGGTGACCAAGATCCAAATAACCCTTCTCAAGCCTCTCCCAAGCTATTGGATCACACATCAATGTAAGGAATTTCTTCCTCTCTCATTTTTGTCTATGTTTATTTATTTTGATATACCCTTGTATTTTCAATTAAAAATGTTGGGGTATGATTTATCACATCCCCTATACTACCCTCTATATGTTTTAATGATTAAAGACCCTTTTTTCCCTCATTAATTCCTCCCATGTACACATATTAATATGCAAGAATTTTGTAAGGGGTTTCTCTCTCCTCATTTACATTCATGCAATTCTTTTGTTTTATGAAGATAAATTCCATTACATATATTGGGAAATGTATTTATATGACCCCCTAACTATCCATTTCATGTAAATATGATGATAAACCTCTTTCTCTATCATCCACCATTTTTATGAATTCTTATGTTACACCGTTATGCTACCGGAATTGCACCGCGATTTTCCAAGCCAAAGTCATTGTGTTTTGAATTTCATGCTCATTTATCAATCAAGGGTATTCACCTTTACACACATTTACTTATTAATTATATATTTTCATGTATTAATTCAAAATACCTTTATCTTGGGATAAATTATGATGTTTAATGGGTCCATGTTATATGATCCATGTGGCATACTAATGCATGAAATGAAATGATTAAGAAGGGTGTACCTAGATAGCGCTCCAATGCACTGGGTAAAGATTAGTATCATGATACATCAAGTAAAATGAGTTTTTACCCATTCTAATTCTTTTTAAATAAGGGTTTACTTCTTCCACATGTGAAATGAGCCTTGGCTCATGCTAATATCATATTAAATGTTGTTTCCACATTTCCATATTATGATAATCATGATATATCATACCTTTATGTTCATGTTTATCTTATGCTCCATTGATATTCCTAATGCCTATCATGTATGTTATTCTTGATGTTATGATTTATTTACTCTTTTAGTAGGATTTATAGATTACCCTTTTCAGTTTTATGTCCTCAGGCTATCCCATGCAATGCTATGTACGAGGGAATGTTGTTGTTGTGTAAAAGAAGTTTTCAATAAAGGTGTTGTATTTTTCTATCTTATGTTTTAATGTAATATCGCTAATTTACTAAGACACTAAACCTATATATCCTTATAGTTTTCCTTAGTGGGTGTTTATTTCATAAATATTATTTATGTGTGTAATAAAGAGTTGGGTTGTTATATGTTTTAGTTAGAGAAAAACGGTAAACCTTGTTATTTATCATTTTAAGGGGAAGATGAAATGTTATGTTAAGTGATTAAAAATATCAGGGAAATAGAATATAATTATTATATAGAATATTATGAATAAATTAATATTTTTCTTGATAAATATTTTCCTAATTATGCTAAACATTAAAATGAAAAAAAATCATGGAATTAAGAGAAAAAGAGGCAGATTATGTGGTTGTGTATGAAGAAAACGTCATCTAAATAGAAAGGTACATCCCAAATTTTATCTAGGAAATTGAGAGTAACACTAATAAATTTTACTAAGGATTAAAACTTATGAATCGAAGGTAATTATCCTCCCATGAATTCAAAAGTTATGAGAAACTTGTTTGATGTAATGAGAGGGTAAAAAAAGTTTACAGACGATCATGTATCCCAAGAAAACAAGAAGAATAAAAGGTCTATTTGTAAGAAAATTGGGAATAAAATATCAAAGGAATTTGGAGGTATTTAGATAAAGTTTTCATCTTTTGATAAGTACAAAAAAACCAGGGATAACTTCTTGTAAACTTTAAGAACTATTTTTGATATATTATTTTTGGACATTTGGATTGTGAATGCAAGGAAAATGATTGGGAAATATTTAAATAATGATGGTAATTTTTCTAAAAATTTTAATGAGTTATGTAATTATTCTATAATTTGTCTAAAGTTATTTAATCAGGGCAGGAATCATCGTGAATAAAATCCAAAAGGTGTGTAAAAATAATCTAATACTACCATAGCTAAAGTTGGAAAATCTAATTAAGTGGTGACAGATATGAAAATAGTTTATTAATATAATATAAATTCTTTATTTGAATCTAGATTTTCACATTCCATAATTTTTTGAGAAATTTTCAACTAATATGAGACTATCACATCATGAAAATAAGATATAACTTTTAGGGAAAAGTCTTTGAGGAAACATTAAAGAACCCAAATTTATAAGAATTTTCCTATTATTATTAGTAGGATGGTCTTTCCATGGAATATTGTTTAGTTTCCCATTGTAGTGTTTGATATAAGTTTTAGTATGGAATGGATTTTGGATTATATTTTTAAGATAAATTTCAAATTTAATAATTATTTGTTCAATGACTTCATACATTTGATAACCTACCAAGAAGTTGATAATTTGATTAGGTATGGTAGTGAAGGTTACCTAGATCATGTTCTTGAAAAGAATGAAACTATTAGAATTAGTTATGTGAAAGTAGTGAATGAATATGTCAATGTATTTCATGATGATTTACATCATGTTATTCCTATCCAGTTGGTTGAATTTACTATTAAATTAGTTCGAGATGCAAACAATATTTCAAAATCCCCTTATCAAATGGCTCAATAAAAACGTTTTTAGTTATAAAAGATACTATAGGAGTTTCTTGATAATGTTTTTAATCATACAGACCTTCACATTGGGGTGAACTAGTTTTATTTGTTAAAAATAAAAATGGGTTGATTAGACATTTCATTGATTATACAACCTTAAATAATGTCACTATTAAAAAAATACATTTTTTCTTATATCAATGATTTTTTTACCATCTCCAAAGAGTGAGGTACTTTTCAAATATTGATTTAAGGTATGGGTGTCATCATTTTATGATGAATGAGGATGATATTTTGAAGATGGTGTTTTAGACTAGATATATACGTTAAGAATTTGTAGTAATGCCCTTTGGGTTTTCTAATGCACTAGTTTTTTTAATGGATATTATGAATATAGTTTTTAAAGAATATTTATACAAGTTAATGGATTTTTTTATTAAATAAATATTCATATAGTATAAAATTCATGAGGATCATGAAATACACCAAAGGATGGTTTTGAAACACTTAAAATAAAAATTGAAATATGAAAAAAAATTGAGTGTGAATTTTTCTTGAAAAATATTTCTTTCCTTGAACATATTGTTTCTATAGATCCAAAAATTGATGAACATGCTAAAACTAAATTTTTTTGAAGAGTGGGAAAGATCAAAATATGTCATGCAGATTCATAGTTTTTTTAGATTACTGGGTTACTATTGGTGGTTTGTTGTATCAAAATTCTCTATCCCACTGACTAAGTTAACACAAAAAGGAGTTAAATTCATCAAGGGAAAAGAATGTGATGATTGTTTTCTAGAACTAAAATTAATGTTGGTGAATTCTATGATATTGGCCTTTATCTCTATAAATTGTGAATTTTTTATCTACAGTGATTCTTTATGGAAGGTTCTTGGTTGTGTTTTAATGTAGAATGATATGGAAATTACTTATGATTCATGGAAATTGAAACATCATGAGTTAAATTATCCTACACATGACTTGAATTTAGATGTTCTGGTTTTTTCATTCAAAAAATAGAGGCAACATCTATACAATGTAAAATGTGAAATATATACTCATCACAATAGTATTAAGTCTATATTTACTCTAATTGAGTTTATGAATAGGTTGATGAGATGGAAAGAATTGATTAAGGATTATGCTTTCACGACTCATTATCATACTAGAAAATAAAAAATATATATAATTGCTTGATTCTGAAAAATAATGTGGCATTAACCATGTAATTTATGTAACATCCCCTATTGGTTAATGATTTGACAAATATTTGCCTACAAATTATCCATATAGTAAGATCTTATTTATTGTTTCAGGTGATAGTACAATCATCTTATTTATGGAGAATTAAGAATGAATAGTAAGAGTATCTTTTTTTATAGGAAAAGTTAAAAAATATAAAGATAATGTTTCCAGAGATCAATATTGATAAAAAAGGGTTTTTTTGGATTTGTAAAACTATTATGTGTGCCTTGCGATTATTAATTAAAGAGAAAATTTTAGTGTGAAGCTAATTATTCCATGTTTTCTATTCATCCTTTCTACCAAAATATGTACAAAGACTTTTGATATTATTTTTGTTGTGTTTGAATAAAAATATATATTTATGAATTTAACAAGAACTTTATAACTATTCAATAGTTTAATGTAGAATGAAAATTACCAAAGGGGATGATTTATTATTTTTTACTTCTATAGTAGAAATAGGTAAATATATCCATATATTTTGTTATGGGATTAACCAAGAAATCTTGACTTAGTAATATGATTTGTGTTATTGTTGATAGATTAACTAAATCTACACAGTTCCATTGCATTTGAGATACTTTGGATTTAGATCGATGTTAACAATTGTGCATCAAAGAGATAGTTAGGTTACAAGTAGTTACCCTATCTATTGTATCTGAATGTGGTCCAAAGTTCACTTAAATGTTTTGGAAAGGACTTCAAATGTCATTGGGTACAAAATTAAATTACATTTCATCATTTCTTGGTGAATCTGATAGATATTCCATTTAGATGATTAATACCTTTTAAGAAATTCCTCATACTTATTTAATGAATTACCAAGGAATTTGGGATCTACATTCATTATTAGTTTTATTTTATTTTAAAAATTATTTTTTTTATTCTAGTATACATATGTTACCTTTTGAGTTATTATATGGAAAAAAAAGTCAGACTCCAATATTTTATGATGAATTAGGATAAAGAAAGGTGATATGACCATGTTTGGTAAAGGAAATAGTTAAGAAGGAAAATATTATTCAGGAACATTTGAGGATTACTCAGATAATGTAGAAAAGATAAATTGATAATGGGAGGAATTAAATTTATTTTGTTGTAGGCTATCATTTGTTTTATTAAAGAATATCCATGGAATGGTGTTATTTCTTTTATTAGAAAGGGAAGATAATTACATGGTTTATTATACAATTTGAAATCCAATATAAATTCAGATCTGTTGGATTAAAATTGTCCTTGACTTCATGTATTTCTCAAGTATATATAGCAGTTCATGTTTCAATGATTATAAAATATGTTTCGAGTTCATATTATGTTTTTATCCCTGATATAACACCCTAAGATTTTTTTTTTGTAATTTCTTTATCTTTTTGATATTTTTAATTTCACACAACAATTTATATACCTTTTTTGAAATCACTATGTTTGGATTACATTGTACGTGACACCATGTTATGCTTGTGCTACATGAATCACTTAGATTATATTGTGGTACACACAACACTATTCTTGGATTATGTTACACACAATGTTGAGTTCTATTGATAGCTTGCATTACACACAAGGCTGAGTTTTACCGAACAAAAATATACTATTAATGTTGTTAATAAAATATCATTATAGTTACCAACTAGTCATTTAAATGTTAATTAAAAATAATATTAACTAAATTTTGAAAATAATATTTAAAAATTTATATAAAATTAATCATTTGGTTATCAATTATATAGAAATAAAATTAATAACTTTTGTAGAATAAAGAAATTCCTTTTCAAAGAAAACCATTCTTCTACGAACAAACACCATTTTTTCAATAAATTATACAAACAAATTTTGTTGATTGTTTTAATAAAATATAAATATTATATATTAAATAATATTTCGACACTCATGCAATAGATTTTATATTCATAATAAAAGAATTCATCAAAATATATGGATAAAAAAGAGGTATTTTTTTAAAAAGTAATTATACTACCTTTTAATGGAAGACCCATTTTAAATCTATTTTTTGAAACTAACATATTTTTTATTTTATAAAATATATTTAATTTTTTAAATCAGAATATTGTATTTTATTTTGGGTGAATTTTTTGTTTCTTCTAAGAAGTTTCATTTTTTGATGAATAGTAAAAACATTAAATTCTAAGTCAAATTTTTTTTGTCTAATTTATTTATATATTTAAATTATATTTTAATTTTGTTTAATAGTATAATTAGATGAATTATACATCAATTAATGTAATTTATGTATTTGTAACCAATTTCACCTTATAATTGGATATAAAAACATTTTGATATTTTGATATTTTTTTCGTTGAAAACAAGATTCTCCTCACGTTTATGGGATTAATTTTAAGTTAATTTCTGCCACTTCTATGATTAAAATTTATAAAAATGGATTCCATATTTTTATTAGTATTTATTCATAATTTATAATAAGGTGAACTTAAATTTTTAATAAAAATATTAGTGAAATTAATTAATTACATCACTTAAGTTAAAGACAAGTTTAGTTAGTTGTTAAACATTAACATAACGGGGCCAATACCATAGAAAAATTTCTAAAAACCATTTTGTGGAAATATTTAGACATGTTACACACTTTTATTGAAAATGGAAAACATTTCATGTACGTGATGTAAGGAATACCTATCAATAGTGTCTTCCTTTTTATATTTACAAGGATGTGACTCCTCCACCACCATAAAACTGCACTCAACCCCCACACTTATACACACAAATCAAGAAATTCAGCTCAGAAAAACTTTACCCAAATATCCTCCCAACATCACTCCCTTTATCATAGTATTCTCAATTTTTGAAAAAATCCAACCAAGGAAGCACTTTGGTGCAAACTAAGTGGACTTACCTAAAGAAGAGGTAACACCCTTCCACAAGAACTTTTATTTTATTTTCTTTACCTAAAAACCCAATTATAATTATTACATTATTATATAATAACCTTATCATCCAAAATATACTTATATATTGTTATGTTGAGGCTTAAACCCACACCTATACACACTTCCATCAAATGGGTAGTGAATTCACCGTTAGTGGGTACGATGACTACAACCTTGCAAAACGATGTCATTTTTTCCTTTACCACCAATCACGGATGGTAATTATGATATAAATACTATTTTTATATGATATATATGACATTATTGATTTATTTACGCTTATTTAATTATTATTTAAAGCATACCTTTAGGATTTCCATTTATTGGATATACGATAACTTCGTTTTTGGATGTGTGGACTACTACCACCTCCTCAAAGCAATGCGATTCATTTAAAAATTACATGGAATGTATTAAGGATGGTTCTAGAGAATTTATATATATGAAATAATAATTTTACAATAATTATATTGAATATGTACATAAATTTCATTTACTTTCATTCCTTAAATATGACAAGAAAATGGGAACGACGTTCAAGCATACGTATGACCTACTATCTCCATGAAAGGTGTATTTAATTTTCTATTTATATATTTTATATATTTGTTATAAATAAAAAAATAATGAATATATATTATATTTATATGATCATTTACATTAAATAAATAATTAATTTATGATCTATGTAAGAGAACCAAGAATAACAAGTCAAAGCATGTACCAAAAACAAGGTGGTTATCACCCAAAATGTAACTTCATCATGAAGTTTCTTATGAATAGGTAACATAAAGTCATTAGTAAATCGTATATGTTATTATATATTTTAATAAGGTTCTGTGATATTTTTATAATTAATTTGTACTTATTATACAAGATTTTATAATGTGTATGGTGATAGTTAATACTTAAGGTATGGGTTTTCTCATGCCACTTTTAATTATTTGAGATACATGCTATATTCACTAATTATTCATATTATGTGGTATATATAATGAACTATGATATGTTATATCCTGAATTTCGTATATTTCGTGAGATTTAAATTTTTAATTAATGTTATTCTTTCACTGATCTCATGATTTAAAAATTACTCAAGTAGTAAGGGGATTTCTAGTCTCACATTTACTTATGTGCGACTTAAATCTTAATCACTATAGGTTCCTTTTTTTTGTTGTATATAATTAACATGACTTTATTATATGATTATTATCCATAAATTTATGTGTATTTACCAACCAATTTTATGATCTATATTTCATGGGTTTTTACAGTTTAAAATTTACCAAATCAGTAAGGTAGTATTTTCTCAATTTTTATACATTGAGGCACATGTTTTTTCAGGAACATATATTGTTTTATGAGGATTATATAAATATATTTAACATGTTATATCTTGAAAATAAATATTTTTAGGACATTTTATAATTCATTTAATTTAATTTTATTACACGGGGAGTATTATTCAAAGTTACCTTGTGGTAAGAGTTTATTGCAACAATCTCATCATTTTTCCAGATTATTTATGATTATTCTTCCAATAATGAAATATTATAATCCATATCTCAAGAAATATCAAGAATATTATTATCCACTATTTATTCATTATATCTTTAAATAATGGTACCATTTTACCACTCTTTGGTAGTTAATATATTTTATAAGGTGTTTTTGAGAAAATCTGATTGTATCATGCTCTTCAGTTAGAAATTTTTTTTCTTTCAAAAATAAGTTATCTAAAAATGTTTCATTATTTTTAAAGATATTTTAAAATAAAATTTTTTCAAAATAATTTCAAACCAACATTATATGTTTTAAAATATATTTTTAAATAAAATGTTTTTAAAATATTTTCAATCATTCTTTATAAGTTTTTAAAATAAATATTTTAATAAAACGTTTTCAAAATGTTTTTATGATATCATTATAATTTTTCAAATAAATTATAATGAAAAGGTATTTAAAATTTTTATCGAGGTTTATTTATAAATTTTCAAAGCTATTTTAACAGAAAGTATTTGCAAAAACTTTCAAGATTTTTTATATGTTTTCAATGTTATTTTCAGGAAAATAGTTTTAAAAATGTTTTCAAGATATCCATATATGTTTTTGAGAATATTTTCAAATATAATTTTGTTGAAATTTTTTCAAGAAAACATTATACATTTTCAAATATATTTTCAAGAATAATTTATAACTTTCAATGGTTATTTTTAAATAAAATTTTTCTCAAAAGGATTTATGTTTTAAAAATAACTTTTCAAATAAGATTTTATATTTTCCTTAAGAAATGATTTTGAAATATCTATAAAAATTATTTCCCATCTCAGATGATATCCATTGGTGTAATTCATTCCCTTTTAAGAAAATGATCCAAAATTTTCATTCATATTATTTATTTAAATAGTCTATGTTTTGATTGCATGATGTTTATGAAACTTGTTTCTTATTCATGGGTTATATGTTTATGAAACCAGTTTCGCATCCTTTGGTTATATGTTTATTAAACCATATTCTTTTCATGGGTAAGGCTTTGATTAAATAGTTGTGAAAATTTTCTATTTTCTAGATGTTATGATATGATTACATGTTTATGATACCCATTTCATTTCATGGATTATGATATGATGATTTTTTATTACCTTATGGAACATGTATATATGATTTCATTATAAAAAAAGGGGAGACCTATATCTCCCTCCAATTAATGGGGTAAATATTTATATCTAATGAGAAAGGAATATTTGAAAAAGATAGTTAAATTAGTTTAGTAATGTATTTATTCTAGTTAGATGGTCTTGGGAGTGGACATTGACTACTAATATGGTCCTGGTAGTGAACCCATACTACCAATATTGTTTAAAGAGTGAACTCATTATAGTAATATGACATTGTAATTAAGACTTTACAATTATAAAAAATCATTTTTAAATGCTTATGTGTCTTCAATAATTCAAGGATTTATTCATATTTTATGCTTACATGGCTTATTCTGTTGATTTCATTATGATTCATGTATTATGATCTACAAATATTTATTCCATGATTTATGTATATAATCTTAGATATAAAAGGGATGATATTCTAATGTTATGGTCATCTTCTCAAGACCTTATGATCAAGATATGCTTATATATCTCCCTTTATTACACTTATTGAGAATTTAAGCTCACCCGTTTCATATGTTTCCTTTACCCCAATTATAATGAATGGTTTTAAGTAGTAGTAATAAAGGGGAATATCTTTAAGGGACATGTTGATGTTTTTTAATTGTGATTGAATATTATGTTTCTTCCTTTTAAATGACACTAAAATATTATGGTCTTCATGCATGAGATTTTTTAATGTGTTGAATATTCATAAAAAATATGTAATATCCATGTATGTTAATCCTAGGTCACAATAGTTGGTATCAAAGAAACAATTTATCCAAAATTTGGAAACTAAGATGAGAAAACATTATTGAGATTCCTAGGGATATTTATAAGGATATTTATATGGATATCTGAAACGATAAGCCTATGGTGTCATAGATTTAAAATTATTTGTAATGATTTATACATCCCATAAGTAATATTCAATAATTATGTGAATTTATTCTATGAGAAGTGTTGTTCACACTATGATTTTTGGTTTTAGTAAATAGAGGGAACTAATAGGGACTAGGTTAATATTGAATGTGATGGAAATTTTTTTGATAAGAAGTAAAATGGTGTGACCATTGGAGTAAAGGATATTGTGATCATGCCAAATCTAATTTCACAGAACATGATTACAAATGTTTAACATAACCAAATATCAAATTCACCACAAAAGATAAGTAAAAGGGTTTGATGAGATATCAGGTAATATAGGCAATCGAGGAAAGAATATTTTGTTTCCAATATGTTGAGAATGCGGAAAGAAGAACCCAAGTGAATGTTTTAGTAGAACATGAAGATGTTTTAACTGTAGAAAAGGATACCAAGTAATTAACTCCAAAGGAAAAAATTGAATTTTTCATTTAGGAATATTATACTCAGTAATAAATCATCAATGGTCAGATTCTCTAAGTGTGTAATGCATGGTCCTTATAAAAATCAATATCCTAAGTGGAATTCTCCTAAAGAGAATCAATAAGGTTGCCTGAGTAATGGGTATATTATTGTTAATTATGAGAGTGTTGGTGAAATGTGAATGGAATGAGATATTAAGTGGTATGATGATTTAGCCTTGTTATTTTATTAAGTATAAAGTAATCTAACTGTTTATTTATTTAGATTCAAGATTTATGAATTGTGAAATTTATACAGATTTTTCATTTTATGTTTTTAGAGAAGGATTTTCTAAAATAATTTGAATAGTTCTGATGAACTAGAAAAATAATTTAAGGGTAAGGTTATATTCATCGAAAAATAATAATAGAAATATAATCCTTAATATGTTCCTAATGTTGAGATAGTGATGTTTGGATAAATATATGTTCGATATAAAAAAGTAAATTAGGGGGTACCAATTACCTCAGAATAGAAAAATGATTTGTTGAAAATGTTATATGTGATATCATAAATGGATTTTACCGCATTTTTTTATTTGAGGAATATATCCAACAAAAATTGGAATAAATAAACATGCATGTTTTCAGTAATTATTTATGGTAATTAGTTCTTTGCCATATTTCTATAGAATACATGATGAAGGTATTAATATGTTTGGTATTTGGTAACCAAGAGTTAATTTATGATATTGGAGGATAAATTTTTAGTTGATTTTGTGAAATTAAGTGAAATTATTTCAATGTTTTGGATTTTAATTTGTTGGATGGGTTGTAAGGTTAACCATGTATGTATTTTTTTTATCTTAAAAATATAATGAGGTTTTATAGATTTATGTTTTCTCTTTCCATATTATAATTTATGCACACTATATAACTTGTGCTAACCATTTTTTTGTAATTCTAACAAAATATAGATGGCATGAATTATAATTCTACCTCATGATCATTTATTACTTTAGGATTTAAAAAATAACTTTGATTTCTTGGAGTAAGAGATTATGTGGAAATCGAGCAATACATAACCAAAGGGTGATATTTTTCATATGAAAAGGGATAAAATCAAGTATGTATATTTCCACATGTTCTTAGATAGTAAAATAATTACTCAACTCTATTAAAATGATATTGAAAAATATTTATTCTAACTCTTTCATTTCCATTGAATCTATTGTCATATAAATCATCACAGATTTATGGTATTGATGGCCGTAACATTTCTTTGATCAATCAATTTTTTGTGATCAATAATCCTTATCCCTCACTATAGTTATTTACACTTTTCTTCCATGTCTAATATTTATTCATATCCTATGTTATCTTATCCGGAAACCTAGTTTAAGTTACTTTGGGTAACCGTTATGGTTTCAACTATCATTTTTTAAAGAATATTTTAGTATTTATTTTTATGATGTGGGTTTTTATGAAATTAAAATTCAAGTATTAAACCATTGATATCCCAGATGAATTTTGATGTTGAATTTTGTTTTAATTGAGTAGAATGTAAAACCTTGAGATTTTGTGAAATTTCTTTTGGAATTAATTTAATCTTTTCAAAAAAATTCATTTAAAACAACACTGAATATAACTTTTGTTATATGAAATAATTAATTTTGGATTGTGTTATACATGAAACCATATTAATTTGGTTCTACATGAAACACTTATATTAGCTAGGGGTACACAAAACTCCATTCTTAGCTGGTTTTAAAAAAACTTTCAAGTTCCTTTGATAGTCTTTCTTGCACATAAGGTCATATTTTACAGAACTAAAATATACTATTAATATTTTCTAAAAAATATTATTATACTTACCATATAGACATTGGAATGGAAACTAAAAATAATAGAAGATAAATTGTTAAAATATGATTTAAACATGTATATAAAGTTAATACTTTGGTAATAATTTTTCTAGAAATGAATGTACGAACTATTTGACTATAAAGAAATTCTTTTTCTAAGAAAACCATTCTTCTAAGTAAAAACACCATTTAATATTAATATATTAAAAACCTATTTTTATGAATGTATTAATTAAATTTATATATTATATGTTACATAAATTATTATTACACTCATACAATATATTTAATAGTCATAGGATAAGAATTAATCCAATTATATAAATAAAAATAGGTATTTTTCTAAAAGGTGATTTTTCCGCCTTTTAATGGTGCACCCATTTTAAATAAAAATTTTTAATAATTTATAATTTTTTGAAATAATAAAATCTATTTATGAAAAAGTAATATCAAAATTTAATTTGGTTTAATTTTTGGTATTATGCTGGGAATTTTCATTTTTTCATGAATATTGAAAAGCATTTATTTTATATTCAAAACTTTTTTTTGTCTAAGTTAATTACATAGTTCAATTTTAATTTAATTTTTATTTTAAAATATAAGTAGATCAATTATAAATTTATTTGTCCAATTTAGGTCATTGGAACCAATTTACCATTGAAATTGGATATAAACACCTTTAAACATTCATATTTTTTTCTTAAAAACATTCTTTCCCATCACGTTTGCAGATTTATTTTAAATAAATTTCTGCCACATCAGTTTCATGAAATAGAAAAAATGGATTCAAAATGTTGAATTAGAATTATTTCTAATTTATAATTTGTTAAAATTAATTTTTTAATAGAAACATTAATGAAATCAATTAAAATTAATTACAACAATTAAGGAATAAACGTGTTTACTTAGTTATTGAACATTATCTAAAGGGGAAAATACCATAGAAACATGTCCAAATCCATTATATGTACATATTTATAACCAATACACTATTTTATATAAATTTTAAAATTATTTTAATCACATTATATTCGTAATACCTCCTATAGTTTTTAACTTTTTAAATTTATAAGAATTCCACTCCTCATCCACTATAAAAGAGAACTCAACCACCTCACTTCCTCACACCTCTCCAGCCCTTTGGATCATCCATAAAATAATTTAATACACTCCAAAATTACCTACATTTATCATATAATCCTCCCATTGGAAATGAACCCAACCAAGGATTCCCTTTTGTGAAATCCAAGAGGGGTTACTCAAAAAAGAGGTAGCACCCTTCCATAATCACTTTTCATTTATTTTATTTCTCCACCACAAAAATTATTGTTATTCTATAATTATAAAATATAATAAGGGTAATAAATATACTAATATGTTTTTAAATTACGTTTTTACCTACACTTACAAAAAAAATCCATTAAATGGGTAATGAACCTCACATTCGTGTGTGCTAAAAATTACCACCTTGCCAAATAATGTAATTCTCATTTTCTTAACCAACTCTCATGGTTGGGAATTATGATGTACATACTATTTTAATATTATGTATATTATATATATGATGTATTTATGTTTAAATAATTATTATTTAAAACATAGCTTCATCATTTCCATTTTGTAGATATATGATAACTTCATTTGTGGACATGTGGACTACTGCCTCCTCAAACTGATGTTATTCATTCACAATTTACATAAAATGTATTAAATATGGGTTTAGTGAATTTATATGATATATATGAAATATTAATTCAAATTTAGTGATTATATATATATATATTATTTACTTCTTTAATTCAATTTGACAAGAAAATGAAAACGTCGTATATATGTACGTATGACCTACCGTCTCTATGAATGATATATTTTATTTCATATTTATATAAATTATATATTATTATAAATATAAATATAATGAATATAAATAAAATTTATATCATTTTTTACATTGTTTAAATAAGTAAATCACGATCTATGAAATAGGATCGAGAATAAAAAGTCAAAACACATTTGAAAAACAATGCGGTAATCACCTTAGACGTAACTTTAACATGGAGTTATTAATAAAAAGGTAACTCAGATTATTAAGAAAATCATATATGTTAATATATATATATATATATTAATATGGTTTTTTATATAGTTATAACAAAATTATTGTCATTATTATGTAGGTTTGAATTTGTATGATGAATGTCAAGACTTAAGGTAAGTGTTTTCTCATCTCACTTTTATTTCTATGAGATGCATTTTATATTAACCATTTATTCTTTTTTTCTTCCATATATACTGAAATATGACATGTTATATAATGAATTTAACTTATTTAGTGATATTTAATGTTTCAATTGGTGTTATTTATTCACGAATCTCATGATTTAAAAGTCACTCAAGTAGTAAGGTAGTTTCTAATCTCAATTTTATTTCTATAAGAATTATAATTTATTCACCACTCATTTATTTTGTTTGTGGTGCGTATACTTAACATGAATTTATTTTATGATTATTAAACTTCTATTTATGGGAATTTAACTACCCATTTTTGTCTCTATTTCATGGGGTTTTCCTATTGAAAAGTTACAAAATCAGTAATGTAGTTTTGCCTTAAATTTTTTTTCGTTGAGACACATGTTTTATGATACACCTACATTGTGTCATGAGGTGTATATAATGAAATTTTAAAGACTATGTCATAAAAATACTTCTTTAAATTATATTATAATCTTCATGAAATTTTATTTTAACAAATGAGGAGTAAGATTCAAAGATACCATGTTTTAAGAGTTTATTGCAACAATCTCTTCGTTTATCTATATTTTCTAGGATTATGCTTCTGTTGATGAAATATTGTGATAAATATCTCAAAAACTCTCATGTATTTTATTATACAATTTTTATTGAAGATATATTCATGTAATGGGAACATTTTTCCACTATTTAGTACTTATGCTAATTAATATATTTTTTTAAGAAAATATGTATGTATCTCTCTCTTCAACTGAAATTATATGTTCTTTAAAAACCATGTTTTTTGAAACATAATATTTTTTTTAAATATATTCTCAAAGAAAATGTTTTCAAAATATTTTTAATATTACTTCATATGTTTTCAAATCTATTTTTAATGAAACTATTTTCAACATATTTTCAATCTTTCTTTAGATATTCTCAAAGATATTCTCAGAGAAAAGGTTTTGTGTTTTATTTATTTTTTTTTAATATATTTTCAATTAAAAGGTTTTAAAAATGTTTTCAATATTTATTTATAATATTTAAAATCTATTTTCATGGAAAATATTTTCAAATTGATTTCAAGATTTCTCTATAAGTATTCAAATACATTTTCAAAGAAAATGTTTTCAAAATGTTTTCAAGATTTTATATTATATTTTCAATTATATTTTCAATATAATGGGTTTCAAAATGTTTTAAAACTCATTTATATTTTTTCATGTATATTTTCAAAGAAAATGTGCTAAAAAATCAGTATTCCTTTAAAATTATTCAAGGTTATTTTTAATGAAAATGGTTTTCAAATGTTTTTGTGATTTAAAAATAAATTTTAAAAGAATAAATTATATTTTATTCAAGAAATGTTATTAAAAGATCGTTAAATTTTTCCCATCTAAGATGACATCATTTGGTTTTTCTCATGCCTTTCTGGGGAAATGATCTAAAGGTTCCATTCATTTTATTTCTATGAAAGTTTAATGTATTGATGACATGATTTTTATGAAACCAATTTGTTTTTCATGATTTATATTCTTATGAACCATGTTTCTCCTTCATGGGTAATATGCTTTTGAAACCTTATTATTTTCATGGGTTATTATTTTATGAAATGAGTACAACACCAATCTATTTTCCATAACTTATTATATGATTACATGTTTATGATACCCATTTCATTTCATGGGTTATTATATAATAAATTTTTATGATCATATGGAACATGTATGTATGATTTAATAATGAGATGATTTTGAATTTTATCAAACTCTAATTAATTGGGTTATGATTTATCTCTGATGAGATATAAATGGTTGGAATGAGGAGTGAACTCAATTCCATACATGAAATTTTCTACTAAGATGGTCTTGGGAGTGAACCTTAACTAATAAGATGGTCATGGGAGTTAACCGTGACTACAAATATGGTTTGGGGAGTTAACCCATTCTACTAAGATTTCCTTGTATTTAATCATTGAATACTATGGAAATCATTTTTATATAATTATGAATCTTCAAAAATTCCATCTCTTATTCATACGTTATAATTTCCTGGCTTATGCTCTTGATTCCCTTATGATTCATGTCTTACTAACTACTAATATTTATTCCATGATTCATTTTTATGATCTTCTATTTGCATGGTATGATATTATAATGTTATGATCATATTCTTATTCCCTTATTCTCATGTTATGTTTAGATATCTCTCTTTTTTACCCTTTCGTACCATCTGAGCTCACCCCTTTATTATGTTTCCTTTTCATAGGTTATTAAGGGAGGTTTTAAGTATGAGTAATAAAGGGGAAAATATTTAAGGGATATGTTTAAAATATTTCAAAAGGATATAAGATTTTGTTTCCATGTTTCCAAAGGTACTAAACTATTACGATCTTCATGCATGTACTTTTATAATGTGACTATGATTGAAATAAGGCTGTTCATTGGTGGAAATGCAGCATAGATTGTTTTGGTTGTCAATCCTCAAAATTAAGACCAGTAATTTTTCAAGTAAATGGATCATATAGTTCAAGAAGACAAAAGTTTTGAAGGTGGTTCCGTTTCCACATTGTTTTCCAAAATTTTTGGGGTCCAAAATTTGGAAGAAGGATTTCGACGTGAAAAAGTGTTTTTTCTTGAAGTTTTAATGAAAATATAGAAAATGAAACAGTTTCATGAAAATGGGACACTCAATTTGTGTTTCAAAAAGGATCGAGTTTTTCTGATGGTGATCTATGTGATTTTGACAAACATCGCGAATGATGGATATTTTAATCATTGTGTTTAGTGATAGTGATCTATGAAATTACAAGAATTGGAGCATCATGACAACCTAAAGGGTTTATTTAAAATCTTCACGACAATTTCAATTTTCATAGTTGCATCACGAAGGGAGGAGTGTTGATAATACTTTTATAAAAGATCCATAAAATCTACAATGTGGTGGTGGATCTTCATGCGCGTAAAAAAGTCATTCACGCACCATCATATTTAGAGAACTTTCATGAGTTTTTCACCTGCTTCATGCATTTTTTCATTTTTCTCCATTCTAACCTCAAAACACCCCTTATGCACAAAATTGTAAACATCGTTCCATATTGCGTGGAAAACCAATATTTTGTATAACTTTATTTTTCGTGCACTTCACCCAATTTTCCATGCACTCCATGCCTTTTCCATTTTCTGATGTTCTAACCTTGAATCATGAATTGCACAAAAAATTATAAGCCATCTTCAAATGTGCATGTAACATCCTTTTCTAAAAACACATTTCTCTATCTCTCGATTTTCAAGTGATAAAATTTGGCAAACACTAGAAAACAGGGTGACCTTAAAACGTTCTTTTATGCCACCTCTAGATCATCCATTCCTTTGTCATGATTTTCATCACTGGATTCCATAACCATTCTTTAGCATTCATCACGAACTCCACTATTGTGATATGTATCCTTTGATAAAATAGCTTTAGCATCGTCAGTTTGTTCATGGAAAGTATTATAACTTCCCTATCTTCCACCAACATCTTTACTTCTAATCAAAACTGTATATGACTGGTAGCACCATCACTCCCCCTTTCCATCATAATGCTTACATCATAACATCTCTTAACTTATGATATTTGTGAAATAAAAATCAACAAAGAATTTTCTGATTTCTATGTCCTTCACAAAGTGAATTGATTTATCTTCTTTGACAACAAAAGACAATACTATGTTACAGCAAACTCTTCTTACTTCCTTCTCCATCCAACTTGGTCCCAACATGAACTATGGTGACTCTAATTCCTAACATAACCAGGATACATAGGAAACTTTTCTAAGGCCCAATACCGAACTCAAATGGTCATTAACCTTGGTTTAAGCACCACCATGTCTCCTATATTTCAATCATCAGCACCAAATAATTCCCACAGGCTGATCATTCTACCTCATCCACTAGAAAACTGAGAAGCCAACTGAACTACAGTTACTCTAATTCCTACCATAACCCGGATACATAGGATTCCTCCTTGAGTCTCAATATCCATATTAATCCTCCCAAGGTAAGTACCACACATACACCCTACATATATATGTAGTGTGATATATTACTTGTTATCCCTTTTTTATAAAATAAAGCATGGATCATGTGGCTTAGGTAGTTATGATGTCCATCTCTTTTGCATCATGAATATCCACCTTCTAAGGAAGTCTCATTATGTAATCCTCTATAAGTGGCATGATATACTACAATCACTAAATAAGGGAATATACCTTGGGGATAGTCCCAAGGGAATTATGGAATTAGGATAACTCTTATTCATGTTATAATCAGTATCCGTAGGAAGTCTCCTTGAGACTCAAGCTCAAATATTTGGTGCCTAAGTTCCCACGCATATTTTCTTGTGGTATAATGCTAAACTACATGGGTTTAAAAACTATGTTTTTTTTATTCCTACCATGAACTTGGTACATAGGATGCCTCATAATGGATCAATAACCTCATGAAAATATTAAACACCCCTATATAGGGAAGAAAATTCCGAAGTGCCAAATTATATAACTTTAACATATAAAAAACAATTAATTACTAGGAAACTGATAAAGAACCTCAGATACATGTATATGGATTCAATAATAAGATTCCAAATTATTTTTTATAAAAATGATACCTAAATAATAAAAATTGTGATAGGGTTATCGGTCTCATATCAGAATTAGGAAGAGATTCTAGAGCATATCTTAAATTTATAAGAGAGTCCAAGAGTATGCAAAAAATTCCCCGAAAAGTTTACGATGAGCCTGACCTCCCATCCTCTCAGCCAATGCAAGTCTTTAAGTATCATTAGGTATGAAACCCCAATTGACCACCTGCCTTTGGAAACCAGGTACATACCAATTATTGATGTTGTAACTGTTGGATTTTTCCATTAAAAACAACAATGTTGACCTAATATTAATGATTATTCAAGAAATAAACCCCTCCAAATCAACCATTCGGCCAAACTGAACACACCACAATAGGGGTTAGAAATAATCTATTCTCCATGGAGACAAAAATTGTGAACCCAATGTAAATCTCCCAAAAAACCAAATTATTGAGTTATTATCTATTAGACAATTTTTTTTCTCAATATATGCAAACACATATGGTGAACCCGGTGCGAATCTCTCAAATAACAAAACGATTGTGTTAGTATCCATTGGACCACACTATTTGTACAGTATACACAAAAGAATGTGCTAAACCCATCATGAATCTCTCAAATAAAAAAATAATTGGGTTATTGTCTATTGGTCCATTATGTTTGTAAAATATATGCAAACAAAAATGGTGAACCTAATGTGAATATCTTAAATAAAAACTGATTAGGTTATTTTCTATCAGGCTATTCTTTTTTAACACTATAAAAAAATGGTGAACCCAAAAATAATCTCCAAATAATAAAATGATTGGGTTATTATCTGTTTTGAATTTTTGATTTCACACTATACACAATCAAAAATTCTGAACCCGAGGTGAATCTCCCAAATAAAATAATGACCAGTTAATCATGTGTCAGACCACTTTGTTTTTCATATCCTATAAAAAAAATACTATAATCCCCAAATGAATCTTACAACTAATCCCCTATAATTGGGGTTCCCATGAAATAATTATATTCTTTATTTTAAAAATCCATGTGAGAAGAATGGTCAAATCAATTATAAAAGTACAATTTTTTTAATCATGCATATTCAATTGACAACATCATGTCTACAATATTTCACTAATTAGTGACCTTGTTATTTATTTTATGAACCATTATAGATACATATCTCATTATAAATATCCCAATCCAAGATAATTTCATCATTATGTTATCATTATAGTAGGTTATCTATAGGTGCCACCATCAAGGGCCGTAAGGCGATCTTACCTTCCTGACAACTTCAATGTCATGTGAAAAAAATGGTGTAGGGTGGACATTGACATGGTTCAATCCCAACCCACAAAGATACACATGAAGGTCTCCAGGTAATAAAGTTGATGAGATAGTATCACCTAGGGAAATATAAAACTATGCCAATGGCCCTTGTTTCCATACCCAATTGCTTTGGGATCTTATCCCTGAAGAGCGGCAATCCCTGCGTTCAGTATCTTATGAAGGGGGGCCGAGGAGTCAAATAAATATCCCATCTAGTTTATGTGCCACTGAGGAGGGACGCTTCTAACTGTTGTCTTCAACACTAACCCATGGGTACCCACTAGTCATCTACTGAGAGTGACACCTGACACACTGCCACTTTGATGACCATGTATGGTAATAAAGAAGACACATTAGGTGAGGAAGACACTAGATATCTAAGAGAAAGCTCATATCACCACTCCTGATGATGATGTATTTTTGGAATATTTTAATAGTAACCAGTGAGCAGGTTCCTATCCTTGATCCCTAAGAAAAAGTCGTTGGTAATATTCTGGCAGTTGGAATGGGGATGGTGTATATCCCTACCCCCATGAATGAAGTCCATTGGGATATTCCAGTGGAACAAGAGGACATAAGTGGGCTCATATCCTTGATTTAATCGAGGATATCAGCTAATACATAGTGGAAATAGATGATGTGCAGTCCTATATCCCTACACAAACATTTCCATAATGCCAAAATGTTTAGAAATAGTTGAAGAACTTTGTCAAAATATTATAGCATTGGTATAGATACAGGTCTAATAATATATTCCAAACACTGTAGACATGGAAACTCAACACTTTGATCATCATAAACAATTGTTTTCTCCAGGGAAATTGTACATTCTTTATCTCATCCAGGAGGATTATCAGTATATTCTGATAAAGGATGAGGTGTTGAACTGTAATAATATTCTTGTTCCATCCCGAGCTCACAAGGTGAGATAGGCATGTGCCTTGGGATAAGGGAACATACCTATCAAAAAATTCTGATGTAATATTCTAGTTTCCCAGGATCTAGATCATATCCCTATTATAGCTGTGGCTCACTAAGTGAGAGGGGAACTTACCTTGAGACATGCTCATATTTCTATCAAAGAGGAACAATTATATACTCTAAAGGCCTAGGATTAGGATCACATAACCGTTTAGGTAAGGGATAACCATGTAATAATGGAACATGCCTTTGGAAAGTCTCATATACCGATCAGTGAATATATTTGGCATATTCTAGGAGATCAAAAAAACCTAGTGTGTATTCCTACTTTCACCATTGAACAACTTCACCAACATAATTCGAAGGCAATAAAAGAGGAGTCTCATATATATTCTCTAATTCTGGAGGTCTGTAGCATATTCCTCTAGGGAATGCATATTCGGACTAGGATCATATTTCTATTCCAACTGTGTATCACCAAGTGAGAGTGACCCATACCTCACAAAAGTTTCATATTCATGTCATAACGAACTGGAGGAATATTCCAAATGCTTAGGATTGGAATCATTTTCCTATCTTGACTGAGGCTCACCAAGTGAGAATGGAACATGCCTTGGGACTAGATAATAATCCAATCTATAATGAGTAAAATCATTTTCATATTCGAGCATCTTATCAGTAGAGGTCTCATACTCCCGCAATATAATATGGTTACCAATAAGTTCTAGAAACTATCATATAGAAGACTCATATATGTTCACAATTTCAAAAGGAATGTTGTAATATTCTTACCATGATATAGAAAAGACCTATATTCCTAATCATCTCATCCCAATGTCATTTTGGTCATTTGAGACACACTCTCAACACCACAAGTGTTCGAAAATTCTTCAAATAAAGCTGAATATGATCATTACCATGATAGTTCTCCCTGTGATAGTTTGGAGATGGATCATGGAGACTCTACTCCTAATTTCCACGATGGTCAACCTACCTATGGTGATATCTCCCATTGAAAATGAAATCATCCACTTTCCCAAATTCCTTTATATAGAGAGTTGTTTAACGCTTAGATGGCTTTTATGGTCTGATCAAATAGAGGCATGAAATTAAAATGAAGAGGATGATGACATTGACATATAGAGAGTTTTATCTAGAAACAACCTCCCCATTATGTTTTAGCCCCATCCTACTTCCTCATATGAGGTCAGAGATTTTCTAAAAATGGATTTCACGCATTATCTATACAAAATTATGTGGGATACTCATTAGAAACTAAAGCCTACAAACCACCTTTATCCAGGGTAAAGGGTTACTATCATACAATAAATATACTCTATTTTCAGATAGACCTAGCCGCTATCTCCATAGACCATGATCCAAAATTGGAAAATCAAAGTGAAAATATACAACAAACTTTCCTCCATTTCATCATAACCCTTAGATATTTGATCTTTGATGTAATTTCTTGTATCTATATTTGGGGATGGGGGATGTATAGAGAGTTACACTTTTCCACATCCCAAGAATAATAGAACCCCTAAAATACTGCATCCTATAATGTGATAACCTCTGGTGGAATTTGGGGACCAGGTAGTGCTCAGGCCAATTGGTCACTACAATGAAATGAATCTACTTCAACATTTCCTAGAAATCATGACCAAAGGGAGAGGATAGCCTTCATACCTTTGAATTGGGCCCCTCAAAAAAATATGAATTCACATTAGCCACATTAGTCTATGTTTTGGTCGACTAAAAAACTTCCTATAAATAATTATTCCCAGCATCAGCTACCAGTGAATCTATATCCTACTTGATAAAAGTTTTTCCACATCAAATTGTATGTAGTGTAAATTCCCATAGAATCTATCTAGGATAAAACACATCCCACTAGGTTTGTGGAATATCTACCACTGCCTTCATATCTAGGATCATCAATAATTGGGAGGATTTAGTAAATATCATTGATAGTTGTAAACAAACCCCATACCACTGGGTTGGGGGAATTTATATATCAATCACCACCACCCGGTTAATCATTCCTTAAGTGGTTCATGGTGAAATTATTGGTGATTTCAGATCAACCCCAACCCATAGGGTTGGGGGTATTTATATCTCAATTTCTTTCCTGGGAGTCATCAAATCACTGATCAAAATCATTGGATCCTCAACAACATGATCAATCAATCCCAATTTTGGCCCCAAACAACCCACAACCTTTATGGTATGGACAATTTTCTTCATAATCATTGCTATGGATATATTTAGTCTTCTTCATGTAGAGAGGTAATAATCGATGATCAACATCTCATTTATTCCTCCCATATCAAGAAAAACCGATTCTTTTTTGGGCCCATTGGACAATCAAGATCAGAAACTCCCTAAAGGTTCGTAGAACAAGAATGGAGGAGTATACAGTGATGGTAGTCATACCCTACTGGGTTTACAAGGCAAAACAGCCCAATATGGCTAGGGGTTCAGAAAATGGCCTTGATAAAGGTAGTTCGAAATAATCCTATTATGTTGAATGTAATGGGACAACATCCATTTCAAGAAATGACTTTTTGAATTTTGTCACCATAAACATAATAGATTTGGTTAATCATGATGAAAATGAAGAGGGACTCAACATAGAAATTATACCCCTAGATGTGGGTAATTTAGATGCACCCACTGAGGCTGCATGCACTTATAACCAAAGAAGGATACAAAATATGGTACCTTTGAATATAGAGTTACCACCTATCTAGTAGAACAACTCTATAAAAAATAAAATGTTGTTGCTAGATCACAATCACCACCCATAAAAGTTGAGGTACCATCCACAGAGTAATAGATATCACAATACAAGAGTGAAATAAAAACTCTTATACAACTCAACATAGAGCTACTCAAGGGAAATATTCCTGCTAGTTGTCATCATAATGTTGAGATGAATATTCTCCCTCCCATGGTTGATCCACCATAAAGAGCGGCATCTGAGCAGCATACTAGATCTTGATATAGGTTTCCAATCTATATAAATAAGGAAGTCCAAAATGATCAAGGCTTTTCTCCATTGACGAAACAACTTATCCCTTTATAGGGTGATCATTCAGACATAGGATGAACTGAGAATTGGTGTAAGATGAAGCTGAGGACACCTCATCGACCCCCACTCACTCCTTGTAGATGATAGGTACCTCAAATAGTAGTTACCATAAAACTATTTAACGTCATTTAGTACCTAGATACCCTAATGGAACCATGGAAGGGAGATGCACACCAATGAAGCTTCAGTGGAATCCATATCTTGTTTGGTTGGATTTTGATTTTCCTCTACCGTATTTTGGATATCCTACATTATATACATTTGACAGTACAAGAGACTCTGAATAGCATGTCACACACTTCATATCCTGTTGTGGGTTGATGATGGGACCTTAAGATTAACATGAGGAAACAAAGAAAATGGGTTTTTATAGAATATAATAGGTTCATCCTTGCTCTGGTACAACAGTCTTATAGAAGGATCCGTTGTAGGATGGGAATACCTCTATCATCAATTCCTTTATCAGTTCAACTCCACGCTAAGGAAAATGGAAACCGTTGACCTTACAATCTACAAACAACATGAAGACGAGATGTTTTCCAAAATCATATATAGGTGGAATGGTTTAACCTATTCAATCAGCATCCCTCTCTCATTTGAGAAACTACTAGAAATATGTGATGAAAATATATGGGATGATTTGCATATATATCTAATCCCAATGTAATATCTAGGTTGTTTATATCAGTTCGTAGAAATGGAATAATGGGTCTAGGATGCCATTTTGAGATCCTGATCCAAATCTCGATTCATTCCCTCATCACAAGGGAAAATTCAAAGAAAAGTAGAAGCTACAGTGTTCACTCTCATGCTACAGGAAGCGCCCATCCAAGCACCTCGGTAGGTCCATAACCACCCATAACATTCATTGGAGAAGAAAAAAGAACAAAATATCCCTCATCTAGAAGCACAGAGTAATTAGGGTCGCACTGAATTTCAAGAACATATGAATAAATCATAATCCATTTGAAATGAAAAAGTTGTTGGTTATTTATTGGAATACATGGACAATAACCTACTCAATATACCATATCCTAAGAAGCCTGACGAGGTCTACCTCACCAGTCATCCCAACTTCTACCCTTTCCATAGAAGGGTTGGTCATAATATCCAGGACTTCTCATTCATAAAATACTTCCTTCTAGGCATAGTCAATTCTGGATAGGTGGTGTTAGATAACTCCTCAGAGTAGGTGTCTTGAATAACCATTTTCTAGTTTAAAGAAGAGATTGATTGGTAAAAAGTTTCGGCCAGACATTTTCCTAAGTTTGGTAACTTGATGACTCAAAAAATAGTGGACTAATCCCATGCCACCCAGAGAAAACAACTACTCAGATCCTCAGTAGCTTCACCACCTAATAAGGTGACATTAGATATGTATCCAAAAAGTGGTGATAACCACCATAAGTTAGAATAAATAGAAGAGGATGAGTCATATTCTTCTCCAATGCATGCACTTACTCTTGCGGATTTATTCCATGTGACATCTAAAGCATGGGAACTGCCCACCAAATGGAACCTTTATCTGATTAAGATCTAATATTTGGTTCTTTCAATGTGTTACAATTGGAATACCTATTATTTGATGATGAATATTCCTTAGAATACAATTTTCTTACTAATAATTATGGAACGGGAAGATTCATGCATAGGAACCGAGGATACAAGGGATAATGTAGGCATTGTCAAACCAAATATTTAAGTGACATATATAAAGTGGACATATATCCAGCTATGATTCTTTTTTTAAGTTCTTCAAAAGGCTCCAAATATGCATGGATGCATCCCAAAACCCTCTAGTGGTCATCTGCACCATGTTTCCTTGTATGACCACCTAGTGGGGGTTCTATTATATGATCACCCCAGGAAATGGAAAGGCCATCATGACCTACACCACTGGAAGCTGATGATACCTCGACCACTATAAAAATAACCAGGCTTATTCACTTATAATTCTTCACCTCTTGAGAAAAAAATTAAGGAGAAGCACCACATCAGGAAGTGACAACCTCTGGCACAAAACAATGAAATTATGAAATAGCTCATTGTTGGCCCAGCCAAGCTCTCAATACTAGATGTGCACCATCTTCAAATAGAACATAGGGAGGCAATCATTTAATCATTCCAAATCCTATAGGATTTTGAGATAGAAGTCGTTGCATATGAGGTTTATTGAGTAGAGACCATGCCTTCAGAATTTCATGTCTTCATCTCATTCATTAACCAAGATCACAAAAACGTCATCCATGGACACATTATACCCCTATATGTTTCAGGAAGACTAGATAATGTCAACATACTAAGGGATATGATTGATAATGGTTCCATGATCAATCTCATCCCAATTAAAACTCTATAATGTTTGGAATTTAGATTATTGGATTTGTCTCCCAAAAAGATAACAATTCAAGGGTAAGATAATGGTGGGAAAATACCTCCCAATAAAATCGAACAGAAAAAATAGTTTTCATATCACACATATGAAGTTGAGTTTATGGTTATCTAGGAAGACACTATATACAATTTCCGACTTGGAAGTACCTTTCTCCACAAACACAATGTGGTAGCTTCAACATTCTATCAGTGTCTGAAATACCCAATCGATGGAAAGGACAGTATATTAAATGGTGACAGTTCCCCCTTTGAGAATTATAGATCCATATATACTAAAAAATGATTCTTTAATAGGGGAACCAAAAAACCAATGGTGGACGATGATATATAGGTTACAACCACCAAAACATGGGGACCACACCTAAAAATATATGGAGTATGATTGACAATGACTATCTGCACCCCATAAATCTATTCAAGGTGATATACTATACCAAAGAGGTCCAAGACCCTTATCTCTCTGGTGATAGTGTGAAAACAAATCCACTCTAACATTTCTCTGTAATAAATCAGGTAATAAGGGATGATAATGTCCCTTCTCACATCCTCTCTCACCCCAACAGGGAAATAGAAATCCTCATATTTCTACCTTCATCTGAGAATTATTCCACCGAATCAGAGGTAGATAAAAAAGAAGATGACCTCAGAAATTCCCCTCACACTTTTGAGGAAGGTGTCTCAACCACCATTAATGAGCTCAGGTGGTTAAATCTGAGAACATGAGAAGACTCACAAACTAAACTGATTATTGCCTCTATTCCCCATGAGGAGAAAGAGATTTATATTTAATTTTTTAAGTAGAACTAATATATTTTAACATGGAACTATATAGAAATTACGTAACTGAATCTTGATGTCGATATGCACCATCTTAGATAACCTAATGAGCATCGAGGGTTCTTGTAGATTTCTCAGAGAATGCACCCCTCTAATGATACAAATGTATAGGTTGAATTTGATAAACTAATCAAATAAAACATTTTCCTATAAGTGGAATACCCAATATAGCCCTTGAACATTGCCCATGTCCTGACAAATAATGGGTAGATTATGGTTTTCATTGATTTTAGAGACCATAATCGGCACTTCCCAAAGAACGATTTCCCATTCCCAATCGTATAAATCTTGTTCGATGGAAATAAGAGATTCCATGCCCTTTAATTCATAAGTGGGTATTCATGGTTCAATAAAATAATTATGGCCTATGAATATGAGGAAGCCACATCCATTATAGGAACATATGGGATCTTTTGATATCACATCATGCCCTTTCAGTTAAACAATGTTGGTTCTACATATCAATGCAGCATGCATCATATATTTAAACCATTCTTTAGAAGAATAGTATTATGTTATGTCAATGACCTGGTGATAAAATATGTAATATGATTTGATCACTTCCTGAATCATCAAACAATCTTCAATAGTCTATGACAATATAGTCTGAAGATGAATCCACTGAAATGTGCCTTTGAGGTAACATCAACGAAGTTCCTTAGCATCGTCGTATACCACCATGACATTGACGTCGACCTAGAGAAGACTAGTATTATTTTAATGATGTCTTGCCCAGAAATATCAAATAACCAAGAGAGATATAAGGTAAACTTGACTATATTCATTATTTCATATCCAAATTAGTGGGAAAAGCTCCCCCTTAACCAAGATAATGAAGAATGGAATCACCTATCAATGGGACAATAACTGCTAAGAATACTTTGAAAGTATCATGTAGCATTTACAGTAACTAGTAGTTATGATGCCTCTGGTTGAATGGAATCCCCTCTTCTTGTATGTGGACACCATGGAACTCTCACAGGGTTACCTCCCCACATAAAAAAATGACGCGGGGAGTGAGAATGGTCTCTACTAACTCATCCAAACAATGCTAGGTTCTGAGACCTGATACTATGATGTCGAGAAGAATTTTATTCCAGTAATCTTTATGGTAAAAAATATGATTCATTACTTGAAACACCATGAAGTCCATATGGTCTCTCATATTGACCCTCTCAATTACATACATGGCCCTTCTATGCTGACAGGGTGCTTGGATTGAGGGACAGTTATCCTACCACAACAAAATATTCATTTTAAATAACAAGAGAGGTGAAACATAAATCCTTAGCTGATTTAATAATAACAAATCTGGCCTCATAGAATTCACACGTGGATGCTAATCTTCTATATGAATAGTTATTTTATGCCCATGACACTCCTTAGACATGGGAGATATATTTTGATGATGCATCTTGAAGTCCTATTGGGAAAAGGATGGAATCCCCGATGATCAATCTGGCTATACTAGGGATTGTATTTGTTTCTCCAGATATAGAAGTTATTCCTTACACTTTATCACTACCTAAAGGCTACACAAATAATGAGATAGAATACTAAGCCCGTATATTTGGGTTGGAATTATACCTAGAGCAACATTTAGCCTATCTGAATATCAAAGGAGATTCAAAACTAGTGATAAAGATGATCAATGGAGAATATGAAAACAAAAATAAAAAATTGGACCATATAAATGGCTACATCAAGGTATTGATGGAATAATTCACTTATTATCCCACTTGAATCTTTTTCCCCAATCATAGAATGCTGGTGTTGATGATTTGACCAATGCAACCACAGTCTTGGCCCATCCTGATCAGGAGGGAGAAATCTTTGGTATCACACACTGAATAATAGTCTTGTCCATCATATTTTGGGACATGGAAGTAATAAATTATTTCAACCGCAACCTAGAGTGTGCTGAACAGGTATCAATCCCTAGAGAGATGGATCCGATAATCAGTTATATCCAAAATGGTACTCTCTTGATAGATCTAGATAGAAGGAAGCAGATTCATCACTGTGCCGTGAAATTCACCCTTCCGAGTGGTCAAGATAAATTGAGGGCCCTCTACAAGAATGTATTAGAAAGATCCATTATAATATTCATATCAAAAAGAGATATTCTATCTATCATAGATGAAGTATATATGGGACCCTATGATGCACATCAGTAGAGGACCATGTTCTCCCATCAAATTAGAAGGTCGGTTATTACTGGAAAACCATGAACTAGGATTGTGTGAAATTTACCAAGAAATTTCATGCCTATATGATCCATGAAAACTTCATTTATAATGAAATAAAATTGAAACCTGTAGATAAACATTTCTATCCATTTTTTTTTGGGGGAACAGATGTTGTGGGTCGATAACCCGCAACTGCAGTTATGTAATTCATGTACATCCTTACTGCTACCAAATTCTTTTCAAAATGGGATAAGGCAATACCCATCAAATATTTAGGGACAAATAACATCATCAGTTTCATAAAGTCTCATATCATCACCAGGGTCAGTATCCCTCACACAATATTGATGTACAATGACACCAACTTCTATTCTACGATATTGAAGATATTGTACCAGGATTACAATATTGAGCCCAATACCTCATCTCTCTATCATGAGGAAAAAAATAGACACATAGAGACCGTCAATAAGACTTTATAAAATATAATAAAAAATACGGTGAATATGGATACAAAGTCCAGGTTAGATAAGCTCCTCCATACTTCATGGGCCTATCGGACCACCAAACGTACTTCTAGACAAGTAGTTCCATATTCATTAGTGTATGAGACCAAGGATGTGTTACCCATATAAGTCCTTCTACCTTTGATAAAAATATCCATTTATGGAAAAATATTAGATGATAATAAATCCCAGAATAATCTAGATAAATTAGAGTGACTCCATAATATTAGGTTACTTACAATTCTCAACCTTGAAATCCGTCAAAATTAGGTCACACGATACTTTAATAAAAAGGTTCTCATCCATTAATTCTTATAAGGAGAAATGGATTTGGATCTTAGAACCCCAATTGTATTATAAACAAAGCTTACAAAGTTGGAACCCAAATGGGATAATCCTTAAATCATATATATTGTCTACAACAACGGAGCTTTCTCACATGACATAATGGGTGGGGATTGTGTCACACCCCCAGTAATGTGAGGTTTCTCATGAAATACTTTTCATTACTATCATCTAGTGTGGAGTCCTAATAGTAAAACTTTAAACTACATGGTATCTACTGTCCAAGACATATGATGTTAAACTATATAAATACTTCTTCATTTAATGATATTAAACTACATGATAGATCATCCTCACCACATGCCATTAAAATTTATGGAAGTTGTCCCAGAAACAAGATGATAAACTCCAAAATATCTCTCATCCTGGTTGTATGAAATTAAACCACAAAATCATGTCTGCACTTTATGACGTTAAACTGAATGGGAAGAACCATCTCACCAGTGAATAAACAAATGTAATCTAGATCTATGAAAAGGAAGGATGAGATGCCCCCATCCCCATGTGAGAGATAGATCCGTATTGGGAATCTCATCATCCATAAACTATGTGAGGATTGATTCCTATCATTATAGGATATGTAGTCACACCCAAGCCTCTACTCTTGGTCCAAGACACAACCTTTATATTCCTTCAAGTCGGGGGATCCTCATCCCCCCCATAAGAGTTAAACTTCATGGGTTTCTAGAACTATGTATGGATTGATTCTCATTTTTAAGGAGATATGTAGGGACACTTCAATCCTATATCTTAATCTAGCCACTGCATGATTCAAAATTCCCTTATCTTATCCATAATCACCTCTTTCAAGATGTGAGGGACCATTTCCATTCCTTTTTTCTCACACCAGTCATAGCTCACGTGAGATTAGGAATTTTAGTAAGGTATTACCCATAGAAACAAGTGATAACAACCCGTGATGGTTTCTTCATGGTCTTGAATACAACACCTACAATTGAATACCATGAGTCCTCGCCATATGGCATTAAACTACACAGTTGATGTCCTTCGCACAATATAAAACTGCACATCCCTATGGAACATTCCCGAGAGGACCACTATTGATGGTGATTGGTCTCCTACCACAACTCAGCCCTCAAGAAATACACGTGACTTGATTTCTAACAATAGAGGATATATAGTGATTCCTGAATCATCAATCCCAATTCTAGTCATAACAAATATAAAAATACCCCTCTTTTCATTGGGGAAAGACTTGTGTAACATGTTTCTTCATTAATAACTACTTATGGAATGATTCCAATTACCATTAGATATGTTGTGAAACTAAGATTTCTATCATTAGTTCTAGCCACCATACCCTTTTTCATGTTGGAAAGCCAACATCCTTTCCACATGATGATAAAATACACAGTTTCTCAAGAACTATGTATGTCTTTATTCCTACCATCATGGCATACGTAGTGACACCCGAGTATCCAATCTTGGGCCTCACTTAAATAATCAACTAAAACATTTTCCACCACTATGTAAGGTATATACCTATGTAGAGTGTTTCCCATTCTAGAACTATCTGTGGCATGAATCCTTTCATCACATGATATGTAGTGACACCCAAATCTCTAATCCTAGTATGATCAATAGAAACCGATAAAAAATGCACCCCATACAACATCAGGGTTGATTCATACAAATCCATATTTCCTATATGTGAGTGAGATCAACATACAACATGATTTCACATGTAATAATCCCTGGAAAATTTTTCATATTGGTTCTGACATCCTTACCACACTATGTTAAACTGTAATGAAAATGTTCTAGTCACATAACATGAAAACTGTAGAAAAAAATGTCCTTACCAAATGATGTTAAACTTTAAGGAGAATTCCTTACTATACGATGATAAATTGCATTGAAAATTTATTTACCACATAACATTAAACTACATGATGAAAAAAAACATTTCCGCTACATAATGTTAAATTGTGCATACCATCACCCATTTTTCACCCATTATCAATGGACCATGAGAGCCTTGCCCAAGTCATCTAGATTAAAAGGTTATTCAATAATATTTTAATCCCATCAATCCATAAATCATACTTCATGTCTCAAGTACGTTGGGTTTCTAAAACCTTCCATGACCCCTAAAAATGATACCTAACTTCAAGAGACCCTTTATTTGACTATGCATGTTTTCCTATGGCTTCTTAATATGTTCCTATAGTAATAAACCAAAATTTTCACTCTACAAAAATGAATTCTCAATATTTTTTATCCCTGACATCAACATAGTAGAACTCAATACCTCAGTGTGATCTGAACTACTATGGGTATCATTGTCCCATATCATTACTCATGACCTGAGAACCCTGATCCATGATTTACAATATTTTCATTTCTTTATTAGAAGGATGATGGAGTAATCTTGACCTTCGGTATCCTAATAGTATCTTTTGTATAATCCCTCACATTAGGTCCATATGCATCATGACCTAAAACAGCCAGCACTTGGGTCAAAGTATTATGACCAAAAAACAAAGCCTATAATTTTCCAAATCGCATGACCTTAAACTTCTAGTGAAATATGAAAAATACTTTTCTTGTTGAAAACCAACAAGGGGTGGCCCGAGATAAATTCAAATCTTTACTACTTAAACTATTCATCTTTAGTGTTCAAGAAAAATTAGGGCACAAATAAATAAGGCATAAATCTCATAGGGCATACTATGTAGCCCCAGTAAAATCCAAGTAATGTTCACTAGACCCCCTGGTTAAAGAAAAAGTTAGAGTATTGATTTTTCACATATCCTTACTATGATAATATGTTCTCTAGGAAGTGGAACACTTTTATTGCGCTTTAAATATTATTGGGTATTACACATTCCACAAGTCACACTTCATTATTTGAGTTCCTAGGACTACCACAACCATCCATGCACATTGTAAATGATACTAGACTACAATTGATCCTTTTTTTAACTATATATGTATTCCTATGGTGCCTTTATATGTGATTATGATCATCATCCAAATGGGTCACTCTTTAAAAAGGGATTTATGATCATTATGATCCCTAAAATCACCGTGATAGAACCCAACACCTCAGTGTGATATGGATTATTCCTTGTATGATTGTCCCAGACCATCCTCATGACCTGATCACTTTGAAATATGATTTAAAATTCTCATTCCAAATTATCCATGTTGATTTTACTTCCTCAATGTTACGTCATCATGATTTGTACCCTTTATCATGGCCAGAATGTGGCACTCCATTCCTGAAACATTGACGTCGCGCACCTCATGATTCAAAACCACAGGGCATAGGGATCGTGCTTCACAATTTAAGACCTAATTACCCTAGGGTTTGAGAAACCTTTCTGGATATATTTTTTCCCATACCCAAGCTCATCATCAATACATTTGGGTCTTCCCAAATCATTCGTGGCCCTACAAAAAGACTGGAGATAATATTTTCTTGACCATGATATCGATGAATAATGGACTTGACCTACCAACTAATGTAATCTACACCTTAAAAGAAAGGATCATCATTCCTTATAAGCCTTGAAAATATCGTGTTGAAACATCTCATCTTAGGGTGTTACGGGTCATCCCTGACTTGTCTTCCCTAATACATAATCATATACTATAACTTTTTGGTTATGAAATATATCACCCATATTCCAACAATCTCAGTGGACCTCGAATCGCTGGTGTTTCAACCTCAACCAATATTACCCCCATAAACCTTCCATTACCCATGGAAAAAGAGTAAATACACCTTTTTATTGAAATTATACCAACACATAAGGGCTTTGACCTACCAACTGAGGGAATCTCTTCCATGAAGGAAAGTAGCTCTAATTCATATGAGCCTTAGAAACACCACTATAGAACACAAAACCTCAGACTGTAATGGGTATCCCATGAGCCTCAGCCTATTTTGTGAGGTATCCTTAAGTGCATCCACAAGACCCATGTTCAAAACCAAGTAGAAGCAAATTTCTGGTAATGTAGAAATCACTGTAGCAGCACTATAGCAGATTGTACACAGTGCAGGCACTGTAAAAGAACTGTACACTGTGTAGGTACTGTAGTGGAAGTGTACACTGCGCGGGCACTGTAGTAGGCATTATAGCAGTTACTATAGTAGGTACTGTTTGGTACTGTAGCGGTTGGAACTATTCGCCTTAGGCCATCGGTTTAGTCTTGGATCCCTTAAGGATTTTAGGACACCTTGGACATCAGGTCAGTAGGGCTTTCAGGCCACCTTTAAGGCCTTTGGGCCACCTCAAGGCCTTCGGGCCACATGCAGTTACCCCAAACAGACTCTACAAAAAAGTAGCATCCCGAGAAGAGGATTCAGAGAAAGTGCTCTCACCAGAGTAGAGTCAAATGGATTGTCAAAATGAGAGGGCATGGATATGCCATCGGGACCAGTCTGTGATTACATGGGAATCCCAGCCAGATGTCCATGCGAAGGTGGAGAGATACCATCACGATGCAGATGCTGGGGATGGGGAAGTTCTTTGTAGATAGTCTGGTTGAATTCCCTAAGTCCTTCAGTTCATGTAATCTCTTAAGCCTATGTGCCCTATAATATCTAAAAATGTGGGCCTTGTAAGGATTCCCCCTTATCCATTGAAAGGGGGGTTCTCAAAAATCAATAAAAAAATAAGGCCTTTGGGCCATTTGGACTAGAGTGTAACGGGTAATTTTGGGACGGTCTTCACTATATTTGATGATCATCAATCAGGTCCATGAAAAAAGGAACTAAACTACAATGATAAAAGGTATGAGCTAAAACACCCTAAACTAATGTGACAAAAGGTCTAAGCTAAAAGTCCCAAAACAACTGCATAGATGGGATGTAGAGACCCGAAACTTGACGTACATTGACATTACATTACATTTGCGGAATACTTAGTACATACACACAAGGATCGTAATAGTTTAGTGTCTTTGGAAACTCGGAACGTAATCTTCTAATCGTGGTGAAATATCTTCAACATATCCTATAAAGATCTTCCCTTTTTTTACCTAAAACCTTTCTTTATATCCTGGGGAAAAGAAAACATAAAAGGGTGAGATAAAATGCTCAGTAAGGGTAAACAAAAGAAATATCAATCACATCGTATTCATAAGAACATAACATTTTGGAAATCTTAACCTGCAAAAGAGAGCACAATTTCATAACATGGGATAAATCATGGCAGTGAAATGTAATCACAATAATCATAACTTAAAACATGAAACTTTGTGGCATTCACACATAATCATAGAGAATCATTTCTTGTTAGTCAAGACTCATTGCCAAGACTATCTTAGTGGACAAAGTCCCTTTCTGAATCGAGTAACCCTCGTTTCAGTCCTGTTTCACTGAACCGGTATAACCTACCATTCCAGCCCTGTCTATCTCATGAGATATAAAATCTTTACCCAATGCATTGGAGGGAGATATATGTCCCACCCATCATATAATGAATCCTTTATTATGTGTGCCACATAATCATAAATCATACATCATCGCATAACCCATGTAATAAAAATGTGATTCTTAAACAACATGACATCATAAAACAATTCATATAAGATAAAGGAATTCATAAAAATGTTTCCATCACAAAATAATCAAATCCATGTAATAATAGGGATAAAAATAGAACCCTTTTATTATCTTATATGGAAAATAATTTTTTATAAAATACTTGAACTTCATTCTTGAGGAAAATATCCTTTCTACTTCAAAAACACTTTTCCTTTCTTAACATGTCATACAATTTTAAACTAAAAGAAGTTGATTAAAAATAAACTTGAATAATTGTAAAGGAAGCTTCTTGGAAATAATTTTTTAGAAATCCATTCATGCCGTATAAGTTAAAAAAACATTCTTCGTACTTTTGTCAGAAAAGTCAAAAAGTACCTCGTATGAAAAACGACAAAAGATTCCTTTCATATCTTTTACTAAAAACTCACCGAAGGGTAAAATTGTATTTAAACAATTGTAGGTGGATGGAAATAATATTACATATTGAAGAAACATGGATGTGGATGATAAAATACACCCCAGTAAATACCAAAGTATAAACAATCTCGGATAAAAATGAGATTGTGATATTTCCCTTACCTTAGGTCCGATTTGCTTCGTATGTATCTGAAACACCTGTATAATGATTTAAATAATGTCATTGACTTATTACAGAATCATATTCATTGTTATGATATCATATATGGTTCACTTATGACATTATATTACCCGTTCTTTTGTAAATTCCATGTTAAAGAAGCGTTTTGGGTAAAATCGTTTCATTTATCGTAGGTGTTTTGACTTGTTGTTCTTGACATTATTATTACTTATATCATGATTTAATTACTTCCAGAATATAAAATATGATTTATATATCATATATATTCAGTATATATATATATAATATATAGATAAATGAAATGAAAAACACCGTTCATGGAGACGGTAGTCCGTACGTACGCATGAACGCTGTTTTTCTTTCCTTATTGTCTTGAATGGAAGTAAGTAGATGACATACATATATATATATATACATAAATCCAGTATCATTATTATGTCATATATTTCATTAGTACTTATTATATATACTTTATAATCATTCATGAATGGTTAATCATTAAGAATGAATCTCATCGCGTCGTGGAGACGGTAGTCTGTACGTACGCACGAGCGATGATATCATTTCCATAATTATTGAATTGAATTGGAGTGGATTATAAAATATATCAGAATCAATATGATGTTTTAATAACTATTTATAGTTATTCTTTACACCATTATACCCATCCATGTAAAGTGGTGCTGGAAAATAGATTACACCACGGCGTGGAGACGGTATTCGGTATGTACGCACGCGCGGTGATTTCTTTTTCCGTAGGATGGATAGATGGTGAAATAGGGTTGTTTCATACTTAAAATAACATATCAGTATATTATTGATACTGTTGTTATTACTTCATAATGAAATAACCTAAGAAGAAGAAGTGGAAGAAGAAATAAAGATGAAAGAATTGGTAATGGTAATTACCTCTTCTTTGAAGCGCCTCTTTGAGACCTCCTCTTAGGGAACTAAAATTGGTCTTTGAGGAAGACCAGAACCTCTAGGATGTTTCTAGGGGAGTGGAGAATAGATTTTGGCAGGGTTTGGCCGACCTTGAGTGCTCAAATTGGTGTGAGGAGGAGGGGGAGGAGGTGTCCTTTTATAAGGGAGGAGAGGGGCACCTTAGGAATACATCAAAATATTATTTTATATTAATGTCAAAATCGGTTTATAATGGTTCCAAAGGGTCTTATTTCGAAGCTAAAGTGGGGATGGGTCGAAATCCTATCATCCAATAAGATTTAGACAAGTTTAGGGTATTATTTTAACCTTATCAATTAGATTTAACTCTAAGTTAAATAATTTAACTTTTACCGTGTCTTTTTGTTTTCTTTCACTATATGGTTAATACACTTACAATAACATGCCAAACGAACCCCAAATTGTTTATTATTAATACATATATCCTTATCTAAGTCATTTGGCCGAACCTTAGATTTTTAGGAATAAAATAACAATTAATAATATAATATTTTATTTAAAAACTATTTTGTGTAAATTTTGACACTATTTGATATATGATTTTTGTGAAAGTCATAACAGAATTATATGTTCGAACCAAGTTGATTAAATCAATACTAATATATCATAGTGACCTATAAAATTAGTGTAATTCATAAAAAGTCTCAAATTACATTCATTTGAGCATTTATAACATCAATTATGTTAATATTTCCTTAAAAGGGTAATTACTGCATCATCGTTGTGTCATAAATAAATTAATTTATTTAAAGTGTAAAAATTATAAATAAAATATCATTATGTAGGAAAGCTTTTTAGCTTTCTAATGAATATTTATAGTCGAATTTATCTTATGTATAACCCCATATTAAAAATGTTTTAGTTATTAAACTTTGATTTTAACTATTTTAACTATTCATTAAATAAAATAATATTAAATGTCATAATCTAATCCAAGTGGACCTAAATGGTCATATTATATTCATAAGGTTGTTTTTGGTCGAATTACACTTATCCAATAGAATTAGGACATGTGTTAGGGTAATAGTAATATCATATTTACCCATAGTTACCCTATTTACTATTAACCGTGGTAAAAAAAAGTAAAAAGTTACTATTCACCAAAATTTATTTTCATCTCATTGAACCACATTTTAGTCCTTGATATTAACCGTGTCTGTCGGATTTTTGAAATTCCATTCACAGAAGCGGTAAAATTAAGTTTTATGCAAAATTCAATTTTTAACCTACCACTTAGTGGTTTCACTATTCATCAAAAATTGAAAGTTTTCAGAAAAATACCAAAATTTCATCCTAAGCTATATTTCATATTCCGAATTCAAAAATGAAGTCTATTTTACCAAATTCATAACATAGAAGTTGCATTAATTAATTTTATAATTAAATCCCGCTGTTAAAACAAATAGCGTGTTTTTAAGAAACAATATCTACCAAAAGATTGACACTTGATTATGTCTGGTTTAAATGTGAAATTACATCCAATGACCAACATCGTATTAAATTGTAAAAATATATTCTAAATATACTTTAAAACCACTCAATTTAATGATTTATCACTATTAATTATTTTGATTAAAAAAGTTGTTTTTAATTATAATCTAGTAATTTTCACTATTCATCAGAATATGAAAGTTATCCGAAAAGTACCAAAATTTCACCCTAAGATAATTTCGATATTACAAATCCAGAAATTAATTCTATTTTGAAAAATAAAATATACAAAATTTCAAAAAATGGTTATTACTATTCATAATGGCTAGTTTTAATAATATTTTAATAGCATATTGTTGTTTAATGAAACTCGTTATTGCGTACTACACACGCTATCGAGGAAGGTCGCGATTGTGTGTAATGCAAGGCAAGTCAAGGATGTGTGTTGTGCAAGCTCCTTTTGATTTAGCGTAAAACACAAGACATTAATAAAATTAAAAAGAATATTTTTCATAAAATCTCGGGCTGTTACATTCTACCCCCCTTAAAATGAATTTCGCCCTCGGAATTCGTCGGAGTTATAAATGGTTTATTATTCGAAAGTTTCTTTAATAGAAACCCACATCATAAAAAGGAATATCAAAACCAATCTTTAAAAACAAAAGTATGAAATGTAACGGTTACCCAAATAAACTAGTCATTGTGTTTCCACATAGGTGAAAATATGGATATGGAAGAGAAATCTAACCATCATGTTCTGATGGAGAGTGGTAGAGAACATGGCTATGGAAAAGCCAGCAATCACAAAGCCATAAATTTGTGACGATCTAAGGTACCATCTGATTCATCAGATATAAGATCACTAGGACAACATTTTTGGTTTTCAAGATCGTTTCCCTAATGTTAAAGAATTTGAATTAGAATAAATACTTACTTTATTTTCGTACAATCTCACTGTTGTTCGTGCCTTTAACAATTTCCACTTCATCTCTTAAATAAATGAAGTTGAATTTGTTATTCGTGAAGTGTTAGCAGATCTTGTGATAGAATGACGGGTCATTCCATCTGTCTCAAACAAAAGGTTAGCAAAAAAATTATATACATAAGTTGATCTATAGTGAGATTAATCATATATGGTTCCTAAAATGGACTTATACATCATATGTCATACAAATTAATATAATAAAACTAGTTTCTACTAAACAGGGACTTCCTGTAGGCTAGTGGTAGGCGATAAAAGTCAGTCGCACTTCGGTTGTGGGTTCGATTCCCACAGCCTTGTCTGACGCGATGGGTTGTCGCCCGTCCTGCAGGTTGTCCTTTTTCTAAAACTATATTACTATAACATCCCATCAATAATATCGAAAAAAAACTTCTGTCCTTAAAAAATACTAACTTATTCCAACATAATCCATTCCAATCTTTAGGCTTACCCATAATACTGCAGTCCACTCTCATAATATAGTGAAATCAATTACCAGAGATTTAATACCATCGTTGATCCCCATAAGATATGTCTTGTTGGTCACATTCTAAACATTCAAAGTCCTTAATCATGTATTCTCTTGAATACCTTAGTGAAAACATGAATGCAGTTTAAAGTTAACACTTTCCACATACCAAAATCCTCAAAATTCTATATACTCAAACCATGATATCACTTAGTCCTTATATCAATCATGAGCTCATGAATACTATTAAACATTTCATTTTCTCGTTTTCCCTTCATTATGTGCATATCATCTTATTTCCAAAAAATATCTCAATCACTTTGAATACCACATCAATAAATATTGCAATACTCAATGATACAACAATATTTTGGAATCCCATTACATAAACACTTAATCATTCCACCGTATCGTTGTCATATTCAACATTGCCAATAGTGATCGCATGTGACTTCCCTTTGTCCTTTGCCTTCAGTGGTTTCTCATGTTGATCATCACTAACCCTTGGATTAGGGCATTTATTAGCATAATTCCCCATTTCCTTGCACTTGAAGCATTGAAGTGTTGGTGGTGCGTTCTCTGCAGTGTTTGCTTTATTCACATCATTAGAAACCCTTTTTTCATTACTTCGACACTCAGCTGCTCGATGACCTTCTTTTCCACACTTAAAACATTTTCTAGTCCCTTTAAGACAATCTCCACCATGCTTTTTTCCACACTTTGGGCATAAGGAAACATTCATATTATTTTCACCATTATTCTGAGATTTCTCCTTGAACTCCATCTTTCGTTTCTTGTCAAAACCATGAGATGGATATGTAACACCAACTTCCATTTCTACCTTGATAGCACAACGAATAATTTCTTCATAGCTACTGAAGTCTCTTATAGCTAATGCCCTTCAAAGACTTGGTTTTACGCCACTGAAAAATCGATCAACTTTACTTTCAGGTTGGATGATAATGCCAGATGCATACCTTTCAAGTCTTGTAAAATTTGCTTCGTATATACCAACAGATTCATCATCTTTTTGCTTTAGTTCAAGAAACTCCTTCTCCATCTTTGTTCGAAGAATACGAGGGAAGTACTTATTGAAAAATAAGTTCTTGAACTCGTCCCATTCCATGGACTCAATTTCATCTCTTTGCCTTGTATTCTTGATAAGATTCCACCATTGATCAGCTTCACCTTCCAAACGATATACTGCTAAGATGACTTTATCATGTTCAGAACATTGAAGAACTAAAAATATCTTTTCAGTGGTACTGATCCATTGTTCAGCAACAAGTGGATCAGAAGACCCACTGAAAGAAGGTGGACGTTGCCTCATGAAGGACTCAATAGAATATTGTTCCCTTCTCTGCTCATTTGGAAGTCCAGAATGATTCATAGCTTGTGTAAGTATAGAAATAAGATTTTTCACTCCATCTCCCATAACATTTGTTTGTTCAGGAGGAAAATCATTGCATTGTCCATTGCATTGATCAACACGGTTCCTTTGGGTTCCAGCCATCGTCTAAAACCCAAAAAGAATAGTGTGAGAGGCAAAAATCATGCTAGGGAAAACAACATAATAAAGGGGAAGTAACTTCAATATCTAACATCTTAGGTTTAATTCTATGATCGTTAGCGTAGTTCTAGTACTATAACCTATACGTATACTTAACCTTAGGGACATCCCTAGACATACCGTAGAAATATCTCTAGGGATCTCACTAATGTTTTCACATCCTAGTTTCCAAAGGTTGACTAAACCTTTCCTCTGATACCAACTGTAGAGACCCGAAACTTGACGTACATTGACATTACGTTACATTTGCGGAATACTTAGTACATACACACAAGGATCGTAAAAGTTTAGTGTCTTTGGAAACTCGGAACGTAATCTTCTAATCTTGGTGAAAGATCTTCAACATCTCCTATAAAGATCTTCCCTTTTTTTACCTAAAACCTTTCCTTATATCCTGGGGAAAATAAAACATAAAAGGGTGAGCTCAAATGCTCAGTAAGGGTAAACAAAAGAAATATCAATCACATCGTATTCATAAGAACATAACATTTTGGAAATCTTAACCTGCAAAAGAGAGCATAATTTCATAACATGGGATAAATCATGGCAGTGAAATGTAATCACAATAATCATAACTTAAAACATGAAACTTTGTGGCATTCACACATCATCATAGAGAATCATTTCTTGTTAGTCAAGACTCATTGCCAAGACTATCTTAGTGGACAAAGTCCCTTTCTGAATCGAGTAACCCTCGTTTCAGTCCTGTTTCACTGAACCGGTATAACCTACCGTTCCAGCCCTATCTATCTCATGAGATATAAAATCTTTACCCAATGCATTGGAGGGAGATATAGGTCCCACCCATCTTATAATGAATCCTTTCTTATGTGTGCCACATAATCATAAATCATACATCATCGCATAACCCATGTAATAAAAATGGGATTCTTAAACAACATGACATCATAAAACAATTCATATAAGATAAAGGAATTCATAAAAATGTTTCCATCACAACATAATCAAATCCATGTAATAATAGGGATAAAAATAGAACCCTTTTATTATCTTAGATGGAAAATAATTTTTTATAAAATACTTGAACTTCATTCTTGAGGAAAATATCCTTTCTACTTCAAAAACACTTTTCCTTTCTTAACATGTCATACAATTTTAAACTAAAAGAAGTTGATTAAAAATAAACTTGAATACTTGTAAAGGAAGCTTCTTGGAAATAATTTTTTAGAAATCCATTCATGCCGTATAAGTTAAAAAAAACATTCTTCGTACTTTTGTTGGAAAAGTCAAAAAGTACCTCGTATGAAAAACGACAAAAGATTCCTTTCATATCTTTTACTAAAAACTCACCGAAGGGTAAAATTGGATTTAAACAATTGTAGGTGGATGGAAATAATATTACATATTGAAGAAACATGGATGTGGATGATAAAATACACCCCAGTAAATACCAAAGTATAAACAATCTCGGATAAAAATGAGATTGTGATATTTCCCATTACCTTAGGTCTGATTTGCTTCGTATATGTCCGAACCTCCTGTATAATGATTTAAATAATGTCATTGCCTTATTAAAGAATCATATTCATTGTTATGATATCATATATGGTTCACTTATGACATTATATTACCCGTTCTTTTGTAATTTCCATGTTAAAGAAGCGTTTTGGGTAAAATCGTTTCATTTATCGTAGGTGTTTTGAATTGTTGTTCTTGACATTATTATTACTTATATCATGATTTACTTACTTCCAGAATATAAAATATGATTTATATATCATATATATTCAGTATATATATATATAATATATAGATAAATGAAATGAAAAACACCGTTCATGGAGACGGTAGTTCGTACGTACGCATGAACGTTGTTTTTCTTTCCTTATTGTCTTGAATGGAAGTAAGTAGATGACATACATATATATATATACATAAATCCAGTTTCATTATTATGTCATATATTTCATTATTACTTATTATATATACTTTATAATCATTCATGAATGGTTAATCATTAAGAATGAATCTCATCACGTCGTGGAGACGGTAGTCCGTACGTACGCACGAGCGATGATATCATTTCCATAATTATTAAATTGAATTGGAGTGGATTATACAATATATCAGAATAAATATGATGTTGTAATAACTATTTATAGTTATTCTTTACACCATTATACCCATCCATGTAAGGTGGTTGTGGAAAATAGATTACACCACGGCGTGGAGACGGTATTCCGTACGTACGCATGCGCGGTGATTTCTTTTTCCGTAGGATGGATAGATGGTGAAATAGGGTTGTTTCATACTTAAAATAACATATCAGTATATTAGTGATACTGATGTTATTACTTCATAATGAAACAACCTAAGAAGAAGAAGTGGAAGAAGAAATAAAGATGAAAGAATTGGTAACGGTAATTACCTCTTCTTTGAAGCGCCTCTTTGAGACCTCCTCTTAGAGAACTAAAATTGGTCTTTGAGGAAGACCAGAACCTCTAGGATGTTTCTAGGGAATTGGAGAAGATATTTTGGCAGGGGTTGGACGAGCTTGAGTGCTCAAATTGGTGTGAGGAGGAGGGGGGGTAGGTGTCCTTTTATAAGGGAGGAGAGGGGCACCTTAGGAATACCTCAAACTATTATTTTATATTAATGTCAAAATCGGTTTCTAATGGTTCCAAAGGGTCTTATTTCAAAGCTAAAGTGGGGATGGGTCGAAATCCTATCAACCAATAAGATTTAGACAAGTTTAGGGTATTATTTTAACCTTATCAATTAGATTTAACTCTAAGTTAAATAATTTAACTTTTACCGTGTCTTTTTGTTTTCTTTCACTATATGGTTAATACACTTACTATAACATGCCAAACGAACCCCAAATTGTTTATTATTAATACATATATCCTTATCTAAGTCATTTGGCCGAACCTTAGATTTTTAGGAATAATATAACAATTAATAATATAATATTTGATTTAAAAACTATTTTGTGTCAATTTTGACACTATTTGATATATGATTTTTGTGAAAGTCATAACAGAATTATATGTTCGAACCAAGTTTCTTAAATCAATACTAATATATCATAGTAACCTAGAAAATTAGTGGAATTCATAAAAAGTCTCAAATTACATTCATTTGAGCATTTATAACATCAATTATGTTAATATTTCCTTAAAAGGGTAATTACTGCATCATCGTTGTGTCATAAATAAATTAATTTATTTAAAGTCTAAAAATTATAAATAAAATATAATTATGTAGGAAATATTTTTTTCTTTCTAATGAATATTTATAGTCAAATTTATCTTATGTATAACCCCATATTAAAAATGTTTTAGTTATTAAACTTTGATTAACTATTTTAACTATTCATTAAATAAAATAATATTAAATGTCATAATCTAATCCAAGTGGACCTAAATGGTCATATTATATTCATAAGGTTGTTTTTGGTCGAATTAAACTTATCCAATAGAATTAGGACATGTGTTAGGGTAATAGTAATATCATATTTACCCTTAGTTACCCTATTTACTATTAACCGTGGTAAAAAAAAGTAAAAAGTTACTATTCACCAAAAAATATTTTCATCTCATTGAACCACATTTTAGTACTTGATATTAATTGTGTCTGTCGGATTTTCGAAATTTCATTCACAGAAGCGGTAAAATTAAGTTTTATGCAAAATTCAGTTTTTAACCTACCACTTAGTGGTTTCACTATTCATCAAAAATTGAAAGTTTTCAGAAAAACACCAAAATTTCATCCTAAGCTATATTTCATATTCCAAATTCAAAAATGAAGTCTATTTTACCAAATTCATAACATAGAAGTTGCATTAATTAATTTTATAATTAAATCCCGCTGTTAAAACAAATAGCGTGTTTTTAAGAAACAATATCTACCAAAAGATTGACACTTGATTATGTCTGGTTTAAATGTGAAATTACATCCAATGACCAACATCATATTAAATTGTAAAAATATATTCTAAATATACTTTAAAACCACTCAATTTAATGATTTATCACTATTAATTATTTCGATTAAAAAAGTTGTTTTTAATTATAATCTAGTAATTTTCACTATTCATCAGAATATGAAAGTTATCCGAAAAGTACCAAAATTTCACCCTAAGCTTTCGATATTACGAAACCAGAAATTAATTCCATTTTGAAAAATAAAATATAAAAAATTTCAAAAAGTGTTTATTACTATTCATAAGGGCTAGTTTTAATAATATTTTAATAGCATATTGTTGTTTAATGAAACTCGTTATTGCGTACTACACACGCTATCGAGGAAGGTTGCGATTGCGTGTAATGCAAGGAAAGTCAAGGATGTGTGTTGTGCAAGCTCCTTTTTATGTAGCGTAAAACACAAGACATTAATAAAATTAAAAAGAATATTTTTCATAAAATCTCGGGCTGTTACATGGGATGAGCTAAAAGATCTAAAACTAGAGTGATAAAAGGTCTGATCTATAAGGCCGTAAAATAAAACAATAAAAGGTCTGAGCTGAAGGACCCTAAACTAAATTGACAGAAGGTCTGAGCTAAAATACCCTAAACTAAATATATATATATAAGTTTTAATATAAAAGACCCTAATCTACAATAATATAAGGTCCAAGATAAGATACCCTAAACTAAAGAGACAGAAGGTATGATCTAAAAACCCTAAAAAAGTTATAGAAGTTCCTAGATAAAAAACCCTAAACTAAAACATAGTTTCAATTCAGCCTGAAAGAATTTAAAAACCTACTAGGATCCCTATATGGCCTTGGAAAAAATCAATCTATTCTCTCCAACCCTATCTTCTTTGAAAAAAGAAAGATCACTCTCCCTCCAAGGCATATATTCCACCCAATTAACATTTTTCAAAATAGAGAATCTCAAGATAAATGGAGTAGATATATCATTAAAGAATATAATTTTTATGGTCATTCATGAGCACTTATTTAGAATAATATGCTAGAATTACAATAATTAGACATAGAAATTCATGTTTACTTGATATCATAATAAATGATGGGTATATTTGGTGATTAATATTATATCAGATCAATGAAAAGTCATGCACACCATGAATTAAAGGTAACTAGACAACAATATATAATGTTCCACATTTCTATTCATTATTAGAATGAAATAGGAGAAATTTCTACATTTCATACACTCTCCATGAATCTCAACAAAAATGGAGTTCATGTCAATATTCAAACTATAATAAGATTCGATTACCTGGGATGGACAAGTCATACATAGTCTGGAAAGAAGCATAAACTGAACTCTGAAGTGCCTCTCATCCTACCTCTTCAGCTACTATCATAGGATAGAGTATCCAAACTAAAGTAGTAATCTCATAAACTCTATTTCAATCAGTTTCCAATAAGTATGAAGATGTTGAAAGGTAAGACCTTAGGCAATCTATGGTTTCCCCATATCTACATATTTTCATGGTTTAAGAATTCATCTTGCTTTGAATTCTTGATATAAGATGGTGTCTCTTCTATAGTGCCTCCATCAACTCCTTCATCTATCTGACAAGGGGAGCCTTGACATCAAGATCATGCAAGACCCTATCATTGGTCGCCAAATATTTTTGATTCAGGATTATTTGATTCATGATTTCCTCTATTGGTTTTTTATCAAAACCACACACCCCCCAAGTCATGAAATAACTATTGGAAGAGTTCCCCTTGGTCACAGAATGTTTCCGAAGTAGTATCAGTAATAAATGTGTGAATCCACATCCAGGTAAACCTTTATTAGTTTAGATATTATATGACTAACAGGATAGGCATTCCAAATGGAGTAATAGCCATCTAATCTGAAAAAGAGATAGGAGAGCAGTCTTCATATACCCTCTCCTCAATAGAGGAATCACCTGTCACTTGTGCTGGAGGGATGATTTCCTTGATATAATATGTCTAACTATCATATTGGTCATCATTAGGTTGAGGGTGGTTTCTAAAAGTCTCATCCTATTCCTAAATCAACTTCATCATTTATAGGGATAGAGGGATTGGTGAGGGAAATGGATTGTCTATATAATAAACCTGTCAGCCTAGCACACCACCCAGATAAGGTGCTACCCAAGCATGATGATAATCCTCTGTAAGAAATGTGGGAGTATCGGGGGATAGAAGAATGATATTAGCACCAGTGTTTTCATGCTCTAACAACATCAAAACCTTGTGGATGATCCTAGGGTGTTTATCTCCTCGTACACTAGCTGTAGGAAGAATATAAACCCTTTTGGTTTATCCAAACTAATGAAATAACTAATAAAGTATATATGGATCTCAAAAAATCAGCTCATCCATCTTTGCTACAAGAACCCTGACTTGAAAAGAGGTTATATATGACCTTTCATCGAGAGAGACACTTCCATTTTCGATGATCATCCAAGTTGGTGCAAGATAAGGGGTGAAATTAAAGCTATCAGATTGACTCAAGAAATATGTAAACTCATCAGAGCATAATTAAATATCCCTAAAACCATTTATTTTATGAAAATGAGGACAAGATATGGGACTAGGGATCATGGGGGCATTGTATTATTCATAAAATGGAAATCCTCCCCTATCCTGCAAAATAAAAACTGGAAAGAGCAGCTGATACTATAGTTGGTGTTTCCTTGTTAAATGTGGACCAATAGTTGGTAAAGGTGTGAAAGGGTCATCCCAACTAGATTAAGGCATTTTCCCTCTATCAACCATGCTTCTATTAATAGTATACTAACCTATATCCCTATGTGCTTGTCCCTAGTAAGGAAAATCCATCAGTTAATGAACATTTCCATAAATCCCACTAGCCTAAGGCTCGAAGAGATATCTAACATCATTAAATATCCCCATGAATTATAATCCATGATATCCAATAAATCCTAACACAATCTAGAACTATCATGAACATGCTGGTAAGGGCACTGATGGGTGTGGATAGCGGTTGGAATAGCCCCAATATGAAAGAGGGAAATGTCAATTTAGTCTTTGAGGGATCTAAGTGAGTGAATGGTTAAATCCTTCCTCAACTTCTCATTAACAATGATGAGAATATCAATTTCCATGATTGGAGTCTGTAAATGGTCATACTAGAAATCCATAGCAGGGAGGAACTCATTGTACATCTCTCCAAGAGGTGGTGCTCTACTCATTTGGTACATATCCATAGGCTAATTCCCACCTTATTTTTGGATATAAGAAATGAGTTGTTTCCAAGGCAGCAATGGATGATCACTTCTCCAATAATATTGGGCAGGAAATATTTAATAAATTGGTAAATCCATACTGTTTCATAAATATAGACAATATATAACTATTCAATGAACTATAAGCATCTTTTTTTGACCCGGAATGGTAATGCCCATTCATCGAAGTAATTACAACCAGTATGAAGGTCCCATATCAAGCTCTATCCACTATCCATATTGTTAAGATAAGAGATGAATATACTCAAGTAGCTCTAAGAAATAAGTTGATGAGCTAAATCACATCCATCTAAAACCAACGGAGAGTTTAACAATATATGAGACAACCCCCATAGTTGAGCAATGACCAGTCAACCATCCTCTGTAATTATCATATGAGTGTAGTAAAAAATAGATGACACCAAACAAGATGAATGATTGAATTCCAAAGGAGATATGGAATCACCATCTAACAAGCTGAATTTTTAGGGAGTAAGTTGGTGTGGGAAAGTTTTATTTTGAAGAATGAATGGAAGAAGTCATTTTAGAATATTGTTATCAGAATTCACATTGAATCGGGGGGTCGAAATTGCAATTTATATAAATCATGTCCCTTTAATAGGCCAAAACGTAAGAGAATTAATGATAATAAGAAACAATATGAATAAATGTAATTGGAATATGTCATATATATAAATAAAATCTTTTCAAAGGAAGGGAATAAAAACCGGCAGCATCATGTGCATCGCATGAATTAGAAGGGACTTCATAACTTCAAATGAAGGATATGTGAATCTCCTTATCCTTGAAGATATTATGGATAGTATAAACCTATACAAAATCATGTATCTACATGAACCCTTGAAGACACAAGGTCACATGACCCTGGCATGGTCATGCGAGCCACATAATAGTCAAATGATCATGTGATCAAGATAAAAATTCCTGTGAAACCCTCAAGAAAAACTCATCCCCATGGACAATGTTCATAAAATTACCAAGTTTAGTTCATGGTTGATTCAATTAGGCACTTTGGAAAAATATATCTTTTGGTGGAGTTCTCATAAAATGGGCTCTTGGTGGGGTCTCGTGATCAGATCTTGTAGGATGGTCTTTTGATGGGTACATGTGATGGAAGTAGGGAATAAGAGATATGGAGAATTGAGTATCTAATGAATGAATTCTCTCTCTTCTACCCTACTTGAAGGGAATTACAATTAATATGTAACATCACCCAGTAGACCAGAAATAACACAATACACAAATTGGAGAGAACATCAAAGCCTTAGGTTGTCAATTACTTTCTTCCAAACTGGGAAAATCTCCCCACAGACATCGAACATAAGTGTAGTGGGGGGGATTTTGATTTCTTTCAAATGAGAGTCAAAAAAACCAAAAAGGAAGAAATACCTGAATATGTGTCTCGCGGCGCACAACAGGATCATGGGGGAGAAATGTGCGATGTCCGACAGTTGATTAGAGAAGGTTGGGTTTTTCTTAATCACTCATACCGGGTGCACCGTTTTGGCCTCTAAACACCCTAAAATTCCATATCCATCAATATGTGGACCTACTTTCCAAAAGCAGGCGTTCGCTGGGTGGTTTGACCAGTGATGCTTAAGAACTCACATTGGTCGACGGGATGGGAAGTCGGGCTCATCGCACCATTTTGGGGGGAATTATTTCCTGTTCTGGGACTCTCTTATATATTTAAGACATATTCATATGTTCATGAATCTTTGGTTTATACCCAAGCATAGTAACCATGGATTACTCTTGGTTGGCAATGGTCAGCTGGACGCAACGGTTTGGAATCATTTAGGCCCGAGGTTTACCATCCCTCATTGGATTAATGACCCAAGGAGTCTGGAATCATTGAGACGTCACTGGATTAAATCCTTGTAACCGGACACTCTAGAGTTTATTTTCATCCAGGGGGAAAGATAACAACTTGATCATTTGGATTGAACCCGTGGTACGGGCCTCCTATGTATCCCTATGAGAGGAATCATAATTTATGTAGTCTGGTTTGGCATGGGGCTTACACTCCGAGGCGGCCCAATGTATGGGTAATCAGAAGAAAAAGGGGTCAGAATGACCGATTGTTGGGATTTAACCTCGAGGAGGCTTCCAACATACCCTGCATAGGAGACAGAGACAAAAGTTCATGTAGTTCGAATTGATATGGGTCTTACGCTATAGGATGCCCAGGGTGGGTGCGGTGAACCGACATGAAGATGGTCGGATCGATCGGGTGTTGGGTTTGACCCTCGAGGAGGCTTCTTACGTACCCTACCTAGGAGATAGGGATCAAAGTTCACGTAGTTCAGATGGGAGTGTCATAGAACTGATGTGAATGTGGACCTGGGGGTCTGATGGTGATCATGCTTTAACCTCTTGGAGGCTTCCTATGTATCCCTATAGTGGGGAATCAATGTCCATGTAGTTTGAATGGGCATGGGGCTTACGCTCTGAGGCAGCCCAGGAGAAGATGACATGATCGATGCTTACTCTAGGCCCACGTGAGTCATTCTCAGTGTGATAAGCAAGAGGCAACATGGAACAGACGATCACGTCTCGAAAGGTGCATCAATGGGAAGTGTGATGGGGCTTATGAATGGGGCGGCCCAGGAAAAAGTCGGGGCTTACTCTGAGATTGATGCCCAAAATGTCTTTCTCATGTCTAGCCATGAGGGCATCCCAACTCAATGGTGGGTTGATTCATATAATTGAAGCCTACACCTATGTGAAAGTGCACAAGCGGGATAACTCCAAGGGCGTAGGAATCTGTCCGAACAAAGGGAGATGGAAAGTGTGAATTACATGCCCGACATTTAGAACGCAATGAGGGTGGCATGGAGATAGAGGATAACTGTTGAATGTGTTTGAAACACAGCATCCATATCGCGTTAGCCTGAAATGGGGACAAACAAATGAGGTTCGACTGATGACCATGTTCGAAACACAGGACCAGACTCAAAGTGTAGTCAAAAGTCTTCTTGGGCGTTGGCCCAGGATGGTAGGTGAGCCGATGCGGCATGGGACCAGACCGTTAGGGGGTCCCTTCGGACATGGAAGTGGGTGAAGATCCAAATGAAGGAAATTAAAAGTTTTAGGTGGAGTGATGGAATCTTTGAATAGATTCAAATGCTCTTGAAGGTACACCACTGTGATAATGGCATTAGGCATCTTATGCTTGGAGCATAAGGCATCTCTTGTTTGGAGAAAGAGGAATCCTACATTTGGAACATAGGGAATACTATAGTTTAAATTAATGTAGATAGGACTATTTCTGTATAGTTTAATGTGATATGGATATGATGATGGCCATACAGTTTAGCGTCATGTGTTTAGGACGACTAGGTAGGAGAGACCTAGTAATGGTTGGTGTGGTAATTACGCAAGGGCGGCCCTTTCTGGATGAACCGAGAAAAAGGAGCTAGGTAATGGGGTAATAGGAGAGTAATGAGGAGTTTCTCGACTCATGACATGTATAGGACGGATGATGGGGTAGCGCAAGGGTGAAATGTAAAATACTGTTGACCCAGCCCAAAACGTTCGCAGTGTGACTCTCCATTTTTCATGGGGGTCAATGACGCTAGCGAAGGGACTGGCCGGGACCACAGGCCGGCACTGATCCCGAGCGGGGGTATGGGGGTGCATCCCTTGGGGTATGGACTAGCGAGTGCATGGGGTTCGTCACATGGGGGCTGGCCGTGGAGGAGGCGGGTTGCGTTGAAGCTGGCCACCTAGGATGTCCGCAAAGGAAATGGCTGCCTAGGGTGGCCGCATGTGGTTCGTGGTTTGGTTGTCTGCGAAGGGTGTCCGTGGAGGATCTTGCCACAAAGGAGCAGGCCGCAAAGGAACAAGCCGTGAAGGAGGCTATCCACGAAGGATGGTTGTGGAGGAGATGGTCGTCCGCGAAGGGTGTTCGTGGATGAGATGGCCGCAAAGGAAATGGCCACGAAGGGCGTCTACAAAGGGGCTGGTGCCCATCCTACTTCGCGCCCGTGGAGGGGTTCCCGCCTCTATTTCACGAACGATACTGGTCTATAGAGGGGGTGGCCGCGAAGGATATGGTCACAGAGGGACTATCCGTGAAGGAAATGGTCGCATGTGGTTCGTGGTTTGGTTTCTCCTCTATGCGGAAGAGTGCATCCGCAGACGATATGGGGTTCGCAGATGGTCGCGGAACTTTACCGCTGGGATTGATTTCTCCAGATTCTCCCCACGGGTTTTCACCGGTCCTTCCTCCTTATTTTTGGTGCCCCTCGATGACTATTTATAGAGTCACAAAGAGGATATATCGACGGGACCATGGCACTTTTTGTAGAAGCCCACGAAGGAATCCCCACCCGTGAACGACTCAGTCAACCAGGGATTTTTGGAACCGAGATTCACATAATTGCTCAGCGGCCGTACACCACTCCACCTCTATTCCATGAATGACGAGATTCGTAGCCGCATACAGCTTTCTCCTCCATTTTGCGAATGATGGCTCGCGCGAGATGGGCCGGTTGGAGTGGTTCGCGGTGGTGGATAGACCTGGCGTCTGTCCTGCTTCGCACCTGTGTTGGGGCTCCCGCCTCCGTTTTGTGGATGACGTTGGTCCGCGGAATTTTGGTTCTTCGAACCGGCCGCATACTGTTGCTGGGAGCAGGTATGCGGACCGGTTCAGTCCTTTCCCTGGTCTAGGGGTAATTGGATTTCCCCCTTGCAGAATTTTCATGACCCTAAAATATGTGAATTATTTTCCCATAAAAGAAAATTAATAATAAGGTATGTGAAATCACAATGATCATGTGAACCCTCAACAGACACATGATCTCATGACTTTTGGAAGGTCTTAAAAATAGACACGTGCAATGCATAGCTAGTGGAAGGCCATGTGAAGTCCCTTGGACAAGTTCTTATGCCCTTACAAAGGAAACTCAGACAATCATCGATCATGTGGTGGCAACCAAATAAGCTCCCCATGGTCACACAACTTGTCAACCAGTGCACTCCTGATGAACCATCAAAAAACCTTTGGAAATTAGGAAGAAAATTTCCAAAAAATAGTATCCACTTGAAATCATAAATCTCATGGGGAACATCACAAATGGGAAGAATGATTATCCTATAAAACATTCGAACACACTTGACAAACCCTTAGTACTTTGTAAAATAAACAAATAAAACAAAAAGTGGAGGATACAATAGACACTTGTGCTTTTATAAATCATGTGATGTGGACTAGGAAATCTTCATGACACCACAAACACCAACTGACATGTCAGTCACATCTTAGGAAATCCTGCTGTCATGTCAGCCTCACCACATGAAGGGCATCAGACATGTATAAACAACATCTTCCCCTTGGATCCTAAGGAAAAACAGACACGGTTTCCCATGAAATGCTCATGCATCTCCACAGAGCCCTTGGTTAGTCACATGACACATTACCAATAGGTAGAGTGATTTTATTATAAAACACACATGCAACCAAGTGACACCCCAACCTTTGTAAAATATATAGATGAAATAAACGTTTGAAGGAAAGGATATATCAAGGTCATAAAACATAGGCGATGTACCCAAGATATCTGCAGAATGGTCTCACAATACCCCATGATATACTAGTCTGATTTCACGAAGGCCCCCTAACAATCTATCCTTCTCTCGTGAAAGGTTCCATACAAGTCACAGATGATCATGTGAAGGCCTTTTGACAAGCTCCATAATCTCATGAAAGCCCTTTGTAATTTCAATATGATAATATTAAAGTCCCTCAGCATGTCAGCATGATTTAGAAACACCCGATAAATTGGAAATAATCCAAAAAAGGGGGCATTGATGGGATGATCTTGTGGTTGTTGAATATCATGAGACACCCCCATAATTATTTACAGTAGTAACTCATGGATCACATGATGCAGAATCCATCCACCCACTCCAATATGGATTCATGTGATACGCACCACAAAAAGCGGTGAACAACCAAGGTGAAGAGGCCTATAAATCATACACCATACCATGAAAAACTATAACTACAAGGTGGAACACTATTTGGAGCTTGAGCATAGATGAACTATTCTTGGGAACCCTGCACTGGTGCACCAAAAAGGATTTCTCAGAGTGTCTGATATCATTACCGGAAACTCGTCCCGTCAGGTATAATCCATGGAATAACCAAAGCGATCATGAAGCATATATAAATCACATCATTTGATCATCCATCGATCTTGTGAATTAATTCTAACATGACATGATAATAACATCATGAACATCTATTAAATCACAAGAGACCTAAAAAAGATAATACTAAATAATTGTAAGGAATTTTCAACAAAAGGCTATAACAAATACTAAATTATCAGAGTCTTATGTAAAGAATATCTATACTAATCCTCATATGATTCAAGTGAACCAAATAGGACAAGAAACAACACCAGTTCATGTTGTCTAGATCTCAAGAAGCTTCTTTGGTATACTAATTGTATCATGAGAAGTCTTATGGACATGTTAATGAAGGTTGCATGGAGCCCTACGAGAATGCCACCCACGTCTCAAAATGACCTCTAGGATTTTTGTCCAAACCATATAGTGTACTTTATAATTGTTTCCTGACTCATGTGATGGCACCAATACATGTTACCTGAGTCTCTTGATAGCACCTGAGCATGTCAAATAACTCTCATGATTCCATATAGGCATGCATTCTAGATCTCACAATGAACTCTATACATGTCAGCAAGGATCATGTGTCACCCTCGAGACATGTTTCTTAACTCTCTAAATTCCATTAAATCTCATCATATAACTCTCATGATTACACCAAGGCATGTCACCCGGATCATGTGACTCCCTCTAAGAATGTCAACTAATATCATGTGATGGATTCTATGATCAGCCAACCAAGTCTCTTGGTGTACTATGGAAAAGTCAACCTTGATCATGCGATATCTCATAAACATGCCATATAGGATATGTTATTTCCCTCTGAAAACTCAATTAAATCGTAATATTGTATTTGCGAATGTCTGGAAAACATCCTCTGAAATGTGAAGAAACCAATCAAGGAATTTCAATAAGGAAGGCAGCCATACTAGGCAGGCACAGAGGTTAAGTCGAAGGAAATCCTAGGACTCGACAACCATGCCCATACTCAGTGTGTAAGCCCCAATCAGAAGGGAAATGTTAGTGTGTAATCCCTAACTAAGAGAACTATAGTAACTTTGCTTCATGTTAAAACTAGGATAAATTGGATCCCTCTCTAAGTCCCATGATATATATTAAGAACCCATAGGGTATTCCATGTACATAAGTCCTACATCCATATGCAGTTAAACTGATTATATTCCATACCTTTTTTCTCAAACCAATAATAGATCAAGTGGGCTTAGGGAGTCATAATAATCATATGATTCATGTGAAATGTCTCTATAGGGATAAGGGAAACCACATAGTTTAATCCCCATCTAGCAGCATAATATGATATGTCTCTCCCATAAGGGAAACCCTAGCATGTAAGCTCGGACTAATATGGGGATTCACCTCATTGTAAGTCTATCCATTTCTTTGACATTTGAACCATAAAAAATCAATCATTCTAATGGGATGACCATTCTACCTCATTAATCCCTGGGATGAATTGACAACTGAACTATGGTGACTCTGATTCCTTCCATAACCAGCATACACAGGATGCATTTCTAAGGCCTAACCCTGAACTAAAATGGGAATCCATATCAGTGTAATTACTACCACGTATCCTATATTTAATCACCATAGGATGATTATTCTACCTCATCCTTCAGCGGATTGAGAAGTAAAATTAACTAATGTGACTCTAATTTCTATCATAACTAGGATACGTAGGATGCCTTCTTAAGGCTCGAGCTCCGTATTAAACATCACAAGGGGAGTAACAGCACATAAGCCCAAAATCTATATGCAGTGAGACTGATTACATTTTATACCATGTTTCTCACATTGAGCATATCTCACGTGGGATTTGGGTGGTACATTGGTCACCTAATTCCCATTATAAATCTCCACCATCTAGGGAAATATTTGAATATAATCCTTAAAGAGTTCATAATATAAAACATTCCCTATATAAGGGCACCTACCTTGTGGCCAGTCCCAAGGGTGTGATCGAACTACTATAACTCTAATCCTACTATAACTATGATACATAAGATGTATCCTCGAGAATCAAGGACAAATATTTAGTTCCTAATTTCCTGCTCATATGTCATTTAAATATGATTTCAAATTTTACAGGTTTAACGAACTACATGGGTTTTGATTATTTTAATAATTAGGGTTCATAGAATGCCACATAATGGCACAATACCCTTTTTGTAATATTAACATCCTCCTTGAATGGATTCAAAATTCCAAATTTCTCGGTTAAACGACTTCAATTTATAAGCTGATATTCATTATTGGGAAATGGATGAAGATCCTTTTATATATATAGATTGATTCAATAATGAGATTTATCATTCTTTCTTATATAGAAGAGACTTAACCTGTAATCATTTTGTTAGGGAAATCGGTCTCATATCAAGATTAGGAGCATATTCTCAAATATATCAAAAATTTATGAGAGTCCCATAGTTGGAAAAAATTGCTCCAAAAGGGTACGACGAGCCTAACCTTCAATCCCCACGACCAATGAATGTCTCTAAGAGGAATCGGGTCTGAAACCCTAATTGAACACTTACATTGTAAAAGAGGGTTTGTACCCAACTATGGATGAGGGAACCATTGGGATTTCATATTAATAAGGAAAATGTTGAACCAAAGTTAATGATTATGTAAGAAATGAACCTCTCACAGTCAATCATCAAGACAAACCAAATCCATCTCAATAAGGGTTCTTGGATGTATCTTCTTTATCAAAATAGGTCACTATTATCATGTTTGGATATTATAAATGTTAATATTATTTTATATAAATTTTAAAATAATTTTCAATATGATAAAAAAAATTATAATATAACAGTATATTTGGTTTGTACAATGTGGTAATTTGGATTTTTATCTGAATTTGGATCCCCCTTGTTGGATTACGGTAAAGATAAATGGTATTTATATTTTTTTATATATTGAGTTTGTGTTTAATTGTAATTTGTGGTAGATTATATTAGATGGAGTTTAGGTGATGTCACATGAACATTTTTTATATAATTATTCATTTTATGTTTAGAATTAAAACCTCATGACTAGATTGGTAATTTTATATGGGAAATTAGTCGGATCATATTGATTATGCCTTAAAAGTGGTTCACTCTATTATTAGTTTGGTTGAGATGGTTAGCTTTCAATTTAAAGGCCACACATCTATATTTAGATGGGGTTATAGTATGAAATATTCCATGTAATGGGTTGTATGGAGTTTGTTTATTATTTTTTACACTAATGAGTAATTAACAATCTTTATACTTATAGTATGCCACATGTATTCTTATGTCACATATCCAAGAGTATGTTTTATTTATAATTATTCTAGAATGATTAATTGGAAGTATTTTTATACTTATATAAATTATTTTAGGTTATCAAACTATAGTTCCTTAAATGTTACTTAAACATAAGATTTTATATAAGTATATGACATGTATATTTATTTATTTAAAAATTCCTCCATCATGAAATTTGAATGGTTTTTATACTTTTTTTTTCAAATTATCATGTATTTTTTACTAATGAATGGGGTTGAATAGTAAAAAATTTCAGTATCCTACTTAGTAGTTTACTCACTCCTTACATATCATCCCTTGGTGTAGATGTAGAAGATATTTGTTTCTATAAATTACGTATAACAAGATAAACCCTTTGATAGTATTTGGAACATAGATTCATATTTTATACTACAGGGTTAGTTTTTTAAGGATGTAGTCATGTTTCATATGGAGATAGATATTCCTTTTTATTTTATTATTTTATTAAATATCTTTATTTACTATATAAGAATTTTTTTTTATTTAATATAGAATTGTATTATATTTTGATATTTTATACCTTTATTTAAGTTATTAGATTTTTATTTCTGTGATGTTATGAAAAATATGGTTTATATAAATTTATAAATGAAATTTTCATATGGTCTGACTAGTAAAATATGTGGGAAAATCATATCATATTTCTAGACTAAATATATAGTTTAATCTTATTGTTTTATAATGAGTAAATCATCCCAATCATACTAATGTGACAACCTTGACACTTTTGCAAGAATATATGGAAGGTAGTGAACATTATTACCTATGATGTATTGTCCTATATATTATTGGATGGTAATTATGATAGTTCATTAAATGAGGCTTGTAAGTTTACCTAATTGTTTATCAGAAATATGTAATGATTGTTTATAAGAGGTTCTCAATTGGTATTTAATTGACATCAAAAGGTTCTTAATTTAATTTTTAATAATTTATTCACTAATGGTATCTTTTTATTAGAGTTTACTTTTGAAACTTTAATAGAATTATTTGATTTTTAGATGTTGATAGTTTACAAAAAAAATCTAAAAAGGGGGTACTATTAAGACCTTTTGAAAGGATATGAATAATGAAATGCTATATTCATATCAGTTTTCCTTTGTTTTTGTATATTTTTAACTCATATAAATATTTTTCAATATATGAATGATGCAATATTAATGTTGGTTTGAGTTCTGTTTGAATAATTGGGAAGTTATATAAAGTACATAGAATGCTTAGATCAATTTAGGAGAATTATTAAAATATGAAGTGGGTGATTTTAGAAGATCCACTCACCAAATACCCTATATAATTGAAATGATTTCATACTATATAAGACAGTGAGTAAAGGATCAAGGTATTTCTCTCTTTTGTTTCTTGGTGGAAATCTAAATACCCAATATCTATATGTGGGTATATGGTGATTTCTAATAAATATTAGTTAAACTAAAGTTATTCTCAGTGGGTAATTGACAGTTCCTAGTAAGTACATGTTATAATTATTATCAAAATACCTATATTCTATTATATATAAGATATAGAACATTATTTTATAAATAAGACTAATGAAACTCATATTTTATTATATATTATTATATATTTCAATATTTTAATCACATCATTTTTTTATTTTTAGGGTAATTTTCATGTTTTTAGATTTTGAGAATATTTTGGTGTTAATTGTGAAAATGTAATAATTATGAATTATATTTGTTTTAATATATTCATGGTATTTCATACATAACATTTTATAAAATAATAAATTGTCAAACCGAGAAAATTTTAAAAGAATAACATTTTATTCAATAACTTGTATGAAATACAACACCAAGAATAGAATGAAAAATAACATCCTGAGACATTTTGATATTTTTTATATTTTATATAAATTAATTCTATTCTATAGCTTCTGATTCAACCAATACTGATTGAGCTTTCATTTCATGTAATAACTAAATTTTTTGATGACTTACGTTGTACGCAAGACTGAGTTTTACAGAATAGTAATTGTATTATTATTTAAAAGGAAAATTATATCCTACGTTTTAAATTGTTGGTAATTTAGAGGATTAACCAAAATATGAAAATAATTTTCTTAATTTATTGGTTACCAATTAATTTTAAATGAATATGAAAACCGATTGAATATAAAGGAAATGCTTTTGTAAAACATTATTTTCTTTCGCTAAAGGTGTTTTAACTTAATAAATTAAATTATTTATTAGTAGTGGTTGTTTTTAATAAAATTTATATTTTACATATTAAATAAATGTTTTCTCTATTCTTCCAATAATTTTTATATTCATAAGATAAGAACAAGTGCAATTTTAAGCATAAAAAGCTATAATTTTTTTAAGGCAATTTTACTTCCTTTTAATGGGACATTGGTTTCAAAATTAAATTTCTAAAATTTTAAATTTTTATTTGAATTAATAAATTTATATTTTTTTAATCTAAATTTCATAATTATATTAGGGTGATTATTTGGTTTTTTTTTTGAGAAGTTTCATTTTTTATGAATAGTGAAAAATACATATTTTTAAATGAAAACAACTTTTCATATAAATAAATTATAATGCTAAATTATATTTTTAATTAGCTTCAAAGTCACAATATATAAATTATATATAATTTAACACAATTTGTGTCCTTCTAATATTTTTTATATTGAATTTAGATATAAAAACTATGTAACCCTCTGAACATTTTCACTTTAAAAACATGTTTTGTCAACATGCCTATATGATTAATTTTTAATTAATTTCATCCACATATATGGTTTGAATTTGTAAAAATGAATTAAATATTTGGAATCAAAATAATTTATCATTTCTATCATGTTCAATTAAATATTTTACAAAAATGATTACTGAAATAAGATAAAATTAATTACAGAGATTAAAGGAAATGTGGGTTTACCAAAGGACTAAACATTAAACTTAAGTGACCAAATGACCTATAAAATTTCCAAAAAACTATTTTCCATATATATTTACTAATTTTTTCTTATAGTATATAGATTTTTTAATTATTGTATCCAATTTTCATAGACAAATTGTGGGTGGAATTCCCTCTTTCAAACATTTACAAGTTTTCCACTCACCCCCACTTATAAAAGGCCTCCTCCTCTCCCCATTATTCACAACTATAAAAACACTTAGGTTATGCCAATACTATCCAAATGAATAAAATAATTTCCTACCCTTATCCTAGAATCCTTATATTGGTTATAAATCAAACATTTTAATTCATTGGGGAAAACTTAATGAGGATACCCAAAGAAGAGGTCATGTTTTTCAAAAAGAATTTTTTTATTTTATTCTGTTCCCCAAATACATCAATTATTATTATATATTTATTATATAATAACATTAATATAATAAATAAACATATATTGTTTTGTGTTAGGGAACTACCTACAACAACACACACTTCTATCAAATGGGATACAGAATCACTGTTTGTGTGTACGGCAGACTACCGCCTCACGAATCGATGTCATTCATTCTTCCATTACCACCTTTCAATGTTGAGAATAATTACGGATTTATAGTTTATATTTGATATATATAATATTTATAATTAATTTATGATTCATTAATTATTATAGGACACATACCTTCATGCTTTCCATTTTGTAGGAATATGGTAATGTCGTTTGTGTGAATGGTCGACTACTGCCTCACAAAACAATGTGATTCATTCAGGATTTACATGGAATGTTTTAAGGATGGTTTTAATAAAAATATGTGATATATAGGGAATAATAATTATACATTAATAATATATATATATATATATAAATATATATATTTGTCTTTTTTCTTTTAATACGAAATAAAAATGGAAATTGTTTTCATGCGTGCGTACGACCTATCATCTCCATGAATGATGTATTTCATTTGATATAAACAATTTTATGGATTACTATAAATAAATATTAAATGAATATATAAAATATTTACATCATTTTTTTATATTCTGGAGATAGTAAAATCATGATCTAAGTAATAGTAATGATAAACAACAAGTCAAATCATACTAAAAAATAAGGCAATTAACATCTAAAACTATGAAAATAATGAAAGATTATTAAAAAACATGTGATAAGATGTTACAAAGGATTATATATGATATTATAAATATTTTTATGGTTATTTTATTAGTTAATATCATGCTGAAATAAATTATAAATGAGGTTAAAGTGTTTTCAACCAAAAGGGACTGTAAGGTAAGGGATTACACCCCAATTTCATTTCATTGAGGAATATTGTATTATTAGGAACCTATATTCTTTTGTATGATATATATAATATCACTTTGACATGTGAAATGATGGAAAATTCATTCATCATGGTATTTTATGTTTAATATTTTTTTAATTCATTTTAAGTGATTTGATTTAATAGTTTCCAAATGGTAAACAATTTCGTAAATAAATTTATTTTCATTGGGTTATATTACTTCCTAGATGTTGTTAATATTAAATTATTAAATATGTAAGTACTATTAATATATTTTTATATATTTACACTTATTTTATATATATTTATAGTTTATACAAACAATCGATTCGTTGATTATTTCTCACTTCAATTTTACGATTGTTTTAAGTGCTTATTTTACAATCACATTCTAATAAAGATTATTTATTCCTCAATTTCCATTAAATGAAAATATATAATAATTATTAAATAAAACATTCTATTTTATTCTACTTAGGTCATTCATTATGTTTTCAACTGGTAGTATAATTATTATACTCCTTGGCACTTAAAATTATTGAGTTATTTTTTTAAAAAAATATAACTCCATTTCTCTATTTGGTGAGAAATCTATTTTCTTTCAAAATCTTGTTTTATAAAAATGTTTTTAAAAAAATTATAATTTTCAAAATTATATATTAAAATAAAATTTTACCCATTTTTTCTATTTAAAAATTATTTCAAATAATACTTCATATTTCATTCAAAATAAGTATATTTTTTTATCCTTTTTACAAGGTAAAAGAAATATTATTTTTGTCTTGTATGGAATAACCCATAATTATTTATTTATACCTTAATTTTAAATATTAAAAAATATTAATGAGGATGATCTTAAAAGTGATTTTCAAATAAAAGTATTTAAAAAAATCAAAATGGAAAGGATATTTTCCTCAATAATTTTTTTAAAGATACTTTTATGGTAATTATAGTCATCGATGAAGACAATTACTATTATTAAAATAATGTTAATACATCATGTTAATACCATCCTTATTATTCCTTTTTATAGATTATGTTTATTTTGACCAATGAAAGAATTGAAATTCGCTTCCTTGAATCATTCTCATAAATATTAACTTCCCCTTGAGTTATTCACTCTCAAATTATTATTGAACATTAAATTTCACCTTAATATCAACATTATTTATCATTGATATATATATTTCCAAAATAATTTACCAGTTTTACATATAGTGTTTACTTTTAAAGGTATTTTTTTAAATGGTGAAATATTTATAAATATGTTACCTTTAGTCAACATGGACATTTGAAAAAGAACATTGTTTATAGATTAAATTGATTATTCGATATATGAGGAATGATTTATAGAATAAAGACCTGGGTTGGAGGCCTGTTAATGTAATCCCCTAGATGCATCGGCAGTCTGATGAGACGAATCAGTTGGCCAAATCAGATGGGTTTTTACCCTTAGGCATAAATTTTCATAAGAATGGATCTTGAAAATAACTATGTTGAGGATATATATTGATAGTCAATACAACCAAAATTTTTCAATCCATCAGTATTATAATTCCATGTGATTATTTTGTTAGTTACAAAATCCATTGTCAAGTTTCAATATCATGTGATTTTTTATATGAAATTATTTGATCATCTTTTATTTCTACCATATTATCCACAAGTTATTGATTAATTTTCTTGTCTTTAAATCATTTAACTTTCCCTGATGATTATTATTTATTAATTTATGATAGATTCACCTATACTTAATCTTTATTTATCATCTGAACTCACCATTATTTTGTTTCCTTTCCTCTTGATATGTAGATGAAATATTGGAACGAGTTTTCAAGGATGATGAAAATTTTACTTTGTTATGTATAATGTTTCATTTTATATTCCCAATTTAAAATGGCTATCATGTATATATATGGTTTCCAAAATAGCTAAACATTACAATCCTTTGGTAATTTAATCTTGTATATATACCAATATAATATATAATGCGCCAGATTTGGGATAATGGGGTTGGGGTTGCTACAATTGGTATTAGAGAATGATTTGTAGAAACCTTGGAAAATAGATTTTTTTTAAACATAAATTATAGGAAAAAATTATATGATATAATTTGAGGGTAATTATATAAAAATATCACAATGAAACCATGTTTAAGATTATGAGATTAGATACATATGAAGTTTTCTATTTAGGGTAAGTATTTCACAAGTTTTGGGATTATAAATTATCTTTCATAATGATATGATCTATTGTAATGTATGTCATCATTTTTAAATGGTTCTTAGAATAAGTAAGGAGAACCTCAACAATTCATATGATCCCAAGAGTGGTAATGATCATATATTTTATAGTTTTAAGACTATATTTTAAATGAAAATAGTATCCCAAACAATTTCATCGTATGAGGGACTAGTATCATTCGATAATGAGATAGGGAAAGAATCATATAAGTATTATGATTTCAGAGTTAATCATGAGAAGAAGATAGAATATGGGGAAATATGGTTAAATAGAAGAAGGGAAAGAAGTATTTTACCACATGTGATAATTATAGATGCAAAAACATTGGTATTTGCTAAAGATGAAAAGTATTTTTTCGTCAATATTGGAGAAACTTTTCATCGTTCATATGATTGAAAGTGAAGCAATTAATTTTTCAATGATCAATGATATAACTATGAGTATATAGGGCACTGTGAAAATAAATTTCCAAAGTATCAAAAGAATATATGTCAGAGGATATTAAGGAATTAAGGTCAGAATTATTCTATTGATACAACCAAAGAGGAATGATTAATGTTATTTTGTATATATTCAATAATTTTTCATTTGAGAATTTTATAAATGATGTACTAGTTATTATAATCATGAAATATATTAGGATTTTAATGTATAACTATTTCATTAAGTATTTTAGAGCACAAATTGAATGGTTTTGATAACCAATAAAAATGATTCAGTGAAAATTTTAACTTCATAGAAAACATATGATTGAGGTAAATATAACTGTTAATATGTTACTGATGCTAAAATAATTATGGTTGGATGAAGAGATGATTGATTGTTTTTTAGTTCCTTGAAAAATGTGTTCTACTTTTAATAATCGCTATTTCTAGGCGATTTCCATTGGATTTTTTTATGGAACTGAAAAATTCCAAAAGTTCTTTATCCAAATTAGACATACTTTCCAAAGGTAGGCGTTCCTTATGTTTGAACTTTACGATACTTAAGAAAGTGCATTGGTCGAGATGATGGGAGGTCGGACTCATCAGACCTTTTTGGGGGGAATTATTGTCTACTCTGAGACTCTCTTTGAAAATTTATGATATTTTATTAAATCCTTATTAATTCAAAAATTGAATCATACGTATCCCTTGGAATTTAGAATCACTTATTAATATGTGTAAAATTTTAGAATCATCAGTAGGAATTAAAGGTTCTTCATTAAATGGAAATATATGTATTTATATGAGGTTTTCCATCAATTGTATCCTCTAATATACTTCTTAGAGATTATTTTAATCATCATTATGATGATACTAGTTTTTAATCCACTCAGTGGGGCACTCTGGAATATTATTTTCATCTAGGGAGATGAAGATTTAGTTTGATTGTGGGATTCTGCCTATAATATAGGCTACCTATCTATCCTTGTGAAAGGAATAAGAACCCTCATAGTTTGGTGCCACTAAATGGGACACACCATACCTTTTAAATTCATTTGATAAGGACTTATAAGAATAAGGTTATTATTTAGAACTTAGTGTGGGACTTATGTTGAAGAAACATAAGGAGAACTTGTAAAGGATATGGGTTCCCAAGTAGGATCAGACCCTATTGGGAATATGGCCCAAGGATAACAGGGTTGATTTGATGTGTTGGGTTTAATCCTTATAGATGATTCCCACATATCCCATATAAGTGCGAATCAAATCCCATGTAGTTCGGTAGGTCTCTTAAGAGAGTATGATCCTTTGACGGAAATCAGTTTGGGTTTACTTTCTGAAAAGGATGACTTGTTCATTTGAGGATTGAATTTGTGGATTATTCTAAAGGAGGATTCCCAAATTAGAGGAATTAGGGTTGGATTCCTTATGAGGACATCTAATGAGCTTGTTCCTTGAGGTAGCTTCCTATGTATCTCTTTTATGTTAGGAATCAGAGTTCTCGTAGTTATTTCCATTGTGAAATTTTTTTGATCATAACAAATCTCTAAGCCCACATGAGTCATGATATATATGAGAAACAAGAGAATGTAAAAGATTCAACAAAGGCATTCACACTTTCAAAATTTTCCTCCTCTATTTGTAGAATAGGGTGCGTTGACCATGGAAGAGGGGAGGCGACGAGCTTTCCCTCTATTCTATTTACATTGGACAAGGGTCCAATATAAGGAGTAAAGGGTCAAGGTGAGGGGCTTATACTATAATGGCTGCCCTAAAATTGATCTAGGTTGGAAAGGGAGACTTCTCCTTTTCTTTCGTGGAAAATTAAGTGTGGATTGTACCTTCCCTACCAGAGACCTGGGGTTCTAGGTCTTAGAGATGAGAAGGGGAGGACAGAACCCAAACACTTATTCTTAAAACCGATAACTTCCCAGCACTGTTTCTGGGAGAAGGTTCCATGTGACTATGGATATAAAAACTCACAGACATTTTATGAATCATATCCCCATTGGGAAAAAAATTTGGGAAACCTATGACTGTGGAAATACAAACCCAAAAAGGAGACACGATGATGTGCCTTTTCCAAAGGTTTGACAAGCCAGGAGGTTTTGGTGGAGGCTTCAACATAGTCCCTTTCAGATAAGGGAACCAATGAAGGAGATATCCTACAATGAATGGATTTTAAAAAGGGGAATTTAGTTGGTCTCGTAGGTCCCACATGCAAGTATGCCACATACATACCTTGTGTTGATGTGTCCCATAGGTATACCATGTAGGTATACCGCGCAAGTATGCCATGTGGGTATGAATGATGACTAAAGAATATGTTTTACATAGGAGAACCAAAACTATGTGAATTTTGTAAAAATACTTTCAAAACAAGCTTATCCCGTTTAATTATCTCTTCTCTCTTGGTTTAGAGAGCTACTAGAGATAATTTGAGGGATCTTAGCGAAAGATCTATGCAATGGGAGATTCAGAGGGTCTCTTCAATTTTTTTCTATCATTTAAATGGGTATCCCAATGGTCCAATTTATAGGCAAGTAGGGGACCTGGACGAAGGGAGGTTGTCTAAACAGGTCATCCACATAGGTCCTTCATCCTGGACTTCTGTGTAGGGGTGTAAAAAATATACTACCTCGTTGGTCCTCCGTGTAGGTCCACCACGTAGGTCCACCACGTAGGTCCCTTTTTTGAAATTTATCCATCTTCCCAGTGCCATAACTTTTGATCTGTAAGTCTTTTTGGGATTTGTGACCTGTCAAATCGGAGATCTCAAAGATATCTACACTTATTCAGATGGTGAATACACTAGGCCTTCTCAGATGAATTTTAGAAATTGAAATATAATCAATCGAAGCATTTTTCATCATCGATCTTGGAAATACACTTCATACTCCTAGATGGGGAAATCTTTCCACTTATCCATTGGTAAGGAGTTATTCTTTGGCACATATAAATCCATCCTTAATATTCATACTTATTGGTGAAAACATCTTTACCCATACTTTAAAGTTGTCATCTATGTGAGAATCATATCTTCACTCTACGAGAAAGTTAATGGAACACATTTCATGGTGTCAACAGAAGCCCCCCTTAGATTTTGATTCGTTTGGAATGAAAAGAATCTTGTTCTAAGGTACAATTAGGAAACTTTGACGCATTCCCATGAAATTTTTGTGAGATTTGGAGTTAAATCAAGTTTGAAAGGATGCTCAATTTTTTTTCTAATCCATAGGCCTTAGCGAGCATAGTTTTACTGTTGCTAGGGTCATATGTAAAACCCTACATATGTTGTGTCTTTTGAATTTCATTGCTAAATATTACCTAAACCATACAAAAAATATAAGTTTAGTGAGTTAAGACTTGACTTTTGTTAAGAGTTCCCTTTGCAGGTTCTCAATCTAATGAGTACCAAGTCTTTTGTTGTTTGTAGTTTAGAGTCATTCATGTTGAACTATAAAGGGATATTATTTAAGGTCGAATATATTTTACCATAAATTTGGAAATTAGATCCCAAACAAAACATTGTGGATAAGAATTGATTTAATAATCTCTAAATATTTCCATGTGGAATCTTGAGCCATGATTTTTATGGTCCCAAAATTTAAAACATGTGTTAACATATGGGGTGTCTTTTCCAAGAACAAAATTACCATTATTTGACAAACTCATTATGGGGGTTCTGTTATGTAGGGCCAACTAAGGCATATGGTACGTATCCAAATAGTGGAATATTTTTATTGATAGTACTATTATGTGAAAAACATATGCAAGTCCACCTAAGGGCACATGCTACATATCTAAATAAAATATTTCTCTGATGTTTTGACATTTTACTGTTGATAGATAAGGGAAAATAAGATTTGAGTGACTCAAGACCACAGTGGGTGGTTGTTTTTCCAAGGAAAATAATTTAATGAATGAAAAGGATATTTTAGACTGACAAGAGTCATGAATATAAATACCATCTTTATACAAATTTGGTGTATGAGTAATGGTTAAAATTTATCCAAAAGGGGAACTTATGATATCATATTGTGCAGTTTTAAGTCATGCAGTGTGGACATTGGGCACTATACAGTTTTAAGTCATGCAGTGAAGACACTGTATTGTGTAGTTTAAAGTATTTTAGTGAGGATGTTGTGTTGTGCAGTTTAATGTATTGTAGTAAGGATGTTGAACTATGCAGTTTAATTTCATGTAGTGAGGACATTGTACTGTGTAGTTTAAAGTCTTGCAGTGAGGATATTGTGTGGCTTTAATTTATGTTCTTTATCATTAGAGAATGGTATGAAAAAAATCCTCCAATTTCTTGAAAATTTGAAATTCCCTGACCCCAGAAGAAAAGAGTGGGTGCATTATTACGTATCATTGGCATGATCACAAAACATCATGTCTTGAAAGACCAATTAGTTTAGTATCCTTGGAAGCACTAGATAAATTCGTAAGGTTTACATTACATCATAAAATAGAAAACTAAAACAACATTGTTTCCATATAAAACACTATGATCCCATAGACTATCCCTATAGGTCAGTTATTATATATTTCTTCACATCTTGTAAAAAATAAAACATAGAAATGGGCGAGCTCAGATGCTCAGTAAGGATAACAATATAGCGAAAACTTTCCTAAATAAGCATAAACATTTAAGGAAATGTATAAGAATAAAACAAAAGCCTTTTAAACATGAACATCAGCATAACATGGAATATGATAAAGTCAAATAATTCCATTTACATATTCACAAGGATATTCTACTAGTCGAATAATCACATGCAATATCAATAGCCACTTTCTTAATGGTGGAATGCATAATGTCAGACTTCATAACCACATAGTCAAGGCCTTGTGCCAAGACTAAAAATAAGATTTTTTCAATGCCTTTTGCCAAGACAATATTTTGTCTCATGAGACCTACCGATGCATCGAGGAGCTATAGCGGGCTCCACCCGTCACTTATTAAGCCCAATGCATTCCTCATATGAAAATATTTAAACATAACATAAACATTCGTATTAAAACTAGCATACGAAATGTCAATACTTTATCCATAAACCATGAATGGTGTAAAAATAACACATCCATAGTCAAAAAAATCTCAAAACCTTTAATAAAATATGTATGTTTTGTATCATAATAAAAAAACTTCAAATAATCTTAAAATCCAACAAATGATGTTGAAATAGATGAAATCAAAACATTTTTAGAAAAATGTCTCTTTATATTTTGAAATAATTTAAAAGTAATGTCTTTATAAAAGAAAACATTTATTTTTGAAAATATTCTTATGATTTTGTATGGGTGAATTCGATGTTGTCATAACGGCAGAAAATAGTCGCACCCGCCGTATAAGTTAAAAAACATTCTTACCTTAATTTTATCGAAAAGGTCATAAAGTACCTTATTTGAAAAAATGACAGAAAGATTCCTTTCGAAACATCGATGCTCAAACAAGGGTATAAATGTCTTTAACCCAAATTCTAGGAAATAGTAAAAATGTTTTTAAATACATTTTTAAGAAACATGGATGTGTATGATAAAGAGGTCCCAGTAGATAATTACGTATTAACAACCTCGGATAATAAAGAGATTGTGAAATTAACCCTTACCTTTTACTTTTCCATGTTTGATGGTTGTTTAACCTCATTTATAATTGTGAAATAATTGTTTTTAAATTATAGAATAATAATATACATTAATAGGATATCATATATGATCTTTTAACATTGTTTTGTTAATAATATCTTAGTATTATCGTCGTTTTGGGTGGTAACTAGTTTGTTTTACTTTTTATGATTTGTTATGTAAGTAATGTTTGTTATGGATAGGATGTATCTTATTTATATTAAGAATAATATTAAGTCTTTAAATATTATTTTTAATCATCTATTGAAAATTAGTCTTGAATGGATACGATGGGGAATGAATCTCATCGCGTTCGTGGAGACGATAATCTGTACGTACGCACGAGTAACAATATCATTCATTTGATATTAAAAATATATATAATTGGATGTAATATCATATATAAATAATCACTATCATGTTATATTTATTATTTAAATCAATTACACATCATTATTATACCCATCCAAATAATAATGTATTGAATAACAATTACACCACGACATGGAGACGGTAAGACGTACTTACGCACGTATGGTGACATGTCATTCAAAGGATGGATAGAATAATGAATATGGTTGTACCATATTTATAATAACATCACAGTATATAGAAGATACTGGATTTATTATTTTATAATGGAAACAACAAAGAAAGATGAAGTGGAAGAATAAAGGAACTTGAAAGAGGTGATGAAATATTTACCTCTTCTTCGGGTTCTTCCTTTTGATTTGATCAAAAGGGCTCCTTAGGTTGGCTTTAGGACTAAATTATGGCCTATAGTATTAATCTAGAACATATTAGAGGGTATTTGGGAAAGGTTTAGTTGAGCCAAATGTCTTTGAGGTGTGAATTGGAGAGAAGGGGGAAGTGTCTTTTTATAAGAGGGGTGAGGGGCACCTTTGGAAAAGCTAGAAATATTATATTATAAGAAAATAATTTTAGATTTATAATGGATAAAAATGAATTATTTAAAGTATAAGGTGGGGGTAGGTCACAAAACACTCAAACAATAGGTTTTAGAAAGGGTTGTGTCACTATATTAACTTTATCTTTTAGATTTAACTCTTAGTTAAATTGTATGACATTTACCATGTCTCTTGTATTTTTACATTATATGGTTAATAAACATACTATATACTTACAAGAGAACCCCAAGTGGTTCATTAATGATACACCTATCATTATATCAGTCTTTTTTATGAACCTTATATTTTTTAGAATATAATATCAATTAATAATATAATATTTTTTAAAACACTCTTTTATGTCAATTTTGAAACTATTTGGTATTGTGTTTTTACTAAATTCGTAACAGCATTATTACTTTAAATAAAGTTCATATAACAAACCCTACCATGTCATATTAACCTATAAAATTAGTGTAATTCATAAAAAGTCTCAAATTCCATTTATTTGGATATTTATAATATCAATTATTTTAATATTTCATTTCTTAGGTAATTACTGCATCATCATTGTGTCATAAATAAATTAAATTATTTAATGTCTAAGAAATATAAATAAAATACCATTATGTAGGAAATATTTTCAGATTTCTAATGAATACTTATAGTCGAATTTATCTTATGTGTAACCCTATATTAAAAATGGTTTAGTTTTTACACATTAAAGTTAACACTTTTAACTCTTCTTTGAATTAAATAATAATAAATGTCTTAATGAAATCCAAGTAAAGCTAAAGGATCATATTTTATTCCTAAGGTTGTTTTGGGTCAAATTAAACTTATCCTTTATAATTACGACATGTGATAGGGTAATAATAATATCATTTTTACCCTTAATTTCCCTATTTACTTTTAATCGTGGTAAATAAAAGTAAAAAGTTACTATTCACAAAAAAATATTTTCATCTTATTGAACCACATTTTACTTACTGATATCAACTATGTCTCTCAGATTTTTGAAATTCAACCTAGAGAAGTGGTAAAATTATGTTTTATATAAATTTTCAAATGCTCCTAAGAGGTGGGTAAAAGACGATAATAAGTTCAATAAAATTTTTATATATCTAAAATTTTTATATATCTAAAATTTTTATAAACTGAATCCAATGAATTACATTGAAAGTATATAGGTATTATGTATCTATTCTTTCCTAAAATAAATTTAAATAAAATAAATATTTATATATATAAAAATTCGGTTTTAAACTATAACTCTGTGTTTTTCACTATTCATGAAAAATTGAAAGTTTTCCTAAAAATACAAAAAAAATCACCCTAAGCTATTTTTGATATTATGAATCCAAAAATGAAGTCCATTTTTAAAGATAAAATTTATAAAATTTCAAAAATTTGGTATTACTATTCATAATGGCTAGTTTGATTGGTTGTGGTGTGTTAGAACTTGAAGTTGCGTACAACACACGCTATTGTATTATTCAAAGAGAAGCGCACCGTGGAAGATTGGGGTGTTACATTCTCCCCTCCTTCAAATAATTTCTTCCTCGAAATTTCTAGAATATTACTGCATAAAAAGACTCAGGTGGTTCTTCATCATATATTTCTCGGGATCCCATATTGCCTCTTCCATCTTATGGTTTCTCTATAGAACTTTTACCAGACAAGTCATCTAGTTTCTTAGCACTTGTTCTCTTGTATCAAGAACCTTGACAGGCTTTTCGCAATAACACAAATCGAGTTCCAGTTCTAATTTCTCATAGGTGAGTAAATCCTTCAGTTCAAGCATGTATTTTCTCAACAGTGATACGTGGAATACATCATGAACTTTGGAGAGACTTTGCGGCATTTCCAAAGGGAAAGCTACATCCCCAATTCGTTCTACAATTTCGAAAGGTTTGATGTACCTGGGACACAATTTACCCTTCTTAAAGAAACGTATAACACCCTTCCATAGAGATACCTTCAAGAAAACATGATCTCCTGCCTAAAATTACAAATCCTTCCTTCGATTATCAACATATCTCTTCTGCCTACTTTGAGCTGCTTTGATGTGGGTTTGGATTACCTTCACCTTTTCCATTGTTTCCTCAACAAGTTCTGGGCCTAGGAGTTTACTTTCACCAACATCATCCCAACAGGTTGGTGTGCGACATATTTTTTTGTATAATGCTTCATATTGTGCCATATGATAACTTTAATAGAAGCTATTGTTATAGGAAAATTATACCAGAGGTAAATATTGATCCCACATACCTGGAAAGTCAAGTGAGCAAGATCTCAACATGTCTTATAAGGTTTGAATTGTCCGTTTAGATTGTCCATCAGTGTGAGGGTGGTATGCAGTGCTCAAACGAAGTTCAGTATCCAGGTATTTCTGAAAGACTTCTCTAGAATCTTGATGTAAAATGGGGATCACGATAAAAAACAACCGATAGTGGTACTCCATGAAGTCTTACAAATTCATTAATATATAGTCTTGATAATTTTTCAAGTGGTAAATCTTCTCTTATATCAAGAAAATGTGCTAACTTGGTAAGACGATCAACAATGACCCATATTGCATTGTTCCTTCTAGGAGTCTTTGGTAGTCCCATGATAAAGTCCATCTTAATATTATCCCATTTCCATTTAAGTATGGTAAGAGGTTGCAATACTACTCCAGGTAGTTGCCTTCCATCTTTCACTTGTTGAAAAACCATACATATTGGCAAAAAATCAGCAATCTCCCTCTTCATGTTTTCCCACCAAAAATGTTCCTTCAAATCTCTATATATTTTGGTGCTACCAGGGTGTATAGAGAAATTAGAAAAATGAGCATCATCCAACAATTCCATTTTTAGATCAGGTATATCAGGAACACAAATTCTCTTCCCAAATTTTAAAATTCTATCTTCATATACGAAGTCACTCAATCTTCCATTATTCACAGCATTAATCTTTTTGAAACTCCTCATCATCAGTTTGAGAATTTTTTATCCTTTATAATAAATATGGTTTGGAAACTATTTGAAAAAGTATTGATGTTTCACATTCTATGGTTATTCCCATATCCATCATTACTAGATCCATGAAAATAGGATACCTTTCAACTCTAATATTGTTCAAAACTCCATGATCTTTTCTGTTCAAATCATTTTCCACCTTATTTTCCTTCCCCGGGTGGTAGTGAATGGTGAAATCATAATCCTTGATTAGTTTAAGCCATCTCATTTTCCTCATGTTGAGTTCTTTCTGTGAGAAAAGATACTTCAAACTCTTTTGATCGGTATATAACTCACATTTTTCACCATAGAGATAGTGTCTCCAAATCATCAAAGCAAAGATTACAGCTGCTAACTCAAGATCATTATTAGTAAAGTTTTTCTCATGAATTTTTAGTTGTAATGATGCATAGGAAATAACCCTATCATTCTGTATAAGGACACAACCATGTCCTTTCTTTGATGCATCACTATAAATAACAAACCGATCATTCCCCGATGGTAGAGACAATATAGGAGAATTGACTAATATTTTCTTCAGTTCTCCAAAACATTCTTCACACTCTTTTTTCCAAAAAAATTCATCCCTTTACATGTGATCTTGGTTATTGGGTTAGCCAATTAGGCAACATTCTGGATGAAACAACGATAATAACCTACTAAACCAATAAAACTGCTTACCTCATTTACACTCGTCGGTGCTGGATATTCTTGGATTGATCTTGTCTTAGATGGATCAATAGAGTTTCCATCCTTAGATACAATATAGCCACGAAAAGTAATCTCCTGGATCCAAAATTCAAACTTGCAAAACTTCTCATATAGTTCGTGTCTTCTAAGAGTCTTTAGGATAATGCACAAGTGATTTTCATGATCTTCGTAGCTTTTGGAGTATACCAAGATATCATCAATAAATACCACTACAAATTCATCAAGATATTCTTTGAAAACAATATTCATTAGATCCATGAAGTCATAGGGTGCATTAGTCAATCCAAAATGCATTACTTTAAACTCGTAATGCCTGTACCTAGCTCGAAAGGCTTCTTTTGTAATGTATTCCTTCTTCACACACAACTGATGATATCCATATCGAAGGTCAATCTTTAAAAAGTATTGATATCCATGAAGTTAGTCAAATAAATCATCAATGCAACATAGGGGATACTTGTTCTTTTTTGTTATAGCATTGATCTCCCTGTACTCAATGCACAACCTCAGAGATCCATCTTTCTTCTTAACAAAAAGCACAGGGGCTCCCCATAGAGAAACACTAGGGTGAATAAATACCTTATTACTCAATTCCTCTAGTTGTTTCCTTAGTTCCACTAATTCCACAGTGGCCATTCTATAAGGGTTCTTTGATATGGGCCTTGAACTAGGAATTAAATCTATAGAAAACTCAATTTCTCGTTCTGGAGGATGTCCAGGTAAATCTTCTGGAAACACATCAACATATTCTTTTACAATAGGTACATACTATATTTGAACATTCCTTTCCTCTCCCACAGTTATTTAATTCTCTTCCTCCCCAATAATTGAATTTAGTTGAGCTACTGGGGGTGGATCTAGATAAGAATTAGGTGGTTATGTTTCTGCTCTAAAGATAAGGTACTCCTTATCATTATCATAAAAAATAGTAACCTCTTTCATTGTACAATAAATGTTTTCATCATGGTCCAAAATTCAATCCATACCAAGGATTATATCAAATTAAATCATGGGTATGATGATGAGATCAGCAGATAAAGAACATTTATATGCCCTAATGGGGATTTATGCACAAAACATTGTTGCAATGATACATCCCTTAGGAGTTTTAAACTGAAAATTCCCTTGTTAAATTAAATTGAAAATTTCTAATTTTCTTAGCAAACTGGGAAGATATGAAACAATTTGATGATCCAGAATCAAATAAATCATTTTCTGAACATCAGGAGACCATTAAATTACTTGCCACTATGTCTTTCGGATCTTCAACCTCAGTAGTAGTGATAGCATATACTTGGCCTTGATCTCTTTTCCTTTTGTAAGTTAAGTTCCCCTAATGCTTAGGACATTCATTTTCATAATTCCCCCTTTCTATACAATTATAACATTCAACATTGACAGCCTCTTTCTTCCCCTTGCAATGATGAGCTTGGTGGCCTTTTTCACCACACTTGTAATAGACTCACATTCCCTTCAGGCAAGTACCAGGGTGTTTCTTCCCACATTTATTGCATGATGGATATTCAACTTTTCCCTTCTTCCCCTTATTTCTATTTCCATAGTGTTTAGCATATCTCTTCTTCTCTTTCTTTCCTTTAAAGTCATAAGACTTATAGTATTCTTTTTTTGTCTTGATAGTACATTAGATAATATCTCTGTATGACGAGAAGGATCGTGAGACTAATGCTCGACGGAGAAATGGTTTTGACCCACCAAATAAACAATCAATATTACTTCTTCGGATACATATATAATCTATAGAATTCCTTGCTAACCTTGTAATGTTATCTTCATACTTTGACACATTCGCATCCTCTTTTTGACTCAAACTCAAAAATTGTCTTTCCATGTCCGCTCGATGGTCCTGAGAAAAGTAGTTTTTTAAGAAAATTTCTTTAAAATCCATCCATTCCATATTTGATACTTCCTAATATTCCTTTTTGCTTTGAATCAATAACCAACATTGATCAACATCTCTAATGAGGTGGTAAATTTCCATGACAACTTTTTCCCTTTCGCTACTCCCCAAGGCGTGGAATATTTTCTCTAAAGAATTTATACATTTCTTAGCCACTAATGGATTTTTACTTCCATTGACTATTCGTGGTTGTTTCCTCATGAAGAAATCTAGCATTGATCCTCCACACTTTGGCTCAGGGTGCTCCATACAGGTAAGGTTATTATTCATAACCTGTGTGAGTTGTCTGGGTATGGTGATTAGTTGATCAGCACCAATTGCATCACCAACTCCACTATAATTATCTTGAGTAGGAGGTAAATCCTTAATTAAAGTGCATGAATTGATACGGTTTACATTCCTTCCACTAGGTTCCATTTCTAAATAATTTCATAAACTAGATTAGTTTATGAATCACAATACATAAATCCAAACTTGTAAAACACTTAACATAAATTGCACAGTTTATGGATATAATCAATAATCATAAAAAAAATTTCTTTGAGGAAGTATATACTCATAATCCCTTCATAATTATTTGTAAAGAAAATAAGAATTATCATAGTCATATCCCCTGGGATTGTCGTAACCAAGAGTGCAGTAATGCCCGTTTTCGTGTACCAGTTTCGGTTCAAGTCTAGCTCAAAGTGGTGTTTTTGGGTTTTACCCCTAGGTACATTTGTCCTAGAGCTACCACTACTTGATTGTATCTAGATTGGGATTTAATGATTTGAAAACTTACAAAATTTCTAGAATACCAAAATTCTAGGAAGTTCTTCTTTACTAATACTAAAATTCTATCTTAGGGCTATGTGATCAAATCAGAGTTTATCAAAATCTAGTTTCCAAGGTTTGTACAAAAAAATTCTCTGATACCAACTATAACGCCCCAACCCCAGAAGCCTAGAGTCGGTGAATTATTACATATAATTGGCATGATCACAAAATATCAAGTCTCGAAAGACTGATTAGTTTAGTAGCCTTAGAAGTACTAGATACATTCATAAGGTTTACACTACATCATAAAATGGAAAACTACAACAACATTGTTTCCATAGACAACACTGAGATCCAATAGACTATCCCTACAGGTCAGTCATAATATAATTATTTGAATCCTAGGGAAAATAAAACATAGAAAGGGGTGAGCACAGATGCTCAGTAAAGGTAACAATATAGCAAAAACTTTCATAAATAAGCATAAACATTTAAGGTAATGTATAAGAATAAAACAAAACACTTTTAAACTTGAACTTCATCATAATATGGAAAATATAAAATCAAATAATTCCATTTACTTATTCACATGGATATTATACTAGTCGAATAATCACATGCAATATCAATAGCCACATTCATAATGATGGAATGCATAATTCTAGACTTCATAACCACATAGTCAAATCCATGTGTCAAGACTAAAAATAAGATTTTATCTAGGCCTTATGCCAAAACACTAGTTTTTCTCATTAGACCTACCGATGCATCGAGGAGCTATAGCAGGAACCACCCGTCACTTACTAAGTCCAAATCATTCCTCATATTAAAAGGTTTAAAAATAACATATACATTTGTATTTAAACTAGCATATAAAATGTCAATACTTTATCCATAAACCATGAATGGTGTAAAAATAACACATCCCTAGTCAAACATATCACAAAACCTTCAATAAAATATGGAAGTTTTTTATCATAATAAATCAACTTCAAATAAGCTTGAAATCCATCAAAGGATGTTGACATAGATGAAATCAAAACCTTTTTAAAGAAATATCTCTTTCTATTTTGAAATCATTTAAAAGTCATGTAATTATAAAATAAAACATTTATTTATGAAAATATTCTTATAATCTTGTAAGGGAAGCTTCGACGTTGTCATAACGGTGGAAAATAGCCACACCTGCCGTATAAGTTAAAAAAACATTCTTACCTTAATTTTGTCAAAAAGGTCATAAAGTACCTTGATTGGAAAACGATGGAAATATTACATTCAAAACATCGAAGGTAAAACAAGGGTATAAATGTCTTTAACCCATATTCTAGGAAATAGTAAAAATGTTTTGAAATACTTTTTTATGAAACATTTAAGTGGATGATAAAGAGGTCCTAGTAGATAATTATATATAAACAACCTCGGATAATAAATAAATTGTGAAATTAACCCTTACCTTGTTCTTTTCTTTGGTCGAGGGTAGGTTATCGTCCTATATAATGGTGAAATAATTGTTATTAAATTATACAAGTATCATATAAATCAATATGATATCATATATGATCTTTTATCATTGCTTTGTTAATAATATATTAGTATTATTATCATTTTTTTTGTTAACTGATTCATTTTCCTTTATATGTAAGGTTATGCAAGTAATTTTTGTTATGGATAGGATGTAAGTTATTCATATTCAGAATGATATTAAGTCTTTAATCAGTATTTTTAATCATCTAATGAAAATTAGTCTTGAATTGATATGATGGGGAATGAATCTCATCTCGTTCGTGGAGTAACTCTATCACCTGCTCATTTGTTGAAACCAAAGGAAACTATTTTATGTGAAAAGGATCACACTAAATCTGCTTGCAGGAATAAGGAAGATTCTAATCATACTACCCCTATTGAAGAGAACATGGTTTTTTGTTCTCCCATGACCTCGAGCTTGGAAAATAGGACCATTTCGAAGAAGATTTCTAATTTACAACTTGATAAAACCATAGAGAATGCTTTGGGAAATCACAATTCCCATTTCACCAGCTCTTCGGATGCTACAGATTCAGCAGAAACTCAAGCTAACACATGAAATAATGATGAAGAAGGTACCTGCACACTCCCTCCTATTTCTTTTGATAACACTCAATGCTCAAATGTTGCTTCTTCTTTGCAAGATATCCCTTATAAAATTTCATCAAGTGCTCTGGATAATAATTATGTTTCAGACCTGAAAGTACATGATTTCAATTTATCCATTGTTTCTATGGTTAATATGCTTGAAACACCTCTCAAAGTTAATTCTAGGTCTATGGTTTCTTCTACAGTTCTGGACTCTCTTGTTTCTAATCAAGGAGCAGCTTTTGGAGCTGATCTTGTCGCCGTGGAAGCTGCTCCTGATTTGGTTTTAGAGTAGAAAATTAGCCTGGGTTTAGTGACTCTGAAACAGAATATTGTTGAAAAATCACCTGAACACAAACAAAAAATACCTGCACTTCATTCTTCACCTAACAATTCCTCTTCTCCTATGAAAAATTCAGTTAGTGTATTGATTAGTATTACTTCTCCTAGCCCTAATATTAAACCCCAAGACAAAAAATCCAAAACCAACTCTTCTCAAGAAGTTAGAAGATCAAAGAGGAAAAAAGGCTTGGTAAAATCTAAAAAATGGGGTTCTAACCCAAAGCGCAAGTCAAAATGAATCTTCTCCTTCGGAATACTCAAGGTATTGCAAACTCTGACACTATGATTTTTCTTAAGAGACTTTTGACAATACATAAGCCTAAAATATTTTCTATATTTGAGCCAAAAGTTAATTTCACTTCTAAATTTATGATCCTCTACTCTCTCAATTATATTTTTTTAGGTTCCTATAAGGATGGATCCTCGGTTAATTCTATGTGGATTTTTTATCACACATCTCTCTAGAATATTAATATTAACAATGGTTATGAACAACAGTTTACTTGTGATTTCTGTTGGGACATCCAACACACATTTTGCACGACGATATATGCCAAAAATAGATACCAAGAAAGAAGAACCCTTTGGAATGATCTTTTTATTTTGGCTAATAACATTCATGACCCTTGGGATGTGATGGGATACTTTAATGCCATTATCACATCCAAGTGAAAAAATTAGTCCCTCTCATTTATCAGTATCTTCAAGAGAGCATAGGGATTCTATTGAAGACAACAATCTGGTGGAGGTTAACTTCACTGGTGCGAAATACACCTCGTACCGAAGACACTATAACAATGTTGTTACTAGTAAATTGGATAGATCTTTTGTTAATAAAGAGACTATTGATAAATAGGACACTGTCTTTAGCATCACCCTCCCAAGGATAAACTCAGATCACCACCCTATTCTGGTCAATATTCTCATCAAGAACAATAAATCCAACCTCCCATTTTTATTTAACAATGCTTGGTCTATGAACCTAGATTGTGTTTCTTTTATCAAAAATATTTGGGAAACTATGAATCATCAACAGGATCCTTTTTCCTTATCCTCAAACTCAATACATTAAAACAATCCCTTAATGGCTTGTGTAGAACTAAAAGTAAACAGATTGACATATATATTTCTTCTCTAGAAAAGGACCTTGTGCATTTGCAAACTCACAATTCCAATTCTGATTTTAACCTGGATCCTCAATTATAAATTAATATTTCCTTGAAACTCAAATCTCTTCTCACTTTCAAAGACAACATGCACAAAAAAATTTCAAAATAAAATGGCTCTCTGATGGTGATAGAAACAACAAATTCTATAACTTGCTTCAAAGAGTTACATAATCCACCCGACCACTTACTAATCTTTTACATGATTCATTGTTTATTGACTCAGAAGAGACCATTTCCAACCATATTGTCTCTTACTTTCATAGAATTTTTAATGGCCCGAATACTTCTACTGGCCTTTGTCCTGATATCATCCCATTGAGGGTTGATGCGATTGACAATGTATTTCTCTTAAACACTCCTTTGGATCATGAAATTAGAGACACTGTTTTTAGTCTGAAGCCGGATAGTGCTACTGGTCCTGAAATATTTAATAATGGTTTCTTTAAACATTACTGGGATTTCATTCAATTGGATGTGTGAAAACTTGTTAGGTCCTTCTTTTCTAATGGTTTTCTTTTTCATGGACTTAATTAAAAATATCTTACTTTAATCCCAAAATAGAAAATGCCTCTGAGATCCAACAATTTTGGCCTATTACCCTGATAAGAACTCTACAAAATAATTACCAAGATTCTTTCTCATAGACTTACCCCTATATGCAATAAAAATATTTCTTGGAATCAATTTGGTTTCATAAAAGGTTGGTCTATTCAAGACTGCATTTTCCTTGCCTCTGAATGCACTAATAGCCTAAACAATCTACTAGGGGAGGTAATGTTTCTATCAAGCTTGATATTAGAGAAGATTTTGATACTTTAAATTGGAGTTTTATTTTCAATGTCCTGAAAAGATTTGGATTTAATGATACCTTTGTTATGAGAATAAAAACCTTTTTTAAATACGCCTCTATTTCAATTTTGGTTAATGGATCCCCTAAAGGCTATTTCGAATGCACCAAATGAGTCAGACAGGGAGACCCTCTCTTAGCTATCCTTTTTGTCATTGATGAGGATTATCTTAGTAGATTTCTCATACATCTTGTCAATCAAAACAAACTCAAGCCCATCCAGGCTTCCATAAATCACAATGTCCCAACTCATCTTCTATATTCTGATGACATCATCTAGTTTATTTAGGGCGATCAAAAGAATATTCAAGCTCTTAAAAATACTCTTTCTCATTATGAAGTGGTTTCTAGTCATGATATTTCTTGGAACAAGTCTCATATTTTCTTTGGAAAAACTTTCTCCCCACAGAGAAAAGGCCTAATCACCAAAAATATTGGAATTAAAGGTATCTTCCCCTTTACTTACTAGGGGGTTCCCATTTTTTGGGGAAGGCCCAAATCAAACTACATTTCCAGCACTGTTGATCAAATTATTATTCATCTTTCTAATTAGAAAGTTAAATCCCTCTCTATGGCTGGTAGAATCTGTCTTGTCAAATCGACCATTGTCTTAAAAATGGTCTATTCTATTATGATCTATAAATGGTCGGTCAGTATTTTTAAAAAAAATTAATACCTACATTAAAAACATCATCTGGATGGGAAGTTCCATCGAAAGGAAACTTGTTGCCATTCCTTGGACGATCTGTTGCAAACCTTTAGATAAAGGGGGTATTGATATTAAAATTTTAAAACTCTTTAATGATGCCCTTTAGGCCAGACTTACGAGGAGATTAATTAACAGCAACTCTAATTCTATTGAATTCCTCAAGCATAGATTTCTCACCATACTTAAGAAAGGGAACGTAAATTACATTAATTCCTCGATCTAGCCCTTCATTAGGATTTCTTTCCAATACATTATGGAAAACTCTAGATGGATGGTCAAAGTAGACTCCAACATGAATATTTGGATTGATAATTGGGCTGGTTCTCCATTAATTTCCATGATACCTACTAACTCTCCTCCTGAGAATACAAATTACACCATTAAAGATGTTCATCACTCTCACAAGAATGAGCTCCCTGATAACATTGCTCAAATCATTGATAACTACCCCTACACTAGCTCTGATGACTGTCTTGTCTGGGAACCAGCCTCAAATGGAAAACTTGGCTCAAAATATTTCTACAATCACACTTTCATTGGAACAAAATCTAACTTGAAATGGTTGAATAATTTTAATAAGGCTTGGATCAAGCCTGCCATACTCACTCTCATTTGGCGTATTGCTCACAATAGGTTGCCCACTGAGATTTGATTTCAATATTTTGGTATCAAACTCTGATCTAAATGTATCCTATGTAACCAACATAGGGAAGATACTAACCATCTTTTTCTTTCATGCTCTACAGCCTCTTCTCTATGGAATTATATTTTTGACATTTTTGAATGCATGTGGTTTATTCCTAACTCCATCTACTCTCTCTTAAAGAAATGTGTTGATCATGAGGCATCTTAGCAAATCAAAAATATTTTCTTCTATTCCATTCTTGAAATCATTCATGTTATCTGGTATGATAGAAATGATATCCTCCATAATAAATGCTCATTAAATCTTAATGTTGGAAAATCCATAATTCTCATTGCAGTCCGAGAGGCTGCTTCGGTTCAAAAGGACCTCTACAACAATATTGTTGTTGATTTTATGATTCTTCAAAAACTTCTGGTTGATGGTCTCTACCATCAACTCAAACACACCATTGAAGTGTTCTAGCAAACTATGATTCCAGGATGGATCAACGTAAATGTTGATGGTGCATCAAAGGGCAACCCAGGTCCTACAGGATGCGGTGCGATTTTTAGAGATTCTTCTGGCCAGTGTCATAGTGGTTTCATTGGAATATGAGGTGTTGTATCGTCTCTAGAAGCTAAAATGATGGGTGTAATTCATGTCGTCAATTTTTTGCTTCAATAAGGCTATAGGAAGATCTAGATAAAAAGAGATTCGACCACCATTGTCCAGGAAATCTAGAAGGGTGTGATCCATCTGTCTTGGCCTCTTACCACCCTCTAGATGAAGTTTCTTGATTCTCTCTTAGAGATTAATTACACTTCCACACACGCTTTTCATGAAGCGAACACTGTTACGGATGCACTTTCCAACAAAGGTGTTCACCAGGATTTGACTAGGCTGAATAACCTTCCTTCTAATTTATTTCAGCTTTTTGACAAGGATTTTAAAAAACTTCCTTCATTTTGTCTTCTGTAACCTTGTTGTTTTTTATATTCAATAAAATGTGCTTTGTTTTTTAACCAAGGCACTACCCCTCAAAAAAACCCCAAGTGGTTCATTAATGATAAACCAATAATTATATAAGCCTTTTGGATGAACCTTATATTTTTATGAATAGAATATCAATTAATAATATAATATTTGTTTTAAAAACACTATAATGTCAATTTTAACACTATTTGGTATTTTGTTTTTGATAAATTTATAACAGCATTGTTACTTCATAAAAAAATTCCTCTAACCAACCCTAACATGTCATATTAACCAATAAAATTAGTGGAATTCATAAAAATTGTCAAATTACATTTATTTTGATATTTATAATATCAATAAGTTTTATATTTTATTACTACGGTAATTACTACATCATCATTGTGTCATAAATAAATTATGATATTTAATGTCTAAAAAATATAAATAAAATAACATTATGTAGGAAATAGTTTTATTTTTCTAATGAATATTTATAGTCTAATTTATCTAATGTGTAACACTGTATTAAAAATGGTTTAGTTATTAAACATTTAATTTAACACTTTTAACTCTTCTTTGAATTAAATAATAATAAATGTCCTAATCTAATCCAAGTGGACCTAAAGGATCATATTTTATTCCTAAGGTTGTTTTTTGGTCGAATTACACATATCCAATATAATTAGAATAGGTGTTAGGGTAATAATAATATCATTTTTACCCTTAATTATCCTATTTACTTTTAACCGTGGTAAATAAAAGTAAAAAGTTACTATTCACAGAAAAAAAACTTATTTCATCTTATTGAACCACATTTTACTTACTGTTATCAACTGTGTCTCTCGGATTTCTAAAATTCAACCCACAGAAGTGGTAAAGTTATGTTTTATTTAAATTTGTAAATGCTCCTAGGAGGTTGGTAAAAGACGGTAAAAAGTTCAATAAAATTTTTATATATCTAAAATTATTATAAACTGAATTCAATGACTTACATTGATCTTATATAGGTATTATGTATCTATTTTGACCTAAAATAAATTTAAATAAAATAAATAATTATTTCAATAAAAATTTGGTTTTAAACTATAACTCAGTGTTTTTCACTATTCATCAAAAATTGTAAGTTTTCATAAAAATAAAAAAAATCACCCTAAACTAATTTCGATATTCCGAATCCAAAACTGAAGTGCATTTTGAAAGAAAAAATTTCTAAAATTTCAAAAAGTTTATATTGTTATTCATAACGACTAGTTTGTTTGGTTATGGTGTGTTAGAACTCGAAGTTGCGTACAACACACGCTATTGTATTATTCAAAGAGAAGCGTACCGTGGAAGCTTGGGGTGTTACATAATTTGTTTGGAAATATAATATAATATTTAGTAATGGAAGGAAAAATTGTAAACTGTGATTTGGGAATTTCTGAATCCAAGGAATGATATGGGAAAGGGGTTAAAAGCATTAGAGGAAATCTTTTCCCAGAACGAAGTTACCATTATTTGAAAAACCCGTTATGGGGGCTGTCTTATGCAGCGATAACTAGGGAATATGTTGCATATCCAAATAGTGACATGTTTTGACTAACATTCCAATTATGTAGGCAACTTTTTCAAGGCCACATAAGGGCACATACTGTATTGTCAAACAAAATAGATCTTAGAAACATGATGTTCTATTGCTAAAGGACAAAGAAAGTTTATGGAGGTTCATATTTTTGGAAGCACAGATTTTGATTTATGGAGAAAGGTACCTGAATATGGAAGGGGTATTCCCAACCAAGAGTGTCCAGAGAATCGTAGGAATAATAATTTTACAATGTTCTGACCCAAACATAAGAGATATAGTGCCTGCAGTTTTAGTTCATACAACAAGGACCAGAAAATGAAACAATATATAACATCTGGCGTGGTGATTTCAATGTTATTTCATATTGTATTGAACACATGGTGAGGGAAATGTGTAAACTATATTCTTGAAGACTTTCATATTGTGAGAAAGATAATGGGACAAGTATACTTAAATTACTTTTTTAAAATAAAGATTCTTGTATCTTGTCATCAAAGATTAAAGGGGACAAAGATAATGTAACCATGCACATAGTGACCATTATTTGAAAAACCTATTATAGGGGTTGTATTATGAAGAGCCAACATAGGGAAAATTCTGCATAGTAAAATAGTAACAACTTTTTATTGGCATGCCTTTTGTGTAGGAAACTTATGCAAGGCCACCTAAGTGCACATGCTGCATAGTCAAGAAAAAGAGTTATCAGGTATTAGAAACTCTGTCACCAGAAACAATAAGAAAGATTATGAAGATTTTAAAATATTCATGATTAAGAGTATGAAATATGGAAAGGATTTATGTTTATTGCATATGGGAAATATTTGAACCAATATTGGCCATGAGTTTGACATCCTTTACATTGATCTGACTCATATGTAAAATGGAGACTTTCTTTATTTCCTTTGAATTAATTTGGTGATATGTAGTTTTAAGTCATGCAGTTAGGACATTTTCACCCCTGTAAGGAATTTAAATACCTTAATTATATAAATAATCCTTTTACCGAATTCCTAAGCTCACTTGAGCTATGCTTGGTGTGAGAAACAAGGAGTAGTAAGGGTCTTTTTATAATACAGAGGTGACATGGATGAAGAATGGGGGTGTCATATTTCCATACAGTTTAACATCATGCAGTAAGGAAGAAAATTAACCTATGTGAAAGGAAAGACATATTATAACTGGATTAAGAGATAAAACCCAAGTGTCATTATATGTCTTTCTAGGGAAATAATCAAGTCATACATAGTTTTTAAAACATTATTTTATGCAAATTAGATTCAAATACAAGAAATAAAGGGGTTTTTTATTATGTTTGGGCCCAAGATTAGTGATTTATGAGTCTCTAAGTATCTCAAAATAGATGAGAATCAAGCCGTACATTGTTCTTTAAACAACCATTCCTCTTGCTAATCGAGTTTGACATGAAGAATGAGGTCTTTTGACACATTATGAGAGAATGGTAAATCTTAAATCATAAAATGGTATAAGGTCCAAATCGTATATCTTAAGGAAACACTCTGTATAAATCTTATTCATATACAATATTAGAAAACAAAATAAGAGGATTTTGTGATTGTGGTTGGGCCCAAAAAATGAAGATTTAGGCGTCTCTATGTACCTCGTGAAAAATGAGAATCAAGCTATACGTAGTTCTTGAAAACATAGTCTCTAGCAGATCTGACTCAGACATAGGAGAGAGAGGGACTCGTGTACTAATAAAGAGTAGTGATGATGTAAATAATGTTTGATTATGGAAGATTCTAACATCAAATAGAGAGAATTTTAGTTGTAAAAATTATTTCCTTCAATTTAATGTCAAGAAACAAGGATGAAGATTCTACACATTTTAACGTCATACAACATGGACGCTTACAGTTCTTATGTAGTTTAATGTCTTGTAACTAGGACATGAGGGCTGTATAGGTTTACATCTTGCATCAAGGACATGGTACTGTGCAGTTCAAAGTCTTGTGGTGAGGAATATTTGTACAAAACTACACAAAGTATTTCTTCCAAAATCTTGAATTGGTTGGAGTTGTGAAAATCTCTCCATCCATTTAGATTAAGGCATAGGCTCCATTTTAACAGACCCTATGTATGAAATAAGGTCCATCCCACATTGGCTCAAGTTTAAGAGTTTTCTTTCTTGGTATCATTGTATTCCTAAGGACAAATACCAATTCTCCTTGAAGTAATGAATGTGGGCGAACTTTCTTATGAAATGCTCGTGCTGTTCTGTTCTGATAGACTTGTAAATGACACAAAGTATGAAATATTTTCTCATCTAATCTTTCCAACTCATCAAACTGTTTTTGAGATAATTCATCTGTAGAAAATTGATCACAGATTAAAACCTTAATGGAAGGAAATTGTATTTTAATTAGCAAAACTTCTTTGGTTCCATATACCAATGAATAAGGAGTTTCTTGGGTAGCAGTACGGGTTGTTGTCCGATAAGCCCATAAAACATTCAAAAGTTTATCAGGACATGATTTCTTATCTTTATACACTATCTTATAGATTATATTTGATAGGGTCTTATTGAAGTCCGCTATATGTCCATTGGTTTCCGCACGATAGCGAGATGAATGGTTGGACATGATATTATGTTCCTGATACAACTTGTTTACTTTAGCAGAACAAAAAATGGTTCCGTTGTCCATCAAAATAGTATGAGGGATGCCAAATCTGGTGATGATATTAATTTTTACAAAACTAACAATGCTTTTGGATCTGACTTTCTTGAGAGGTGTTGCCTCAGCCTATTTAGAGAAGAAGTCAGTAGTAGTGAGAATATACATGAACTACTTATCTGTGGCAGGAGGATAATGCCCTAAAACATCCATTCCACATGTGTAAAATGGACAAGAGTATTTAGTTATATGTAGAAACTCTGGCGGTTGATGAATGAAGATGGAATGCACTTGACATGGATGACATTTTTTAGTGAAATTTGTACAATCCGGCATTATTGAAAGTTAAAAGTATCCAAGCCTTCAGATATGATCAGAGAGTCTATGCCCAAATTGGTGGGCACAAAAAGCTACTGAATGTACTTATTTCATAACAGCTGCAGTCTCTTATCCATCAATATATTTGAACAAAATTCCATCAAAACCTCTCTTGTAAAGGATCTTTTGGTGGTATGGACTGTCATAAAGAGTAGAATTGGATGCTCGTCACTAGATCTATTCCTTCTCAGTCTTATCTGATGGAAGTACCCCATTTTGAAGGTATTCTTTGATGGATGTTCTCTATCACAATGTATGACCATATGGTTTAGAAATATGGAAAATTTCATTAATTTCCTCCATTCTGGTTTGAAAAAAATGTGGGACCACACAACGATGGGTTATGCTGATAACTGTCTCATCCCGATTTCGATCTGCCAGGGTTGTAGTCGCGTTAGCCAGTGCATCTGCCTAAGAATTTTGTGATCACGGGACATAAGACAATGTCATCTCTAAGAGAAATTTAGCCATTAACCCTCCGACGTAATCACACAAAGGAATTAATTCTTCTCTTCTAATAGAATATTCCATATTAATTTGTTTAATTACTAATTATGAATCACCTTTTACATTGAAATGATCTGTTATCACCTAAAGGGATAATTCCAAACCTGTGGTGAGAGCTTGATATTCTGCTTCATTGTTGGTACCACCATCTGATAAAAGGAAAGAATAAGGGAATACTGCCTTTTTGGGGAAAATAAGAAAAATTCCTAATCCAACCTTGTTGAGTTTAGCATTTTCTATTCTCTTTCCTATTGGACTTATGGAAGCACCATTAAAATAACTTTCCCATGTTTGATAATTATCTGGAATAGAGAAGACCTCTTCATCAGAAATCTCGGTATTAAATGATGTATCTTCCGAAGATGGATGCTCTACAAGGAATTCGTCTAGAGCTTGGCCTTTTAGTTCCTTTTGAGGTAAAAAGTGGATATAAAATTGTTTCAAAATAATAACCCGTCGTTCTAGACATCCTATAAGCATAGTATGATTGAGGATAAATTTGAGTGGATTATTACAAGACCCCAATTGGACCTCATGATGTTGAAACTAGTGCCTCAATTTCTGAAATGCAAAGATTAATTCCAGGAAGCACTTCTCCATACATGAATACCAAGTTTCCGCATCAAGCATAGTTCAACTGAGGTAGTAAAGGATGTTTTCATTCCCAGTATCATTCTTTTGGGTGAGGAAGGCATCAAGTGATCACTCTAAAGCTGTCACATAGAAAATAAGTGGTCTTCCATCAACAGTTGGAATTAATAATGGTGGACTCAAGATATATTTCTTGAGGCTATTAAATGGTTCTTGAAAATCTCCAGTCCTTTGGTAGGTGACTCCCTTCATTAATAATCTAGTGAAGGGTACACACTTGCGTACCAAATTGGGGATAAATCACCAAATATAGGCCAAGTTTCCTTGGATTCCTCTTAATTATTTCAAATTTAGAGGAGCTGACATACCATAGATTGATTTTTTTTTCTCAGGATCAACATTAATACCATAATGGTGTACAATAAAGCCAAGGAATTTTCTTGACGTTACCCCAAAAGCACATTTCAAGGGGTTCATCTTCAAACTATGTTGCAAAATTTTATTGAATATGGTTTCTAAATCCTCCAAGTGATTTGAATTTTTTCTGTATTTGACCACCAAAACATCCACAAAAATTCAACAAATTTCTCTATGAAGTGATTGAAGATAAGGTGCATGGCACGTTGGTATGTTGCAACTTCATTCTTTAAGCCAAAGGGCATTACCTGAGAGAAAAAAATACCTTGATGGGCTCTAAAGAAAATAAAATCTTCATCCTCTAGGGCCATCCAGATTTGATTATACCTATTTTATCCATCCATGAATGAAAATGTTTCATAACTAGTCATTTCATCAATTAAAAGTTCTGTCATGGAGACTGAAAATCAACTTTATGGCAATGTCGGTTGAGATCTTTGAAATCAATACAGACTCTATTTTGGTCATTCTTCTTTTTCTCTAGGAAAATATTGGCCATCCATTTGGGATACTGAACTTCCCTAAAAAATTTATCCTTTCTAATCTTATCAACTTCAGCTTCAATTTTAGAGGCATGAGTTGGGTGTGTTCTCCATGCTGCTTGCTTAAATCCATGATGTTCTTCAGGAAAACCAAAATGATGGGTGGTTACATCATGATAAAGACTTGGAATTTCTGTATAATTACAAGAAAATATATCTCAATTTTGCTTTAGAAAGTAATTATACACCTCTTGTTCTTCCTAGGTCATGGTCACACTAATTAGAGTGGGGCTTGGATCTTCTTCTGTACCCAAATTTATTTCTCTGAGTTCATCCACGGTGGTAGAGACACCTTCTTCAAATGCTGGAGGATCATCCCTAAGATCTTCCTCTTCTTTATCATTATGTATTAACTCTTTTGTTTCCACTTGCATTGTAGATGATGAGGCAAAACATCCAGTGTTAGGGGAGAAATCAGTATTTGAACATTCTGAAGAAAAGGCCACCATATCTGACCCTACTGATGACAAAAGGTCTTCTTATGGTAATAAAGAGGGATTGATGGATTGAGAATCTACATATTTATATTCCTCTATAATTTCCACTATCTCTTTTACTCTGGTTGAAAAAGTAGAGGCTTGTTGTAGTTCAGTAGATGAGATGAAAACATCTCCATTCAGGCTTTCATTATTGCTTGGGGTATCAATAATTTCTTTTATATTGTCAGGCTCAATTTCCGTAATTGACATTATGGAAGTTAGTGGATCATTATTTAGGTTTGGTTTTACCCATTCAATTTGATTGATGGGTAACACATAATTTTTACTCAAATGTATGAATGGATTTTTTGGGATCTTTTTCAGTCCATTTGGAGCATTAACACTAGTTATCTCATTTATCATGGTCTTCGTTTCTTTTGTGTGATAAAACTATGCCTCAATGTATTGTGATGCACATGTTTTGAATGGAGCCTTGTCACCATAAAATGTTACGATTTGAAAATTGAAATAGTATTTCATACATTGGTGGTGTGACGAAGGTATGGATGCATGTTGATGCAACCAAGGCCTTCCAAGTAGAATTGAAGGCTATGTCCGGACGAACAACCATGAAATATGAATTAGACACAAGATCTCCAAAATAATTTTTGAGTGCATTCTCACCTAGAGGTTACTGTTCATTCTTTTCATATCCCTATAACATTAATGTTGAATAAGATAAGTCAGATTCAGTCAGGCCCAATCAACCAAGTGTACGAACAGGAATGAGCTCGACCTTGAAGCCATTATCAATGAAGGATATTTAGATATCTATGTCATTGACCTTTCCTGATAAATACACAAGTTTGATATTCTGATTCACAACATCGTCTTAATCTTCATCCATAAAAGATATGGCTGTATGAAATCCTACAGGATCATTATCTATATGGTAAACCTCAACAACAACAACTTTGCTTTAAAATTCTTGAGGACTTTATAAAGCCACAATGAGTGATTCTCGAATATCTTTTGACAGATTCAAATCATACAAAATAGATAACTTGGCCGGTACGTGGGCCATTTGTTTCAAAAAATCATAATTTTGGTTCAATGTTTTGTGTTTCCCAGCATGAAGATGTGGTTTTGCAAGTTCTTTAGAAGTTGATGCTTCGGATGTAGATGTACTCTGTATCGGAGCAGAAGCTGGAAATACTACTTTCTTTGGTAAATTAGACTGACTGGGTCTATTAATTTGCTGAGAAGAATATGGTGTGGCTTCTAATCGGTCTTCCAAAATATTTGTCTCAGAACAAAACCTGTCTTTCATAGAATAAAATCCTAGTTCCTGTTGACCCCACTGAAGGGCTCTTCCACAATTTTCTGCCGCATATATGGTTCGAGTAGGGGTAAAGTTAAAATGGTGGTTTCTGTAATTCCAACATCTTCCCCTATATCCTCGACCTTGGACCCTTTCTCTTGTTCCCAAATTACGTACAAGTAATTTTGGATCAATATAATCAGAATCACCATTGGCATAAGGATCAGTTAAACGGATAACATTACCAGAACTAAATATATATTCTTCAACTGACAAAGATTCTTCTTGACAAGTTAATTCTGGTTGTACCATTTGGCAGGGGTAGTGCTTGTGCTTTTGAAACAGATGGCATAAAATTTTCCAGGGTGAGGGACAAATTTGGCCTTGACATTAGCCCATCTTCTTCTGACTACTCTTTGTCTTTATGATCACTTTTATTCATTGAGGAATGGCCTTTTGATGAATATGGTTTTTCTGTGGTAGGAGTGGCAGAACACACAATCAGTTGTTTCAACTATGTTTGTAAAATGGAATGAGTCTGGTTGATCATTTTCCTAATCATCCAATCATCTTATTTTTGAACATTTTTATTTTTATCCTATGTCCATTCTCCCTCTTCCCCTAGATTAGTAGTAGTAACACATGCTAAATGAGCTGATGAACTTTTCAATTTCACTTGTCCAGAGTCCACCATTTTTTTGCATAAGTTCTTTGAAAACCAAGGACTCCTAAATGGGGTGTCCAAACATCTGATGAAAGGGAAAATAATTTGGATTATCGTTATCTCCATCTTTATTTTCCTTGTTCAGCCTTGGCAACTAGAACAAATTGTTTTCTATGGCTGAGATGAAGTAACCAAGAACTTGTTCAATCCTGAAAGAATAAAATTTATTCATTAATTCCTCATACTATTTAAGCCTTTGATCAATTTGATCATCTTGACGACACAATCATTTCTATTGATGCTCAGGTGGTAGAGCCCTTCGGTATGATGAGGGACTTGAAGTAGAAGTAGGTATAGGTTCTTGTTTGAGGGTGACTATAGTAGATTCTACTTTTCCTATCCTCCTCCCCAAAGCTAATGGAATTTCATGAGTTTTATCCTTGGTTTCTATAATTGATTCTTCAATCTGTTGAGTGATTGAAGTAAGGTCTTGAAACCCTCCTGCCTATTTCACATGGATCAATGGTGTGTGTAATTCATCATGCAGATTTTCCATACATATTGGCAGTAATTCTTCATGAGGGAGTGCTAGAATTAAGGAATATGTCAATCCATTCCATCGTGAAATGAAATCTGGAACTCTTTAATTCTCCCTTTTATTACAATTATTAAGATAAAAAAGTGTCATCTTTGGTAGCATTGAGAAAAATTGGAGAAGAAATTTTTGACAGAGATATTCCCATCTAGTAATTGATCGATATTTCAAACATGTATACTGGACAAAATTTGGTCCTTATAATGACAGCCTAAAACACCTAATCTTAACTGCTTATTGTTGTTGAGAACTTCCCATCATGGGATCACAATGTGAAGAAAAATTTGTTAAGTGATTTTTTGGATCTCCCTAACCATTAAAGATTGGTAATGTGGTATTCACAAAATTTGGTGGGGGAGTAATTGCATCCACCCAATTAGGGTAAGCACTCCTTTCCAACTAAACTAGTTCACTTCGTTCGTCCATATCTTACAATCAAGTTTTAATGCATCAATTATGTTCATAAGCATTTGGGGAACATCCAAATGAGTTAGAACCTATGCAGGTATAGAAACTGGAGCTTGATCTGGTGCAGTGACCGGTAAAACCACTGATGGAGGTGCTGATACCTGCCTTGATTATATACCCAATGGAGGGAATTCATTATCAGCATCAGTAGTTATTACAATTCCTATTTTCTTAGGAGCTCCTATAGTATTTTCAAGTTGAGTACTTTCTTGGGGATACTGTCTAGTAGAAATGTTTTTTCGAAGTAACTTTGTGTCGATCCTTTTAAACTCTTTCATATCCTCTTCTTACTGTGCAAATATTTCTTCAAGTGAAAGAGATTAACCTTCTTCAGTGGAAAGGTGAGATGAAATCTGAATTTTTTCCTTTCCCCTTATTATATTCCTTTTTGAGAGGGGGGAGTTGGTTATTTGAAGGCATACCAAGATTCTCAGTAAGCCTCTGTTTTCAAGTACAAACACCTTCTTCATTTTCCTCGGTGTGTACCATATTATGGACAAAACTTCATCATCTGATTCCCAAGAACTTGACTTATTTTCTAGATGATCTTCTTCAATGGTGTTAATAACATTCACTAAATCATAATAAATTGATGGTATCCTGTCAGTGTTCCTGCTAGATCGTCTCCCTTTATGTCTTCAAAGATACTATGTTCTCTTATATGAAGAATTCCTTGGAATTGTTTTGAAGATAGTAACCCAAAGTGAACCCTTTTATAGTTCATTTGTACACTTTTCATTGTTAATTCTTCCCATATTGGGAGAAAACTGACTTTCGTTGAGGAGGGGGTTGCAGATCTGAAAAATCCTCCAGCCCTATAGTCTGGGGCTATTCCTGTTCTTCTTCTTCAAATCTTTGAACATTGTTTAATAGATTTGTACGTTTAATTAAGTGATCCCCCAGCCTTGCAAGCTGGGGTGATTCTCGAACTGTTATGGTTGAAATTCGTGCAACTTCCCTTCTAATTTTTTGGATTTTGGTTTAGACATTTGTTGGGTGCATCATCTGACATATCACTTAAATCACCAATTTCATAAGATTGTTGTGCTATTTCAGAAATTTCCATTCTCTGATGCCTGACATCCTCTAAATGGGATTCCTTTTCAAGATTCTCATATGCTTGATGTAAAAGTATCTCAACAACTTCTTTTATTTGGTCTTGATTCTAATGAGAACTGGTTGAGGCATGTTCTTGAGAGTACATTTGATTACATACAAAACATATTGATTGTGGCCAACCATGGGCAATAATATTTCATTAAACCACTATGGGAAGACTTTGCTGATTTTGGAGTGCAATGAAATTCATTTCTCCATATTCACCCCATGCTCAGATACGAACATTAGATGGGGAATCTAAAATTAACTGGTGTAGCCTATTTAGAGAATTGAGACATGCGTTCTGAAGTGTTATCTGCTGTTTTTAACCCTTTGGATGTTGAGAAACTAAGAGAGAGGCCAAGTCAATTTGGTGCTTCAACCGTTCTATTATCTTTACATGATTTTGATATTCATCATATGGTAAGACTTTGGTTTTCAAATATAAGTTGAGATGAATGTCACGAATGCAATCTTCGGTTATCAATTATGGAATGTTATACTGAGAATTTTCCAAAGGCCAGAACATGATTGGGATTTCTCCTTAAGCTAATTGTTTCCTCATGTTTAACACATCTTCATCATCATTTACTAGAGATTTCTCCACTTGATCTGACCAGAGTGGATGCTCTGTATTAGAAGACAAATATCCTAAAGGAGGTTAGGAGAATGACCATTCCCTTACGATGTCTTCTGGTTGAGAAAGTGTTTCACCCGTAAATGACAGGGCATCGCACATGACTGGATTTTTATTTTTAAAGTGCCTCAAGATAGGAGGGATTTCTCATTGGTACATTGTCAATTATGGAATTGTCTTGACAATGTGAAATACTACTATGGATAGGACTTTCACAGCTAATTCCATCATGGGAAGGATAACCATGATGGATTACAACTAGGGATAAATCTTCTTGCTCTTTGGACTTTTGGCCACACATAGGGTTATCTTGGATCTCATCAAGAGATAGGCACTCTAGATTGACCGAATTTTCATGAATCAAGCCTTAATGATGAAGTGTCTGAAAAGGAACATTAGAATTACAACTACCACTCCCATAATTTGTTAATGAGAGGATATGATCTTGAGTAGTAATAGATAAATGTCTGAGGGCTTCAAGAACTCAACCATTAAGAGGATCCACATCGTAGCTTAACTCTTGATTTTCCAAAAATGTTTGGTGAGACTTATTTTTGGATGTTCTATTATACTTAGTTGGGGCCACTTGATAGAAAAAGTGGTTATCATGGGCATGTGTACATGCCTCCCTTGGAGTGGTTACTGAAACGAACTGATTACCTCCAATTGGAAAGGGTGTATGTTCCTGATCCTGTTTTCCGTATGATATGGGGGAATATGCCCCATGACCCTCCTGGACTGGAACATAGGTACTTATCTACTCTGAGATGGCATGCCGATGTGTCATCCCATGAGTGGGGATAGATTTATGTGTCTTTTTTCCTGATACTACTGAAGTAGCTGTTAAAATATCCAAGCTTGCTTCAGGAATATGGGCAGGGATATGTGTCTGCCCTTTCACAATTGATAAAATGTGTTTAGTGACTTCAGTGGCCAGAATGGGAATATACGTCTATTTTGTATCTGGAGTATGTGTATGTGCCTTCTCCTGTCCTCCTTTTCCTATCAATGGGTATTGACAGTACTCGTGCATGGGGGGAGATATTTGGTTCTACCCCATATTTGTCATCGGAGCTATCCGATTGGCTTCTCTGGGTTCTACCAAATGAGACTGTTGGATATCTTAATGAAAATTGGCATGTGTATGTGCCTTCTGGTTGTTTCCCATCAATTATGGTTTACACACTTCCTTCAATACTAGTAGAAGAAACTTCTGATAGAATGGGTGATTGTAAACATGTGTATGTTCTTGTTTACCAGTTTCCACCATAATAGATTGACACACTTCTTTAAATACAGTCAGACGAGCCTACTGACTGGTTGATAACTTGTAAACAGGTGCATTTTCCTATTCATGGTGCTCCACTGGGTTTATCTGGTCGGATTAGTGAGTTGTTATTAGATGAGACTACTGAGCAGCAAAATTAGGACACATGGGTGTATGTGCTTGCTCGTTGTTTGCCATCAAGTTAAATTTATGGACTTCTATGGAGGAGTCATAGGTGAGAACATGCTCCCAATTGATCATATGTTTTCCCTGGTGATTTGTCTTGCGTGCCCGGGTCTAAGATTCCTACGCCAAACATGCAGAGGAAATGCCCCCATCATGTTGGGGGTACAGTACCGTGTGATTCTCGTGGCAATTTCTGGTGGGATTCCTCGGGAAGGAATCCTGCATTATTGAATTGAGGCCTTGAGTGACCTCATGATCCACCTCCCTATAGTAAAGAAGTAATTTTTTTCAAGGGATAAAGACCCAAAATGGTTGGAGACGGTGGTTGTCATTGTTCCCTTTTTGATCATTGGTCGTCATTGGCCAGATGACCGAGGATTGTTGTTGACCTGGAGGGCCTGTCGAGCAGCCTCCAGAGTCGGGATTGTACCATGCTGGCGATATTCCTTTACCAGTACATTAGAGACCCAGGGTTGAAGACACTGGGCTGGTGATGACGTCCTTCTCATAGAGGGAGATCTACTTTGAGCAGTGGTTGGGAAGTTTAGAGATGTTGTCTTAGAGAAATCCATTCTTTGGATTGAAGGGAGTTCTATGGAAAAAAATAATAAAACAACAAGATCTATTAAAAAACATCTTTTTATATGGATACATGTGTGATTAATTCCTTTTTATGTCCTTCCTTTATTAATTTATAGGGGCCTAACAGGTGGGTAACATTATTAACTTGGTTATGGATTCACGTTGGGTTCACCATTTTTGTTTCGTAGTTACTTGAAACATGTGTTCTAGTTTTCAGAATCACTATTTATATGTGGTTTCCATTACACTTATTTATGGAACTGGAAACTTCTAACAGTTTTTTATCCAAAGGGGACCATCTTTCCAAAGCCAAGCATTCATTAAGTTTGAACTTTATGATACTTAAGAACGTGCATTGGTCAAGAGGATGGGAGGTTGGACTCATGACACCCTTTTGGGGGGGATTATTGTCTACTTTGGGACTCTCTTTATAAATTTAAGATATTTTCATGAATCCTTATTAATTCACCAAAGATATAATAAGTATCCCTTGGAATTTATAATAACATGTTAATATGTGTAAATTTTTTGAATCATCGGTATGCATTAAAATTAATTTGTGAAACTTTTAGAAAATTAATTTGACAAAATAAACTCCATTTTTTAAATCATCTTTCCAAAATTATGTTAGGGTCAGGTTTTGTAAATTTTCATAAAAGTTTCATTTTCGGATGAATAGTGAAAAATAATGAATTTTAATTGAAAACTATATTTTCACCTATATTATTTACAGAGTTAAATTATATTTTAAATTAGTTTTAATTTATAATTTTTAAATTATACATATATTAAATAAATATTAATTTTAATTAATTTCATATTGTAATTGGATCTATATACATTGTAAACAATTGAACATTTTAACTTTAGAACCCATATTTCTTATAAAGACTGTAGTGTTAATATTGAATTAAAACTATCCACTTCTATGAATTCAATTTGTAAAAGTTTACTCCATATTTGGAATCATAATAATTTTTAATGACTACTAATTTCAAAATAATTTTTTTCATAAATGAGTAGTGAATGTATTTAAAAAATTAATTTACCCAATTAAGGTAAAAACTTATTTACAGATTGTTAAACTAGAATGATAAGAGTGAAAATGAACTAAAATATTATCATAATTTTATTTAATGACTGAATTTCAGTATTTTACATCAAATTCTTTAAAATATGGAAGTTTGTTTCCAATTTACATTGAATATTACACATGTAATTACTTAAGAAAAGAAAACATTAAAAAATACTCTTCTTACTTTTAAAATATATAATCCCTTGCGATCAGAGAAAAAATAAGTTCAGTAATATATAAAATTTTTAAATATAAATTATTTTTTTATTATAATAATTCATTTTAATTTTTTTGAGATGAAATAATTAATTTAATTTCTTAAGAAATGATAAAACAATAATTATTTAGTTAATAATAAAATAAAATATATTATACTGAAAATATTAAAAGTATTGTAAATTGAATGAATTAATGTGTTTTATTTTTTTCTTTAGATGAAAATATCCTATTATAAAGGTTTTAACATAATAGATTCAAATTAATTTTTCTTATTGGTGTTTTTAAATTCAATTAAAATGAATAATGTCAAAGTTTTCATTAATGTTATTTTTTGAAAAATTGTATTTTTTTTATATGATTTAAAATTATTAAAAATATTATATTCATGCAAGTTATTTTTTAATAAAAATAAATATAAACTATTTTTAATTAATAGGATATTTTTTTATAATAAATATATTAATATTTAAATTTTAAAAACTCTATTAGTGTGTTTCAGGTTAAACTAGTGTTTTTTCACGTTACAATCACTTATGTTTAAATTTATTTTTAGAAAAATAGGGTTTTTATTAGGTAAAGTGGATTTATTAATTATAATAACTGGGTCCAAATTATATAATAAGTATCATTATAATTTATTTTTAAAGTGTTAATTATCTAGTATAAAAAGACTAATTATCATATTGAAAAACCAAAGTGGTAAAAAATAAGGAAACATAGAAGTTAAGGAACAACATGTTTTAAAATATGTGTTTTTTAGGTGTGGATAGAAAAAATAATCCCTCTACCCTAAATAATCATTTTTGGATCCACTTGAGGTAATTTTGATATCATAATCGTTAATATTTTTAGGTATTTACAAAAAATGTCTCCACTCCTCAACTGTAAAGGGAACGCACTTTCCTCCTTTATTCACACCTTGAAACCTATTTGGATCAAAAAATAAAATCAAAAATCACTTCCGAACTTCCCTCCACTAATCCTAGAAGCCTTATTTTGGGTATAAATCCAACCTCAGAAGGATTTATTGAAACAATATGGTGAATACCTAGGGAAAAGGTAATGTTATTCCATGAGCATATTTATTTTTTTTTCTCCACCTTCTTCAATAATCATTATTTAGAAATTATATAATCACCTCAATATCATCAATAAAATGATATTTCATTATGTTAAGGTAATCACTTACAACAATTTTCAATTCTATAAATTTTTTTTTGAAATCATCATTTGTGTGTTTAGAAGACTACCACCTCGAAAACCGATGTCATTTACTTTTCAATTACCACTTATCATGGCTGGTAATAATGAGTTATATATTTTTCCATTACCACTTATCAATACTGGTAATAATGAGGTATTTATTTTAATATATATGATATATATGATATTTTTAAATTTATTATGATTATTTAATTTTTATATCACATATTACTTCATTCATTGCATTTTATGGGAATACAATAACGGCATTTGTGTGTATGTCAGACTACCGCCTTGCGAAGCGATGTGATTTGTTCATACATTAGATTGAATATATTAAGGTTGGGTTTAATAAAAAGTTATGATCTATATGAAATGACCATTATTCTGTATTGATAATATACATCATTTACTTTTATTTCTTTTAACCCGATAAAAAATGAAAAACAACGTTCATGTGTATGTACGACATATTGTCTCCATGAACGGTGAATTTCATTTCCTGTCACTAAATTTTAAGGATTAATATAAGTAAATATATAAGAAACATATATTATATTTATAAAATTTTAATAATTATAGATATGATTAAATTATGATCAATTTAAGAGCGTAAAAATTATATAAAATCCAAACATATATGAAAAACAAAGCGATTATTACATCAAATTTAACTTTCACATGGAATTGTTAATAAATGGGTAATAGAAGGAATTAGAAAAATCATATATGTAATTATATATATGAATATTATTCTGTATTTTATTTATAATAAATTTTTATTTATTATACAAACATTTTTAATGAGTACACTACGATTCAAGAAATAAGTTAAGAGATTTCTTCATTACATTTTACTTACATGAGAGATATGCTATATTCACCACTTATTCCATTTATATGGTGTGTATAATGTAAAATTTGTTATCCTAGAACCAACTGTTTGTACTTTGATTACATGGATATTTAATGTATTTAAAATTTTAACATCTTATTACATATTTTTCATTGTTCTGCATGACTATGATGTAATAATGTCCTAGAGTATTTGTTGCATTGATAAGGTCATAGAAGTTCCCCTCTATGATGAGAAACTTAAAATTATATAACAATATTCTTAAATATAGTTATATGGTTGGATGAAATACTATGAAGGGACACATAGCATGAATATCATCAGGTGTTAGTACTCCAAGACAAGAGATTATATGAACAGACATGCCATAAGAATTCTGCATGTTTTGGTGTCATCAAATATTTCTATTTTCGAGCATGTGTAATGATCCATAGACTTTAATATTAACACATTTCATGACTCACACACTTTGATTTACTGATGAAAAATGGCATGCAGACAGTTGACGAGAAGTAGGGTACGTTGGGTGTGTCATGAGTGGCATGATATTAATGGATAAGTCGAGGAAGGATTTGTCCCTTCCGTTTACAGAAGTTGATATTTCAGACCTTTGATTTAAATAGAACCATCATGCAAAATTCAATGTCCATGGTGTAATAATGTGTTTATTTTAGATAGTCAAAGAATGACGTATCATGTATAAAGGTTGATGACACTATTTGGAATTCTGTTTGATGAGATATTGAGACAAAGGGATTATATTACACAGTGAACATTCGTATGTGGATGTCATTTTTGGGAATTTATGTTATTTCTCTGGGGTACCTTGACCCGTAGCTAGATAGTACACTTGGACATTAGGAAAGCCCGCCTAATGACAATGAGAAATAATCCTAGAGGGTCACATACTCAGTATTTTTGTTGGTCTCAGTTAAATTCTATCTGAATTTAATTAATGAAATAAATATTTTTCTCAAGACTGTAGAATAATATTATTCAAGTAAAGATGATAACATAAATAAAATAAAATATATTTATATATTTTATTGAGAATTTAACAAATATTTTTTATATTTTTTTAATAAAATATTTATTTAGGAGAATAAATTATTTATTTATTCATTTGAGTGTTCAATAAATGGAAGTGGATATCAAACTGACCAAGGTTGGTCCGGTAGTAAAATAATTATTTGAAATATGGTAAATAATTATTAGTTGGCACTAGTTAAAATAATAATGAGGATGCTATTATTTTTTGATGTGGAATTTTATTCATTGTTATATTTTGCGCAAGTTGGCGCACCATAAATAATGACACGGTATTATTATTATGAGCATGGGTTTTCTCTAAGTTCAAGAATGTATTTAATTGTTGTTATGAAATTAAATATTGTAACTGAAGTTCCATGCATATAAATAAACAAGTACGTCTATTGTTCCATAGAGAATACACTGCACTCTTGGTGAATTGATAATTGTTGAGCTAAACAATTTCTCTCTCGAATCATATTCCCTCCCATCTCAAGAAGGAGAGACGTTCTTCAAGGCCGAAGAACAAGCGATCAAGAATGACTGAACCAAGACACTTGATTCATTGCACTAGCACCTAGAGAATGAGTGGTGTCGATTGGAGGCCATCAGAGAACATGGGGCCCACTGCTAGAGGGATTCTAGTTTGGATCCTAGAAAGCACCAAGAGTTAATATGAAAGGGTCATTCCGAACGATCAACATCATCAATGAAGATAATACTGAATATCTAGGTATTCTTCTCTTTATAAAATTAATTAAATTAATTATAAAAATTATGTGAAATATCCTATCTAAAGGTTTCAGGAAAATTCCTTATTTATCTAAATCTTTGATTCTATTCGGTGGAGACCGACATTCATCGTCATATTGATCCCAGCATAATCATTAATTAGGGTAAAAATTAAAGTTAGGTATCGGCCCAACCGTGCTTTTGCTGCGACCGGAACCTATAAGTGGTATCAGAAGAGTTACATCATAGTTTATAATTACTTAAATATTTATTTTATTCAATTTATGTTAATCATTCTACAAATTTGAATCTCAATATTTGTTCCTCCTCTTTCGTTTCTCATTCACCTTAGAGAAACAATCATTTCTTTTAATTTTTATTAAAATAAGATAAAGTATCTCATCCATAGGTGCCAAATATTCCTAACCATACAACACCAGAACACACGGCGTTTATTTGGTAGTACATGCCGTGTAGTCAGGATTCAATGCATTAGATCATATCGCCAAACCAAGTCATGTGATGGAGTCTTTCTAAGGATTAAATGACTCTGTGTATTGACCAAGAACAGGTGGCACACGGTTTCTGGATTACACACCGTGTAGTTCATAGGACATGGTGTGTAGTGTCTTTTGGTTAGGGTTGGGCCATGTACCCCATACACGGCTTTCCCAGTTGGAAACTGTGTAATGCGTATACTACATGGCGTGTGGATCAGTGAACACACCATGTACTCTACAGATTTCTGAAGTACATCTACATGTGATTTTCTGAGGTGTGTACTTTAGATGTATGGTGAATGATAGTACATTACTTCTACACATCGTGTACTCATCCAAATTAAGTAGATTTATTAAAATTTATTATTATATTATACAAACCCTTGAGACGTGTACCATAGTGCAGGCATAAAGCTCAGGCACAACACGTGATAGATGTTTTATATATATTTGTTTAATTTAACATCTATGTAATGTTCATTTCTACTCATTGAGTAGTTATTAATGGGAATTAACCGGGTTTCCTCCAAGGTACAAGTTACATACAAAGATAATTTTAAATGAATTTATTTGTTTAAAATTATGATGGATGAGAATCTCAAGGAAATTCAGAAAAGGGTTTAAGATAATAGGATTGATTAATTAAATATAATAATTTATTGATTTAAGAATGATTTATATTAGACAAGAATGATTAAAGAATTTAATGGTAGTTTTATTTATGTTTAAATATCATTTCATGTATGGATTATCATGAGTAATACTAAGATCTTTTTATTTGGATGGTATCTTTCAATTAATTTATTTATATTAAATTTGTTGGCCTGCGATCATTCTTCTCATTAATATGTAGGGCATGTGCACCCAAGGTTTATTTTATATAAAATACCTTGTTTACCCCTCAACTACATGTGAGTTTAAAAAAAGGCATATATACTAGATGGAACTGTCAAGCTAGTGGATTTTGTTCAAGTTGAATCCGAGAAGAAACCAATCCCAGGAGATATAGAGGTCGATTGGTGGAAATCTATTAACACAAACCCAAAAGGTTCAAGATGTTTCTCCCCTGTGACAAGGTTAGTTTATCAACCGCTATATAAAATAACCATTAATAAAGGCTATGATCATTCCATTTATTTTATTTCTTTTATTTGCATGGTTTATCATTGTGGATGTATTGTCACGATCACAAAATTAATGAATTAAACAAGCATGCAATATGGAACTAAAATAAACCATACTTATGCGTTAATATTATCAAGATGTGGTTGATCACTTAAGTAAGTTTTAATTAATATTAACATGCAAGTGATAATGATAATAATAAATTGAATCATATGAGATAAAAATACCTCAAATAAAATATTAAGTCAGAAGAATCCTTCTGTTACTTGATTAAGGGAAAACTCAATAAAATTATGTGTTTGACCAACCCTTTTTAGGACACTTAATCCTATACAGGAATCCCTTATGAATGGTTTCAGGTTGACATAACCATATTAAATCAATAGGAGTAGACCTTGATAAACATGGTATAATATTAGAGGCAAGAGTTTCAGAAATCCAAAAGTCATAATTTCAGGATTGGGGAGTCCACTCAACATATCAAGGAGCTGCAAGCCCATGATTAGAAAAGACATGCATACCTAAATACCATTTAATATCTTGAATAACCCTAGTTAGAGTTATGTGAAGGGGAATATGGATCCTTTCCACTATATTGTCCTAGAAACTGGATATACTGAGTTCAATGGTGAGGGCCATTGGGACTTGATAAAATAGTGGGAGACTTATTAAAAATTTATTATTTTTTATAAAAGTAATCAAGAAAGTACTAATTATCTGATCTTTTAATTATAGAATAAAAATTAAAATCTCTTCAACCACACTATCCTTATGATCAATTTGGGATAAAGACAACATCCTCATCGACAGTAACTTCTAGGAATGGTTTAGAGGCATTTGGGTTATCCTACACCATGAACGGATGTCCTACGTGCTGGAGTCAACATTACCTGATCCACATACCAAGGAGGTCAGTGATGAGGATTTCCTGGTCTATGAGAAACATATGAATGACGAGGACGATGTTCAATATTTGACTTTATCATCAATTTATAGTGAGCTCATGAAGTCTCGTGAAAAGATGGATGCTTATAGCATGCTCGAGTACCTCTATGGTATTTACCATGAAAGAGAAAGACAAGAAAGTTTTAAGATCTCTAAGGAACTCTTTCATATTAACCTTGGAGAATGTTCCTCATCTGGGCCTCATGTAGTCAAGCTCATTGGATACATTGAGCGCTTGGAGGTTATAGGGTTTAAAATACCTGAAGAACTGGGCACCGATTTCATTCTCTCATCACTTCCTCTGATCTTCTCTAACTTTGTTGTCAACTTAATTATAAAAAACAATGGGAAGTCTCTATCTGATCTTCCTATCCCCATTCTCAAAGTGGACAAAGATATGAAGCCGGAAAAGCCTTATGTCCTTGTGGTGAATAAGAAGAAAGGGAAGGCGAATAGCTTTAAGCCCAGATCTTCTTTACGGTCTTCCAAGAAAAAGAATACCAAAGGGGAGGAAAAGTAACAAGAGTCTTTTTTTCATGTGGAAATAAGGTACACTGGAAGAAGAACTGCACACAGTCTAAGAAGCAAGGGGATGCTTTTGGCGCACTTGTTATTGAATAAAATCTATCTATTTCTAAAAATTGGGTATTAGATACTGTTTATATTGCTCAAATATGTATCCAAATACAAAAAACATGTAGATTCAGGAATATTGACTGAGAGGAGGTTGATCTATGGGCAGCCAATAGAGCTAGACTTGTAGTTGTATCTTTCAAGGACTACCACCTCACATTGCCAACTGGGATGATCTTAGTGTTAAATGAATTGTTATTATGTTCCTTCTATTACTAAAAACATTATTTTTGTATCTAGATTAGATAAATATGGATTTGATTTCATGTTTGGAAATGGATGCTTCTTCTTTTACAAAGATATCATTTGTTTTGGTATGACTCATTTATACAATGGTCTTTACATGCCGGATTACACAAACCATGTAATAGAAATCGATAACAACGATACTTCACATGACTAATACCACACCCAATATTGGCATCACCAGTTAGGTAATGTAAACGAGGAATTCTTAACAACATCAAGATGGATATTTATATTCTTTCGAACTAAAACCACTTGGCATATGTCATGCATGTTTACAAGGAAAAATGACCAAATCCCCATTTAGTGAGAATGGTGAAAGTGCTAAATAACTTCTTGAATTGGTTCATACTAATGTGTGTGGGCCATTTCCAGTTGAAGCAAGGGGAGGGTACTCATACTTCATAACTTTTAGTAATGATTTTAGTAGATATGGATATATCTACTTAATAAGGTATAGGTTGGATTATTTTGATAAGTTCAATGAATAGAAGAATGATGTTGAGGACCATCTAAGAAAGAAGATTAGGAAACTACACTCAGACTGAGGTTGTGGGAGTTTGGGATCCTATCCCAACTCACTCCTCCATACACGCCACAGTGGAATTATGTGAGAGAAAAGAGGAATCGTCCATGTTATACATGGTGAGATCAATGATGAGTCATGTGAGTCTACCATTATCCTTTTGGGGATACACATTATAAACAGTGGCACACGTACTAAACCAAGTACCAACTAAATCGATAAATGGAATTTTATATGAGTTTTGGAGTGGAAGAAAATCCATGTTATCGAATTTACATGTGTGGGGTATAAAAGTGTTTGTTAAGTCCTCTTTAGGTAACAAACATGCACCCCAAGTAACAAAGTGTACCTTTATAGGATACCCCATGGAAACACAAGGATATTACATATACAAACCCTCGGACAAGAAGGTTATAGTGGAAATACATGCCATATTTTTTGAGATGGAGCACATCTCCAGAAGATATAGTGGGAGTTAGATATACATTGATGAAGTTGAGGCTCAAGGTACACAAGAGTTTGTACAGGAATAGATTCCACAAAGCCCCATGGAAGAAGAATTTGTTCCAGAGACACAAGTACTACGTGGGAGTACAAGAGTGGTTAGGGAACCAGAACAGTACAGTTTTCTAGTTACCAAGGAAGGTGACTCATTATTAGTTGATAATAATGTTCCTCTAACCTACAAGGAAGCAGTAAGTGGAACAGACATTTCAAAGTGGAAAGAAGCCATGAATTCTGAAATGGATTCCACGTATCAAAAACATGTTTTGATTTTTGTAGATCCACAAGTTTTTTTAAATCCTTTTGGTTGAAAATTGGTATTCAAGAAGAAACTGGACATGGAAGGACAAGTCGGAACCTATAAGGCATGATAAGTCGAAAAAGGGTTTAAACAGCATCAAGGAATTGACTACGATGAAACCTTTTTCCAGTTGCAATGCTGAAATACATTATAATTCTACTTTCCATTACTTCTTACCATGACTATGAGATTTGGAAAATAGATTTCAAAATATCCTTTTTAACGGGAAACTTTAGGGAGATGTCTACATGATATAACCTGAAGGGTTTGTGACTCCAAAGGATGCCAATAAGGTATGAAAGTTGCAGAAATCCATTTATGTATTAAAGAAAGAATCTAGGTCATAGAAATTTTTTTTAAAGAAGCCATAACATAATTTGGTTTTATCAAGAATGAATATGATCCTTATGTCTACAAAATTTTTAGGGGAGTTCAGCCATTTATCTAATAGTATATGTTGATAACATATTACTTATTAGAAAAGAGATACTAGTCTTAAAATCTATTAAGGCATGTTTGAATCAATGATTCTCAATGAAGGACTTGGTCAAGGCAACATATATTTTTGGATAAAGATTCATCGTGATAGATCCAAGAGATTCTTGGGCCTAAGTAAAAGTACATACATTGATAAGATACTAAAGAGATTCAGTTCAGAAAAATCCAAGAGGGGATTGTTTCCAGCGTCACATGGAATTCATCTTTCCAAGAAATTGTTTCCTCAAACACAGGATGATAGAATGATAATGTTAAGAACTCTATACGCATCATTGATTGGGTCATTCATGTATGTCATGCTATATACTAGGCTGGATGTCGCCTATGCATTAAGTGTGGTAGGCAGATATCAAGATGACCCATTTGACAACCATTGGATGGAAGTCAAGACTATCCTAATGTTTTTGAGCCATATTAAGAATATGTTCCTGTTTTATAGAGGAGATGAAGAACTAGTTATCCGAGTATATGCAGATGCCAGTTTCCAAACTGATCAAGATTTCATGAAGTTACAAATGGAATACATCTTCACTTTCAATGGAGGTGCAGTGAGCTGGAAGAGATCAATGATTAGTGTGGTCATAGATTCAACAACAGAGTCTGAGTATATCATAGCTTATGAGGTAGATAAAGAAGATGTTTGGATGTGAAGATTCATCCAGGAGCTGAATGTGATACCTAGCTGTAAAGATCTCATCACATTGTACTGTGATAATACTACATCATTTGCTCTCGCAAAAGAGCCAAGGTCACTTTAGGGGATGAATCACATTCTTCGGAAGTATCACCTCTTGAGGGATTTTTTTCAGAGAGGTGAAGTCGCAGTGAATTGTATTTCCACATATGACAATGTGGAAGACCCCTTGACTAATGTCTTGACTCAGTTGAAACATGATCACCATGTGAGGTCTAGCGGACTGAAAGTCATAGGTAGTTGGATTTAGTCCAAGTGGGAGTTTTTTAGAGTTAGTGTCCTATAACCAACTGGTCATAATTTTATTACATGGATTTTTAATGTATTTAAATATCAAAAATTTTATTACATATTGTTCATTATTCCGCATGACTATAATGTAATAATATCATAGAGTATTTTTTTCATTGACAATGTCATTTAAGTTCCCCGCTATGATGAGAACCCTGAAACACTATAACAAAATTATTAAATATAGTTCAATGGTTGGATACTATGAAGGGACACATAGAATGAATACCATCAAGTGTGAGTACTTGTAAGCAGATGAGACTTCCTCTCATGAAGTTCTCACTTGGTAATCTCCAAGACATAAGATCATGAGAACATACCCACTAGTAAGAATTCTACATGTTTTGGTGTCATCAGATATTTCTATCTCTGAGCATGTGTAATGATCCATAGATTTTAAGATTATCATTAATACGTGTCACAACTCAAGCACTATTATTTACTGACATAAACCATCACACAGACAGTCGGCGAGAAGTAGGGTACGTTGGGTGAGTCACGAGTGACATGATATTAATGGACAATTCGAGGAAAGATTTGTCCCTTCCATTTATAGAAGTTGATATCTCAGCCCTTTGATTAAAATAGAACTGTCACACGAAATTCCATGGCCGTGGTGTAACAACGATTTTATTTTAGGTAGTCAAATAATGTTGTATCATGTATAAAGGTTGATGACACTATAATGAAACCTTCATTGTTAGATATTGAGACAAAGGGATTATATTACACAGTGAGTGTTCATATGTAGATGTTATTGTTGCAAATTTATGTTATTTATCTTGGGTTCCTTGACCCATTTCTAGACAGTACACTTGGACTTTAAGAAAACCCACCTAATACCAACGAGAAAGAATCCTAGAGGGTCACACACTAAGTATTTTTGTTGGTCTCGGTTAAATTCTATTTTAATTTAATAAATGAAATAAATATTATTCTCAAGACCGTGGAATAATTTTATTCAAGTTAAGATGAATTCATAAATTAAATAAAATTTATTTATTTATTTTATTGAACATTTGATAAATATTTATTTACAAGTTTGTAAGTAAAATATTTATTTAAGAGAATAAATTATTTATTTATTTATTCTGGTGTTCAATAAATGGAAGTGGATCTCAAGTGGACCAAGGGTGATATGGTAGTAAAATAATTATTTCCAAGATGGTAAATAATCATTATTTGGAACAAGTTAAAATAAAAATGATGATGCTATTATTTTGTGATGCGGAATTTTATTCATAATTCTGTTTTGTGCAAGTTGGCGCACCATAAATAATGATGTAGTATTATTATTATGAGCCTGGGTTTTCTCTAATTTCATGAATGTATTTAATTTCTTTTATGAAATTAAATATTATAAATGAAGTTCCATGCATATAAATAGACAACTACATCTATTTTCCCATAGAGAACACACCGTACAGTTGGTGAATTGAGAATTTTTGATCTAAACAATTTCACTCCCGAATCCTCTTCCTACCCCTCTCAAGAACGAGAGACATTCTTCAAGGTTGAAGAACAAGTGATCAAGAATGATCGACAAAATACACTCTCTTTGGAATGCTAGCACCTGAAGAACGAGTGGTGTTGATCAGAGGTCATCAGAGCACTTAGGGATCACCATTATAGGGATTCTAGTTTGTATCCTTTCTAGTGCAACGAGATAATCCTAAAGGGTCATTCCGAACGATCAACATCATCAACAAAGAAAATACCGAAGATCCATGTATTTTTTCATTATAAAATTAATTAAATAAATTATAAACATGATGTGAAATATCCTCTATAAAGGTTTTATGCCTCTTCATTTTTTATCTAAATCTTTGATTCTATTCCGTGGAGACTGGCGTTCATTATCGTATTGATCCCAAAATAATCATTGATAACGGTAAAAATGAATGGTGGGTGTCGGCCCAAACACGCTTCTGTTTTTCCTAGAACGTACATATACTACACATGAATGTATTTTATGATTCTTATACTATGGATTATTTGTATTTACATATCCATTTTAGGATCTATCTTTGATGGGGTTCATGATAAAAATGTCATCGAAGTGATAAAGGGTTTTGTCTCAATTTCCCTTCTTTGAGATGTACATTATGTTATGCACCTATATTCATTCAAAAAATGTATATTCATCCAATTTTATATTTAATATCATGTATTTTTTAATCTTCATAATATTTTACATTATATTTAATTCTATTTTTCATGGGGATTATGACTCAATGATACCAAGATGGTAAATATTTTAAGTTACAATCTCATTATTTATTAAAATTGTTTTTGATTAAGTCACCAATTTTGAAATACCATGACATACCTCTCAATAATTATAATGAATTTTATTATCCTTATTTTCATAATGATATATTAGTGTAATGGAAACATTTTACAATATTTGGTACTTAATATAACTAATTAAATATTTTTAAGAAAAGCCAACTTTATTCCTCTCTTCGGTCAGAAATCTATTTTCTTTTGAAACCATATTTTCTTTAAATAATTATGTTATTTTATTATTTTGATATTATTTTTATAAGAAACTTTTACCAATGTTTTACTTTTTACAAAAAAATCAAATGAATCTTCATATTTCTTTCGAAACAATTCTTGTTTTGATTTTACCAAAAATGTTAAAGGAATCTTCATTTTAACATGTAACAAAATTAATATAATTTGAAGACATCATAAAAAATCATTACTTTAAAGATTAATTTTTAAAATTTTAATTTTAATTTCAAGGAATAATCATTTCAAACTGTTTTATATTGTAAAAATATAATTTTAAAGTAGAAAAGATATTTTCCATAAGAAATTTTTAAATTAAATTTTTAAAGATTTCTTTATAATATTTCAATGTTATTTTCAAATAAAATTATTTTGAATATATTTTATGTTTTATAATGTTATTTTCAAAGAAAGGATATTTTCTTAAGAAATGTTACAAGTGATCTTTCAAAATACTTTTCCTTATAAGAAAACATCCTTTGATATAGTTTATGCTTTACTGAGGATATAAACATAGGTTACCATTCATTTTATTTCTATATAGTTTCTATTTTTGATGAAAATATATTTATCAAACCCATTTCTCTTCCACGGGTTTAACCATGAAGAAACTATTTTAGAAATTACTTCTTTTCTTTGGTTATTTTATAATGAAATGATGGAATGATTATGAAACATGCCACTTTTCCACAGGTTATTATCTCATGAAATTTTTATTAAACCCTTTTCATTTCATGGGTTATGATATTATGAATATTTTATGATCTTGTAGTACACATATGTATGATTTTAATTATGTTTAGGTGTTTATATTATAGCCAAGGAGGGTGGTTATGGTATAACATAGGACAATGGTTACTTTATAACCAAATATGGGTGGACCTATATCTCCCTCCAATCCATGTGTAATGATTTATATCTAATGAGATATTCAAGACTATAATGCGGATTGAACCCAAATTAATAAGATGCATCTAGAATAGGGAGTGACCTCAATTCATTAATATAGGACTAGAAAATGGAGTAAACCCAATTCAGTAAGAAAATACTAAAATAAGGAGTGAATCTGGTATAGTATGACAATATTGGAATGGGAAGTAAACCCATTTTCATAATATAGGGTTGTAATGGAGAGTGAACCCAATTCTGTAATGGACATTTTATGTTGTGTTGGTCTTGAGAGTGATCCTTGACTAATATGGAATTTATTTTATATGATTATATGTATGACACAAATTTCGTTTCATATATTGATGTTTTTCTATCAGGGAACATGTTCTTTTATTTTATTATAATTCATGTATTAGGAAATACTAATAATTTTTGATGACTCATGATTATAATCTTTGATATACAGGGTATGATATTCAAATTTTATTATTGTGTTCTCATAAGCTTAATCTCATTTTATACTTACATATCTCCATTTTTTACACTTACTTAGCATTTGATCTCACTATTTCTTTTGTTTCCATTACCCGGTTTAGGAAGAAAGTTGTTTAAGTTGGATTTAAAAATTCATGATCTTTGTGGGAGACATTGAAGATATTCAATGAATTAAGAAGATGTTGGTCCACATTTTAAAAGTAAATAAACTATTTTGGTACTATGTTTTGTGTCTATGTAATTTAATTAATACTAGTCTAAAAATAGGAATTATCCATGTATAAGAGGCCTGGGTCCCAATAGATTAACTCAATATATTCAAATTCATGATGCAAGAGCCTTTCGATGGCTCTCTATCTTCAATACCTATGTCTCTGAGATTTGTTCAACGATAGTTTTTTCATATCATACCATCTTTTGTGAATCGATTCCATTTCTCAAATTCATCTTGAGGTTGTAACATTACTTTTTGTCACCTTTTCGGACTTTATTGATTGGTGGTCATGGTTAAGTGAAGCACCCCATGTTTTCCATGTCCTCTAATATGGACACTAGGTGGGTTGTCGATGATTAGATGAAACAAATATATTAATGCATTGAGACGTGATTGTAGAATGAATCCATGTTTTTTTTAATTTTTTGTGTTGTACAGCTAGAAAAGTTTCTATTTAGATTTTAAGGTGTATCCATTATATTACCTTAATGTGGATTATACATTCATCGTAAGGAAATAATTTTGTTTTTAAGAGATAAAGAGTGGTCCATATGGTTATAAGGATGTCACATACATAATTGTTTTTGACAACTCCTATAGAATGATTTATTAGGGAGTGGATAGAGGTTTGGACATGGTGATATATTTTTTAGAAAACGTTTTCTTTATTGGAAATATGTCTTCTTCATCTTTGAAAAGAGGATCCTAAACCCGATCTGACCAAAGTGGATGTTTCCCAGTGGCTTTATTATAAAAAGCAGGATTGGTAGGTATTTCCTCTTTCATATTAGAAAGAAATAGATTCATGTGTGGTTATGGGAATGAAAATTTTCTAGGTATATCATCTTATTGAGAAATGATGCCACATGTTAATGATGCAGCATGAGGCTTGGCTGGCCTCATTTTCCCATGCGACTCATGGTAGGTGGGATTTATCATAGTTAATTTGTCAAGGGAAGGACCTCTTTGATGAAATGAATTATCATTGTAGAGAGGAACTTCACATAAAATTTCATCATAAGGAGGAATACCATCATGTCTTGATGTTCGAATGAAGGGATAATTTATACATCATATACCATGGGGAGGACCTTCCAGATAAATGATATCAAGGGGATGACCTCTTTATTATTGATCCTCTGGCCATAGAGAGGGTTATTGTGATTCGCATTAGTATATGGGTTCTCGTGATTAATCAGATTATAGGGATTAATTAAGACTTTATGGTAAGATATCTAGGGAGGACATCTGGAACTGCTAGAATAAAAGTTTTATGCATGGCCTTCACAACTACAAATACATGTTAAATAATTTGGTAATAGATGAGTATGATCATAATCCTATATTAATAAATGTCTGAGGGATCCATGAACTATATCATTAATTAGAGTCGGTTCATAGACTATATTTTCATTTCTTAATCACCTTTGGTGATGATTCTTTTTTGGAAATATATTTAAGGTTATTGGGTTTTTTATTGTGAATATAGGCATTCATATATGGAATATTGTTTGATTAACCCCCATGATATTACTGGAATTTTATAACATATTTTTAAAATTTGGTAGGGATATATGCCTACCCTAGAGTAGACACTATGGTTTATTGATGTCATCTAGTTGGAATGTGAATATGGTCATGAACCTATTGTCCACATATCATGTGATTTGGCCCTAACCCTTCTATATGGGATAAGGGATATTTATCTTCTTTAGAGTGACCCTCGTATTGTGTTGATGAGTCACCCCAACTGCAGGGACAATGTTTTTTGTCTACCTCTCAACCACTTCCTCTAATATTATTATATCCCGGTAGGTTTGTAGGATATGTAAAGGAATTTTCATCTACCCCTTCACTACCGTTAGGATATGTTGGGTGTCTTCAGTGGATAGACTGGGGATATATTAACATTATATAGTTGGAGAAGGGGTGTGGTATATCTCATGTCCTCCATCTATTTCCAACAAATACCATTAGTAATTAGGTTCAAGGGTAGTAATATTGTTCTTCCCCCCAATTTTTTTGAAATCTACTGGCTGGTTTCTCTGGATGTTGTCAGACAATGCTGGTAGGATTTATAGATGCAGGAAAGTGTGTGCACCTAATATTAAATTACAACTATATTTTTTTGTGGGATTATCTGTAGGGAAAGAATTTACATTCATGTTTCCTATTGACTGGTCACTACCCTCGATGAGATGTGTCAAGTGACCAGTAATGAGTGACCCAGTAAGGACTCTTGAGGGAAACACACACAACATATTGAGGTTTCATTACAAAAAGACTTTGGTGTTGGTGTCTGTTGATAGGATATCCTTAGAGTGACCCCTATGTGGTCTAGATGAGTCCATTGGTGACCTCTTAATATGCATCCTTGAGATAATGGAGGAACTTCTTAAAACATTATGGGGAAGGGCTCTCAAAATTACTTGAAATGGAAAATGGTGTCATCTGATTCTATGACACTAGCCATCACTGAGTGGTTGGTTTCTACGGATTCATGTATAGGAGGGATTTTTTAGGAACCTCCAATGTTGGGATAATCCCGTTATGGTTCTCCTCCCTAATTAGTGCATTTGAATCATAGTTTCAAAGATTCTAGGTTGGTAACTATGTCATCAATTTTGATGAGGACCCAGTTTATGCAGTAGTAAAATCACTTGTTTCTTGAAATTGTATGACTCTATATCAATCAAAGGTAGTTATGGTTGTAATTTCATGAATATATTTGATAAAAAAATTAAGAAAACATATTCAAAGAAGAATATTCTTAAACAAAAATATGCATAGAGGATTTATTTGGATCCATATTTTTCCTTATTTCATTTTGGGAGTGCGTGAAAGGGATCTGACATGTGGGCGATGTAGTAATTTATTTAAAAGATCCATCTCAGGTACACCATTTTTTATGAAAATTAGTTCCATAAGAATTATTTTTGGGGGGTTAAATGTTGCAAAATTGATAACATTAGGTTCACTAATTTTTTCTATCCCTGAAAACCTTGTGGGGATGTGAATATAATGTTTCAAAGGTGGTGGCATGAATTATTTAGTAGAGATTCACTATTAATTTCTACCCTTATACCACTATGATAAACTGATTGTTTTTCACAAATTATAGATTTAATAAAAAATTCACTTAATTTTTTATTTAATTATTTAATTTTTAACATTATTAAAAGTTATATTTCAATTTTTTTAGTTTTCATGGTTGATGGTGGTGATTTGGAGGGTCCAAGATGAAGTTGAAGAAAAACGGGCCAAATTGTGAAAGATTCCAAAAACACTAGTTGAATCAAACAGACACTATAGCTAATCAGTGAATAAAATTTGGCTCGAATTTGCTAAGATGATCCAAAATTCATTAGGATGTAACTCTTATAAAGACACAAAATCTAAATTAATCCATTAATTGGCCCAACTAAACTGATCTATCTAGAGAATAAATGTTTCACAGTGTTATAAGTGAAGTTCATTATTTCAATTATGTCCTAATTTTTCACCCACAAAATGATACCAAATATTCACTGAAGATGTTATATTTTTAGGGTAATTTTTTTAGTTTTCTTTAAATAATGATAAGTTTTTTTACCCACCCAATACTATGGGGAAAGTGGTTTCTCAAAATCTGGGGGATCAAAACCACCATCCACTTTTCCTATAAAATGATACCTTGGGAACCCCATTTATAAGTATGAAAAGAAAGAAAATCACTTATATTTTGGATACCCAAATGAATCTTATACTCATTCAAGATGTTCTAGAGGCCCCTGTCCTAATTGTGTTATCAAGGATGAAGTCGAAGTTCCACATGAGCCTTCTCCGCCTCTCAATGGTGAGGTAAATGGTGGATAGTCATTTATAGGGAGTTACACTTACTTGGGAGGAAGTTATGACATTTTTCATACTGATGGTTTTGTTTAAAACATTTCCTTTTATTTTTATCATAACATGATTCTTCTTTGAATGTTTTTTATTTAATCAAGTGAAGTAATTTTTATCACAACACTGATTGGGTTGAGATTTCAACTTGGAAACTTATGATGATCCGATTAGACAACACAAGACTCCTTTTTAACATTCACGTGAATGAGATTTCATTATTCTTTGGTATCCCTTATTCTATTCCTTATTTTGAAACCTTGAAAACATGATTGTTGTTTTAAAGGTTCGTTATTTTTGTATCATTTTAAGAGGAAAGAGGGGAATCAAGATCATGAAACCCCTCAACCAAATAATTTCATTAAACCATGAGAACCTTTCAGAACAATGAACTATACGTGTATTGTATCCAACTTGTAATGAAATCCTTCTCACAATATTCTTAAAACACTACCTTTATATATCAACTATTAAACACATTAATTATGTCATTCTATTTTTAAAAATGTTTTCAAAATTACCCCTATTTTGGTAATATTTATTTAAAATACACACTTTAAACATCTAATGCTCATTGAGATATGACCTAGGGTCTTCCCTATACTATAAATAAACCTTAAAAAATAATAAATTTGACATTTCATGAATATGTGGTCAAATTTTGACACCATTTTCAGGGAGAAAATTGGTTTTAGTACATGTTTTTGATAAGTTTTTAGTAAATTTTTTGAATATATATTTTTCTTTATCTTCTACCTTTCATTTATTTTGTATTCTGTTTTATTTTTAATATAGGTTTAGTTCATGATGAAGTATAATATGGGAGACTTACCACCATTCAACCCAAAAGAAGAGAGAATATTATATCAGCAAAATCAGGACACATAGGATAACCCTTTGGAGCAGGACACCCAAAAACATTGAAACTCTTATTCAGCCTTCTTATTCTTCTTCTAGAAACCACATTAAAACTGATATAAAAATGAATATTATGGATGAAAATTACTAGAAATTAAAATAACTGACCTTGACTGATTTTGATATACAATCCTCTTATATTAAAATACATGGTGAAGCACCAAAAATTGAACTAAAATCTGATCTAATTCACTAATTTCCTATATTTATTGGACTTTTTGGATAATACCCACATAGAATTTTAAATAATTTTATTCTATGTGTTCTACATTTAAACATGCTAATGGGGATAAATAATAATTAAGGTTTATGGAATTTTATTTTTCATTAGATGACACTAAAAATGATTGGCTATATTATGTTAATTACACAATTCAACATCAGGCAGACCTGAAACACTTTTTTCTTGAAAAATACTTCTCATCTTCTCGAACTGAAAAAATACGGAATGAAATTTTTAGGATAAGATAATCATAATTGGAAACACTTAATGAATACTTTGAATGATTTAAAAGTATTTTTCAAGTTTCCCACACCACCAAATAATGGATAAAATTTTAATGCAATATTTTTTTGAAGTTTTAATTACTTTTGATCTAAAAATGATTGATATTATTTAAGGTGGTGTGATAGTTTATAAATCCCCAATCACTATAAGGACCTTAATTGAGAACATGGTATAGAAAACTCAAAAATTATTTTCAGGGTCCAGTGTACCCATCCACGGTTTCCATGAGGTGAAAATTTCTAATTTTGAGAAGAATGTGGACACAAAGTTTGATGAGGTATGTAGAATTCTTTGAAAACTTTCTATCTCCTAATAGAAATACCAATTTTCTCCTCCCATCCATTGTGGTATATGTTCTGAAGACACACATTATTCTGAAAAATTCTCTCTACTGAGAAAAACTTTTGAGATTTGTGATGTAATCTTTCCAGGATTCCCCTATAACAAAACCATTAGTCGAGAACTATATTATCCATAAAACCCAGGGTGGAAAGAAAATCAAACCTATAAGAAAAGGGGGTATTCAAACCATCCGCAATATCCATGGAACCAACCAAGAAAGAGTATCCATTTTCCACCACCACCCAGAAATCCCCAACCAAATTAATGGACTTTACAAAATTTCTTCCAAAACATGATCCTAGATTAGATGAAATGATGAAACAAAATGCATTAAATAACCTCCAATTCCAAAAAACCACCCAAATAACCATACAAGACCTAAAACCCAAATTAGGCTAACTCTCCAACTCAATGGGGTAAATTCAAAGACATGGGTAAGTTAAACTACCCTCTCAACCACTACTCAACCATATAGATAATATAACTATCAGTTTCATAACCCTTAGGAGTGAAACACTAATTTAAATAAAATTGAACTATCCATTAGACTCATCCCCTCATGAGGAATCCACCAAAACTCCATGAATGTAAAAACATTGTCCAAATAAAACCCCCATAAAGGAAAGAGTGTGTTTGTTGATGAGTCTCAATGCCCAACCATTCCTATTCAATTTCTCCAAAGGGCCACCTGACCAAGAATAAAATAAACTAAACCTAAAAAATAAGTCATGGAAGCTTTCAAAATAGTGTAGGTTAACATCCATTTGATTGATTTCATAAGTAAATTTCCACGATACTACAAGTTTCTAAAGGAGATGAGTACACACTAGAGGTGACATTGAAGTAATGAAAATGTGAGATTGGGGGAGATTCTCATAATTGATAGATCCATCACTTCCCACTAAATACAATGATCTAGGAACATTTTTGATTCCATTCACTATAAGATAGTGCATATTTTCCAAATTTATGGTTGATTTGGGTGATTCATAAAATGTGATGACTTGTACCATTTTCTATTCATTATAATCCGAGTAATTAAAGCCCACTAGAATAGTCATTCATATGGAAAACCAAAGTATCATACACCATACTATTATGTTAGAGTATATTCTTATGAGGGTGAAAATTTTAATTTTTCCTACTAATTTTTATGTGCTTAAAATGGAAGATGATGGGATGAATGGACACACCCTAACTAAATAGGGGATTTGTTTCTTAGAAACCACCAAACCATAAATAAGGTCCAAAATGGAATGTTATCTATGGAGTTTGGGGGTCACATTTTCCACTTTATCATCCATGATTCCACGAAGCACCCCTCAGAATAACATTCCATTATTTCAGTTAAATCAATTTTTGTACTCCCTTACCATGAAAAAACATCACTTCCTTCCCTTTATACACTTTCCGAGTTCTCAACATTGATATACATGATAGTTAATGATTCATGCACTGAATTCTATAGTAGTCTAGAAAAATATCATTCATGCTTTTTAATTGATTATTTCTTATGAAATAAGGATCCCATGACCTTCGATGATACTACTAATCTGGTAAAAGATCATTCATCATCTAAGGAAGTCACCATTGAAAAGTTATATGTGATTAATGTATTCCCATCAATAAAATATCCCCGAAAATTTAAAATAAAATGACTGACTAAAAATTTAAAACATTCTTATCTTCATAAAAGAAACAACCTACCCATCATAATTGCTAGATCACTCTCTCTAGAGCATGAATTGAGACATCTTGAACTTTTGAGAGAGTATAAAAAATATTTGGGATGGAATATTTTGGAAATTCCAACTATTTTTTGATCAATTTGAACACATCATATATTTTTAAATGATGAGGTTAAAGCAGTGAGACATGAACAATGTAGACTAGACCTAAACCACCAAGGTTTTTTTAAAAGGAGGTAACCAAATTTTTGGCTTCTAGAATCATTTACCCCCACTATGACATCTAATGGCTTAGTATAGTGCATGTTGTTCCTAAAAAATTGTATTTCTATAATTAAAAATGAAAATAATTAATTGGTTCCAACTCAGGTTTAGAATACTTGGTGTATCTATATGTATTATTTCCAAAAGAAATCAACACACAATGAAGGTCAATTTCCATTTCTATTCATTAACCATTTACTAGAGAAGATAATAGGGAATTCCCCCTACTATTTCTTTTATGGGTAATCTAGGTAAATTATTATCCATATTTCCCTTGAGGATTAGGAAAATACAACCTTTAATTTATCGTTTATCACAATGAAATATAGGAGGATTACATTTTTTCTTTTGTAATGCTCCAGGTAATTTCCAGTAATGCAAGGTTATTATTTTTTTGGATTACCTATAGAATTCGATGAAAGTATTTAGGGATAATTTTACTATATATGGATCCTATTTTGATGAATTTTTTAGTATTAATTGTCCTATCCAACATCAATATATTGAAAAGAATCTCATATTAAAGTATAAGAAATTTCATTTCATGGTGCGATAAGGTATAGTACATGGAAATTTCATTTATTGGATGGTATCCATGTAGATAAATCAAAAGTGGATTCAATTTATTCCCTACCATTCTAAATATTGTATTTGGGGTCTTTCTTAGGTTATATGCAATATTTTACCATTGTTTTATTCATGAATTTAGTAATATTGCACTCCCCCTCTCCCTATTTCTCCAAAAATAAAAACAATTTGAATTTGATAAAGAATGTGGGGAGTATTTTAATAAATTGAAAAAGAGTCTCACAAAAATCCTAATAATCCAACAACCTATATGGGGTTTACCATTTGAGATCATGTGTGACACCTCTAACTATGCAGTTGGGGCAGTCTTACCATAACGGGCTGATCAAGCTCCACATGACATAGTGTATTCCTCAGCACATTGAACCATGCCCAATCAAACTAAACCACAACTGAAAAAAAATTGTTTCCACTATTTTTTCCTTGGATTAATTTAGGTAAAAAAAATTAGGGTCCAAAGTAACTGTTTTCTTAGAACATACAGCCCTCTAATATTCCCTTAAGAAACTGAAAGCAAAAAATACATCTCATTTATTGGATGCTCCTAATTCAAGAATTTAATCTAGAAATTAGGGATAAAAAAGAGCATTGAATGTGGTGGCTGGCCATATCATCATGATCCACCCATAACTTTACATGGATTTTTCCCCTTTTATTCCAATATATGGAATGTTTCCTAATTAGATATTATACTGAGTGTAATAATTTATTCCTTAGTATGCTAAAATTATAAATTATTTGGTAGCATCTTCCATTCCTACCGATCTCTACAAAAATCAAGCTGACCATATAAAACATGAGTCCCATTGGTATATTTGGGATGAAATCTACCTTTTACGCACATGTAGTGATCATGTCCTCAGGTGTTGTATTCTTTATAGTGAGTTTCAGTCTTCCCTTAGGTTCTTCCACTCTCGTGATTGTGGGGGGCCAGTTTGGTCCCCAGCGGATAGCTCTCAAGGTCCTTGATTCCGGTCCCTTTTGGAAAACACTATTTTGTTATGCACATGATTTATATAAATCTTTTCCTTAGTGTTAATGAATGGGGAATGTATCTAAAATATATGAAATCCCACAACAACCCTTTCCCTTCCATGACAATTTCTATGTTTGGGGAATTGACTTTAAAGGGCTATTTCCCAATTCTTTTTGAAACATGTAAATTCTTCTAGTAATTCATAGAGGGATAATCCATGAGAAATTATAATTCTAATATAGTTGTGGAATTTTTGACATCCCAAGTTTTCTTTAGGTTTGGATTACCTAGGTTCATCATTATTGACAAGGGTTCTCATTTCTATAACTGAACAATGAAATCACTTTTGAGTTGTTATGGGGCTGGGAATCAAGTGTGTATTGTATATCACCCACATACCGATGGTCATGTAGAGGGGTCAAATTGATAGGTAAAAAATTATTGAGAAAATGTTTCAACCCTAGAGAAAATATTAGAGTATTATACTAGATGATTTATTATGGGATTACCATGATTCCTTTAAAAATCCTAATGGAATGTAAACACATCAGGAAGTTTTTAGAAATATTTTTCACCTCCATATTAGTATATATAACTAAGCCTAGGTGGATATTAAACAATGAAATTATAATCATTCTAGTAAAGGTTCTCAAAGGAAGCTCTAAATTATAGATTTGTAGGAAATTTATATAGATTCATATAAGAACTATCATATTTATAAAGATTTAAAATAAGTCTTCCACGACTATCTCATCCTTCATAATCAATTAAAAATTGGGAAGAAGGTCCCAATTTAAAATTAAGGGTTTCAGTTTCATCAAAGTAAGCTTCATTCCCACTGGTTTGGTCCATACACTATTACTAATGTTTATATATTTGGATTTGTTCAAGTTCAAAATGAAGAAACAAAATAAACCTTCACTATCAATGTGAAGTGGTTGAAGCCCTTTTACAAATCCATTATGGATTTCTTGATATAGGAACTCCAATTTCAAGAAGCAACTTATGAATGACACCCATTGGGTTTTATCCTTCCTTCCTACATTCTATTTTTTTAGTGTGAATATTTTATACTCTCGGTGTGGTTGGATGGATATATTCCGGGTTAGTTTGAAATTTTCATCATCTTTCTTCGTTTTATTTTTATATGAATAAAATTGATACTTTAACCTCCCATAATTTTTTTTTAATATCAATTTTTGATTCCCAATTAATTAGGAAAAATTATTCCCACTTAATCATTGAAGTTATTGAAAATGTATAAGGAATTTCTATATGTCGTGTTGTTTAAACATTTTTTAAAAATAAAAATCAATGATGAAATGAGTTTTTCACTTGAATTTGACATTTAAGTGTGATTTTTTCTTGAAATTTTATTTTTTGAAATGATATTAATTGTTGTATCACTTTTAAACCTATATTAAAAATCATACCATTTTTTGAGTAGTTTATAAGAAATTTGTGCCACTTAATTTCTCCACACATTTGATGGACCAAAACATGAATTTTGAATATTTCTTAAATAATATTAGTTAAATATAAGTTAGTTTAATATTTATCAGCTTTCCAAAATAATGTTTCTGTACGTTCGTTCCTTATCCTATTTTTTCATTATTATACTGGATTGACCTATGTGTGTGTACCTGTTATCCGATAGTTGTACATCCTCAAGCAAAAAAACTAAAAAAATAGAAAAAATTATAAAACAAAACAAAAAAAGACAAAAACATGTTTTGTGTATTGTTATGTTAAATAAACTATTCCTCGACCTTTGACCTTGTTATAAATTTTATAATTATTTTCATAAGGAGAACATACAAGGGTTTAGTGATGAGTATGAGATCGGTTCCAAGATCACATTTTGAAGAAAAAAATGATGGGAGTGATGAAATGTAAAAAATATGTGAATATATTGGTTGATATATTAAGTTTAGGCTTCTAGGAATGCTTAAGTGATTGGGTCATGAAATTTGATTGCAAAGGATGTATAGTGGGTTTGGTGGACAAAATCCTTTAAAAGGAATTTTTTATAAACCTATATTTATTGGATAGAATGTTTAAATAATATCATTAAATGGTTGTCATAAATATATGTTTAGAATTATTCAAATGGTTAACTTCTGAATTACATTCTTAGATTGGTATCATGTATCTCTTATAATTTCATTCTGATACATTTTATGAGATATATTTTTCCATGATCACAGAGAATGACTACTTGGTGTTATTTTTTTTCTTCGATCACATTGCTATCAAGAAATAAATTTTCATTGGATGATAAATATTCATTATGTATATAATATATCCATGCATAATTTATAGAAATGTGACTTTTCACAAGATTGAAAATGTTTAGGTGTGTGGGTGTGATCATGTAGTCAATCACTATTCAGTTCAAGCCTTATACCACTGTGAAAAACAGATTTTGTATCATGAATTTAAAATTTAATAACAAATTTAACTTCATGTTTGATTAAATAATTTAATTTTTATCATTATTAACAGGTTTATTTCACATGTTATTATGTTTTTATTGTTATTGGGGGTTACTTGGATGGCCTAAGATGAAGTTTAAGTGAAATGTGCCAAAATGTACAAGATTACAAGAACACCAGTGGACTCAAACAGACATTATAGCTGATCAGTACATTAAATTGAAATGAAATTTGGTTATCTGATCCAAAAAAGTTTGTGGAACAACTCTTTTGAAGAAACAAAAGCCAAATTCTTCCATTGAAAGGCTCAAACCTACTAATCTGTATAGAGAATTAAAATGTGAAAAAAGTCAAGAGGGGTGTTATTTATTTCATTAATATCTCGAGTTGTAGGCCCCCAAATGATTCAAAATTTTAGGTGGAGATATTCCATAGGTTAGGTAACCAGTTTTAGTTTTCTATGATGTGATAAAAATATTTATACCCAAACAAAACCATGGTTCAAGTGGTTTCACAAAATATGGGGGATCAAAACATCCTTCCACCTTTCCTATAAAATGATAAATTGGGTACCCCATTTGTATGTTCGACCAGAGGAAAATAACTGGTATTTTGAAGAACCAAAGAATTCTCATCCTAATCCAACAAGTTTTGGAGGCCCATATACTCATAGGGGGGATCAATGATGAAGAAAAAAAGTCCACTTGAGCCTCCTCCCACTCTAGATGGAGAGCTAAATGGTGGAAAATAATTTCGAGGGAACTACACATATACGAGAGGGAGTTCCGACACTTTTTATGCTACTAGTTTAGTGTAATTTGTGTGTAAAAAAATTAATTTAAGTCTTATATTAACATTATTATTATATTAGTTTTTTATTTTGATTTAATCAAGTGAAACACTTTTTATCTCGACACCTATTGGGTTGATATTTTATGTGGGAATCTTGGGTTGATCAGATGGAATAACACAAGAATCTTTTTTTACATTCACATCACCATATTTCATTATGATTTGGCATACATTGTTCTATTCTTAAGGTCCAAAACATGACAACATGATTATTATTCAAAGGTTTGGTTCTTTTTTATTGTTTTAAGAGGCAATAGGGGAATCAAGAACTTGACAACCCTAAAAAATAATTTCATTAAACCATTATAAATTTTCATTACAATGAACTATCCATGATTTATAGTGAACTTGTAATAAAATCCTTCTTAAATAATTCTTAAAACACCACCTTTATTTATCAACTATTAAACTCTTTAATTAAGTAATTTTTTTTAAAACTTTTTTCAAAACCACCCCTTCTTTTAGTAATATTTTTTAAAAATACACACTTTAAACATCTAATGCACCATGAGAGATGATATATTTTTTCCCTATAATATACATAAAACCTTGAAATATAATCAATTTGAAGTGTCATAAGAATGTGTTAAATGGCCATTTATGTCATATACATAATTCCATGTCCTTTATAGGTGATTTCAAATGGGTTTTTTCATGGAATTGGATACACCTAATGGTTCCCCAATTCAAGATGTTTCACATCCCTTCATTCCAAATGTAGGTTTTCATTAGAAAATGTAACCGAAAACACTTAGGGACTCACATTGGTTGAGAGGATGGGATTTCGGTATCATCAGACCATTTTGAAGGGAATTATATTATACAATGTGACTCTTATATAAATTTATGACATGGTCATGAATTATTAATTAAATCCAAAATATGAAACTCGTCACCCTTGAGTTAGCAATCAATCATTAGAATGTACAAATTTTATAATAATTTTTATGTATATGAGGTTCTTCATCGATAGAAAAATCTCTAAGTATCTGATATTCTCTGCCAATTGTACCCTTATGAAAATGAATTATAGATAATTGTGTTGTTTATTATAATGAAGTTGGTTTTAAGCAACACAATGGGGCACTCTAGAATTTTACATCTTCTAAGAAGATGGGTGTTGTTTTGATGTCCGGATCATATTCAGGATATTGGATTCATATGTATCCTAGTGAAAGGAATTAGAACCCACCTAGTTTGGTGCCACATAATGGGACACATAATACCTTTTAAGGTTGTGTGATGGGGACTAGACCCTAATATTTAATGTCATGTGGAAATGACTTCTTAGAGAGAGGTTCCTAGCCAAGTGATAGTGGTGGAATTAATCTAAAGAATCCTAGTGTACTTATAATGGATATGGCTTCCTAAGTTGGATACAACCCTTATGGGGACATGTCATAGTGAAAGAATATAGTGAACTTGAGGATATGGGTTTGAACCTCAATGAGGCTTCCTACATATCCCATTTGGAAAAGAATCAAATGACACATAGTTTAAAATGTTGTAGCCTACACCAATGGAGATCATTTTAAGGTTATTATAATAAGGGATATATGACATTTATATGTATACATATCTTTGAGGACATACATAAAATAGGAGGCCCTTTTCAAGGTTAGAGAAAGATCCATCGTGAGGACTCTCTACTGGGACAAATGTGTGATTATGTGGATTTAATGTTCATCACTAACCTCTAAGCCCATATTAGTCATGTTCATAGTGTTAAATAAGAGGAATTAGAAATATGGAATATCAAACAATCTCCATCTTTTGTAGATAGATGAGTCCTGAACAATGGGAGATATGAGGCTTAAATATTCCCTTCACCTCCCTTTTTTTAAAACCTGCATGAAATACAAGGGGATTACTCCATGAGGTATACCATTTTCCCTATTTTATAGAATATTATAGGAGGATAAAGGGAAGTTCGTGTGATTTTAATCACTATAAAAAATGGATAGGTCCTTGTCACTTCCACCAAAGATGATGTCCTCATAACTAAAGGAATGTATAATCGAGAACACTCTAATAATCCCACCTATTCTGTAAGATAAACTATGGAAATCCATTACCAGGAAAATTTATAATCGAGAGGACAAAAATATGTGCCCTATTATCAAATTACACATATCTGTAGGCTTTGGGAATGCTTCGACTTGGTCTCTCTCATACTAGGGATCCAAGGTATGAGGTTCCCTCCCATTGGTTCACTAAAAAGGGCCCTAATAGATGGCTCGTGTAGGTGAAGCATGGGAAGATAAAAGATTGATAGTGTAGTTAAGGCGTGATCGAGGTGAATGTGGGTTAAGCATGGTAGACCAAGGTGATTGAAAGGAGTATCATTCAATTTATACATAGGTGAGTTAAAGGTGGATCACATAATGTAGACCTAGGTGGGCTAAAGTGGTCTCAAGGAAGGTATAACTTGGTGAGCTAAATATGTTATTAGGAGATAGAAAAATTGAGAGACAATACATGGTTTACACCTTACTCTATTCTCCAAGGGTATCCTCATGTTTCTTTGAATTACTGGCTCTCAAATTTTGAGTAGTGGAGGGTCCCTTATCCTATTAGTTTTGACTAGGGGGAGTGTTTATACTTTTGGTTCTTGGTATTATAGACCTTAAGGTAACTAAATCCATTAATTCTTACTTATTTCACCTTATTTTATAGGCTTAAAGTACTACTTGAAGTTTTTGAGTTCTTGAGATAAGTACTAGGGAGGGAACTGCTTCAATGATTCTTCATGTCTTCCATTCATTTCCAATGAGGTGTCCAAGTGTCATATTTATCGGAAGTTTATGGATCATAGGAGTAGGAGTTAGATCATATTGGTGTGTTTTTATGGTTATCACATAGGTATAACATAAATGAGACTCCTTGGAGTGCATGTTTGGTCATGCATGACGGTGCTGGCATGAAGGCTGGAACTATGTGGTGATGTCGGGAACACAAGATGGACCTGCACAGTGAGGTTTGACGGGATTTTCATAGTATAAAATTATGGGACACATGAAATCCTTTTATATCTTCAACATATATTTTACTTTAGGTATTTACCTATTAAATTTATCATTATCACATGAAAAAAATATGTGTCAACATAAATTTTGAATAATTATATTGAAGAAAGTGTCGAAAAATTTATTGTAAGGATGAAGTCAGTGAGAGGAAATTTTTGGGACCATAACTCATAAAAGAAATGGTTGATAAGTTAAATATAATTTTGAAAAACATAAGGGTATCTCATTGCAAGAAGTATATTTATGCATATTAAAATATGAAAAACCTTTCATTGTAGTTATACATTCATGTATTTATTAAATTATCTCCATGGAAAGGTGTTATTCATTTTGGTAAAAAGGGGAAGTTAAGTCTGAGCATGATTAAAACATTTTCTTTGGAAAAAGTGGGATCAATTTCTTACCAATTATCTTAACATCTAATTTTATCAAATCTACATGATGTGTTCTATATTTTTCTTAAATAAATACATACATAATGCATATTATGTTTTGAACCCTAAGGTGGTATAGTTAAAAGTGAATCATCCTTACGAATAAAATCCAATTTTTTTAGATTGTAGAGAGAGAGTACTGTGGAATAAGTATATTTATCATATTAATGGTTTATGTAAGAATAACATTATTGAGGAAGAAACATGTGAATCATAAAAAACTATGAGGTAAAAATACCCTCACTTTTTTAAGTAATGAATAAAATTACAATGAAATAATTTCTTAAATGGGGGGAAGAATGTGAAAGCCTAGGTAATTAAAGTAATGAATCAACCTTATGATTTATAATTATTCATTTTATATATTCATATTAATTATATTTATAAATATAAAAAATTATTTAAATTTTTCAATCCAAAATGAAATAGTTTTTTTACATAAATTTTTTTCCTTATATTGCATGGTTTTATTTAAAATTAAATATTTGAATATGAATTTTATATAATTGAATAAATTTTTTAATTTATCACATTGAACATATTTTAGAGTTAATTTTTGGGATTTTTCAATGATATTTTATGTTTAGGTGAATAGTGAAAATCATTTTTTTATAAAATACCGTAACATTTATAAAATCATTAGGATCTAAGATTGAATTAAAATTTTATTGAAAAAATTTTAAATGAAAAGTGTGTTTATAGAGTAAAATAAATTATTTAAAAACAATATTATTAATTTAAAAATGCTTGATTGATTTTTTGGAACTTAAGTTGTATTTTAGTTTAATTTGAAATTGTTTTGGATCCTTACATTTAATACTGTGATTGGATGATTCAATTATATTTGTTTCATGGTCAAATAGTCATATAACATTAATTGTTTTAATTATAATACAATTAATTAAATGGTAATAAATTATAAACATAATGTTAGTGTAAAATCATTTTTATGCGTAAAACACATATATTAATAAAAACTATTTTTATGGATTTTGTGTTGTTATATTAAAAGTAATTTCTACCACCATTATAAATTTAGTTGTATAAAATGAATTTCATATTTTTAATTATAATTTCTAAATTTTGTTAGAAGAAATCTTTTATTTTTTTCATATAAATGTATTACCTTCATCAAGAGTAATGTTATCTAGGTAAAGGTTAAAATGGTATTAAAAAGGGCTAAACTGAATAATAAGGCATAAAATATCTATAAAATTTATTTATATACAATTTTTTGAATTTATTTCCTCCCAAACTCATCTTACATATGAAATTGGTTTTCCTTGGTTCCACCTTACCATGAATAAGACAATATATTATTTTAAAACATTGATTAATTATAAGAGTCCCACTCAACTCGATTATAAAAAGGAACCTCCTATCCTCACTCTGTATTGAAACATCAATTCCAAAATACCTCCAAAAATCTTATCCAAAATCTCTATAGGACTTGGTCTTTTCAAAATACCCATCCTAGAGTTCTTAAGGTGTATGCCTAATGAAGTTATTCAAGGAGGAGGTATAATCCCTAACCGAACTATTTCAAGTTTGTTTTTTATTATAGATCCATATATTCTATTATATCCATTGTAACATAATGAAATAATTATATTATCTATACATAAATGTTATTATGTCGATTTAAAAAAATTTCAACCTATTTTCTATCTTATGGGAAAAATAAATATCACTCCTTCATAGGTGTGAACTATCACCACCATAAAGTGACGTGTTTCATTTTTCATCACCTCATATCAGGTATGGTTATAAAGATGAAATTAATGGATATATATATATATATATATATATATATAATTTATTAAATTATTATTATTCTAAAAATATATAATATTTTCTACCTTATTACCATCCTCTATGTTGGATAATTATGACACCGCTCGTGCATACCTGTGCTCTACCACCTCAATAAAGCAATGTGAATCGTATATCATTTTCAACTTACATGGCTAATCATAAGGATAGATTTAATGATTGAGTATGATATTTATAATATTATTATGAATATATATAGGTATAAATTTATCAACTATATTTTCTTTTTATCCATTAGAAAAATTAAAGTTTCATTCATGCGTGCATCCATTATACTACCTCCATGAAATAACATAATTGTTTTTTCATGAAAACCATAATTAGATGGTTTCAAAAGTGATTTTAACGTCTAAATATAATAATTATGACACTTTTAATATTTTTAAACCATCATCCCATAAATGTGGTCAACCTATAAAAGTTTTAAAAATTAATGATCAAATGACCTAAAATTATACGATGTAAATTTAACTTATTTTGAAACTAAAAACACATAGTAATAAATTACATAAACAATAATGATCATAGTAGGACAATGAAATGTTATAAATAATATAAATACCAAATAAAATTTAATTATTCTAGATTTTGGTAATGTATAAAGCTAGATGAGACTAAAGGTAATATATGTTTTTTTGAAACCTTGTTTAATTATTTCTTCCAAACTATTTTCACTTCAAATCAAAATAAATATTTTTAATTTCTCCCATACAGGTATTTTTGGAATATTTATATATGTATATAAAGAATATTCTTTAATTACTTACTGTATTACCACCCTTTTCTTATATCGAATTTATTTTTACTTATCATTATACCTCTAAAATATTTCATGGATTTTCATAGAATATCATATTACGCCTAATTTTGGAATTATTCATGTTTAATTTTTTTCAAAATAAATGGATATTTCATTGAATTTTTTGTGAAAATGGAAATACTTTTTTTATTATGGGTTTAAATGAGTTATAAATGGTTTTTTGATTATGTGTTATATTATAAAATTTCCCATCATGATATGGTAGTTGGGTATTATATATGATGAACAGTGATCCTAATATTTCTCAAGATGATTGGTGAGCTTGATATATCTCTAAAATTCTTTGGGTAATGATTCAGTATTTTAATGAAAAAATGAGGGTAATAACATGGTAGGTTACTCATATAGAATTAACTAGGAATAAGTTTATTCCAACATGGGTGAAACATGAGTGGACATAAGTTAGGATCATGATACTGAAATATACTTATTTCATCCTTGCTAAGGATAATTATTTAAATATTTTGATTTCATAGGGTAAAAAAAGATTATGAACCTTTAAATGTGAATTTTTTTCTTTCAAAAAATTTTTTTAATAGTTTATCTTGTTTCTCAAGATGAATTCTTGGGATTTCTATTCTTACTAAAGGGTTTTGAAATTTATTCATTGATAAAATATTTATTTTCGTATGTGGAAATTTTTTATTTACATTCTCAGTGTTTTATAGTGGAAAGGTTAAAGAGTTTTATAGTTTCTATTATTTTTATTAGAATAATGTGTTTTAATTATTTTTATATCCCTTACTGAGATTTTTGTACTCATTATATATTTTTAAATTTTTTTAAAAGGATCCAAGGATGAGTATGAACTATAAAAAGTTCCATATTTCTACATTTTATTCATCCTAAAATAATAAAATGTATTTTTAATAAAGTAGATTTGTAGACATAAAGCCTTGTTTTTGGGGGGAAATGAACAATATATGGAAGTTTACCCATTTCTGTGTAATAGTTTCCTAATTATATACAACTAGAAAGATAAAAGATATTCGGAATATAAATATTTATATTCTATACTTTTAAATTCATAATTGTAGGTTTTTAAAGTAACGTCTATTTATTCCATCTTTCTTTTATTATTGAACAAATTTCTTATTATAAATTTAAAATTCTATATATGTGAAATTTTTAGTAAGCCTATAGGCTCCTCTTTTTATAGTAAAATCTTTATTCAAATAAATGTGGAAAAATATTTAATTGAAAATAAAAAAACAAAAAAAATATTTTTCAATCACCAGGGGAAAAATAATTGATAAAATTATTTCCTTTAATTAATTGAATTTTGGAATCTTAATTTGATACTAATTTATAAAAAACAGAGATATTAATAAAGTAATATTATAGGTTTTACTACCACATGAACATAAATATAATAAATCATTATATTAAGGTAGTTAGGCTTTTTTCTTTAATATTTGTAGATTGAAATAAAAGATACTTAAATTAATAATGTGATAGAGCTCTAATACCAATTTTATGTCCCTCAGTGATGTATGTCAAACATAGAGATATGGGTCAATTTATAGTCACTTCACTAATTGAATTTTTTTTATTAAAAAAAACTCATCATTCATATAATGCATAATTTGTTGTTTTGAATACTTCACTCACATTCTCACTTTTGAAACCCATATTCAATTAAATAAATGAAACTGAAAACAATATCAAATGTATGGATTTCATCAATTTTCAAACTATACTAAAAGTGATTAATACTTGGTTGGGTGTAAGTGGTATCTCAATTATAATAGTATTTATTTTCAATCTATGAATGAGATCTAGAATAAGAGATATATCTTTATGAATTATTTAAAATAAATGTATCTCTTTGAAACTTGTAATATGTAGTGAACGAACTATAAAAATATATAAGATTATTTAAAGAATTTAATAAAACAATAAGAATCTATAAGTTACCAAATTATTAAAATTATCTATCTCTATATTATTATAATCATAAAAACTCTTTTTCCATAATCATAGATGTCTAGTGTACCATGGTCATAAAATTCAACTACTAAAACAATGATAAAAAAAATTAACTATTTTTTAGGACTATAATGAAAATCATAGAATGTAAACATTCTATTTCTCTTTTTATTCATATTATTCATATTTTTTTGATATGTATTTTAATATGAGTTATATATAAAACCACATGGATTCATTAATAAAATATGTAGTGGATCATAGTAATGAAAATAATAAACATCATTCCCCTATTCTTTAAAAATGTATGGTGGCATTTGATGTGTTTTGATCATTTACCAGAACTATTTTTCATCTATGAGTATATTATATCTATTCTACGGTTTTTGTAATTTTTATTCCTCATAGTAAACTAAACACCATAGAAACTATCTATAAAATTTATATACTATATAAAATATTATCTCTTTCTTCATTTTGTATGAAATGATTTCCAATAATGCCTCCAAACATTTAAAATACCGCTTAAAATTACTCTATTATTTCTCCTGTAATTTCACAACCAACTACATCATCAATTATTACAAAAAAAAGGTCAGATAAACTGAGAGACATCCCTATCCTACCATGGCATAAATATTCCATCTAATCTAAATTTCATGGGTCAAAGAATTATTATCTCATTGTTAATTGAGAATTAGGTATCCATATGATATCAAAATGGTTGTTTATACACCTCTTAATATTCCTTATTACATTTAGGATCCATAATAATTAATTCCAATTAATACTTAGAAATTGAGGAGATTAAATTTCCTTATGTTGTATATTTTGGGAAACTCGTATATTTTAGTCATAACTCTTGATATAAAAATTTATTTGAGGGGATTAAAAAAATTATGAAATTATCAATTTTTTATATAATGTAACTGTTTTTAATATGAAACCTAATTATCCTCCTCCATTTCCCAAAAACACAGTTATCTGGAATATATATCATATACTCTATTATATCACGACTATAGAAGAAAAACATTTTTCCCATATTTTTAGAATAACACACTGTGTAGGGTGATTAAAAAATATTTTGACAATAATATCATTTAATAAATTTTTATTGGATATTTATGTAAACTTATAATTATATTTTATGTTCCAAATAGTAATGTAATATATGTTCTATAAACAATTCTATTTTGAAGCATTATTTTCTAAACCTCAAATTATGTGAGCCATATGTTTTCAATCATGATTCCAATGGAGTTATAAATTAATGAAAAAATATTCTAATCAATATAATATATAAAAAATATTTTCTTGTAACATAATTAGAAATAAGGATATGTTTTAATCAAATAGTATATATATATTATGTTTTATCCAATGTATAATGATCTTTTTGACAAATACCTTCCAAGAGTGATATCTTCTCAATTAGAATTCAAATTTATGTGATTTAAATTGAATTTAAAATATCAATTTAATGGATATAAATACATATTTATTTAATAAATCTTAATCTAAAAACTTTAATATTAACATACCCTTAGAATATATGTTTGTGGGTACACAGACTAATTCTTTGCACACTATATTCAACCAGATGTCTTTGTGGGCCTTCAACACAAACCATATAAACTCAAATGGATCTCAAAATTCTATATAATCATGTATAAATAAATAAAATTGTAAAAGACATTCATACTTGATTTATTAATTATAGTGTAATAGAAAATAGATAGAATATATAGAGAAAACACATGTATAGATATAACCTTTTTTCCTCATAGGTTTAATCCATCCAATATGAAATCATATAGACCATATTAAATAAGCACAATGGATATAAAATTTCATAAAAATAATAATTATTTAATCCACCACTTTAATTATTCATCATTGTAATATTCTCATTATAGGATATCATCACATGGGTTCTATTTATATAAAAATAGCATGTACACTTCTAAATATCACATTAATAATCTTTATGATCAGCAATAACTATGAAAACCCTTGTTTTACAATATTAAGCCACCTATTTATTCAAATTATAGTATCATTATTGGATTACATGAGAACAAATCATACATCCTTTAAGAGAATTTCATATGTTCTCAAGCTTCCAAATACACCAACTATCCATATATGTCTTTATTTGGATTCATGTTAAACCTAAAATAAAATTAATTTCCCACAAATAATATTAAATTGACTGTAATTATAATACTATAATAAAGAATCACATTGAAATCATTTATATTATTCATTCTTCATCAATGGGAAGGATTCCAAGCTTACTCCCAAAGTGATTCTTTCTATATTCTTATTATCCACGCATAAACTTTGATTTGTATTTATTATTATTCATATCTGGGAAAAGTTAAATTTGTCTCATTAAAATAATAAAAATTAAAATATATTCTTCATATTCCACCTTTATTATTGAGTTTCTTGAAATTCATTAATACATATTTCCAATCATAATGAATGTAAATGGTCTTTAGAGAGGATGGAGATGAGAATTTCAAAAACTATCCCATTTATGTGTATGGGCTAAATTTTTATATTTTCAAAATCTAATTTAGTGCTAAAATTATATAAGAAACTATTTTCCCCTAATAATGTAAAGGAGTTGTATTCGTTATCAACTCTATATTGAATAATATTTTTTTGTCGAGGAAATTTGTTATTTAAGTTTTTATAATTAACTCTATATGTATTTATAAGGTAACTAGATGATAAGGGTTAAATTTATCGTATTATTCACATGGATGAAGTGAATATTATAAGGGAGAACTGTGAGGTGTTTTGAAGACAATCTTAAAAGATAACATAAAGTCAATATGAATAGAAGATTGGTAAGGAATCACAAGTTTTTGATTCACTTGATGGATCTCTGAAAGTATACTCAAATAATACTTTATTATTCAATAAATGGAAGTGAATCACATTGTAATTAGACTAGTTGTGATTTATGATCATACAAATGAGTTTTAATTATATTAGAATATATAAGAATAAATATTGATTCCAATGGTATGGGAAGTAAGATCAATGGAAGATGAGAAAAAATTTTAAAGAATATGAACATTATCTTGTCATATGTGTTTATGAATATAGATAATGAAAATTCTCAGGCATTGAAAGATTGAATGACTAATATGAGAGTTAAATAAGTTAAGGAGAAAAATATGTATTGAATTCAAAATGTGTGGAATCTAAAAGAATCAAATTCTAAAGGATGTAGATGATTGAGTGATGGAAATGGGATAACATGAAGTATTATATTGTCTTTCAAATAGGTTCATCGACCAAAAGATACTGAGGGACATTTCATCCATGTAAATTCAATTTATTATGATGATGTTGAGCCATATGTTCAATGTCCCAATATTTTTAAATGAATAAACATGATTCAAGATAGGATTTATGAAATATTTTAAGAGTGTTCATTATGATTTTTCAGGAGGATTTATTGAAGTAAAGATATGATATCTATAAACATTATTAAATTATTTTTACTAAAGACTCGATGTAGGGAGATTTCCAATATTTAAGCCGAAGAATACCCCACTTTTATCAGATAAATTTTAAACATATAAATCAAAACCATCATTCGAAAGAAACATAATAATAAATTATAGTATTTTTATTAAATAAGATTATCGTGTGTTTGAATTATATTCATTTATGTATACAGTTGTTTAGAGTAGGAGATCATTGAGTTTAGGAGGCAAGAACTTATAACATTTATAGATATAAGTTTCATATATTAATGATCTAGAGTTAAATATTGTGTGTAGGAGTTATTTTTCATTTTGGAAAGCTTGGAGGATAATACATATATTTCAGTTGGTGGGAACTAATATAATCATCTTCTCATGAGAAATCAACGTGGGTTTCACTTTTAGATTAATTATCATACCTTACCAAAAGATATTAATTGATAATTGATCATATTATAAAATATATATCTTAGACATGACATAAATAATAAAGAGTTGACTACCTCCTTGTGGATGAACATTATAAAAGTATTTGGCCATTATATTACTTTTTACATTACTTCATACACATGATAATGGGTTATATTACATTAGTGTATTGTGACCTTAACAAGTCTCACATGTTAACTTAAAGTTAGTGGAAGTTTTAAGAAGGAACCATTGATTCCACCCCCCCCCCATCTCAGTTGTTCACTCATTCCTAAGTATCACAAGTGGTATTAGATCTAGGTTCCCTCTATTTGATTTATTTTTTTAATAGGAATAAATTAAATTCAATAAATATTCACAATATTCCTACCATTTATGGAAAAAACATTCATTCATTGAAGAATAGGATGATATCATATCTCTAATATATTATCTTATAAGTGTTGGATACTACTATAATAGGTCTTCCACCTAGAGAAAATGATGAACCTATGAATTATATAGAAAAAATGAATATGGATGTTTAGGGTAAATTTGGGAATTTATTTTTCAATTATTCTCAGATAATAAGTTCACTAAGGAGTTGGGTCTTGAATTATATAAGTATACTTTGGAGAAGCTAGATATTATATTTAATGGTACTGTTAAATAATAAAAATAAAAACATAAACTCTAGATAAATTATTTTAATTACTAAATGAAGGATGATGAAGAATCTTAGATTAATATTTTACGTGATTCAACTAAATATTTACTAAAATCAATGGATTTTGAGACACTCTAAAGGACTTAATTTTTGTGAAAATTTTATTTAGAAAATTTTATTAAGAAAATTTTCGATGAGATTCTATCATAATGTATCATACTTGGAGGATAGAGAGTATTTATCTCCAGATAAAATTACAAATATCATAGTGGAATATGAAATTTGAAAGAAATCAACATTTAGGTAAATGGTTATAAAAGAAATATATTCTAAATATATTAAGTAACCCAAACTTAGTGAATTAGAATTTTCAACTTTTGGTGAATTTCAATATGAAAATATTATGGATATAGAGAAAGATAGAATAATGTATTTTATCTCCTATAATTTTAGAAAATGTAAATAGAAGTACAAGGAAAATATTCTTTTTAAATACTTCAAGTGTAGTGGATCTAGAAATTTATTAATCAATTACCATAAAAGAAAATGAAGAAAGTACAAAGGTGATGATGTTGCTGAGAATCATCAGAAGAGGAAGTAGAATAATGTCACTAAGGGATTTTGAAAACCAGCAGCAGGAAAAAAATCATTTTTACCCAGAAGAAGATAGGATTTTTCTAATAAATAATATATATGAGGACTCATTTGAAGATGTATCATCTGATGAATGATGCGTGAATAAATCAATAAAATTTATGGAACATGTGAAATATGAGTAAACATCAAGTATAATAGAATAATTGTGTAGAGTATATTTTAAGGTAAGTATAAGGAAATCCTCATATTAAAATTCTTTAAGTGAAGTGAAGTTGGGAACATTTCCATAAATTACCCTAAAAGGAAAAGAAGCGAGTATGAAGAAGATGAGACTAATGAAAATCCTCTGAAGAATAATTGGAATAAAAACACTAAGGAAGTTATGAAATTATAGATAGGAGATAGATATTTTACCAATGATAATTAAAATATTTTTCTAAGAAATTAGAATAAGGGTACTCATCATAAGATATATTTTATAGAGAATAAATTTATAAATAAATTCATAAAATTCATGGGTCATATGAAACATAAAGAAACCCAAAGTTAATAATAATATGAATGTGAAGTAGTTTAAATGGAACACATGATAAAAAATAAAACATGAATCATATCTTGAGAAAAATAATAAATTCAATAACTAACTTATCTTGTTGAAAAAATGGGCGAATAATATTACAAGTGAAGAATATTCTACAAAAAATAAAATGAAAACATTGATGAAATAAATAACCTCAAGATGAATATCGTTTTGGAGAATAAAAGTGAGAATATATATATAATAGAATATGAACTGGTTAAGGTATAATCTAAATTTCTTGGATTTAAAAAAATATGTAGAAGTTTAATGACAATTTATGGTGGGTAAAAATCCCTCAGGGTAACATTGCAGCATTTTTGGGTTGGTTGTGTTTGTTAACAATGTAGGTTTCTAGGGTGAATTGTCGTGTTCCAGAGATATTGATGACAATACATGATGATAAAGATCCATGACAAATAAATGGATGATTGGGAGGTAGTACAAAATAACCAATACAAGGTGGCACAGTTTTCCTGTGTTTTCCAAATTTTTGGGGTCAAAAAATTTGGGATTTAATAAGAATCAAGAAAAGTGGATTTCCTTGAAGATCTCATCGAAATATGGAAAAGGAATGAGTTTTGTGATTATAGTATTCATAAAGTATATTTCGTGAAGACATGAAAAATGTTGATGATTTTCTTCGTGATTACGATGAGCTTCGAAAATGGAATAGGAGAAGAGCTTTGGAATAGATAATTGTAGAGGTGAATAGCATTGCGAGTGGAGCATCATAACGACACAAAGTATTTTATGAAATATTTCACGATTAAGATGGGATTTTAGAATCCAAAAATGGCCATTGTTCTTTGATAAATTGAGTGAATTTCGACAGAAATTTCAGAGCTTTGTGATTTGAGCTGACGTGGCGCTGACTTTGTACCAGAGGTTCTCGATTCTGTGGAATCTCCTATAAATAGGCCTCGATCCCTTCAAGTGAAGTGGAGATTTTTCCAAATAAAAATTTATAGTTCTCGAATTTCAAAGGTGGTTCATAGAGGTATTGGGCTTCAATAAAGATTAGAGTTTTGTGGCGGCTAATCTAGATCCATGAAAGAGGTTTGTTTGGCATTGGCTCAGTGAGCTTCGCAAAAGAATTCTCTTTGTGACGGCTTGATCTATGTGATGTCCTAAGATTTGAAAAGTCTTGAGCTCTATAAATTAGTGTGCTATTCAAGGCAGTGAGCTCTACGAAGTAGTGTGTTGTGCGAGGTAATGATCTTTGTGATGGTGTGTGCTTTGTGAAGAGGTAGGGACTTCGTGAAGGCTTGTTTGAGCTTTTTGAAATTGGAAGATTCATGAATTATAGAAATTTGTGTATGTATTTCCAAAGGTTGTTTCCCAGTGATCTGTGGAAAAGTGGTATTCATCAGTGGATGAAATTTAGACTTTAACATAGCATCTACATACATTGAAGGATTCACTCATTAGAGATAATGAAGGGACCTACAAGTCCATAAATTTTGAGTGGATCCTTTACAGAGCAGTGATAAAAGTAAGAGGAAGAAGTTGAACCTTTCTATTGGAAGTGATCCAAAGGTAGGGGAATAGGGAGTGACCCTTGGGAAAGCAATGAGCTAACCCTAAACATTGTAAAGGTAGTGAGCCTAGGTAGAGAATTGATCTAGCTTTAACATTTTTGGCAGTGAGCTTTAGTGGATTTGGTATAGTGGCACATTGACATATTATACTCCTTGGACATATCCTAGTGAGGTTGAACCAAGTAAAAATATTTCTGTATGCCTACTTGCTTCCCTACATTGCATACAAAGCATCATCATCAAACAAATAAGAAAATAACTGACCATAATAAACACACTAGTTAAAACAATGTGACCCTTGTGATAAAGAGTCCAAGATATAGTGAGGTAGGAATTATATAATGAAAAGAATATTCATACACGAATTCACCCCCCCCCCCCCTCAGGGTATCTAGGCCCCGTTTGGTCCTAACAATTGGTATCATAGGGAAGGTTTCGATTATCATTTTTGTTTTCTCTGACTTTATTCAACCAATTTCTAAAGTTAAAGATTCGTTCTTCTCTTATCATGGTTTTCCATGGAAAGGGGAAGAACTTCAAAGAAGAAGCAGAAGCCTTGTGAAATTCCCTGGTGTGGAAGTGTAAGCGGAAAGAGTGTGATTCAGTTCAAGGAATCAAGTAGGGAAAAGAATAATGATTTGGATAAATCATATAGTGAAAATACTTACTCATTCAATGATATAGAAGGAATGTGTGAAAAACCTTATATTCCAGGTGATGTTGGAACTACTGATGATGAAGAAACTCCAAGAAGTCGAAAAGTGGAACATGTCCATGAGACAAAGGGATTAGATCAGAAGTTGGATGAAGAGATTAAATCAAATGATATACAGATCCAAGAAATGAAAATTGAGTTTAACAACCTGAGAGGATTAAATAAAAGTCTTATTGATGTGGCCACTAATCTGAGAGACAATAATGATTCTCAAGCTGAAGAACTGCAAATGTTTTCTAGATAGAGTGAAAATTTCAAAGTTGATGTCACGGGAAATAATATGAACACATATGAAATTTGTAATCTAAAATCCAAAATTGATGATCTTTCTACACAACTATCTGAACTAGTTCATGAGAATCAAATACTACAATAGGAGAGTGAATGCTATTTTGATTCTATTTTTCTAGAAAAATTGAAACTAAAGGAGCAATTTGATATGGTGGATAAGCTCACACATGAGTTAGTGGACGTGATGAGTAGAAGGAAGAATCTCTTGAGAGAACATAATGCCCAAATCGAATAAATAGATATGAAGATTCTGAAATTTGAGTAAGAGATATAATTAGTCAAGAAATAAATGGAGAAATAAAATGACAAAGGAAAGCCTAAGTTGAAGGATGCACTACACTTACTATTCGATTGTCCTTCAGCAGGTGATGATAAAATGAAAAGAAAGTATGATATTTCTAAGGATAAGTAAGAACATATTTTCTCATCTCAAAGACCACATAGTATGGGAAAGTATGGAATTGGATATGATGACCCCCTCCTATTCCTGATAGGAGGAGGGAAGATAAGAATTCTAGTGATAAGAAAAACATATTAGGTGGTAGAGATAGACCTAAAAAGGTTGTTATAGGAAGTAATGATAACATATGATATTTTGGTGGGATTCATTGTCATACATCAAGATTTTGTTTTGAGGATTAGGAATACATATCAATCTATGAAGATAGAAATTTTACTAAATCCAATAATAAGAAGAAGCATCATGAAAAGTCTGAAAGGAACACCTCTTATAATAAAGCATTCATCAAATACTATTACTGTGGAAGAATGGCAAACACTATGAGCATATGTCAGGAAGATCAGGACCTCAATATCAGAATAATAACTCAATTTACATCAATATCTCAATTTAGAAATGTTTAAATGAAGTATTCCTTTGATGGAAGATGTTTCATATGCTCTGACCATGGGCATTTTAAAAGAAATTACTATAAGAAGAAAGTGAGAAAAGAAAAGGAACATAGAAAGAGATTCTTGAATTTGGTGATGTATAACGAGAAATCATACATTGGAAGACAAAGTGGTAAGTTAAAAAACATTTTTATTACCTCATGTAAATCACAAGGAGATGAACAAAAGGTGTATCAATCATCTTCTCTGTCACACTCACAACGGCTCTCTTGGATAGAATGTGAAAAAACCTAGAAAATTAAGGGGAGATCTACTCTAGTTGTGAGTAAGAAGAATGTGAAATCAGTGGAAAATTCATCCCCAACAGGAAAGGGTATCTTGATTCATCAAATGATAAAATAAAAATAAATCAAGAATCATAGAAAATCCACATATCATTCCACATACAGAGAAGTGAAGAAAAGTGTAAAGATTCCTATTTAGAGAAGGAATCAAGGGAATTGGCATGTTGGTGAAACATCAAAGAAGGAAATGTCTATTGGTGGGTTTAAATGCCAAAGTGTGAGAAAGGATAAATCTATAGAACCGAAATATTAGAAGAAGACTTAGAATGTGGGTAAAAAATGCCTAGTCATATGGCTAGAATTGTTGAAGTCGGTTAGGCAGTTAGAGAAGAAAAGGGATGAGTGCAATGATTTGAAAGAAACAATGAAAGGGTTGGCCCATTAGGATCAACCACAATCCCCTTATTGAGGATTCCAGAAGTTCCCTTCTACCTATGTGTTTAAATGCTATTAACTAATGTTCTAGTTTTTCAGGTTCATGGGGAGATACGATCCAAGGGGAAGTGTCATCAAGAGATAGAAAGTGGTGAAGTGATGTTCTCCAGAATTTCAACTAATTAAAATCAGTTATCAGAATTGAAGATGAAAGGATTTAATCATGTAAAATGGATAGTGATGGTGTCATTAACTCTATATCTTGTTTTCTACACCGAGTTCCAACTCAGTAGGCTTAGAGGTTTTGTTTATGGCTCATTGCTAAGAGGTGAATTTACCCAATGGAGAGCTCATTGATGCAATTGAACTGAAGAAGTTTCTCAAACCAATAGTCACATGTGAAGAAATAATGTAGGAGAATAATAATTTTTGTGGGTAAACACAGTGGGCCTAACAAAAAAAGTGTTTCATAACATAGGGGTATCATTCAATATCATAATCATATACAAGATCTATAAAATAAATAATTGGATTTACTATTTTAGGTTTTATTTTTTCATCAATTAAAGACATACTATGGGAGAAGAAACAATATTTGTGTATTTCATGCTCATCTATTTTGTTCTAACATTATGGTATCAGCCGATTGTTTTCAGGATACCAAGAAGCTATGAGAGAATATCAATGGTGTTTCAACAAGGAGATAATAAAATTAGTTGAGGGAATTATGTCACCATCATAGAAAATGATCAGAATAATCAACAACATAGTGAACAGCTTCTTGATGAAACTGATGAGTAGGTAAGAGACTCAGTAGGAGTAGAAGTGGAAGATGATTATTTAGAAGAAGATATTGATGATGAGAAAGATTAATGAAAATCTATTTTTTTACATAATTTAAAAAGTCAAGCTGAAATTGAATGGAATATTTCATTGGTAGTTAGACAGCCCCTGTCCAGATAAGAAGAATGAGGTCACTACAGCAGAAATCCTTCTTATCTCAGGTATAGCTGAAATGTTTTTTTGATGCAGCTGAAGATGAAAACTAGGTTAAAGCTATGAATGGATAGTTATATCAGATTGAGAAGAATCGGGCATGGGATATTGTTTCGAGGCTAGTAGATAAGAATTTCATCGAGACTAAATGGGTATTTTTCAATAATATGTATGAAGATGACACAATGATTTGAAAATAAATCATGGCTAGTTTGCAATGGATACTCTCAGATTGAGGGTATAGATGTTGATGAGACACTTGCACAATTGCAAGGCTGGAGACAATCATATTATTATTAGCCATTATAGTGCAACGGAAGTTCAAACTGTTCCAGATGGACGTCGAATCTGCATTTTTTAATGAGGTTCTAGAGGAAGAAGTTTATATTGAGCATTCATATGGTTCTCTCATTCATGAAGATGAGAAAAAAGTTTTTTTGTTGAAGAAATTTCTATATGGGATGAAACAAGATCCAATAGCACAGTACTCGAGGCTTGATCAGTATTTGAAGAAGCTTGGCTTTCAGCATGGTGGAGTTGATTATAGTCTCTATTTCAAAAATGATAGTAATCAAAGGATGATGGTTCTAGTTTATTTCGATGAAATAATATTTGGAGGATCATATGAAGCTTAGTGCAGACAATTTTCCAAATTCATGAAAAATGAGTTAGAAATGTCAATGATTGGAGAACTGGTGTTTTTCCTTAGTTTATAGGTAGCACAAGGAAATAATGACACTTTCATTTATCTATACAAGTATTCCAAATAGGTTCTAAGAATATTTTTAATGGGTAATTCCAAGGAGATGAAACATACGGTTGCAACCTAGATGAAATTATCAAAAGATGATGATGGAAATGCAGTTAATATTACAGAATACATGCAGGTTATTGGAAGTGTATTATACCTGATAGTGAAAATACCTGATATCGTATTTTCCACAGGCCCAATAACATGATATCAAAGCAATACCAAGGAATTTCAAATGCTTGCAGTGAAAATAATAATTCGGTATATTGAGGGAACTATGGAGTTTGGTTAGATGTATAATGATAAGTCTTAGTCAGAACGTTTGGGATATAAAGATGCAGATTGGTCCAGTTTAGTAGATGACAAGAAATCTACATCAAGATGTGCTTTCTATCTTGGTATTTTTTTATTTCCTGGATTTAAAAGAATAAAATTTTCATTTCATTGAGAAATGTAGAAGTTGATTATATTGCTGACACTCAAGCATGCACACAGTTATTGTGGATGAAGAAGCAGCATGATTATATGGGTGTTGAAGTGAAGCCTTCAATCATAATCGAGGGTGATTATTCATGTTCTATCAATCTTAGAAAAATTACAGTCCATCACTCAAGGAAAAATCACATTGAGGTCAAATAACATTTTATCAAGGAGATGGTGGAGCAATATTTTGTTAAGTTGGATTATGTGCCTATAGAGCTACAGGTTGTAGAGATTCTGACAAAGGCCTTACCTAATGAATCTTTTGAGAGGCATCGACTGACTCTGGGAGTCTAGTCGACTCTCGAAACATGAAAAAACATGGATGTGGAACCCCCCCCCCCCGAGGTGTGGTGTGTTTTTTCATAATGTGATGATATGTGTTTTCTACACTATTACAGACCACAAAGGAGTGCCATTTGGGTTTAATGCCAAAGGGGGAGAAATATTGACTCCTATAGGGGGAGAAACTATGGCTAATGAATGGAGAAAATTACTTAGTCAAAGACACACAGAGAAGCTAACAGGTGGGGCAGTGATATAGGGGGAGAGCAACAAGATAGGGGGATTATGAGTTTTAAATCTGATGATTGTTGAAGTGATCAATCAATGATTATATATCACAATAGCTGGGTTTCTTGATGAAATAAGTTTATTTTCATCAGTATAGTATTGATAATTGGTGTCAAAAATGATTTTATTCATTGATGAACTTTTTATACTACTCTTGTTTCCCACATCGATCATTCCTCTTGTAGTCTTAGAGTATGTGGTGAGTGAATCATTGGACACTATATAAATAGCAAGAGGTGAATGATGGTATATGATGGAAAGAGATTCATTAAGGTATAAAAGTTTAGAGAATCATTTTTAGAAGAGTTTTCAACAAACTCAAAGAGGATATTGTTGGACTGAAAAGCCCTCAATGTAACATTGCAGCATCTTTGGGATGGTTGTGTTTGTTGACAGTGTGGGTTTCCATGGTGAATTTTTTTGTTGTAGATAATTTGTTGACAATCCATGTTAAAAAAGATCCATGACAAAGAAATGGATGATCTATAGGCGGTACAAAATAACAAATACAATGTGGTTTTGTTTTCAACTGTTTGCCAAATTTTTGGGGTCTAAAAATTTGGGATTTAATGAGAATCACTAAAAGTGTATTTCCTTAAAGATTGCAACAAAATATTGAAAATAAATGAGTTTTGTGAAGATGGTCTTCATGAAGTATATTTTGAGAAGATATGAAGAATGTTGACAGTGTTCTTCATGATTATAATGAGCTTAATGAATAGCATAGGAGAAGGGTATTACAAGAGATCATTGCGGTAGCGAAGAGCATTATGAGTGGAGGATAAGAGCGACACAAAGGATTTTACGAAATGATTTGTGATTATGAATAGATTTATGAATTCAAAAAATGGCCATGGTGCTTCGCAAAATAGAGTGAATTTCGGTGGAAATTTCAGAGCTTTGCGATTTGAGCTAACAGGGAACCGAATTCACGTGGAAGGTTCATGAGTCGATGGAATCACCTATAAAGAGTCATAGACCCCTTATAGAGAAGTAAAGAGTTTTCAAAATAAAAATTTGTAGCTCTTGAATCGAAAAGGTGTTTCATGGAGGCAGTGGGATTTGTGAAAGATATGATCTTTGAGGTTTCTAATCAAGCTCTGTGAAAGAGGTGTGTTCCATGTTAGATCAGTGATCTTCATGAAGAAAGTCACTTTGTGATGACTTGAGCTATTCGAGGACCTATGATTTGTGAAGTCTTGAGCTCTGTGATGTTTTGAGCTCTATAAAGTAGTGTGCTCTACATGGCTATGATCTCTGTGAAGTAGTATGCTCTGGGAGGGAGTGAGCTCTGTGAAGGTGTGTGCTTTGCGAAGAGGTAGGGACTTCACAAAGTCTTGTTTGAGCATTATAAAATTTGGAGATTCACGAAGTAGGGATCTTTGAAATGTTATTTCTAAATTTTATCGCCCTGTGATCAGTGGAAATGGGGTATTCTTTAGTAGATGAAATTTGGAATTCAACATAGCATATACATATAGTGAAGGATGCACTCATTAGAGATAGTCAAGGGACTTACAAGTCCATAAACTATGACTGGATCCTTTTGAGCGTAGTGAGAAATGGAAGAGTAAGAAGGTGAACCTTTCTACTAGTAGTGAGCCCAAGAGAGAGGAATAGGGGGAGACCCATGGTAAAGTAGTGAGATAACCCTAAACATTGTATAGGTGGTGATCTTGGGCAGAGAATTAATCTAGCCCGAACATTATTGGCAGTGATCATTAGTGGATTTAGTACAATGGCACATCACTGTGGTATGCTCCTTGGACGTATCCCAGTGAGAGTGAACCAAGTAAAAATCTATGTGTCTTCCTTATTTCTTCCCTACATTTCATCCAAAGCATCATCATCATATAAAGAATAAAATAAGTGATTATAATAAACACACTAGTAAAAAAAAGTCACGCTTGTGATAAAGAGTTCAGGATCTATTGGGGAAGGAATTATATAGGGAAAAGAATATATATACCATAATTAACCCCCCCCCCATCTTAGGGTATCTAGGACCCTTTTGGTCCTAAAAATTTCAGTAAGGAAATAATAGTTGAGGATAAATAATTATGAACTATTGAAAACAAATCTATAAAAAATGTGAAAGGTCCAACTAAATATTAAAATAAATTGGTTCTCACTTACTATACAAGTGTATCGATAAAAAAACGACATTCTTAGGTTTATAATAATGGTGAGAAACTATTTACAACCATAAATGATGTTTAGAAATATTTCCATACATAGTATTATCAATATTTTATTAAAAAAACATGATTTATCGGCCGATGAACCATAACAATCATTCTATAACCAATGTTTTTATCAATATAAAATATCTATATTCTATTGATATTGTTGGTGCTATATAATATTTGGATACAAACATTATAATTATTGGAACAACGTGTCTCTCTTATTAATAAGGAATGATTCATAGGGTATAATCCCACAAAGTAAAGGAATTAATGTCTATAATGATAGAAATTATTCAATGGAAATGAAAAAATAATTTAAAAACACTTCTACAAGAAATCAATTTGACTACTTGAAAGAAATATTTAGAAGTCTCGATAAACCATGACACTATGTGGAGAAGTGTATGGATGTATTACCAGGAAAAATATAATGTTCCAATTGATAAAATGATGAAGGAAAATTAAAGTAGATAAAAATATACAACTTGTTAAAGTTTCCATGAAGGTTATACAGAATGATAATTCATGAATTTTTTAGAGTAAATGTTCCTCACATGTGATAGGTGATGTTAAATTTATATAAAACATCTAGGAACATAATGTAGGAGCATCTACCTTTGGAAATTATAGTTCATTAAAAATTAGAAGAAGCGTTACAATTTCTATAGATGACTGAAATTTAAAGTCTAAGGAAGTGATTTTTTTGATAGACTTGAACATAATTTACTATACGTAAGAAAGTTTTTTTATAATGGAAATGACATTTTCTCAGATTAATTTATTGTGTCATATTATTCTTGAAAAATAAAAAAACTATTTATGAAGGAGTAAAAATATAAGGAAGTATGTATAATGTTGGAGATCTTATTAAATCATGTTACCTACCTGAAAAACTTGAAAATATGTTATATAATAAAATTCATGGTTATCTAGTCCAACATAACATGAGAAAAATGTGAAAGGGTGATTCTATTAGAGATTTACCATTATTAAAAAGTGAAAGAACCATCACTTCTAAAACTTTTTAGAAATGTAAGATGACTGAAGGAAAAAATAGGTGTAGAAATTTTGTCCCCTAGAATTATTAATCTTATACAATTTAATTTGTGAGGACCAATGTGACAACAATCCAAAAAGAGTAATTTATAATTTATCACTGTTATTGTTGACGTCATCTAAATGACTAGTTCTATGTTTAAGATGCATAACATTGATGTTAAAGAAATTTTTATATTTTTTATAAGGGAAACTAAAAATGGACTTTGTACGCATATCTAAAAAATAAAAGAAAACAATGTTAAATATGTTATATGTAACTAATTTGAGTCTGATCAACTAAAAAAATATCTAATATTTTTTCCTTACTCACTTTAACAAAATGGGGTTGTATAAAGAAAAAATGTGTTTATTTAAAATTAGAAAGATCGTGATTGTAGAGTATAAAATCACTAAATTTTCCATGAAGAAATATTTTTTTACTAAGATTTGTTTTAGAAAATGGGTTTAATAAAAATGGAACTATACATTACCCAAAGTGAGATATGATATAAGAAGAAACCATTTGTGAAATATCTTTCAGTGTTTCAAAGTCATTTCCTAATGAAGATAAAAAATCAAAGCATTGGAAAATTTGATGAAAAAGATGAAGAAGGAATTTTCATGGGTTAGTCAAACATAAAAGAATTTATATGTGATGTAATTAATGGTTACACAAAATACTTCAATTATATGATGTTAAAGTGATTGAAAATATTTCCAATCCAAAGTATAATAAAAAATTGAATTCAGTGAACTAATTAAATATTTGAGATAATATTTTGGAAAAACAATTGAATAGTAGAAAAGGTGAGAGCCCAATATCAAACAATAATATTCTTATGAATATGGAACTGAAAAGGGTTCTTCCAAAAATAAAAACTCAATGTTAGGGAGAGTCTATAAGTAATTTTAACAAAATAATATCACCATGAGTTGTGAAGATCCAATTCAAACAAGGATGAATCTAAGAATAGAGAATAAAATGGAATTTATCACTCATTTTTATCCTCATTTAGTATCATAATATCTTTATCATAAGGAATGGTAACAATAAAAGAATGAAGAATTAGATCAAATTGAAATGAAGGATATATATGATGTTTTTATGATATTGGAATGGAAGATTATTATAAGAACTGAATTTTTGTTCAAGAATAATCTCAATGATAAGGGAACATATTCATAAAATAAAAAAGCGTGCATTTCAATGGAAATAATAATTGTAAGTTGTTGATTTTTTATAAATTTTTCCCTTATTTTAAGGTTGGAGAACAAAAAAATGTTTTTAGCTATTGCTACTCATCCAAAATGTATTTTTAATCAGAAGGATGTAAATATTATAATATTTAATGGTTATGTTTATAAAGAAGTTTATATTGAATAACCAAATATATTTTTTACTTTATTATGATGCTATTAGAATTTTTGAACTAAAAAAATATTTATATGGTTTGATGTAGGCCCACATTCCTAACACTATAAATTTCATAGTTATTTAATGATATTGATCTTATAAAAATTAAATGTTGATATAAACTTATATATTAAGAAATCATGTTATAGAACTCTAAATTTCATTATTTATCTTTATTATAAAATAATTTTTTGGGACAATGATCATGCATGTAAGAAGTTATCAGAGAAAATTAAAGATTACAATGAAATTTCATTTCTTAGGAAAATATATTTCTTTATTTGGAAAAAAATTTAACAAAAAATATTTTATATATTTATTTCATTTGAAATATATTCCAATTATCTCTTGATAAAGTTTTAAATGGATAATTTAAAATATGATTCCACTCTTATTTATATTTTACTAAAACTGACTAAAGATGAATCTGGTAAAAGTGATAATCGTTGATACAATTGGAAGTTAATCAGAAGATTAATCTATCCAAAATAAATCCATATGAACATTGTATATGTAGTCACTTTGTGTATCAATTATTAGAGTGATCCATAAGAATTAAACATTATGATTACTAAATTATTTTTCATGTATTTTAATTGAACAAAAACAATTTTCTCTGTGTATCAAATAAATAATAAGTTGAACACACTTGGATTCATGTATATTTATTGGGTTGATGAATCTAATAACTGAAAATCAACATCAAGAGGAACATTGTTTTGAGGTACTTTTTTTCTAAAGTAAAATGAATGAATATTTAGTGAAATTTAGAACAAAAAATCAATTTATGTTCTTCCAACCCATGTTTGCATTCAAAATTTGTGGATGAATGTTAATTTAGATTTCATGGAAATTAATGTTAAAAATCTAATGAAATTTTTTTGCGATATTCAAAGTTAAATTTACCGCTCAAAGATCTTGGTAGAATACTCTAGATCAAAATATATTGACATCAAGTTCATTTAATCATTAAGAATGTTTCTTCCGATGAAGTAAATTTGGAGAAAATTTCAAGAAAGGGTAAAATTTATAAATTTTCACTAAATAGATGTTAGTGGAAGTGTTTTAGGAATTACGGACAATGATTCATGTTCATCCTTTCCCTATTACATAGCAGTAGTTATGGGAATGTCCCCCATAATGTGTTGGGTTATATATTAAAAGGGGAAAGTACTATAACTATTTGTTAAATAGAGGAGTAACAAATTTTCTATCTTATAGTAATCTCATGATATAGATTTTCTAATATTGGTGGAGGAAAAGTAATGTGGTCAAATTTTAAGGGAGAATATCAATATCACTTATTGAAAAATTATTATCACCGAGAGGTGGAATTATCTCAAAAACTTTTCATTATCTAAAAATGTTGTGTTAGAACTTTTCTCCTTGAGGAAAGTTTTGATTTTATGAAGAAAGTTATGTTTATAAAAAACCAAAGGGGTAGATTGATGTTACCTTGAGATTTTGAAGGTGTTTTATTAATTTCCAATACTAAGAAGTTTTTTTTGATTCGTGTGGAAAATGATTTTATTTTCAGAGAATAGTGTCCAAAGGTTTCTAAATGGTCAATGAATGATAATATTTAAAGTGTTTTAAATATTTGAGTAGATAGTAGAAGTTTTATGGTTGATTAACATGATTTTATTAGAATATGATCTTAAAAGTGTCATGTTGTTATGATGAGTATAAGATTATAATGTTATGAAGAGTTTGACTTTTACTAAAGGGATCTTCGAAAGTCTAGTCAGGCATTGTTGTACCATTCAATCATTGAAAAAATATACACATTGGCATAATAATAACTAAAATTGAAGATGATATAATAAGATTTTATGTTTATTAAAATATAAAAGATAAATATTGATGTTAAATGCACTGAAAGTAGGATTAATGTAAGAGGAGGCAGAATTGAATGAATCAAAAGTTTGTAATGTCATATATGCTGAATATTATATTTAATGATGAGGAAACAGTATCAAAATTTTGAATGACTTCTTTGAGTGCTGAAGATGTTGAGGAGAAAAGAATGAGTAAAATTCCAGATTTACGTGAATTTAAATCATCAAATGTTAAAGGATATTGAATATTTATTAAAGGAAAATTGAGAATCAAAATTATATTATTAACTTCTAAAAAAGTTTATAGACTGAAATTTTCTAAGAAACATTTAATTCATGAGAAGTCAAATCATCATGATGATTCTAATATAGACACTCATCTTACCAAATATTTTGAATGAATGTTCTTTATTCAAGTAAAGATTTTTGAAAGTGTTAAATAATGTTGAAGAAAATAATTTCATAATTTTTTTTGAATTAATGCTTTGATATATATGGATATATTTTAAGGATTTTTACAAAATACTTTACATGGGTGGGTGTCTCAAAATCTAACCCCATTCATACACCACTATTATCAAATAAATTTTGGATATATAAAGGGGGACATCATTTAAATGAAAATTTATAATGACACAGTGTATAATGAGAGAAAAATATTATAATGAGATTGACCAACATTATCTAGAGGTATATTAAAAAAATAGATTGTTGATTTGAGGATGTATTTTTTTAGAGTATATAATACATGTTCTAGATATCTAAGTTATAGAATTTATGTTTATGAGAATAATTTGTTTTACTATTTAGAAGGTTCATATGATAATCCATATCATGAAACTGATTTGAACTATTATAATCATCTTTTTAGGAAACATGAGTGCATGATGTATGTTTTGGTTAGATATAATCCCTTACCAAACCATTATAATTTATAATTAATTAGAGTGTAAAATCTGATAATTGGACATGCCAATCATAGTAAGGATTGGGATCCCTCATTTGGGTCAAAACTTATAATAATCAATTCACATTGTGTTATTGTTTAATTTACTATATGCAAGTGAGAGTGGGTTTTATTACATTATGAGATCATGAAAATAACAAGTTATGGAGGTTAACATAAATTCAATGGAAGTTCTAAATAGAACCATTGGTTCAACCCCTACCCCTTCTCACTGAATCACCTATTAATGAGATCACATAGACAGAAATAGAATATACATGAAATGGTTAGGTTAAAAGGGTTCAAAATTACATGATATTGCAATAATATACTCCATTTCTAATAGTTCTTGAGAAATATAAATTCAAGTTCTACCTAATAAGGGAGTATCCTTATGATAACCATGGAAATTGTATTATTATCAAAAGGATAGTTATAAGAATAAGGTTTTTCATCAATTATATGAATTTTAGATCAACTATAATGAATGGCCATTTCCCTTTCATATTGATTTATTAGAAAATAGAGATATTGTAAAGGCATTAAAACTATTACTTATTAATAATATATCCAATTTTTAATCAATTATTCATTACACCATAGTAATATGAAAACATACTTCCATGTGATATAAAAATATTTTTACATATAGAATAATTATTTTAGATTGTTTTAAGAATAGGAAAAATTCCAAATATGTATGATATCTATATTTCTATGTAAAAATGAGAATATCATTCAATTATTCATGAACTATTTATATGTTATTGGGATAAATTTCCATGGATTCTTGTAGAACTTTACATTAGTTTTGAAATAAATTAAAAAGATCAATTTAATGTTTTATCAAGAGAAGTTCCATTTTATGAAAATTCATAAAAAAAATTAATGTATAAAACATTGTATGAAATTAATTGTGTTGTATAATCCATAGTTATGGTGCTATATAATTTTACTACCCTAAATCCAATCAAGTTAGTATGGATTTTCATGAGAAATTTTATTTTCTAAAAAATCTCATAAAATATTTTCCCATGATTCCAAAATAGAGTTTTTTCTATTGTTGTAGGATGTCTAGTTCAATATTAAACTACACTCCCTAGTATCACTTGATCCATTTAATGAGAAAATAATCCTCATCCAAATCATTGAAACGCATTATTATATACTCTCATTTGAGATATTAAAAATCCATTTGATTATGTAATTGAATATATATTTGGGGAAAATAAGGAGAATCATAATATGTGTTATATTATTATTGTATATTATTTTGTGATACTAAAATAAATTAGTATATCACTAGGAATGTTCTTCTAGTAGTTCTCTCCCTTGTTAGGTTACTTGCTCATTTATACTATTGTTGAGTGAGTGTCTCTAGACTAGTTTTATCTCCCTAAGGTTTGACTTTTCATGTCAATCTCTATTTGATTCTATTAACTCTCATGGTTATCAATTATTTTCTTATTGATACTACAATTAATTTTGTTTTTGTTTCCCAACTCTTTTATTGAAACCTGAATGCCAATAGAACTCTCATGTACAAAATATATGAAGTGATGTGTTTTTTTATGGATGTATTGGTTCTTCCATCTTCGATTTAGTGGTTCTTCAAAGGTGGAATCATGTTATTTTTTAAAAGTTTGCCATGACCCATGACATAAGACTATAAAAATTTGTAAAATGGATTTCATGAAAAATTTCACATATATATAAATCAATTAGTGATTAAGTATTTAATGTTAAAAAGTTATATTAAACAAAGGCTCATTTACTGAATATTTTTGCTATTTCAATTATATTTGGAAATCAAAGAAAAAATGGGATCTAAAAATTTAGTGGTATATCATTTTTAAATGATTAAAAGAACCATATAAATTGATTACACTACCATAAATTTACTATTTTTTGAAAATGTTTTTATAGTGAAGATCCATAGTTGAAAATTTTATTTAGAATTAATCATTTTTTAAACATTCAGGACAATTCTGTCGAATATTTTTTGTTGATATACCACAGAATGGACATGCTCCCAAAGAAAATTGTCATATGGCCTCAACTGTACTCCAAAATCATTAGAGGCTAGCAATTTACACCGAAGGTTAAATTCTATCACATGGGGAGTAATTTATCTTTTATTGGATCTTCATCATCAATATCAATAAATAATTATAAACAAGTATGGTAGAATAATATAATAACATCAATAAATAGTCTTCTATATAATACTGATAATGACCGATAATGACATACCTCAAAAAATAACATAAGTATAACCTAATTATACCTATCAAAAAAGCATAAAAAATAAATATATTTACTATAAAAGAAATAATATATCCTCAATAAGGATTCAGCAACATATGTAATTATCTCGATGAAATCACCATACATATCCTTCTATCTATAATGGAATATTTTTCTTTTTTACATCACAATGCATATAATATATATCCAGAAGAGAGGTGTATGTATATAGTGTGATGAAATATCTTAGTAGAACCCAACATGACCCCTTGTACCACATAGAGATTTAAATTGTCTTATGTGATAAGCATGATGCTATAAAATATTTTTAAAATTTAATAAACATCATACATCATTTTATGTCGAGTGATTTCTAAGAAACCATAACACCAAATATACATAATTTAACCAGTTAATATAAATGTACAAAATTTTAATTAAGTAATTTCATTGATAGACTCTTGAATCAAATATTAACTTCAAAAAACATATGTATCCTATCAAATCACTAATAAATACATGTAAGTTTTTATTCCAGTATAGTGGGAGACTCTTACAAACCCAAGGAATGATATTTATTATAGTCTAAAACATGTCATAGCTAGTTCCATGGCTCAAATCATGTAATATAAAACCCAAATGATTCTTCTAATTCTTATATAAACTCATGGAACTATTTTTTAAATCATTTAAATATAAAAATATAAAAAATATAGTATGAAATTCATTATTGAGACCAAAACATTTTTACTCATCAATAATAAAAATCATCAAACACCCCATTCGAAAAATAAAAACACAAAATATTACATCATGAAAAAGTTACTTATCAAGAATAAAAAAAATTAGTATGAACATATGTGAATTATTTTATTTTTGAATACCTAAAAATAATTCATTCACTTTGAACATTCACATATAATTAATCAATTCCCAAAAACATATGTTGTGTGTGACAACTGGCTCCTGGTGACAGCACAACCACCCTGCCTTAACATGGCCATCAAAATATCAAAAAGATAGTATGAAATTAATTATTAAAACCAAAATAGTTACAAATCGGCAATCAAAATCATCAAACACCCCATTTGCAAAATAAAAACACAAAATGTTACATCATGAAAAAGTTATTTATCAAGAATAAAAATATTTTTTAGTATGAACATATATGCATTATTTTATTTTTTAATACCTAAAAATCATTCATTCACATATAATTAATCAATTCACAAAAATATATCTTGTGTGTGACAACTGGGTCTCAGTGACAACACAACCACCCTGCCTTAACATGGTCGTTGGGTCTTGGACTGCCAGGTACCACCAGCTTCCCCGTAGACATGTGGTCCCCACCCTGCCTTAACATGGCCGTCAAAATATCAAAATAATAGTTTGAAATTCATTATTGAAACCAAAATAGTTACTAATAAACAATAAAAATCATCAAACACCCCATTTGAAACATAAAAACAAAAAATATTACATCATGAAAAATTCATTTGTCAAGAATAAAAATAATTTTTAGTATGAACATATATGCATTATTTTATTTTTGAATACCTAAAAATCATTAATTCACATTGAACATCCACATATAATTAATCAATTCACAAAAACATATCTTGTGTGTGACAACTGGGACTCGGTGACAGCACAACCACCTTGCCTTAACATGTTCGTCAGGTCCTGGCCTGCCAGGTACCACCAGTTTCCCCGTAGACATGTGGTCCCCACCCTAGGGACCACCCACATGCCAGAACGGACAAATGACAGTCCCTAAAGGCCAACACATGTCCTTTCAAGTGTTTTTTGTCCTCACTCACACACACCCTTGGAAAATTCCCAGAAGGTCACCCATCCTGATCACTACTCCAGGCCGAGCACGCTTATCTGTGGAGTTCTAATCAAACAGGATCCCGAAAAGGAAGGTGAACCTTATTGATATGATTATTTTCATTGAGAAACTTAACCATTTATCATTTTGGGGTGTTGCAATCACCCCCACACCCCCCCCCCTAGAATACATGAAAATCATTCATTCACTTTGAACATTCACATATAATTAATCAATTCCCAAAAACATATCTTCTATGTGACAACTAGGTCCCGGTGACAGCACAACCACCCCCACCTTAACATATTCGTCAGGTCTTGGCCCACCAAGTACCACCAGTTTCCCCGCATATACGAGGTTCCCACTCTAGGTCCCACCCACACGCCTGAACGGGTCATCTGACTAATGACATTCCCCACAGGCCAAAACATATCATTTCCAGTGTGTTTTTTCCTCACTCACACAGACCCTGGGAAACTTCCTAGAAGGTCACCCATGCTATGGCCAAGCATGATTAACTATGGATTTCTAATCAGACAAGCTCCGAAAAGGAATGTGAACCTTTTTTACATGAGTATTTTCATTAATCCATTTAACCGTTTATCATTTTGGGGTGTTACAATCACCCCCCCCCCCCCACCCCCCTTAGAGCACAACGTCCTTGTTGTGGGCACTACATCTCAACCCAGGCAGCGCACCGCATTTAAAAATGGGTACCACCTCTGATACCAAATGTGACAACTGGGTCCCGGTGACAGCACAATCACCTTACCTTAACATGGCTGTTAGGTCCTAGCCTGCCAGGTACAAGCAGTTTCCCCAGAGACATGTGGTCCCCACCCTATGACCCACCCACATGCCTGAACGGGTCATCTGACTAATGACACTCCCCACAGTCCAACACATATCCTTTTTAGTTTGTTTTTTCCTCACTCACACACACTCTGGGAAACTTCCCAGAAGGTCATGAGTATTGTAATTAATCCATTTAACCCTTTATCATTTTGTGGTGTTACAATCACCCCCCCCCCCCCCCGCCCTTAGAAGACATGAAAATCATTAATTCACTCTGAACATTCACATATAATTAATCAATTCCCAAAAACATATCTTCTGTGTGACAACTAGGTCCCGGTGACAGTACAGCCACCCCACATTAACATAGTCGTCAAGTCCTAGCCTGCCAAGTACCACCAGTTTCCCCACAGATACGTGGTTCCCACTATAGGGCTCACCCATGCGCCTGAACGGGTCATCTGACTAATGGAATTCCCCACATGCCAACACATATCCTTTCCAGTGTGTTTTGTCCTCACTCACACAGACCCTGGGAAACTTCCCAGAAGTTCACCCATCCTGAGTCCAAGAATGATTAACTATGGAGTTCTAATCAGAAAAACTCTGAAAAGGAAGGTGCACCTTGTTGACATGAGTATTATCATTAATCCATTTAACCGTTTATCATTTTGGGGTGTTACAATCACCCCCCCCCCCCCCCCTCTAGAGCACAACGTCCTCATTGTGGGCACTACATATCAACCTAGGTAGCGCACCACATTTAAAAATGGGTACCACCTCTCATACCAAATGTGACAACGGGGTCCCGGTGATTGCACATCCACCCCGCCTTAACATGGTCATCAGGTCCTGGACCACCAGGTACCACTAATGACAGTCCCCACAGGCCAACACATGTCCTTTACAGTGTGTTTTGTCCTCACTCACACACGCTCTAAGAAACTTTCCAGAAGGTCACCCATCCTGATCACTACTCTAGTCCAAGAACACTTAACTAGGGAGTTCTAATCAGACAGGCTCCCGAAAAGGAAGGTGCACCTTGTTGACATGAGTGTTATCATTAATCCTTTTAACCCTTTATCATTTTGGGGTGTTACATTTTGTTTTAAACTCATGTTTTAAACATGAATTTTCCCCTTTATAAAGTCATTTTGACACGTCAATGCATATTTTACCTTTCAAGAATAAAATCATATCAAAATTTCATTCATTTCCCCTTTATATTCACCCATTATGAAAATTTTAGGACTTTACTTTCAATGAATAACCAATAATTTTCATTATGTGATTCCCTGAGTAAAATGGCTTTGTAAAATCATCATTTTAATAATTAATAGATACTAATCCATCAAATACACTTTATTGTAATTAAAAATGATAATTGTAAAACAAAAAATAGTTTTTTGTGTGACAACATTTCCAAAAAATATTTAAAAATAAACATTCCACTCTAGAAATTATCACATATTTTATAAAATCCCAAACATCAATACAACCAACACTATCCCATGTGTTTTAATAAAAATATTGTCAAGTATAAAATATAATTTTTCAAGTACATTATAAGAATTCATTTCATGTAAATACCCTTTCTTAGGTTTTCATCATGTTGCATAACTGACATAACATCAATGTAAATTATAATCACCCTCAAACAGTTTAAAACATAAGCATCGAATTATAAATTAAATATTTCAAGTATAAAATCATTATAACTATATATAATAACATTAATATTTCCATCCTATTTAATATTACTTAATTAACAATTATTTCATACTATTTAAATATTAAATTAAATTTCATGTAGCGTGTTTTGATTGGGATGGCTCTAGGGCTGTGAAACCCCTCTCCCTCACAAAGCTATTTACACTGTTTTTGTTGAGATTTTAGTAAAATAAAATAAATGATTTGTTATTTTATAAAAGAAAAGAAAATAAATGAAAAGGAATTAAATGAATGTGATTTCTCTCCATGCGTTTGGATCAATAACTTAGAAAAATAAAAGAAACGATTTGGATTTATCTCCATTTTGTTTGGTGAATCTTTTTAAAGGAAAAGAAAAGAAATACTTTTGTGATACATATAAAATAAGGATAAAATTGGAATTTTAAAATATTAATAGCCCCCCACAATCATTTCTTTCTAAATCATCCCAATTTTGGGGTGATTTAAAAAAACTAGTAGGAGAGAAATATATTTCTCTCCATTTATCCCTTTATCATTTCTCTCCCCTTATAATTATCTCTCCAAAAATAAGAAACCAATTTCTCCTCTCAATATAATTTCTTTTCTCTCTGTATCAACCCTTTCAAACGAGCCCTTAGGTTCAACCTTTCTCATGGTGGTTTGACACTTTCTCGGGAGTGATATTATTTTTCCTCCCATTAGTGAGTTGGTGTCCTCATCACCCTCTATTCCTCTATCATCGGTGGATATATCTCGAACTTCTTATAGTGTCTTCACCCCTAACATTTTGGGTAAGATAATCCCAGACAGTTATCGGTCAGCCTTGGATCTGCATCTAGGTGCCAAATCTGATGATTTTTCATAGGGATTTGTGTTCCATTGGTCTAGTGAGGAGGTTTTACCTTTTTCTATTTTGAAGGATGATCCAAAGTGTAGTGTTATGGGGGAGGTAGTCTTCTAGGAGAATGAAAATGTGGCATTGGGCGTTAAGGATTTTTTGTTGTAGGAAGCTCGTGCAGATGAGGTATTTCTTAGTGTTGAGGTTTTGCATGGATCTGTCAGCAAATTTGTCTTTGGATGGTGTCGCTCTATTGTATTGTCAAAGGGGGTGGGTTAGGTAGGTGTTGGATGGCCAAACCCCACCAAGACTCCAGCGTTATAAGGAAACAGGGGGATATATATCCTATAAAAGGGGATCTCCCCCAATGGTTCTATCATCTCATATCTCTCATCATTTCCCCAATCAATTGCAAAGGCTCTTCTATTCAAGTGGTGTTTAGTGACGCAGTTTCCCATTTATTCAAAAGATAGATTTTCTGAGAGTTTTCTCCTTGTAATAGTGAGGAATTGTGTACCCACTTTTACTTCATAGTGATCCTTCGATTTGCCCGTGGTTTTTTTCCTCTTCGATTTGGGGGTTTTCCACATTACATCTGGTGTCATTTATTTTTTGTATTTTTCAATTTATTTTTATATCATGATTATATTTGTACCACTGGGCCAATAATTTACAGTCCCAACAAGTGGTATCAGTTGAAGGTTCTAGCCCGGTGTTGATCACATTTTCGGGTATTAATAATTCTCATAAATTTGAGTATGCTCTGTGATTGATATTCCAGTTGATCTATCACATCAGAAAAAATTTATTAAGATTATTAAATACACTATTGTGAAATTTAAGAGTTTCTGGACTGATAGCGTGTCCAGATGGCGGCGAAATTAGAGATTGAAAAATTCAACGGGAATAATTTTTCATTGTAGAAAATAGAGATACAGACGGTAATGCAGAAGGATAATTTCCTACTAGAAATTGGAGAAAATTCAGAAGGTGTGACAGAGGAGAAATGGAATGATATGGACGGTAATTCTATTACCAACATCCATTTGTCTTTGGAAGATGGTGTCCTATCAAGCATTATAGAGAAAAATACAGCAAATGAAATATGAGATACTCTAACAATATTATACGAGGTCAAGTAACTGCACAAAAAAATTTTAATTAAGAGAAAATTGTACACTCTTCGGATGGTATAGTAATCATTGGTGACTGACCACATCAACAACCTCAATACCCTATTTTCTCATCTCACGGCATTGGGCTATAAAATTGTGGATACTGAACGTGCAGAGATTCTACTCCAGAGTTTTCTAGATTTGTATGACCAACTAATCATCAAACTCACCAAAAATATCCTTATGGATATGCTTCTCTTTAATGATGTTTCAACCACAGTTCTCAAATAAGAAATTTGGTGCTAGAACAAGGAGGACAGACCGACAGATTCACACCAAGCAGATACTGTCAATGGAGATAGGAAGGATGATGTAGTTTGGTTTCAATGAGATCCAAAATCATGGTAGGTCCAAATCATGGATTAAGAAGAAAAATGTCACACGTTTCAATTTTGGCAAGAAGGAGAATTCTAAGAAGGATTGTTGGAATAATAATAGTGGTGAAAAGAGATCTCAAGGGAATGCGGTGAGTACTTCTGGAAAAGGTGATATACTAGTCAGTGAAATGGTGATGACTTCTAGAAGCATGCAACATCTCAACAATGCATGTATTTTTGACTCATGAGCAACATGGAACATAAAATCTCAATGGGAATGGTTTGACCAATATGAAACTATCCCGTAAGGACATGTGTACATGGGGAATGATCACACCCTAAAGATTATTTTAGTCGATACCATCAAACTGAAGATTCAGGATGGCATAGTGCAGACCGTCCAATGAGTACATCATGTGATCGGCCTGAAGAAGAACATAATGTCTTTGTAAAAAATTGAAGACATTAGATGCAAGACTCACACCAAAAATTGAGTGATGAGAATAGTGAAGGTAACACTTGTGGTAATGAAGGCAGAGAAGATCTCTAAGAACATGTACGTGCTTATGGGTGAAACAAACAAGGAGGACGAGATAGTTGGTGCATCAACTACCTTGACGGAAGTGTTGATAATGTTATGGCATCGGATGCTTGTCCATATGTCTAAACGAGGCCTCAAGATTCTTGCAGATCAGAAGTTTCTACCTGGTCTTACAAAGATATCCTTACAATTTTGTGAGCATTGTTTTCTGAGAAAGAAACTGAGGTTAAAGTTCATGACTTCAACAGAAAGAAGTCATGAGATCTTGGAGTTGATTCATTTTGATGTTTGGAAAGCACTGGTTATTTCCCTTGGAGGATCAATGTACTTTTTATCATTCATTGATGATTATTCTAGGAGATGTTAGTTGTACCAAATAAAGTGGAAGGTGGATATTTTTGAATTCATCAACACATTAAAATCACGGAAGGATATTGACTCTGGAAAGAAGATAAAGTGTTTGAGGACTGACAATGGTGGAGAATATACTAGTGAGGAGTTTGATACTTTTTTTCAACAGGTAAAAATCAAGAGATAGTTCCCATTGGCGTACACTCCTCAGAAGAATGGAGTGGCAGAGCGGATGAACATAAATCTGTTGGATAGAACAAGGGTGATGTTGAAGACTACAAGAATTGCGAAAACATTTTGGACATAAGTAGTGAATACTACCTATTATGTGATCAATAGATCTCCTTCAATGGCGATTGATCTGAAGACACTGATAGAGATGTGGACTATTAAACCCGCTGACTATTCTGGGTTACATACTTTTGGAAGTCTTGTATATGCAATGTTTAATGACCAGAAAAGATTGAAGTTGGATTCGAGATCCATGAAATGTATCTTCTTGGGGTATGCTGATGTTTTGAAGGGGTATTGTATGTGGGATCCCACTGCCCACAAATTTAAAATTAGCAGTGATGTCATTTTTTCAGAAGATAAGGTGAAGATGACAACTGATCAGGACACAGAAAAGGAGAATACAGAAACTACAATAGTTGAAGTAGAGAAAAATTACAAGGAACTAGTTTCCTTTGAGGCATTACTCGAGCACGATGATCAAGTGACAGTTGAGTCTAGAACACGACGGTCAACTCGAGGGAAAAGAGAACCAGTATGGAACTCATACTATGTCACTGAGAGCAATATTTCATACAACTTATTGAAAGAGGATAGAGAGCCATATTATTTTGTGAAGGATACTTGGAGTCCAGATGTATCCTCATGGATGGAGGTGATGTAGGAGGTACGTGAATCCCTGCACCAGAACAAGACTTGGAATCTTGTTCCATTACCTCATGGAATTAAGGATATCAGAAACAAATGGGTCATTAAGATCAAGAGGGATAGAAAGGATCGGTTGGAAAGATATCGTGCAATATTGGTGGTCAAATGATTTACTCAGAAGGAAGGTATTGATTTCAAATAAATATTTTCTCTTGTTGTTAGACTAACAACTGTTCAGTTAGTTCGGGAAATGTGTGCTACATACATCTTACATGTAAAGCATCTGGATGTGAAGACTACTTTTCTCCATGGTGAACTTGATGAAGAGATCTATATGTTATGATCAGAAGGTTTTGTAGAAGAAGGAAAAGAGAACTTGGTTTGCAGGTTGAACAAATTTATGTACGGTCTCAAATAAGAACAGAGGTGTTGGAACAATATATTTGATTCTTATATCATGATCCTTGGATATGATAGAATTCATTCAGATCCTTGTGCATATTTCAAGAGTTCGGAATGTAATGATTTCATCATTATTCAGTTGTATGTGGATGAAATTTTGGTTATAGGCCTCAACAATGATCAGATCCAAGAGATGAAGGAATAGTTGGAAAGGGAGTTTGATATGAAGGACATGGGACCATCAAACAAGATTCATTGGATGCATATTTACTAATATAGAAATAATGGGATGATTTAGATATTGCAGAATAGTTACTTACAGAGATTATTGAAAGGATTCAACATGCAAGACTGTAAGCCAATCTCTACCCCACTTCCCATTAATTTAAATTCGTCCTCAATGATGATTCCTAACATGGAATTAGAGAGGATGGAAATGTCTTGAGTAATGTATGCATCAGCAGTGGGTATTCTAATGTTCGTTATCGTTTTTACTAGACCAGACATTGCACATGTAGTGGGAGTAGTTAGTTGGTACAAGGAGAATCTAGGACAAGAGCATTGGAGCATAGTGAAGAGGATCCTAAGATACATCAAGGAGACCTCAAAAGGTGCATTATGTTCTGGAGGATCAGATTACACTATCAGAGACTCTATTGACTCAGATTTTGTAGGTTATTCTACTAAGAGTAAATAAACTACTAGTTATGTATTTACTCTTTCAGGAGGAGTTGTGAGATAGATTTTAAAGTTACAGTCGGTTGTCACTTTATCCACGATAGAGACAGAGTATATGGAAGCTACACAGGCTTGCAGAGAGGCAATTTGGATTAGAATGTTTATTTACGATCTCAGGCACAGACAGGAGCAGATTCCATTGTTTTTTGATAATTATAGTGCCTTTCACATTGCAAGGAATCCATATTTTTCTTCCAGGATGAAGAACACTGGGGAAAAATATCACCTTTTCCATGATGTGGTGGAGGAAGGAAGTCTGAACATGTAGAAGATTCACACTAAAGAAAATCAGGCATATTTCTTGATGAAGGTGATTAACTCTGATAGGTTCAGATGGTTCAGATCCTCTAGCGTCATTGTAGATACTTGAGCAAAATGTTTGAAAGATACAAAGGATGTGTGTATATTTGAATGATTCTCAATCAAATCTCCAAGTAGGAGATGTGTCGGTAGATTTTTCTTTGGACGGTGCTTCCCCCTTGTATTGTCAAAGGGGTGGGATGGGTAGGTTGTGGGTGGCCAAACCCCACCAAGCATCCAACGGGAGAAGGCAGCAGGAGGGGGAGAGATGCATCCTATAAAAGGGGATCTCCCCCAATGGTTCTAGAATCCCATATCTCTCATCATTTACCCAATCCATTTCAAGGGTTCTTCAATTCAAGCTGTGTTTAGTGAGGCGGTTTCCCATTTATTCAAGAGAGAGATTTTCCTAGGGGTTTCTCCTTGTAATATTGAGGGAGTGTGTACCCACTTTTACCCCATAGTGATCCTTCTATTTACCCTTGTTTTACCACTTCCATTTGGTGGGTTTTCCACGTTTCATCTGGTGTCATTTATTTTTCCACATTTTTTCCTTTATTTTTATCTTATGATTATCGCTGCATCGGTGGGCCAATCATTTACGGTCCCAAAAGGATCTCAGTCAGTGTCTAATGTTGATGTGGTGAATAACTCACTGTTAAATTATGGTCCAAAGTCTGATGGCATCCGGTTGTAGGCTCTTTTTAAGGATTCCTATTCTGGCATAATGGTAGAGTCATTCGTAAGGGGTCTTCAATACATGTTCATGTGAATCCTACTGCTCTTTCTGAGAGAATGACAATTGGTAAAAACTCTTTTATTGCACCTATTGTTTTGCGTAAAGGTGAAAACTCCTAGAATCTTGAAGATTTGGTTTTAAAGATCTTGATCTTGTGGTGTTTCTCTAATTGGACTTGTGTTTCTCTTGGTCGAATATTTTTTCATTGTCTTTTCCCTTCATATGAATATAAGAGTTGAGCATGGAGTATTGGGTCATTATTGTTGGAAACTGGATGGATTCATTTACATATATGGTCAGTGTAATTTAATGTCTTCCATTCAAGGAATGTCTTATCTCCGGTTTGGGTTCATCTTCATGGAATCAATTGAGTCATTTGGCACCCAAATATCTTACGTGACATTGGTACAACAATTGGGACTCCTATTCTTTTGACAAGGAAACTGAGGATGTTCGTCTTGGAATCCTTTCCAAGATGTTGACCTCAAATCCACTCTAATTGATAAGGTAACTCTTTCTACCCCTACTAATAATATCCAAATTGATGTTCAGTATGAAATAAAACTTCTTTTTCAATTAATGTATGGATTTTGGTCACTCTCTAGAGTGATGTCTGAAGAAATATTCATGTGAGAGATGTGGGTGAAAAGGTCATCCTTCCGATCCTTGTCAAAGGAAGACAAAGTTGAAAGATGCAGATTTATCAAATCTCATTTATTAAAAAAGAGATACACCCACCGAGCCACTTTCCAATGTGGTTGATGTGTTGATTTTTGATAGATCTACTTCTCAAGCGCCTAATTTGAATGGAAAGGGGTCCTAGTGGATGAGTCGCCGGTGAGATCAAATAGTGAGCCTTCAAATTATCAGGTTTATTTTGCAAAAGAGGTTACTATAATAGAGGACACTACTACATGGTCTCATGAATGTACACAATTAGTGACTTCTGGTCCCCCCTAAATATGTCTCCAATGAAAATGATGTGCAAAAACATGTTGATTGTTATAAGGAAATTCAGAAATTATTTCAATCCACTAGAATTTCTGAAAAATGGGGTAACGTCTCTGAGGATTAAAGGGTGAATGTCGGTACTCCTATTAGGGATTTAGGAAGTGGTGTGCGTGTATCTTTTAAGGATGAATTCGTATGTGGGTAAACAAAGATGACTGATAGTGAGGGTTTCACATCTATTCCTCCAAAGAGGAGACCACAAAAGGATTATTCGACTATTCCAAGGACTTTGTCTACCAGATCATCTTCTAGATATCCTTAAAATTTTCAATTAGGGTAAGTCTCAATTTGTGTGGGAAACAGCTGATAATTATGAGTATGGGATTGACGTGTCATATTATTATATTTAAATTTTTTTTATGGAAAAGGGCATGCCTGTTTGTTTGAACCCATCCTCCACCTTTGTACTTTTCCGTTATTTTTAATAAATGGTCATAGGCTCGGTCTTTGGATGGACTTATTTTGTAAATTTCTTGTAGCTATTCAAATGATAATCACATGTTTGATCGTCATTAATTCTTGAGATTCACTCCTCATAGAGATAATTGTTTTCCATCCCATTTTCCTCACATAATTCTAATATAACACATATAAATTTCATAAATAACATAAAACAGTATGATTACAAACAAAGTAGAAGAAAAAGATCACATACCTCATATATGATTATCAATTCACAACAAGGATGAATGAAAATATCATCCTCAATTACTAAGAATAATTACTTCTATGAAACTTGATTAAATAAGAGAAATTAGATCTTATCCATAAAAAAGAAAAAAACATTTTAAAAAAACAATTGGCCAAATATATATATATACTATCACAGTGTCAATTCCACCAAAAAATAAAATTTTCTTCATGAATAAAATAGGTATCAACAAAGGAAACATGAGATAAATAGAGAGATGTTTGGGAGTTTTGTTCCTTTACTATTTCCCGTTAATGATTAAGAATAGGTATTTTATCCCAAATCTCACAATAACGCTATTGAAACATTCCACATATTAAATTTTTTATTTCTAATGAAATCATGTACCTAATGGATAACCACATGCTAATATGTGGTCAGTCCAAAGTGACCACCATTCCTCCAACTCAGCCAACGGGTACCCGATGGCTCCGGTTGAGTATCTGGTGGTTACAAAAAATTATATTCCAGTAAAAAATACCTAAATATCTCTAATAACATCCTAGCATTAACATGAAACTATAAAAATAAACTTGAAACATAAATTATATGAATATGTTCAAATTAAATCATAATTAATATGTACCTAAAAATTTAATTTTTCTTTGGAATCTATAATAATGATTCTTATCCATTAAAAGTTTCAACGAGAATTTATAGTGAACAGATTTGGAAACTGAAACCTCATACTTAATCTTTATTCCTAATTGTCTTCCCGTACTTGCAAATGTTACCATTCTACACACATAGGCGGAAGTATCAACCCTTAAATATTCTTATAGATTTGATAAGTGATTTGATCTTCATTCTCAATGAAGGAAGGATATGTTTCCAATTCCACATTATCTAAGTGGAGCGAATGATATGTATCTGGTTCATAAATCCTTAGTTACTATATATTAAAGTAACTATAAATTCAACCAAAAAAATTTCTTATATCTAAATGTAAAGAAATATGTCTGATCCATTTTATAATCATTAATTTTCGTATAAGGTGGGTAATAAACATCCATTTCTTACTCAATCCTTGATTTTTCAAACATGGTGAGGTGTAAATAAGATATGATCCCCAATGATATCAGACATGGTCAGAAATCTCTTTTAACATATGATTTATATTTACTTCAATCCATATCATTTCTCTTTATAATCAACTGGACTGAATCAGAAGTATCAAACACCATTTTTGGATCAAATAAATATCCCTCTCTATCGTCTATCCATCCCAATGTTAGATGAAACAAACATAATTATAATTCCTCCAATTGATCCATCTTAATAAAAATTTATATAAAAAAATATAATATTCTATAACACTTTCCCAAACCAAGATATAAATCTGTCATCTTGATCATATATAATTTTTTTGTATAACCCATTATGTTAGAAAATCTCTTGAATATAAATCCATTATAACTCAAAACGTGTTAGAGTCTCCAATATTAAAATAAAATAATAAAATTCATTTAACTGATTAATAAATAACTAGAATAAATCCCTACAAATCTATGATCATTGGATACCAGTCATAAAATCTATTATAAAATAATCTCAATCCCATTTTATACTAGGAAATGATTAAATCATACCCACTAGCATGTGATGTTTTTCCTTAACTTTTAACATGTAATGTTCTGTGATACAAATATTACTTTATTCATTTTCATTCCTAGAAACCACATATTACATCTAATACTATAGTATATATTGGTTAAGTGAAGATGAACTACCAACCACGAAAATATATCATAACCTCTTCCTGTAATCCCAAAAGAACTAACAAAAAATCAATATCCTAAGTGTACCTAGGTATCTACTCCCCAATTTATATTCTCCAATAAAACACCTAAAACTTAATATATAAACCTTGAACTTCCTTCAATCACCCTATCAAAAATATATGATAGTAAATTATGATAAAAAATCAATATATTAATCATTAGATACATCCAAATATAACATAGAAAAAGAAAAGTGATCTGCAACATCCCGGTTCCGGGAGCCACCCAGAGGTGCCCCGTACCTGGTTGGTCACATGGCCTCAAGCACATTTCCCCAAATTCCAGAGGCTAATGAATAGAAATGAGGACCTTGGGTGAGATAGTGGGAAAAATATGCCCTTATTGGAATAGTAATGCAGCAGAAACAAATAGATAACAATAGCAGAATCAGTAATAACATGCAATGAGTAAAATGTGGAAGACTGTAAGTAATAAACAACTGGAGCACACACACATATATATAAATTATGCATGATACATATGTTTAGGAAAGAATCCAAACAAGTCACAATGTTGGAATATAGTACTAAACCAAAGCACAAAGAAAAAAATAAACTTTAGTAGCATCGCAAGCCTCAGCTTGGTCACATGCTCTTTAGCTCCACAACAATCAAGTACCTGAAGTAGAAGGGTTATTGCCTTTATCTATACCTGTAGATATATAATTTTTTTGGGCTGAAAAGCATGACCAAAATAGGTTGTGAGAAAAATCCTAGTAGGAAACCACCCAAAGATCTGTGCCTAACAGTCAGTGAATATATATGGCAGACAATAGGCAAAATGAAGAAGTAAACAAGGAAGTACTCAAAAGTAAACAATCATACAGTTTCAATTGAATTAATTTTCATATATCAAGTTATAATAAATTTAAAAACAATAACCCTATAGGAAGTAATCACATCCTAACCTCTATGGTTCAACCAATCAAATACAAGCAATCCTTTAGGGAGTACTCACAGTCTAACTCCTCTGGTTCAGCTTTAGAAAAGACTCTCTAGGGAAGCACTCAATGTCAATCCCCCTGTGGTCTCGTATCAGTATCTACAAACACTCTAAGAAAGCACTCAAAATTAAATTCCTCCAGTGGTATCATAACGTGGAACTACAGACACTCTGAGGGAGCACAAAGTCTACCCACTATGGTCTTGCAACGTAAAAGTAAACAGACCCTCTAGAGAAGGCCTCAGCGCCCATTCCCCCTATGGTCTACTAAACCAGGTTCCCACAACCCTGTGTAATTCAATTGTGCACAGGGATGTTCAACATCCAAATTAAACCTTAAGAACTACTCAGCTATTAGCTTTCAAGAACTACTTGGCTAAACAGCAATAAGCATATAACAACATCAGATAATATCTCTACATCTTAACAACACTAGGCATGGAAAATGAGCAGCCTAACCGAAAAATCTAGAACAAATGGTAAATATACAAAAAACATGGGAAACACATCCATAGCATGGAAAATGACCCTATTAACAATCAAACAACCTCTACTCAGTCACACAAGGAATATTAGGCAATAACAAGGCTAAAATCCAAAAACACGCAATACCCTGTTCTAGGGAATTGGGCACTTTTTCACATAAAAATCAAAGACTAACTACATAAAAACACAAACCGCCTACCTAGATTTTTTAAGATCAATATACTCTGGAATCAGCCCTTGAATCAACTTAGAACATGGTAGTTCTACAAAAACGTCTAAAACGTTCAACCAATGATATCACACGAAAGAAGAGAAACCAATAGATGAGGTTCTAAAAGAAGGAAGAAAACAGTGTGGTGATTCTAATTCAATAGATAGTGGTTGATTCAGAGAACTTACAATGGGTCAGTGGCTTGGAAAATATTCATCGTCTTTGGTCGCTCTTGGATGAGGCATGCTAAGAAGAAGTGTTTTCTGTGAACGAGATGCGACCTCGGTCTGATTAAACAAATAAATAGAAAAGTACACAGTGTGTATTCTAAAATTACATGGAATGTATATGCCTTTACCAGGCCCCTCTTTAGGTGGTCTTTAGGTGACCCCAGATGATCATGTACCCGGCTGTTACACAGCTAGTACACAGTCACCCACGACAACTGATTACATGTCGTGTACTTCTATGTAAACGGCGTGTACTCATTAAATTTCCAAATTCTCCTATTTTTCTCAAAAACCACATAAATTAAAACTCATACATGAAAAGAAGGTCTAGGTTCATACAAAAATCCCCCCTTAAATAAGTTGTTCCCAAATTTCTCTGAGAAGGTGGCATAGAAGAAGAATCCTCGAACAGCTATGGCCACTATGATCGTACATCGGCCTAACTCTCCCAAGCCTCATCATGTACTCACCTGTGTTTCCATCGCACCCATACAAGAGGAATAAACTGGTCACGGAGAACCTTCGCAATGTGATCAGAAATCAAGATAGGATGCTCCTCGATCGATGCGTCCACCTCCAGTTCAACCTCCTCAGGTTGAAAAACATGAGACGAGTATGAGAAGTAATGTCGTAACTGTGAAATGTGGAAGACGTCATGCGTAGACTGGTACCTCTAAGGTAACTACAACTGATAGGAAACTGTACCGACTCTCCCAAAAACCTCAAACAATTCAACATATCTCGGAAAAATCTTTCCCGCTCTCTTAATCCTTCTATGTCCCAACCTCAGTGTGACACGTAGAAAAGCCTGATCTCTGACTTTAAACTCTAGAGGTCATCTTCTTCGATCAGCATAAGACTTATTCCATGACTGTGTAGTATCCATACTCTTCCAAATCAACTCCAACTACTCTGTGGTCTCCTAAACAAGATGAGGTCCCATCATAGCTATCTCTCCTACCTCTATCCAACAAAGGGGTGATCGACATGTCCTACTGTACAAAGCCTCATAAAGTGTCATCTGAATAGTTTTGTGAAAACTATTATTATAGGAAAACTCCAAAAGAGGTATGTGCTTCTACCAAGAACCACCATATTCTAGGACACATGATCAAAGAATGTCCTTTATCACCTAAATTTTATGCTCAGACTGGCCATCTGTCTGGGGATGGTAAGTTGTACTTAGAAGTACATGTCTACCCAAATCCCTCTATAATCCCTGCCAGACCCAGGAAGTAAAATGTGCATCCCTGTCGAAAATAATAGAGTGTAGAACCCCATGTAAATGTACAATATCTTGGATGTAAATCCTTCTCATCTCATCCACACCGAAGGTTTCCTTGTTCGGAAAGAAGTTTGAAACCCTTGTGAGTCTGTCAATGACAACACAAACTGCATCCTTCCCTTGAGGTGACCTCAGTAAACCTGTCACGAAATCCATAGCGACATCATTACACTTCAACTCAGAAATGGGTAACTTCTACAAAATACCTACTGGTCGTTGATGCTCTGCCTTCACCTACTGACAGGTGGAACACCTCATGAAAAACCCAACAACTTCTCTCTTCATACCTAGCCACTAATACTGATGGTGCAGATCTCGATACATCTTGGTGACACCAAGATGAACTGACCAAACTAAGGAATGAAAGTCCTACATCGGCTCCTCGTGTATGTTTGCTGACACCCATACATGCCCATGAAAGCATAATATCTCATCCTCTCCCATGGTCTATCTAGGAATATCGTCCTCTCCTGACACACTCTCCCATAGGACTAGGCCTTCAGCATCTGATAGTTGTCTCATTCTCACTTGATCAAGAAGAGTATAGGTAACCGTTACAAAAGAAAGAAACATCTTCCCCCATCTTTCGTACACCTCTAAATACATCTCAGAGAAAAGACCATAAGCTTCCACTCACTGCTGGCCTCCTAAACTACTTGTATCTGAGTACTCCAGCTCAGCACATCAGCCACTGCATTGCCTTTCTCAGGCGTGTATGAAAGCTCAAAGTCAAAAGGCTGAAGGTACTCAACCCACCTTCGCTGTCTCAAATTCAGACTGCGCTGTGTAAATATATACTTGAGACTTTTGTGATTGGTGAAAACCACAAAATTCTCTCCTAGAATATAATGTCTCCAACAATGTAATTCATGAACAACTTCTGCCAACTCGAGATCGTATGTCGGGTAATTTCTTTCATGTGGACTCAACTACCGAGACCCATATGCAATGACTCCTTCCCCCTACATAAGAACTACTCCTAGCCTAATACCTGAAGAATCATAGTAAATAGTATAGATCTTTCCCTGCTCATGGAAAACTAGTATCAGTGCTGAAGTCAACCTCCCTTTCAGCTTCTGAAAGGTTGACTCACAAGAATCTGACCACAAGTAATTCACACCCTTCTTAGTCAGGCCCATCAGTGGTGCTGCTAAGCATGAAAAATCATGTATGAAACTTCTGTAGTATCCATCCATCCCTAGAACACTTTGTACCTCAGAGACGTTTTTTGGATGCTCCCAGGAAACTACTGCTCACCCTTTCTTTGGGTCTACTGATACTTCTGTCTCTGAGATAACATGACCCAAAAAATTGAATATAGTCCATCAAAAAGTGGAATTTTGAGATCATAGAATATAACTAATGCTCTCTCAGTGTACTCAAAATGATCTCAATATGGGTATCATGGTCATGTCAAGTGTGAGAGTACACCAAGATATCATCCACACTGACTACCATGAATGAATCCAAGTATGGATGGAACACTCGGTTCATCAGATCTATAAAGACTGTAGGCGCATTTGCGAGGCTGAATGGCATAACCACATACTCATATAGACCATACCTTCTCTTAAGGTCTCTAAGAGGTATATCTGATGCTCTAATGAGTAACTGATGATAACCAGATCTCAAATCAATCATCGAGATCCCCGGAGATCCTTGAAGCTAGTCAAATAGATCATCAGTCCTCAACATGGGATATTGTTTCTTGACCATCAACAGGTTAAACTTCTGATAATCCACACAAATTCTGAGGGTATCAGTCACCTTCTTCGCAAACATGATAGGAGAACCCCAATGATAAGTGCTGGTTCGGATGAAACTCCTCGCCTGTAACTCCTATAACTGATTCTTGAGCTCCTGTAACTCTGGTGTATATATCCTATATAGAGGAATGGACACTAGTTCCACTCCTAGTATAAGCTCAATATAAAAGTCTACCTCTCTCTATAGAGCCAAACCTGAAAAGTCCTTGAGAAATACATCACTGAAATGATCCACCACTGGATAAATTCCATCTATGAAGTCCCCTAGTAATCCATATATAGACTAGCAATCTGGGTTGTAACTCCTCCCAACCCATGATGCTCGGGTCCTTCTCTTATTTCCTGGAAATCCCACTCACCCTTATGTAAAAAGGATCCACCCTCTGGGGATGTAAAACAGACCCTGCGATAATAGCAATCAAAAACATCCTAGGAGGGAACTAACCAGTCCATCCTGATAATGACGTCACAGCCCATCATCTCTATGTTATAAAGGTACCATGTGAAGTGACACCCACCAACCTCAATAGAGAACTCCTTGCACTGGCATACACTAGCCCTTCTGGTCCCCAACATTCTTTCTAGTGTTAATACATCAACAGAAGTTAATATATAAGGCTCAAGGATCTCCACAACAGCAAAAAATATGAAACTATGGAAGCCCCTATATCAAAAAGTATAGAAGCTAAGACTAAGTAAAATAGAATCATACCTCTAACTGTAGAGGGTTTAGGATCCTACACATGTTAGGTCTACTTCACTACATAAGTCTGGCATGCACCGCGACCCTGTGACCCTGCCTGACCACCCTAAGTTGATCCACCATGTAGACGCTAAAATCCTGTCGATTGGCTACCACGACAGCAACCTCTACCTAGGTCTAAATGGCCAAAAGAACAAAAGTTCCTATACTGATGAGAAACTGGTGGCCCTACTTCATTATGAGGAGTCGAAATAGAACCTCTATCACCATCTGCTAGTGAAAAATTTGACAAAACCACTGAAGATGACCATCCTCCCGTTAGATCAGCACTCCACTGGGTCTCTCGGGCAATGTGTCCTCATATTCCCACTCTTCTCGCACTGGTAGAGCACCACCTAGTTCCTTGGAGAAGTATCCCTCTTCCTCGGATCCCCACACATAGACTCCCTACAGTTATTCCTACTGTCAGTATGAGGGGTAATGACTCCGAATGTCGAGCTACCCTGGCTCACAACTCCTGAATCCTTCAGATTTTTCTCTATGATCAGTGCCTGATTGACTATAGAGGTGATGGATGTCAACCTTAAGATGTTCTCCTAAGATCAAATGTCATGCCTAAGACCATCCTCAAACATACTTACCGGGAATAACTCATCTCCCCTAGAATGGGTGTGAAGCATTGCAGCTCTATGAAGTGAGAATAATACTCCATGACTGAGAGAGTACCATATTCTAGACTCATGATCTCTTAGGCTCAAACATCCATCAAAGTATCCAGGGAGAAGTAATTGTAGAAGGCATGCTGGAACTCATCCCAATCCATAACTTGCTGGCATCCCACCCGTGAGATCACATCCCACCATCTCTTGGAAGAATCGCATAGCATGTACGTATCGATCTTCACCCTACTCTCTGGAGGCATCTCCAGATGCTTGATGATAGAAAGAATGGACTCTAAACATGATTCTACAACCTGAGTTTCTCCATCCCCTGTAAAGGTGGTATGATACTACGGCTGAAAAACATGCATCAAATCTTCCACATACGGGGCAGGAGACGTTACTCCTCGGAAGGTCTACATGAACCTCATAAATCCCTCTTGGATTTGTGCATCAGCACCTGTATTCAGGATAACAGATGGTGCCAAGACGAGCATGACTAGAGGTTCTACTAGTAGTTCATGATATGCCATGTCTGTCGTCTGGTCACTACCCTGTAATTGGCGTACAACCGGAGGACGTCTCAGTGGCATGACTCAGCATGGTCAAACACACACCTTTTCTCAAGATTATCAAGGATTGAAACTTAAAAGTTCAATAAGGGAACAGGAGATGTGTTCCCTTAAGATTTCATGTGGACGTGTACTTTTTCCAACCCAAGTCATGTAACACCATATTCACACAGTGTGTTGTCCTAACACATGGCGTATACTTGAATCCACTTCCCTTTTTTGATCTCTTCTACAAGATTTAACCCACACAGTTCTCATAGAAAAAGACTACACAGCGTGTTTGTGCTAGACATGGTGTGTACTTGAAGAACTTCACCGACCTGTGTTGTTAGTCACATGGATGGTTTCATGACTAAACTTACACGACGTGTTTGTGCTAGACACAATGTGTATTAACTACCCATAATCCCCCCCATGTCATTCGTCACATGTCCGGACACATGGCTCCTATGACACGTCGTTCACATATGATACACGATGTGTTCCACCAAGGATTTCCGAACCCCATGTCTCTTCCCACAAAACCAATGACTTGGTTATAGACTACACGGCGTGTATATACAGTACACAGCGTGTACTTAACAAAAATATTTCCTTCTAGAATAGAAGGACACATGGTGTGTATTTAGCAATACGCACAATGTATTCTGTGTTTTTCTAGACAGTAAGCCTCAGAAACTACTTTGAGACCCAAAAAACACTGAAACGAACTATAAAGAGCCAAATTACCATATGTGAGGGACCATACACCCCTCAAATCAAATCTTTTCATCTTATACATGTCATTTACTAGCATAAAAGTGCAATGATCCACCAAATTCTGATCTATGAGGGACCATAACATCTCAATAACCAATGTTTGGAATTCATTCAAACGAAACCTTACACAATCCAATACCCTGTCAAATAACAGGTATTCTATCAGGTCATCTGTCACAACAACACGCATATCTAGCATAACATCTATCACAACAACATGCAATCCATAATACACCCTAATATTCATGGAAAGAATGCATGAATTGGGATCTCTAGAAAGTTCCTAAATGATGCATGAGATGGAATACCCTCATCTCATCGGACTGCAACAGAAATATAACCTCAATAATATCATCAACAACATCACAAAACATGTGAACCACCCAATGGTGAAATCAAATAAACTGTAATAATTGAAAAACTATAAAAATTACAATATATGAGTTATATTGGATTTTCCCTATACACCGGTTAGCTACTCTTTGGAACAACTTATTACTAAGCACCTATTCTGTCATATCCCAGACTATAGGCTCCAAATAGTAATTCAAGAAGAAAATAATTCCTATGATACCACATTGTAATGTCCCTTTTCTGGGATCCTCCCAGAGGTGCCCCGTACCCGGTTGGTCACATGGCCTCAAGCGCATTTCCCCAAACACCAGAGGCTGCTGACTAGCAATGAGGGAATTGGGTGTGAGAGTGGGGAATCTATGCCCACATTAGTAGAGTAATGCAGTGGAAATAAATAGATAACAATAGAGGAAGTAGTAATAACATGCAATGAGTAAATAGTGGATGACTAGAAGTAATAAACAACTATATCACATATATATATATAAATGATGCATGATACATATGTTTAGGAAAATATCGAAACAAGTCACAATTCTGGAATATATTACTAAACTATTTTACTAAGAAAACAAATAGACTCTAGTATCATATCAAGCCTTAGATTGGTCACATACTCTCTATCTCTACAAAAATCAAGTACCTAAAGTAGAAGGGTGCTTTCCCTTATCTATACCTGCAACAATATAATATGTTTGGGACTAAAAGAATGACCTAAATAGGGTGTGAAACGAATACTAGTAGGAAACCACCCAAAGATCTATTCCTAATAGTCACTGAATATGTATGGTAGGCAATAAGAGAAATGAAGTAGTAAACAAGGAAGTACTGAAAAGTAAACAATCCTACAGTTTCAAATGAAATCGTTTTCATATATCAAGTAACAAGAAATTCAAAAACAATAACCCTCTTAGAAGTACTCATAGACTAACCCCTATGGTTCAACCAATCAAACATAAGAAACCCTATAGGGAGCACTTGTAGTCTAACACCTTTGGTTCGTCTTTATCAAAGACTCTCTGGGGAAGCACTCACTGTCAATTCCTCATGTAGTCTCATATCAGTAACTACAAACGCTCTAAAGAAGAACTCAACATATAATTCCTCATGTGGTCTCAAAACACAGAACTAAAAACACTATGAGGGATCACAAAGTCCACCCCCCTATGGTATTTCAATGTAAAAGTAAATAGACACTCTAAAGAATCCCTTAGCATCCATTCCCCCTATGGTCTACTACACTAGGTTCCCACAGCCCTGTGTAATTCAATCATGCACAATGATGTTCAACAGCCAAATTAAACTGTAAGAACTACTTTTCTAATAGCTTTCAGGAACTACTTGGCTAAACATCTACACTCTTATAACAACATCAGATAATATCACTCTATCGTAACAACAATAGGCATGGAAAAAAGAATCCTAACCAACAAATCTATACAAAATTTTCAATATCAAAACAATCATGGTAAACACATCCATAGCATGGAAAATAACACTATTCACAATAAAACAACCTCTACTCAGGAACACAAGGTATAACAGGCAGTAACAGGGCTAAAATCGCTAAACACACAATACCCTGTTCTTGGGTATTGGGCACTTTTGCACATAAAATTCAAAGACTAACTCTACAAAGGCACAAACCAACTACCTTGATGTTGTACGATAGATATACTCCAGCCTCATCCCATGAATCAACCTAGAAATCGGTAGATCTAAAAAAATGTATAAAATGATCAACCAATGATATCTCAAGAAAGAAGAGAAAACAAGAGACGAGTCTCTAGAAGAAAGAAGAAATCACTGTGGCTATTCCAACACAATCGGTGGCGGTTGATTTAGAGAATGGATGGTGGGTCGGTGGATCGGAGAAGATTCTTCGGCTTTGGTCACTCCTAGATGAGACAGGTGGAGAAGAAGTGTTTTCTATGAATGGTATGCGACCCTGGTATAATAAAACAAATAAAAATTAAAGTACACGACTTGTCTTTTAAAAGTAAACGAAGTGTATATGCCTTTACTAGGCCCTTCTTTAGGTGGTCTCCAGGTCACCCCACACGGCCATGTACTCATCCATTACATGTACATTACACGATCAGCCGCTAAAACTAGGTACACGGAGTCTAATTCTAAGTACATAGTCTGTACTCCTTAAATTACCAGATTCTCCTGTTTTTTCTCAGAAACACCAGAAATAAAAACTCCTACATGAAAAGAAGGTATGTATTCTTACATGATCTTTCACTCATCCTTCAACTGTTGATCCACATAAAATATGGAACTTCATGCCCAAATAATCCACAATAAAATTATCATCACTATATGTATATATAACATCCTATTACAGATCTAACAGGTACTAATTTAAACATGTCATGTTTTTTCAATTTTTAATTGGATGGAGTTGAGAAGGAGGTGGGAAGAAACCAATAATTTGTAGTTAGATATTTGTTGGACTCACATCTTTAACCAACATTTTATATAGGCTTCTGAAGGGTTATATTCCATGAAACTTGGTTACACAACATCTAATGGTCACTAGGTGCATATTTTGAAGGGATCACACCATGAAAGTTACACGATGTGATAAGTCATTACACATTGGGAAGTATTTAATGATCGATTTTTAATTCTAAGCGATATGTTTTTCAGTGGGTACAGAAATTAAATATTTCATGATTTTGGTTTCTAAATAGGAAACATGGTTGAGAACCTCTTATCTCCCCTACTCTAGTTTTCTTTTCTCTCGACCTAAATCCTTCTCCTAGAAATCTTTGAAGCCTCGAACCCTTATGGGTCCCTTCTCCTGGTGTTCAATCATCATTGTGTTAGCGGTGTGTATGCCGGGTAAGATTTCTCCCTTGTTCTTTGTCTTTATCTCATTACCCTCCTTTGGAATTTCAATAAATCATCCTAAAATTGATGGATCTCTGCTCTGTGATGTTGGATCTCGTTTCTAGGTTGATTTTTGAGGTCTTATGTGCCATCATTCTCATTGGCGGGTTTCATTACGTGTGTGAGTTTCGGGAAAAATGTATGTGGTTCTATCCTGTTTGGCCAAATTTATTAATATTGAATTTCATGATTTATTTAAATTGATTAAACTAGATTAAATTGCTCGAACATTCTTTTAATTGATTTAATAAAATCCAAATCCATTGAATTGGGTGATTTGTAATGGGTTTGGCATGGAAATTAAGAAAGCCCTCAATTATATTGAATAGGAATGTGTTTATGGAAAATGGTTGATTTAAATTGTTTAATTTAAATTATATAATTTATGGAAACTGTTTTCATTAATTTGTTTAATTTAATTGTTGAAATGAATTTTGAAAATGATGGATTTAGTTTTTAATTGATTTTTAACATGTAAAAATGTCTTCAATATTTTTGATAAGAACCCAGTGGTTTTATCTTTTAGAAAAGGCATGTTTTTTTATTATAACCTTGTTTGGATTTACAAGGAAATTTTTCTTTTAAAATTGGTGAATGTGATTTAATTATATTTTAAACAGACTTAAAATAAATTTCACATCATTTATTTTGAAAGAGTACATGCAATCCTTAGGTATTTTGTGAGTTATTAGGATAGACTCTATGATTATACAACATTAAAAAACATAAATTAAGTAGGTCACATCCCTGATGAGATGGTGATTAGACATATTTGGATAGTGTCAGAGGGATGTGGGTATACACAAATTGTCATGATCAAATAGATAGTGCATAGTCCTATAGCCTAGAACATTTGTACCTATTTTCAAGATGAAAATGTTTTTCGATTGCTTTCTATTTGAGATATAAATTTAAATCAATGTTGTTAGACTTTTTTACATTCCATATGAATAAATATAAACTATTTTATATAAAAAATTATTTATTCCATTCTTTTATAAATATTCCATCATTGTGAATCCTTTGCTTAAATATTTCCCATCATTAAAACTGTATAGAAATATTTATTTAAATATTCTTTAATATTCAAAACTATTTTATTTTAAATTTGAAAGTATTCCTTTGGTTAATATGTTGTTGATATATATTTTGGAATCCATGGTGAGAAAATTCATGGATTTTTAGCTCACATCATACTTTTGAGTTTGGGTGTTGTTAGATTATCTTCTTCCTAGATCGAGTGAGGGGAATTGATCTGTTGTAGGTGAATCTAGCTATTGAACCTTGGATATGATGAGTTGTTTCCTTATATAATTAGGTTGTATCCTCTATTTTAGTAATTGGGTTCTAGTACTTTGGGACTTAATGCCTTGTTGACCTCTAGTATGTTACTCCTATTGGAGTTTCTTTTGTTTTCATATAGACTTTCTTTTCATACTTCTTATATGTATTGTAGAAAATTAATTCCCACTTGCATGTTGTATAATGACAGGTTCTATTCTCCAACTCCTTGGGACCAAGAACACCCTTCAGGATATTTTAGGACTAAATCATTTATCAGGTTACCAAAGTACCCAGTTTGGCTTTTAACAAAGTGGTATCCGAGGGAGGTTGTTGAGCTTCTTATCTTGAAGTCAATATGAATTGTAAAATATTTTCAGGAATTTGGAGGTAGTTGTGATTGAGTTTATAGCCATCTCTCACCACAATGAACATGTAATGTCCAGGGGTGGTTAGTGGAAGGTGTCTTCTGTATTATTTATAGTCTTTATCCTATTTTGATTTGGATTGTGGGAAATATAAAGCTTGTATATTCTATTGGTCAAGATTTTGATTCCAATATTTCCCTATTTAAGCCTTATCTGATGTCTTCCCTGTTGTCTATAGAATTTTTGTAGAATCAGGCCTTTGAAAAGATATGTGAATCAAATCTAGGAAAAATATGCTGCTGAACTACAACAACAAAAAAATCCTACATTGGATCTGATTATTGTTGTGGTGATTTTTTGTACATTCGAAAATCTAGGATAGGCACCACCTCTAGTCCCCATTCAGTCTCTAGCTGTGTAATATCAAAGGTGTTCTTTGGAATCCTTCTCAATTGTTTCTTTTTAATAGAAGCCACTAGTTTTTAAAGTCTCAACATATCCTCAACATGTTGAAGAATGGTTGTACAGGTTAGAGTGTATGTTGTGTTCTTGAAGACGCTAGATGAGATCAAGGTGAAGAATTCCACCTTTGTGCTGGAGGGTTGGAGAAGAAGATGGTGGGGGAAAATGCTGCCAAAAAAGAAACATGAGGGCTTAGAGTGGAAATACATCTAGGATCTTTTCACTGACCAGTTCTATTAAGAGTCAATGGTGTTGTGTAAGGATGTGGAGATTTTTAAACTAGAGTAAGCCAATAGAATCGTGACTGTGTTTTCAAATCTCTTTGCAAAACACGTATAGTTTTATCCTAAGATTGTATCTAATTAGAGGATGAATGCTCAATGGTATGATTTGAGGATTTAATTATATATTTAATATCAGGTTTTCTTTCTGTAGATTCCCACTTATATTTATGTGATGGATAGGGCGATGATGGTTGAGATGGACCAGGATAGAAAGTTATTAGTGATGGGTTTTCTTATTCCTCCCAATGGTATCATGAGTTCCTTATAGGGAAAGAGTAATTATGATGATTCTTTTGTCATTTATTGAAGAAAGTATAATCCCATGACTCATACAGCCCCAGGTGGAAGTCCATTACTTTTTTATTTGTGTGGAAGGAAAATACATTTTAAGAGGGTTTGCACTAACGCACCCAAGAACTGTACCTCCTAAATATGTTTAGAACACTTAAAATTATTATTCCATATATTTTCTACTCTACATAGTGGAAAAGGATCATTAGATATCCTAAAATTGTGGATAAATTATATGATTCACGTATAAAATGTTTCAATTTACAAGCATTCAGAACAAAGCTACTTCACACTATCAAAGAGTATCCTGAAGAAGTAGATACAGGTCCAGCTACTATGACAGTTACAATTACTATAGTTTCTTCATTAGTGAATAATTTATTTGATACTAGTTCATCTTATTCATTTATTTCAACCAGTATTTTTAATCTGGTAAATCTTCCTATGGAGCTTTTATCTTGTGCAATGGATATTACTACACCCATTGGAATTAAGAGAGTAGGGTCTCCATAGTCCCTCTTGTGTCTTATCTATATCATTTTTTGAGCTAGCTTGGATTTTTATGGTCCTCAACATGAAACTTATAGACGTCATTTTTAGAATGGATTGGATAATTCCCAATAAATCTCAGATTGGTTGTTATCTTTGACAGGTCTACCTTACTACCTCCAGTGGTGTGCCTCTTGTCTTTCATGGAGAATGGGACTCAAGGTTGATTAAGTCTGAAAATTCTTATGTAGTTTTAGGGAAGGTGATATTAGTTTTTTCTTTTTACATGTAGTAGGAATCTTTGAGCAGTGATCTCTTACATGTTTCCTTCATGTTTTACAACGTGTTTCCTTCGGATTTCCCTAGTTTTCCACTGTTAAGGGAGGTCAGGGTTTCCATTTACTTAATACACAGTACTAAACTAATTTTAATTACCTCTTATAATATGGCTCAAACTAAAATTATGGAGATTAATTCCTAGTTGGATGATCTTCTTGAGAAAGTTTTTATATGCTTGAGTGTGTCACCTTGGGTGGCACCAGTTCTCTTCACTAAGAAGGAAGATGGTTCTCTTCGATTATGTGATGATTACTGAAAGCTCAATGAAGTTAGAGTAAAGAGAAAATATCTTTTTCCATAGATTTATTATGTTATTGATCATTTGAAATGGTCGAAGTGGTTTTCAAAAATATACCTTCGATCTGGTTACCATATTTAAGGATAAAAGAATCTGACATTTATAAAACTGCCTTTTGGAGAAGGTACGACCATTATGTGTACCATGTTATTACGTTTGGTCTAATAAATGATTCATCAGTTTTCATGGATTTAATGAATATTATTTTCCACGAGTATCTAGATACCTCTGTGGTAGTCTTTATAGAAGATATCCTTATTTATTCCAAGTCCAAGGAGGATCATGTGCATCATCTGAGAATAGTTTTGAGTCTTATAGGAAATCACTAACATTAATCCAAGCTTTTGAAGTGTGATTTCTATATTCAAGAAGAGAAATTATTGGGACACATGGTTTCGGAAAAAGTAATATTATTTTATCCTAAGAGGGTGAAGGTTTTTATAATATGGGAGAAACCACATATTGTATTTGAGATTCAGAGCTTCTTGGGCTTAGTTGGATATTACTGTCAGTTTGTGAAGGACTTTTCAAAATTTTCCTCTCTGATGACTTCCCTAACCTAGAAGGGTGTGATGTTTTCTTGGAAAGATAATTTTAAATGTTATTTTTGGTGATGAAACATATTCTGACTATTTCTCTAATGTTGACTCTTCTAGATGTTGGGAAGGGATATGTGGTCTTTTTGATGCATCAGATTTGGGCTTGGGATGCGTTATTAATTAGGGAGATCATGTATTTGTTTATGGATCACTTCAGTTAAGTCCTCACAATAAGAATTATCATACCCATGACCATGAACTTGTAACTATAATGCACAAACTTAATAGTTGGAAGTATTAACATTACATTTAAAGGTTTACAGTGTATTTAGACCACAAAATCCTAATTTATACATTCTCTCAATGAGATTTGAATATATATCATAGGAATTGGGTGGAATTCCTATCATGTTTTGATTTTTACATCACCTACACCCCGGGAAAAGGGTATGTGATTGTAGATACTTTTAGAAGGAAACATCTGACCCAGGAAGTGAAACAATCTTTAGAAGAGTGGTTTTTGATGGCTCTCTTTGCACAGTTGCATATTGAAGTCCAAGAATTAGGGGATGGGGTTTCTTTATCTAGCATCTAGTTGGATTCCTCTCTTCTAGAAATGATTCTTTAATATAAATAGATTGATGATGAATTCCATTACTTTAGAGACTCTATTTGTTGTGGGGAGAAAACTTCCCAGTGGTCCTTCTCCAAAGAGGGTGTTCTATGTTATCAGAATCACATTGTCGTGTCGTTAGCAGCAAGGAAGGATTTGATGGGGGACTATCGTAATTTTCAATGGGTAGTGCACCCAGGAACCACTAAGATGTTCTATAACATGTGGTGGAAATTCTTGTGCCCATTTATGAGGTGTGTAATTACTAAGTTTCTTTCTAATTATTATATAAGCTTAGAGGTGAATTCCAAGCACCAATAACCTTCAGGTTTAATTCATCCACTATCAGTTCCTACATGGAAGTGGGATGAGATATCTATTAACTTTGTGGTGGGTTTCCTTGAACCTAGACAAAGAATAAAGTGATATGTTTTTTGATCAATTGGATGAACAAGTCAGCTCACTTCATACCCAATTATGATGCAACCATCATAGAGAAGTTAGGAAATATCTACGTGAAAGAGATGATTCGTTTTCATATAGTTTTATCAAATATAGTCTCTAATTGGGATCCTAAATTTACTTCTTGCGTTTTGGCGAGACCTTCAGGTAGCACTAGGATCTTAGGTTTGTCTGAGCATGACCTACCATCTGCAGTCAAATGGCCAGACAGAAAGAGCTATATAGATTCTTGAGGATATGCTCTACATGTGTGTTATCTACCTTGGTGGAACTTGGGATGATCATTTGAGGCAGGTTGAGTTTTCTTATAACAATAGTTACTAGTCCTCAATTAAAATGGATCCTTTTGAGGCCTTTTATGGCCATCCTTGTAAATCTATATTGTGTTGGTCCTAGATTGGTGAAAGTTCCTTGGTCAGACCAAGTATGGTGAAAGGGATGAAAAACATTATGTTGATTCTTCAGAAAATGTTAATGGAATAGATACAAGTCTTATACGTATAATTTTTTTATACCTATGGAATTTTCAATCGGTGACCATGTGTTCTTAAAATTTTCACCCTGATTGGGTCATTAACAGCATGGGAGGCAAGAGAAGCTTTCTCCTTCTTTTTTGGAACCTTTCGAGGTTTTTGAGTAAGTTGGGAAAGATTCATAATAATTATCAATTCCACCATATATTACATCGCTACAAAACTTATTCCGTGTATCTCATATAAGAATTTATTTTTCTGATCTGTCTCACATTTTGAGATGGAGTGATCTTGAGATTGAACATGATTTATCTTTGATTGAGCAGCCAATCAGGATAGCCAATTTTGAGATGAATGTACTTCATTAGAGTATGATATTTTTTTTCATGTGCTATATAATCATGGTTATGATAATCATGAGATTTGGGAACGTGAGGAACTGATGTGAGAGAAGTTTCCTCACCTCTTTGGAATAGAAGCTTCTTCATAGGATTTCTAGGGGAAGAAATTTTTTATGGTGGGGAGGTTGTAACATCCTCTTACCAGTCTGATATAAATTTATTTTAAATTATCTTGGTTTTCCATTTTCATTAACTGGTTAGGGTTGAGAAATAGTTGGTAAGACACCTATATTGGTAAATTCCGAGACTTTTTGGACTCTAAACTTAAATCGACATTTTATGTAGACTTCCATATGGTTACATGCTATGTAACTAGGTTAAAAGATGTATAATGGTTGATAGTTTCATACCATGAAAGATATACACTATGAAAGTTACATGATATGATGAGTTATTCCACATTGCGAATTAATTAATGATCATTTTTTAATTCGATGTTATGTGTATTTTAGTGGTTATAGAAATTAACTATTTCATGACTTGTAATAGGGTTACACGTTGTGTAATACCCCAACATTGGTTTTTAAATAGTTATAATGACTAAGATCATATTTTATCCTCTACTCCAGTTTCATTTATCTTGACAGAAAGCCTTCCTCAGGTGATCTTGAAGCCCTCCAACACTTTAGGGTCCCTTCATTTGTTGTTCGATCATAGTTTTGTTGCCAGTGTGTTTCTAAGGTAATATTTCTCCCTCATTCTTCATCTTTTTATCATTATACTACTTTACTTTTTCAATAGATCATCCTAAAATTGATGTATCTATGCTACTTTATGTTGCATCTCATTTCTAGGTAGAGTTTTGGGGTCTTCTAATCCTTCATTCTCATTTGTGGGGTTTTTTCGAGTGTGATTTTTGGGAAAAAATGGTGGTTCCGTTCTATTTGTCCAAATTTATTAACCTTGAATTTCATGATTTATTTCAATTGATTGTTATAAATTAAATTTCTCAAAATTTATTTCAATTGATTTAATAAAACCCAATATCTATGAAATGGGATATTTTGAATGGTTTTGGTATGAAAATTGGGAAAACCACCCATTCCATTCAATTAGGGCCTATTTAAGGAAATTAGTTTATTTAAATTATTTAATTTAAATTTTACATTTTATGGAAACCATTTTGATTAAATTGTGTAATTTAATTGTGGAAATATATTTTTAAATTTTTGGAATTGAATTTTAATTGATTTCAAACTTGTGAAAATTTCTTAAAGAGTTTTGATAGAAAACCATTGGTCTTATCTTGTGGGGAAAGCATGTTTTTTATTAAAACTTATTTTCATTTTAAATGGAAAATTGGAATTTTAAATGGGGGAATGAGATTTTTTTAAGCTATATTAAAATAAATTTTCCATCATTGATTGTGTAAAATCACATGCAATCCGTAGGTAGTTTTTGGGTTATTTGGACACACTCTACACTTTTACAACATTCTAAAACATAAATAAAATAGGTCACCTTCCCAATGGGATGGAAATGAGTCACCTTTGGATATTGTTAGAAGGATATGTTTATACACATATTTTCATGATCTATTATAGAGTGCGTAGTCCTATATCCTGGAACTTTCATACCTATTCGACAGATGACCGTGTTTCTTGATTGCTTTGTATGAGATATAAATATATTCCAATGTTGTTAAACTTCTTTAAATGCCTTCTTAATTTATATAGAAAATTTTTTATAAAAAAATATTTAATCCATTATTTTATAAATATTCCATCATTTTAAATCTTTTCTTAATGTATATTCAATAATTTGAACTGTATAACATGATTTATTTAAATATCTTTAAAATTAGAAAAATATTTATTTTAAAATTTAAAATTATTACTTTGGAAAATATATTATTGGTATATATTATGGAATCCATGGCGAGACCCTGCTGGACTTTTTATCTCACACCATACTCATTCCTTTGATTTTTTGTAGATTATCACTTTCCAGATCCATGAAAGGGGAAAGGATCTCTTTGAAGTTGATCCAGCTATTGAACCATGGATATGATGAGTTGTGTCCTCTAGGACTTGGGATGTACCCTCTATTTTATTACTTGGGTTTTAGTAATTTGGGCTTTAATTCCTTGTTGAATCATGGTACATTTCTACCATTGGAGTTTCTTTTGTATGAATATTGACTTTTTTTCTTTATTCCGCTAATTTTTGTGGTAAATTCATTCTCACTTGATTTTTTTATGATGCTAGGTTCTAGTTGTGAACCCATGGGTACCGGTAATTCCCTTCAATATATTTCATGACTGGCTCAGTTGTTAGGTTACCAAGGTACTTGGGCTGGTTCATGACAGTATATATTACGTCAAATGACTAGATATATTTAACCCATATTCTCTATATCTAATTAAAATCACATTAAGAGAAAATATTATTCAATATTTAATGATCAGTAAAACCAATAAACATATCAATTAATAAGTAATTTTACTAACTCTTAAGAACATATTCCGTAGTTGTTAACTCAAGATCATGAGTGGCACCATTCATTACATTTGGACTGATATTACATGAAATATAACACACAATCCATCAATCCAAATCAATACACAACATAGGCTTATACAAGATGCATCAAATTCACCTCATACTATTTATCTGACTTAATTAAGATACAAATAGTCATAATGGTCAGTCATTAATTAGAATCCTATGACATATCTTCCCATATTTCATCTTACATGATCATAAAAAATCATAGTAAATATAAACATTAATAAAGAAAAAAAAAGAAATATTATGTAAATTCATGGTAACATATAGTAAACCCTAATAAACTCTTGATTTTAAAACATTTTTGGGTATTCCATAAGATATTGATATTGAGAAAATTTTATGATCCAAAAATATTCTAGAATAAAAAAAAATTATCAGGTTACTTTACTTCCCAAATATATAAAGGGAATTATAAAATTTAACATAATGTTTTTGAGTACATAGAGTCTTCATAAAAATAGCTAATGTTTTTCATGCTACTATAGAGGTTATGAATAAATAAATATATCATTTATTAACATGATAAAAAATTAATCCAAATATATATTTAATCCATTATTATTTAAAGGAAATAAAAATATTAGATTGTTCATTAATCCAAAAAACATCACTAAAAACTCAAAATGACCATATCTCGTCCTAAAAATTATATTCTGCATATCCTTAACTCATACACTATGTAGATGATATATCTATCAAAGAATAATTTTAAATAACTAACCCCTTCCACTTTAAATAGATAAATAATTCATCTACTTAGGGTAATAGATAGTATTTCTCAATGGGAACTTTATTATATCATTGATAACCAATACATAATCTCAGGATCTCATTAACCCTTCAGTGGAAAGCATTGGGTCACCCCAAGTAGGCACACTCTATCATATTAAACATTGAATTAAATAATTTACAAGTGGATATTTTATTCCATGCGATCTAATAAATCTATATTTTAATGATGAATGTTGATATTATCAGTACCTAGAACCAATTACATAATGAAATACACATCCTATTTTAGAGAGAGTATATTAAAATCCTTGTGAAATACATATGGAAATTAATCCACTATAGATGAAAAAATAGCATCAAAACTACCCTTAGTTGATCCAAGAATGATTGCTAGAATATAATATTGAATCACCCAGAGCTGAATAAAGTCAAATTCATCTTTATTGATATGATTGTCCCGCTCTCATAAGAGAATATAAGACTCATTAGTAGATGGAATGAATTTCACTAATATTTGGTTGTAATAAATGAAATCCTAGAATCATTTAAAATATTTTATTCATTTAATTATATAAAAACCATCCACATATATAATAAATAAAATCAATGATATGGTCATATACACTCAGGAAAATTCCATGACCTATACATCTCTTGATATAATGTAATGTCCTCTACAATGGATGATCCACATTTAAAACTATATAAAATAGTTCAATAACAAATCCCAAATATGAATTAATAAAATAAAAAAATAAAATTAATATGATGCACCACTATCAAAAAAACACATGAAAATGTTTAATTGGATTGAATAATAATTATGACAATAAAATATTTTTTACAATGTTTATTCAATGCATACTCTATAAAAAAATTACTACTCAACACCTAACTCACAATCTTGGACCCAAGTTTCTCGATATGAGTTGAAACAACATTAAACATTTAAGTCAATAATTTAATTTCTTCTAAATTAGGATCTTTAGGGTTTAGGGTTTTGGATAATTATTCAACCAACATTAGATAAATAAATATTACATCACAAAGTAGACACTTTCACATTGTATCCATTTTTTCTACAACAAAAAATTTTATGACATAAATCATTTTCATATCGGGACATGTCATTACAATTTTCATCTTGACCTTATACTTTTCCCTAATCATCTGTAAAACACCGTGAAACATATTTTAAAAGAAAGAAAGATACAATGTAAAAAAATAAGGGGACAATGTAAAAATAAATAAAGAAACACGTTATTTAATGAATACTTAGAAAATATTTGTCATTTAAAAAAATAAACTTTATGCTCATTTTTTAATTTTTTATGACCCAAGAAATAAAATTTTCTACCCAATGATTTGGATAAAAAAATAATATGAAATATTCATGGGAAAATAAAAAATCATAAGGGTTCCTTTGCAACCATTAAAATATTATGAAAACTATTTCAAAAACATTTATACATTTCACCCTTTCAAAGTATCATATTCATTCCCTTAAATATAATCTTGTGAGTAATCTCATGGGAGAATAATATAAATAGAATGATATCATAAGATCATGGAAAAATATGAAAAATGTTATAAACCCAAAATATATAAAAATCATAAGTCAAGGATAACTAACAAGAAAACATCACATGTTGGAAAGAGACCCAATTTGGATTAGGTTTACTCCCTAATCCCATATATATCATCTTATTAGACAAAATCTATACCTAATGAATTGGAATACTATCTGGGTTCACCCATCATAACATGTTAATGATTATGTTTTTCATAAATGGAAATCCATTATAAGGCATAATCCTAAGAATCATCCGTGGAATGAAATGGGTTGAATAATTTTGTCTGAGATCATAATAAAAGGAAATTTCATAATTAATTCATTTTAGAAATGAATATAAGGTATGTACTACCACATCAATGTAAGGAAGAATATTCTAGGTATATAAATGAGAGAAATAAATATATAATTTAGAATATACACATAACTATTGTGATATAGATAAATTAATATAGAGATAGAAAGGTCATAGGCTAATGAAAATGGTGGCTCAGAGAGACCCCTTACACCAATTAGAAAAATATTTCTAGATATCAAAATATCAATTCCATTTAACACTATTTTTAAAAATACATAAAACAAAGGGGGATAAGGTTTTACTTTCAAGAAAAAATTTATGTTTATAAATAAATATATATATCAAATAATGGTTTCACAATTGAGAAAAGTCATTAACATCATTTACAATAAAATAAAATTTTCCTTTTTCCTTTTGTAAATAGATTCAAAATGTCTAGTATAAAATATGTAAAAATATTCCTTTTGTAAAACCCTTAATGAAATTCAAAATATACATAAAATTTTATTTATAATTAATTTCTTTATTTTTAAATAAAAAAATTATTTCTAAGAATATTTACATGGAAGGAAAATATTTAGAAATAAAATATTAATCATTTAAAATGATGTTATTATAGTAATTTTACTCTTACATAAAACCTAAAAATTATTATTTTTAAAAATAATAAAGTGCATTAAGGTCAAAAAACGACCATTATCAACTATTTTATCCTAAATAAAAAATTCCTTGAGCATTTTATAAGAACATGGACATGGAAAAAATAATTGAAAGGAAACTTTAAAAGTGGGTTTTTTAAAAGACAACCCCTTGCCTTGAGCCTAACTTATCACGTGTGATTTTTATGATCCTTAATAATAAAATTTTGTTAACTATTTTCCTACATAATAACCTTTTTTAATATTTATTATTCCTTCTATTTAACTTATTATAATGTTATATATAATTACATAATTAACCAATTTATCATCAAATGTTTTGATTATATCTGAATCATATGTCAAAATGGGCTCAGTAAGATAAATATGATCAAAGAGATAATTATTCCATAATTTATAGAATAATAATCATTACATAATTATATTTTTTTCCATAGTTATAATTTTAAAAAATTATAAAATATTGTAATAAAAAATGAACTATGTTCCAATCCTAGAGACTGTAGGTCATACACCACAAAAAATTTAGGATATATCCATGGTTTGAAACCATGGCTATAAGCCCAAAAACCATGGCTATAGGTTATAGCCACAGTTCAATGGAATGTGGCTGGTATTGGAGTGGCTATAGGTAAATACCTATAGCCACGGTTTGAAATTGTGGCTATATCCCTTCAGCCACAGTTTCAAACCGTCGCAGAACATTAAGCCACACATGGCCTATTGCCACAATTTTAAACTGTGGCTACATGGATTTAGAAATTTTTTCAAAATATGGAAATAGGCCTACAACCATGGTTTAAAAATGTGGATATAGTCCTTCCTATTTCATAAAAAACACCCCCACAGCCCCCCTTGAACGCCCCCTGCACCCCCATGCCCCCCTAGACAAACACCTTGCACCCCCATGTCCCCCCCACAGATAGCCCCCTGGCACCCCCTTGAACAGCCCCCCTGGGTATCCCCCTTGCACCCCCTGGAAAACCCCCTTAAACACCCCATGCCCCCCTTGATATCCCCCTTGCACCCACCTGGACAACCCCCTTTCACACCATTGAACACCCCCCCCCACACACACACACACTCCCATGCCCCCTGGACAACCCCTTTCACCAAACCCCCTTGAACACCCCCTCACCCCCATGCCCCTGACCCCCCCCCCCCTTCTGGACATCCCCTCCCTCCTAGAGATGGAGACCCCCCCCCCCCACACCCATTCACCCTTACACCCCCCCCCCTCCTGGACACCCCCCTTACACTCCCAAGATAGCCCCCTTTCCCCCCTTGAACACCCCCTGTAGTATCCCACCCCCCTAGACATCCCCCTTCCACCCCTTATACCCCCACCCCTACAATAGCCCACCCCCTTGCAATCCCCCTTGGACAGACCCCGAACCCCCCCCCCCCCCCACCTAGACACCCCCTCCCTATTGGACACCCCCTGGAGAGCCCCCCCCCCCCCCCACCCCCACCAGGAAACCCCCTCATGGACCCCCCCCCCCCCCTCCTAGACACCCCCCTAGATAGCCCCCCTCTTGGAACCCCCCCCCCCCCCTTGCACCCCCTAGACAACCCCCTCGAACACCCCATGCACACCCATTACCCCTTGAACCCCCCACCCCACCCCCTCCAAAGCACCCCCACCTTGCACCCCTTGGACATCCCCCTGCACCCCCCACCCCACCCCCCACCCCCGCACACCCATTCCCCCGACCCCCCCCCCCCCTCTTAGACACCCCATTTCACCCCCCTGGACATCCCCCTTGCACCCCCACACCTACAGTTTCCCATCCCCTACAAATCCCCACTGGACAGCCCCCCCCCCCCCTCATGGACACCCCCTCCCTCCTAGACACCCCCTGGACACCCCCCCCCCCCACCACCACCTGGACACCCCCTCCATCCTGGACACCCCCTGGACACCCCCCATCCTGGACACCCCACATGACACCCCCCCCCCCTCCAGGACACCCCCTTGCACCCCCTGGACAGCCCCCTTGAACACCCCCTCCTACACACACCAATTCCCCCCCCCCCCCCCGATGGACACCCCCTGCACCCCTGTACATCCCCCATGAATCCCTTGCACACTTCTTCACACCCATGTCCCTGACCCCCCCCCCCCCCACTCCTAGACACCCCATCCCACCTGGACACCCCTCCCACCTAGACACCCCCTCCTAGACACCCCATTGCACTCCCGGGATAGTCCCATTGAACAACCCCCCAACACACCCATTCCCCCTTGAACCCCCTTTCTAGACACCCCCCTACACCCCCTGTATATCCCACTTACACCCCTTTGAACACCCCCTGCACACCCATGCCCCCGACCCCCTCCCCCCCTCATAGACACCCCCTCCCACCTAGACACCCCTACCTCCTAGACACCTTGACACCCCCTTGCACCCCCTCTATAGCCCCCTTGAAGACACACTTACCACCCCCTACACACCCCCTGGATAGCCCCCTATAAAACTAAGAATGAAGAATTTACATAAATTTAGAGTACGAAAAGAAATAATTTCAAGGTTGAGAAGAAATTAATAGCATTTTTGCTCACTCTAAGGATTTAAAAAAGGTTCCACCGTATTCCTTTATCATTTGTGTTTTATTTTTGTTCTAACCATGTAGGGAATTAATGGTGATTCTTTTTCTCAAATAGATAACAAATGAAGATAATTATTCTTGAATACTAATTCAAGATCTAAAAATGTAACCATATTTGTTTGATTTATCAAATGGTATTATAAATTACATCTGGATAAAATATTTTTCCCAATGAAGTGATGGAGGAGATCATCCCATGAGGTGGAGTTGCTTGATAATCCTTCGTAGTCAATAATTCATACAAATCTGAATTTTGGAAGGTTCTTGTGAAAGTGTAAATAATTTTTTACCATTGGAGTTCTTGAGTTCTATTCACTTATGGAAATGTTGTCTAAAGCGAATGATAGTTTCTTCCATCAGTTTTTAATAATCATAAGAAGTATAGAATACTATATAAAAATATTTTGGAAATAATTTGAGAGGGTTCAAACTAAAGGGTTTATTAAAGTTTTTCTCAGTGCTATATTACACATACTACTATTTAAAAAATGGAAATTTATGTGTTTAAAAAATTGGATAGGTCTCTATGCCATAACCTGATTCGAGTAATGAGGAATCAAGGAGCAAAAAATCTAGCTTGAAGGATGGATTCCAGATAAGACAAAAATATGTGAATATGTAAAGATACTTTACAGGTAAGTGCAGGTATCAGGGTGCAGGTGGGTGAGGGGTACTTAACATTCATATATGTGGGTCGACATAGAGGGCCCTAAGAGAGTACCAAGCCATATTTAAATTTATTTAGTAACTAATGGAGTGAAATGTTTTATAAGGGACCACCTTAGTGTAGTACCAATCAACCTATTAAAACATGTACATGAGTGATATTTTTAAATGATATGATGTCATCTTAATCGTCTTCAACCTCAAGTCTAAGGAGAAGATTTCACTACAAATATTGACACCACTCTGTAATAGTTGAGTAATTCTTTATACAAGATTATGGTAATTATGAAATGAGAGTATGGACTATATTTTTATGTGATTATTTTAATGCATTGAAAATATTTATTTGAAGGATTTATTAATAGCATGATATCCAAATGAAACACTATAGGGAAGAATATTTGGGTGTATATAAAACAGTGAGATAATGATGACCATTCCATAGTGATGATCATAGTGTGATTATAAAAAACATGTGGAAAATGGGAAGAATACACCACACCATAGTCAATTCCATAATGATGCCTAGAAGTAGGAGAATCACATAGATCCTTGTGTCATGCAAAAAGGATGATATATTGTACACATGTGTGTATGATTCAAATGAATCCTTTGAAAGGTACTATGTATTTTTCACTAAGAGTTCTGTTTGGATCATTGGATAGAGAATATGAGTCATCCAATCATATGAATAAATCAAATAATGATTATTCCACAAATTCATATTAAAAATTCATGAGGTATGTTCCATGATTAAAGATGATATGATAGAAATACCTACCAAAGAAAGATTTCAAGTAAACAAAATCCCACATTATAGTATGTCACAAAATATAATATAGTGAAATTGGAATCATAATATGTTCTTCATGCCATATTGGAATCCATGGTGAGAATTTTGGTTTCAAAATATAAAGGAATTAGACAATATAATGTAGTGAGGAGAATTTCAAGAAGGATTTTTATCTGCATGAAATATTGAGTTAGAGTTTGATTTATAGTTAACCATGATGATTCAAATGATATATGAGGCTCCAATATTAAGAAAAAGGAGTAAGTATTTCTATAAAATAAACATGAGTGGAATTTGTGGGTTTAAAACCCTAAATACCTTTGGTGGGCTGAGGAGGAGGACGATACCCAAGAAGTGGTGTAGCCACGTCGGTGGCTCTTGAGAGGAGGAGGTTGGTTGGTCGTCTCACTGTATCATTAGAAGAGTGGACACATTGGGTGGGTATTGCAGTGAGAGAGGTCATCAGGGAGACGGGCACCGCGGTGAGAGAGGTCGTTAGGGGGGAGTACGCTGTAGTGAGAGAGGTCGACCGGGAGGAGGGTGTCTTGGTGAGAGGGTAAAAGACTAGGGTAGAAGGGCACCGTAATGGGAGGATCATGGGAGGAGGGTGTCACAGTGGTAAGATTAGGGGAGGATCCCGCCAGGTATCGAAAAAAAAATAGAATCATCCATTTCAACCATGGAGCAGTAATCGAATTATGGCTGTAAACAAGCTATAACTTCATGGAGGTGGTGATCCGAAGGTATGCACGAACGACTTTTTCATCCTTAAATGAATAGAAATCAGAGAAAATAAAGGATATATTAATTTTCTAGAATGATAAATATGTAATGAATATAATATATATAAATTAGATACATCATCATAAAAAACCATGATATGTGATGATGGAAAATTAATTACCTTGGTTCGGGAGGCGGTAGTTCGTCATACACAAGAATAATGGTTTTGTTTCCCATTTGTTGGAAGAGGAGATGGATATACGTTATTCAATTAAATTAATAACATTTTGGTATATTCTAGACACATTTCTTATTATATCATCAAGGTTGAATAATATTTAAAGGTGTTTGAAGTAGAAATAAAAAAAACATTTTGTTAAAGACTATACATCTTCTTCTCACAACTACCATTGATTTATAAATTAAACTCACCAAGGTTATTAATTTTTCAAATAAAAGACCTATATAATGTGGTTAAATATTTAAGTAAGTGATTTATATTGATATTTTCTTAAATAAACAGATTTTCATTTGTAATGAAAAGAGGTTAGGAGATACCCTTTTATAAGAGAGGGGAGGGGAACTCTTGAAATTTCTTGAAATAGTAAATTAATATAAATTAAATATCATGGAGAAAGGGAACCAAAATTATATAATCCCATCTTTTTATAACATAAACTTTCATTACATTACACAAAACTGAGGATCTTTAAGGTTTAGTGTCTTGGAAACCAGGAACATAATACATGAAAACAACATAAAACATTCTTCTTAAACACTTGAAAGGATTCTCCTTAAGTTAATCCTATGTTCATTACTGTATCTCATAACCTGGGGAAATACATCAAAAGAAAGGGTGAGCAGAAGTCCCAGTAAGGGAAACAAGTGAAACATTTTACATATGAACCTGAGTTACATCAATAAAGTCATGAAAAGAACTTTAAGGCATGAGAATGAAATCATGAGGCATATCATAATAAAAATAAAATTTTTCATAACTTGAAGATGTGGCTACAACATTTAATATTGACAATCGTTTCATTTCACCAAGTTCCATCCCCAAGGTGTCGTTAAAAATTACAAAGGTTATTCACCAAGGTGTCGTTAAAAATGGTCATCTCTAGAGATTAAGTCTTTACCCAATGCATTGGAGCGCTATCTGGGCGCACCCTTGACATGTCTTTATTATCATGTGAGACACATATATCATCAATCATTTCAAAAACAACCCATATAGCATAAAATAAATGGGTTTCATTTCATAATCATAACGTTTTAAAAACTGCTTTAAAGACATGATCTTTATGTCACTTTACACCCACGGAAAATGGAAAGCGGGTTTCATGTATGTAAATACAAGAATTTAAAATAGAAAATTTTGATATACATGTGAATACCCCTGTAGAAATAAGGGCTTTGATTATTCACTTAATAACATAAAATATCTTTAAAAAAGAGAGAGAGACATTTTGAGACGAAAATTCTGCAGCATAACGGCTATGTTACAAGGTTTTTAGAAAACATTGAAAAGAGAGGGGACATGGGTCAAACATTCATAAATGACCCATAAAACAGTAGAGGGACAGAATATAAGGGATTTAAGAACATGGTAATGAAATTTGAAAATATACCATATGAAATGAAGAACATGAAAGGAAGACAAAAATATGATTTCTCTTATGAAAATTCGGTAGCCTAACAGCGTTACATAAACTTCAACCAAAAATGAATTGATGAGATCAAATAGGGTCTCTCATAATATGAACATAAAAGATCAATATGATAGATATAGAGACCATACCACAAAATAATAAAAAGGAACTTGCAAGACATGACATGGAATTAGAACTTTGAAAAGGGAGAAAGGTGCAAGGACCACTTAAAAATTCAGCAACCTAACGACGCCACTAAAACATCAAAATACTGAATTGAATAGATCAAATGGGTTCTCTCATCATATGGTAATAAAATATCAGTATGATAGATATAGAGATCATACCCCAACATAAAAAAGGAACTTGAAAGAATTGACATGAAAGTAGAACTTCAAAACGAGAAGGGTGAACAACCACTCAAAAATTCGGCAGCCTAACGGCGCCACTTAAAACTTCAAAATACTGAATTGAAGAGATCAAATGGGGTCTCTCATCATATGATCATAAAAGATTAGTATGATAAATTTAGAGATCATACCCCAACATAATAAAAACTAACTTGAAATACTTTACATGAAAATAGATCTTGAAAAATGAGAAGGGAGAAAGAATCTGTTACAAAAATTTAGGCAGCCTAACGACGCCACTTAAAACTTCATAAAACGAAATAATGAGAGTAATAGGGGATCTCTCATTATGGGAACATGAAAAGGGAATTAAGAGGAGTATAAAAGAACACCCTTTAACATAATAACATGGAGCATAAAATAAATTACATAAAAAAGATTTCTTGAAAAGAAAGAGAGAGATCGGATCCCTTACCTTAAAACGTAACTCTTAAAACTCAAAGGTTTGGGCCTTGCAGGCTTGGGGGAACCTTGGGAGGACTCCTTGGTAGGAAATGAGACCGGAAATTCGTTGGGGGAGAGTGGGGAGTCGAAATGGATGAGAGGATGGCTTGGTATTTATAGGGAAAGTGAGGGGACAAGGCATTAATGGCCAAGGGACACCTCAAAAGTGCTTTTCTCAAAACCATGTGCTCTCCCTTCGAATTTACCATGGATTTAGGCCACATGGGGCCCCAAAAACAATAATTCATCACCCTTGGCCGGCCAAACCTTAAAATATCTCATGACATCATCATGACAAAGTTATGATGTCATTAAACATACCGAAACCCTAAAACTGTATTTTTACTATTCACTGAAAATTCAACTTTCTCAGAAAGATCCCAAAATTTCACCTTAACCAAATATCAATGCTCTGATTTCAAAAATGAACTCAATTTTATAAAAATAATTTTCTAATTATTTTTAATTTAATTTTTAAATAAATACACTATTCACCGAAAATTCATTTTTTTCAGAAAAATCCACAAAAATTACCATAACATAATATCGACGCTCTGAGTTCAAAAATGAAATCCATTTTATAAAAATAATTTTCTAAATATTTTTAATTAAATTTTTAATTAAAAAACACTATTCACCCGAAAAAAACTAATACTTGAATAATAATTTATGAAACTGTTATTTACCCATTTTATTGAATCTCATTACTTAATCTAGGTGTCTAAATTATATTAAAACTTTCTTTGAGTGAAATTACTAATCCATTTGGTCACATTACATATCCTAAGCATAAAATCACTATTCATAATTTACTATTCATCAAAAATAAAGTTGGACTTATTAGACTCTAAATTTCGTACTGAACATAATTGTAGAAGACCATTTTTTGAAAATCATTACATATTTTTATTTATTTAAGGTTTACATAAACATTTTTAAAATATCCTTTTTCTAAAATTCATCAAAAATATGCATACTATATTTATCCGGACATTTGAAAATTCATAAACATTATCATAAGAAGAAATCCCAATTTTTATTTAAAACAAAGGATTACACAAGGCAGTTACGGTCTCCTTACATAGCTTCTTATAACACCAGCATAGGACCTAAGTGTAAGGTGTGCTAAGGTGAGAGAATCTGAGGGAGGCTCGGCCAACATCGCACGAGTAGTAATTTCTATTAGTTTGAACTTCTCGCAAAGGCGATTCCGTTCTAGCTTCACACGATGAAGTTCGTCTTGGGTTTGGTCCAGAGAAAAGCCCAGTGGTGCTACCTCCTTCCCAAGTTCTGTTAGATGGGCTTCGATCGGTCCAATACTACTGGGTGAGGCCATCGAATCTTCTTTCTATATTAATTAACCAAGATTGCTTGTATTTAGAGACAGTAGTCAAAACGTTTAGTTTCCAACGGTCATATTGACCAATGGTCAAATAACAGTCAAAACCCAACAGTCTCATTTTAATTATACTCATGTTATCAAATGAAACATTTTTGTTGAGTATAAAAATAAAATAACACATAAAATTAGGAAACAAGATTTATTCAAAATTTCAGGTCGTTACAATCTTCCCCCCTTAAGAAATTGTGTCCTCGCAATTTTTAAAATTGGGTTTTGAAATTTCATTGAAAGTCCCACATCGGAAAAGGAGTCTGTAAAATTATTACTTGAAAAGAAATAAAGGGAAGTAAAAAGGTCACCCGAGTTAACCCATACTAGGATACCATGTAAGAAAACATGGACATGGAAGAAAAAAACAAAGGGTCAAGTTCTGGGGGAGAGTGATAGAAAACATGATTAGGAGAAAGTTAACCATAAGAAAATCCCAAACTTATGATGTGTGTAAACGGTCTTTGATTACATAGTAGGAAACGTAAACCAACAACATTTTTGTTTTACGTTCCATTTCATAATTTTGAGGAATTCATTTACTACATAGAAACATAAGAAAATAAACTTAACTTCATGTAGAGTTTCATCCTTTAAAAAGTTTCTACCCAAAAATAATCTTTTCTCCAAACGATGAGCATTCAAAAACACTTGGTCTCATCAAAACACAAGAATCATCTTCTAGAGAATCACATAATCCACAAAAGATTAACCATCTATTTCATCTATCTTTAAACATTATCCCAAAAACAGAAAGTGTAAGGTAAAACAACTCTTCAAAAAAATAATCCCATAGGAATGGAAACTACTTTTAAATCTTCAAAGTTCCATGGTACTACCCAGAGTTCATCATAGACCATTCCGTAAATAACTATCCTTAAAAATCCTCAAAATAAACCAAACTAAGATTGAAACCCAAATACAAGAAGGATTTGATAACATAGTCTTCCAAGGTAAACTTTATCATTCATCTCCAAACAACATCAACCACTCCTAACATCTTATAACAAAAGTAACTAACCTAAACATATTTACCCCAGGATAGGTTAATCATTTCCATAAGTAACCTAAATTACTATAAGTCCGCCTTAAATTCATCGATTCTTCAAAATATAAGTCAACCTTACTTCTCAATGAAAATAACGTAGTAATCTATTTACCTCGATCATATAGGGTCCCCTAAAGAGTGAACGTATTCCAAAATAACAATCATCTTTTAATCCCCAAATCATCTCTTTCATATTAATATGGAAATCGTCACATTTCTTATCACATTGGCTGTTGGGACATGTTCTTTCATTTCCCGCCATTAACTACGAAAACAAAGTACAATTAGGGGCTTTAATACTTATCCAATAATCATGAAAAAGAAATTAACGCATATAAGGATAACTTGTAGAAGAAAAGTATACCCTAACTTGTGATCCCCTAGATTTTAAACTAGGTTATCCATGATCATATATCCTGATTTGAATCTTTATTTTATTTTATCTTTGTTCCTTTAATAATGGTTCATACTAAGCGTATGAATTTACCAAAGCATATCCCACGGGAGTGTCGTAACCAAGAGTGCAGCAAGGCCCATTGTCGTGTACCAGTTCTCGTTCGAGTCTAGCTCAAAGCGGTGTTTTCGGGTTTTACCCCTATGTACATCTGTGCCAGAGCCACCTCTACCTGCTCGTATCCAGACAGGGATGTATTTTCTTGGCAACCCATTACTCAATACTCACCAAAATACCAGGAAGATTTCCTATATATAAACTTTTCTATAGGATTCTTCCTAAAGTTTTCATATCCTAATTTCCACAAATAACTAAACCATCCTTTGATACCAACTATAGCATCCCGTCTTTTTATAACATAAACTTTCATTACATTACACAAAACTGAGGATCTTTAAGGTTTAGTGTCTTGGAAACCAGGAACATAAAACATTCTTCTTAAAAACTTGAAAGGCTTCTACTTAAGTTCATCCTAGGTTCATTACTGCATCTCATAACCTGGGGACATACATCAATGGAAAGGGTGAGCAGAAGGCCAAGTAAGGGAAACCAGTGAAACATTTTACATATGAACTTGAGTTACATCAATAAAGTCATGAAAAGAACTTTCAGGCATGAGAATGAAATCATGAGGCATATCATAATAAAAATAACATTTTTAATAACTTGAAGATATGGCTACAACATTTAATATTGACAATCATTTCGTTTCACCAAGGTCCATCCCCAAGGTGTCGTTAAAAATTACCAAGGTTATTCACCAAGGCGTCGTTAAAAATGGTCATCTCTAGAGATTAAGTCTTTACCCAATGCATTGGAGCGCTATCTAGGTGCACCCTTGACATGTCTTTATTATCATGTGAGCCACATATATCATCAATAATTTCATAAAAAACCCATATAGAATAAAATAAATGGGTTTTATTTCATAATCATAACGTTTTAAAAACTGCTTTAAAGACATGATCTTTATGTCACTTTAAACCCACGGAAAAGGGAAAGCGGGTTTCATGTATGTAAATACCAGAATTTAAAATAGAAAATTTTTATATACATGTGAATACCCTTGTATAAATAAGGGCTTTGAGTATTCACTTAATATCATAAAATATCTTTAAAAAAATAGGGAGACATTTTGAGACGAAAATTCTGCAGCATAACGACTATGTTACAAGGTTTTTAGAAATCATTGAAAAGAGAGGGGACATGGGTCAAACATTCATAAATGACCCATAAAACAGTAGAGGGACAGAATATAAGGTATTTAAGAACATGGTAATGAAATTTGAAAATATACCATATGAAATGAAGAACATGAAAGGAAGACAAAAATAAGATTTCTCTTATGAAAATTCGGCAGCCTAACAGTGTTACATAAACTTCAACCAAAAATGAATTGATGAGATCAAATAGGGTCTCTCATCATATGAACATAAAAGATCAGTATGATAGATATAGATATCATACCCCAAAATAATAAAAAGTAACTTGCAATACATGACATGGAATTAGAACTTTGAAAAGGGAGAAAGGTGCAAGGACCACTTAAAAATTCAGCAACCTAAGGACGCCACTAAAACATCAAAATATTGAATTGAAGAGATCAAATGGGGTCTCTCATCATATGGTCATAAAAGATCAGTATGATAGATATAGAGATCATACCCCAACATAAAAAAAGGAACTTGAAAGAATTGACATGAAAGTAGAACTTCAAAACGAGAAGGGTGAAGAACCACTCAAAAATTCGGCAGTCTAACGGCGCCACTTAAAACTTCAAAATACTGAATTGAAGAGATCAAATTGGGTCTCTCATCATATGATCATAAAAGATCATAACGATAAATTTAGAGATCATACCCCAACATAATAAAAAGGAACTTTAAATACTTTACATGAAAATAGATCTTGAAAAATGAGAAGGGAGAAAGAATCAGTTACAAAAATTTCGGCAGCCTAACGACGCCACTTAAAACTTCATAAAACGAAATAATGAGAGTAAGAGGGGATCTCTAATTATGGGAACATGAAAAGGGCAGTAAGAGGAGTATAAAAGAATACCCTTTAACATAAGAACATGGATTATAAAAGAAATTTCATAAAATAGATTTCATGAAAAGAAAGAGAGAGATCGGATCCCTTACCTTAAAACGTAACTCTTAAAACTCAAAGGTTTGGGCCTTGAGGGCTTGGGGGAACCTTGGGAAGACTCCTTGGGAGGTAATGAGACCAGAAATTCGTTGGAGGAGAGTGGGGAGTCGAAATGGATGAGAGGATGGCTTGGTATTTATAGGGAAAGTGAGGGGACAAGGCATTAATGGCCAAGGGACACCTCAAAAGTGCTTTTCTCACAACCATGTGCTCTCCCTTGGCATTTACCATGGAGTTAGGCCACATGGGGCCCCCAAAACAATAATTCATCACCCTTGGCCGACAAACCCTTAAAATATTTCATGACATCATCATGACAAAGTTATGATGTCATTAAACATACCGAAACCCTAAAACTGTATTTTTACTATTCACTGAAAATTCAACTTTCTCATAAAGATCCCAAAATTTCACCTTAACCAAATATCAATGCACTGATTTCAAAAATGAAATCCATTTTATAAAAATAATTTTCTAATTATTTTTAATTTAATTTTTAAATAAATACACTATTCACTGAAAATTCATTTTTTTCAGAAAAATCCCCAAAAATTACCATAACATAATATCGACGCTCTGAGTTCAAAAATGAAATCCATTTTATAAAAATAATTTTCTAAATATTTTTAATTAAATTTTTAATTAAAAAACACTATTCACCCGAAAAAAACTAATACTTGAATAATAATTTATGAAACTGTTATTTACCCATTTTATTGAATCTCATTACTTAATCTAGGTGTCTAAATTATATTAAAACTTTTTTGAGTGAAATTACTAATCCATTTGGTCACATTACTAATCCTAAGCGTAAAATCACTATTCATAATTTATTATTCATCAAAAATAAAGTTGGCCTTATTAGACTCTAAATTTCGTACTGAACATAATTGTAGAAGTCCATTTTTTGAAAATCATTACACATTTTTATTTATTTAAGGTTTAAATCAACATTTTTAAAATATCCTTTTTCTAAAATTCATCAAAAATATGCATACTATATTTATCCGGACATTTGAAAATTCATAAACTTCATCATAAGAAGAAATCCCAATTTCTATTTAAAACAAAGGATTACACAAGGGAGTTACGGTCTCCTTACATAGCCCCTTATCACACCAGCATAGGACCTAAGTGTAAGGTGTGCTAAGGTGAGAGAATCTGAGGGAGGCTCGGCCAACATCGCACGAGTAGTAATTTCTATTAGTTTGAACTTCTCGCAAAGGCGATTTCGTTCTAGCTTCACACGATGAAGTTCGGCTTGGGTTTGGTCCAGAGCAAAGCCCAGTGGTGCTACCTCCTTCCCAAGTTCTGTTAGATTGGCTTCGATCGGTCCAAGACTACTGGGTGAGGCCATCGAATCTTATTTCTATATTAATTAACCAAGATTTCTTGTATTTAGAGACAGTAGTCAAAACGTTTAGTTTCCAGCGGTCATATTGACCAATGGTCAAATAACAGTCAAAACCCAACAGTCTCATTTTAATTATACTCATGTTATCAAATGAAACATTTTTGTCGAGTATAAAAATAAAATAACACATAAAATTAGGAAACAAGATTTATTCAAAATTTCGGGTAGTTACAAAAATGGTATAACTAGAATATATGATTTATATGAGAAGAAAAATTTCATAATATTTAATTTGTACAAGTATGGATTAGTTTTTACACTTATCTCTTTCTTTTAACCTACGTTTACCCTTTTTGATTGTTATTCGGATAGTGAATTTTCTTATATTTAGGGATCAATATAGTTACTATAAAAGAAAAATTGGTCTATAAATGGAAAAAAATTATTATTAAACATATAAAAATCACCTCGGTTAATATACTATTATTAATAATTTTAAATCACTTACTAAAGTATTATTTATTATTAAATATCATTAATGTCATTTTTTGAACTATTCATTTAATTTGACATTGAAAATAACATGACAACAATTTAATTCGAATATAATCTTTTAAAATCAATAAAATATTAAATTTATTTAAAAATTTTGTGGAACTCAACAATTATTTCAAATATATATTGATTTTAACATTTTTTTAATATAATTTATTTTATTTTTTAATTAATTGAATAAATACAATGTCAGCATTACGTAAGAATTTAAGGAAATTATTTCAATAATAAAAAACTGAAATTAATTAAAATGAGAAAGAATTTATACTTTAAAATAATCTTTAGAATAGAAATTTTTTGTTTTTATCACTGTAAAAAAACATTAAATATTTTAAAATAAAGAAAGGGAAATTTTTGTTTGTATTTTACTTGCACATTATAAAAGTTGAAATCAAATAAATTTAGAACTAAGTGGCCATATATTTTATTAATGGAGGTAAATATCCAATATAAATTCATCCAATGGGATAAATTCAAGTATTAGGTTAGATATTTAGTCCTTATCATATTCCTATTAACAATAATTACGGGATTTAGCCTTAAAGTAGTGAAAATTATTTACTATTGTTATATTAATAATGACTAAAAGTAAAGGGTAATATATATGAAATTTTTAACTCATTATTCCAAACATGGAATCCATTTTCAATATTAAATTCATATAATTGGTATAATTTCATTTAAAATTAAACCTGCGAGAAGCGATGAAAAATAATTTTCAAGAAAAAATTGTTTTAAGTATAAAATGTTTTTATAATATATTAAAGTATAAAATCCATTCTAGAGAAAATAATTAGATTATTTATAAAAAAACAAATAAAAATCTAAAATTAATCAAAAATATAATTTTTATACTTTAAATACATAAAAATAAACTATTGTTTTCATTATAAATCAATATTTATCACTATTCATTTACAAATTAAACTCTTTATAAAATCTAAAAATTTCATCGTAAGATGATTTTGATATGATTATTTAAAAAATTATATCCATTATATATAAAAAATTTATAAAATTTCATTAAATTAATAATAATATTTTATCAAAATAAATAATAATACCCATTTGTAAAGAAAACGTATTTTTGGAAAATAAAATGACTTTAGTGAAAATGGTTGATTAATTACTAAGAAGTTACCAATATGGAATTGGGCCTTTATATATATTTTTATAAATTATTTAATTCTATACACAACCATGAATTTAATTATTAGGATACAACCATCATATTTGAACAATAATATTTCATTGTTTTTTTGTTTGGTGTTGTATATCGTATATGCTGTCGAACATTGTTCTATTGTTTAAAATATATAGGAGTTGCATAAAAACTCCTTTAATAAATTTTTTCCATGAAATTTGGACTAAATATAAGTAAATAATGTTTTAACATATGAAAATACCTTTTTTCAAATCGCACATCGTATAAAGGGTTTGTAAAGCTTCCACTACAAAAGAGGGAAAAAGAATTTCAAAGGTCATCAAATAATTAGGGTTCGAAATATGAGAACATTATTGGGTAGAGAAAATATTTACATGGAGGGAAAAATTAATTTCAAAATAATTATGGAGAGTGATATATATCACTGATCATAATAAATCAAATGATTAAGAGATAGTTAATTACCAAAAAACAACAAACTGATGAGGTTTGAAAAAGTCCATTGATTCATTGGAAATGAATTTAATGGGATAAATTTTTTATTTGAAGATCATTTTTATACAATTGAGGAATTAATTTATCATCAAGATGAATAACATAAGAAAATATAGTTACATTATAAGTAAAATTTTACCATTTAAACAATTTCCACCGCAATCGCATATTTTTTTAGAACGATGATTATTAAAGATGAATTGTTCATGAATGAAAAACTAAACTCAACATATAATGGATCAAATAATCCAAAAAGGATAAAAATATATGTATCCTATTTTTATAAATTAACCAATACCAAAATGGTTAGCATGAGATAATTCTAGAAATAAATATACTATCATATTAAGAAATAAAATATTAATCACCAAAGCCTCAATAATAACACAAAAAGTTCAAAATGGATGACTCGATAAATAACCAAACCTAAAATTATTCAAAATATACCATTATAATATCAAAACATTAATAAAATAATGATTTAATCACATATAATTCTAAGCTAAATTTAACATTTGTTTCCAAATAACTTCAATATCTCTTAATGTATCTTAAAAATATTCATTATTCATATAATCTCTAAGATATGTTAATAATTTTCATAAAGAACTTGAATCACCATAAAACCACATTAAAATCATATATTATTCCAAAATATAATTCAACCTTATTTCCTCAATAAAAATGACATAATTTTCTTTTTAACGTAATCTTATAAGGTTCCCAAACTAATGAACTTCTTTCAAAATAAAATTAATCACTTAATCAAAAAATCACTTTTTAATCCCATGGATATCACTATAATTAAAAATGTATTTTAAAATTCAACATAATTATTATCTTTCACACCATTTAAAAAACATAATACTAAGAAAGACATTATGTAGTCCAGTGGTTGGTGTTTCACCCTTGTCTCCCTTTTTAGTGCGTTCAAGCCCTGTGATCTTAACATATGCGATAGGTTGTAATTTTTATTAAAAATATATTAATATAATTCTTATAATGTCCAAAAAAAATATGACTAACATACTTAAAAATAAACTTAACCATCAATGATAACATAAACCCTAAATGTTATCAATACCATCAAACATATTAAAAGAGTATTCTTCCTCAAATAATATGTCATGTTGAATGTAAGGGTTTTATATACATCAACCTGGTAAAACATCTCCCAAAATGTTATTAATCACGTTAAAATATCATTACCTAAAACCTCAGAAGGGGGGATAAGACTTAAAACATATGATAAAACTTAAACATATAAACCCATGATGGTATCCATTACTCTTATGTTAACCCAAAATGAAAACATGATAATATCCACAGTTATATAAAGAATTCTTCTAATACCAACTATAAGGACCCATCATTAAACATTAAATAATATTTAGTTTAAAGTCAAGAAGTAAATTTTTTAATTTTTAGGATATTTATTGTTTATAGTTTTATAAAAATTGTTCATCATCCATAAATAAATAAATTTTACATCCCAAAGTGGAATCATCCACCTAGTATCTCTTTTTTTCCTAAAAAACATTTATTATATTACATGTTTAATTTTCAAGACATATCTTCACATTTTTCATATTAACCTCATCATTGTACATAATAGATCCTAAAACCCTATGAAAAAAATTTCAAGTTGGGGATGAGCATAAAAATTCTAATAAGGGACATATAAAAATAAGGAAAGTGTCTTGTTAGTTCATGAATACTTATATAAGATTTTTCTTTTAAAAAAACATCAAGATCAAAATAAACTTTTATTACCCAAAAAATAAAATTTTATGCCCAAATATTTTCATAAAACATTTCACACTAAATATTAATGTTAAAATAAAGAACATAAAGGTTCCTTTTCAATCATGAAAAACTTATGAAGACAATTTCATGTAATGTTATACATTTCTCCATTATTATGTAAACATACTTTACATTAAACATAATCCCATGAGTAATTATATGAGAGTGTAACATAAAGAACATGATATCATAAGTTCATGGAAATGTAGTAAATGTGGCAGAAACACAAAAAATAACATAATTATAAGTCAAGTCTAACTTCTACGACAACATCAAATGGTGAACAAATTCCCATAGTGGATTAGGTTTTTTTCTAATCCCATACATAACATCTATAAGAAAAATGTTTTTCCAATTCATTGGAGTGCTATCTCGACGTACCTGTCATAACACGTTTATGATTATGTGTTCCAAAAAATAAAATCAAGAATAATTTATAATAATAAGAATTACTAATGGAATTTAATGGGCTGTATAATCTTACCTCATATCATAATCAAATGTAATTTTATAATGAAATAATTTGAGAAATGAATATGAGGTTTGTATTACCCCATCAAAGGAATGGAGAATAAGTTAGGTATATATGTCAGAGAAATATATAATGAATTTATAATCATTCCATAACATTAAATAGGGATTGATAAGTTATGATAGAGAGAGATGTTATCACTAAAAGAAAGGGTTCATTTAGAGAGATCCCTTACCCCTATAAGAAAAACATTTTCAGGTATCAAAATATCCATTCCATTAAAAAACCTTTTTTATAATATATAGAAAAAATGGAAAGATTGTATTAATTTTCAAAAAATAAGTATGATTATAAAAAATTCAAATATAAAAAAATATTTATGGTGGTGGGAATAACTATTGCACCAGTATATATTAAAATAAAAAATTCATTTTGTATTTTGTAAATAAAGTCAAAACATTGTATATAAAATACAAAAAATGATCCCTTTTGAAAACAATTAAAAGGAATTAAAAAAATATATTAAATTTACTTTATTATTAATTTATGTCCCTATAAATAAATTAATTAAATAATAATATGAATAATGACACTGAGGAGAAGGTTTTAAAAAATAGATCTTTTAAGAATTTAAAACAATGTTATTGAAGTAAAGTGTCCCAATATAAAATATATAAAATATAATTTGTTAAAATATTATAAATAAAGTCAAATATGGTCAAAAATTACATTTATCATCCATTTACAAATAAATAAAAATTTCATTGAAACATTTGGGATTACATGGTCTTAAAAGAAGATGATTTGGAAGGGAAACTTTAAAAGAGGGTTTTCTTAAAAGAAAGCCTCATAACTCGAGCCTCACTCATAATTTGCATTCATTATATTAAAAGATAAAAAATTTATGTTTCATATTTTCATTAATAATAACTATTTTCAGGTTTATTATTCATTTTATTTTTCATATTACAATGTTATATACAATTAATTAATTAATTGAGTTCATGTCATTTGTTTTTATTATATTCAAATCATATATCTAAAATGAATTCGGTAGGTTTACTATGGTCAAATAAGTCATTATTACGTCATATCCATAATACTAATAATGGAATAAATATAATTTTAAAATATAAATTATACTTTTGAAAGAAACTATGAAATATAGTTATGAAAAATGAACTATGTTACAATTATGGAGAGGGTAAGTCAAACATACGGAATTGCAACGTTTCCATTTTTTAATGATTATGAATGAAAGAAAGTAGGTATTATTTTACCATTTAATAGTTAAAATTATATCTTTTTTATTTTTTTATTTTTTTTAAAAACACTTATATATACCATCCATGTGATGTGGTAATGAAAAATTAATCACATCGTTTTGTGGAGGTGATAATCATCACGTACACACAAATGCCATTCCCATCATTCAATAAATAGAAAGGGGAGAAAATATATGATATTTTAATTTTAAAAAATGATATATTTGTTATTAATATCATATGTATACATTTAATATGTCATCATAAATAGTTCTGAGAAGTGATGAGGGAAAACGAATTATATAGGTTCCTGAGGTGGTAGTTCTCCATAAAAACAAATGATGGTTTTATTTCCCATTTGATAGAAGATTGGATAGATGTATATTATTCCATTAACATAATTACATTTAAGTATATGTGAGATACAAATGTTATTATATCATCATGGTTGAAAAATATTTTAATGAGGTGTAAGAAAAAATAAAATTAAAACATTTGGTTAAAGACTATACTTCATCCTCAGACAACATCCTTTTATTTACACCTTAAACCCTATAAGGTTGGTATTCATCCCAAAAAATGAACTATATAACATGGTGAATGATTTTTTTAATGAATTTTATCAGTTATTTTATGAAAGAAATTGCTTTTTATGTGTGAAGAAAAGAGGAGATGAGGGGCCCTTTTATAAGAGAGGGGAGGGGAAGTCTTTGAAATTTGATAAATATTAAATTAATATAAATAAATTCTCAAAAAATAGAGTTAAATAGATATAATTAAAAATATATGATGTATTATGATCTAAAAACCCATCAAATAAAATTTTGAATATTTTAGATTAGTTTTTACCCTTATCTCTTTGTTTTAACACGTGTTAATCCTTTTTGACAATTACCCCGATAACAACGATGTTTACTCTTTAATAGTAAATATAGCTACTATAAAAGGAAAATTGGTTTATATATAAAATAACATGGATGAATATAGTATTTTTAGCAATTTTAAATCATTAAATAAAATATTATTGTTATAAAATATCAATACTGTCATTTTTAAGACTATTCATTTAATTTGTAATTGAAAATAACATGAAAATAATAGAATTAAAATATAATACTTGAACACATAAATAATATGATTTATTTTTCTAAAAATTCAGTGAACACATTAATTCATTAAAATTTATAACTTTTATTAATTTTTAATATTATTTGTTTTATTTTTCTATTAGTTGAACTAATAATGTGGTAGCTTTGTATAAAAATTTGGGGAAATTATTTCATTAATAAAATTTATAAATAAATTAGAGTGATAAAAATATTTTCTTTATCTTTAAAATGACTCATTATAACTTAACATAAGTAGTTTTTATGCCTATCATAAAATATTATATTTTTTAAAAGTAAAAAATTGACATTTCTATATTTATCCTTTACTTAAATATTATAAAAAAAATATGGTATAAAGTGTCCATATATAATATTATTGGATGAAAACGGAAAAATTAAACAAAAAATATGGGATAAAAACATTTATTATAATCAGTTCTTAGTCATTATCACATTATTTTTAACATTAATAACATGATTTACCCTTACCGTGGTGATAATTTTTTACTATTGTTACTTTGAGAAATTAATTAAAATAAAATGGGGATAATTTAAATATTATTACCTACTAATTAAAATTTTGGAATCAATTATACAGAACTCAATTTGAATAAGTAATAATTTTTAATTTAAAATTAGACCCACAAGACGTGATGAAAAACAGTTTTTTAGAAGAATGCATTTTAAATTATAAAATATTTTTTATACTATATCCAAATATAAAATTCAATAAAAGACTATAATTGGATTGTTTTTAATATAAATAAACTCATAGAATTTAAAAAAAAATCCAAAATAGAGTCTTTCTTTATAAATACTTGAATGGAATATATAGCTTTTGAGAAAAACAATAATTTTCACTATTCATTAAAAAACAATCTTTTCAGAAAAATATAATAATTTCACCATAAGATAGTTTTGATCAGATTATTTCATTAATCGTATTTGTAAATTTCTGAGAAATCAATTATAATATTTTCTCAAAAAATAAATAAAAACAAATTTTAAAGAAAACATATTTCTGAAGAATCAAATTACTTTACTAAAAATTGAGTGATTATTTACCAAGAAGTTATGAATATTGAATATAAAATTTATAAATATTTCATAAAAAGATAATCCAATTCATACAAAATAATTTAACGTCTAGTTTATAATTTTTATATTTAAAGAAAAAACTTTCATGGGTCATTTTTTCTTAGTGTTTCATGTCATATACGCTATCAATTTTTATCTTTTTTAGAATCTCAGGGTGTTACAAGAAATCCCAATGATACATATCCCAATAGATATTATCACTACTAATCTCTTTCATCACCATGAATAGGCCTCCTAAAGGACATATAACAAACACTCTATTAAGGACCACTAGCCCAATCTTGGGATGCCTTTGTGGAGGCATAATATTGACCATAAATATTTGGAGTCCCCAATATAAAAACCATTGAAAATGTTTTATCATTCCATAAGGATAACACCCCTTGTCTCACTAGGTAAAAATGTCACATATCCATTTACCTACCACATAGATGACACACCAATGATGTATTCCCCTAAAAAGATGTAGAAGTCAAATAATTCCCCTCACCCTCTAACCACTCACTACTCTATGGATAATTATTAATCATCCCTTTATTACTACTATAGAATCCACTATAACCCACAACATTATTTATTTAAACAGATAAATAATTTTCAACTATAAATTATTTAGTTACATATTCATTAAATTCAGTAAGATAACTTATCTCACTGGAGAATGAGGCTTTGATTTCAAACAAACTCTCCTAAATATAAATTTTTAGTATATTAAGAATAAAAAAATTTATGTGGTTAAGCTTAATCCCACAAAACTGGTAATATCATTTTAAAACAACAAAAAAACTAATACACCATTTAAAAAAGAAAAATAAAATATATAGTATAGGCATGTGTATAGGATGATTCATCACCACACCACCACTTTCTGATACAGTAATAGAGGAACCTATGTCACTGAAACAATAACACCATCTCCTTTTATCACCTTCAATTAGGCTATTGAACATCATCATCATCACTAGAACAAAACTAAAAGTGATAAAATGACACGAGATCTCATAGGTTGTGTAAAGTGCAGGCCATTAAATAATCACACATCACTACCAATGACACCACCTTATGACATCAAAAGTCTCCAAACCATTGTAGAACCATCATGAAACCACTATACATATGAATGAACAAAACAAAAAACCTTATCTATATGAAGAATATGTCACCTTAAAAACTTTAGTAATACCATCATAATGAACCACCCATGAATAAAATAGAGAACCTAAATCACAAAAAACACCAACATAGAACACCTCACATGTCATCCCAATTTTCATCACACATCATCATGCTTGGAAGGTTTCTAAAACATGAGAATGAACTTATATAGAAAAAACACCCACAATTTGGCCTGAATAACATTACCTTATGACTATATAAAAATTCTAGAAAAACAATAGTTAGGGGAGATGAATTAGACCATAGGGGAACCACTGAAAGATGATTCTAGTAGGGGAATCCAATAACAGATAATATTAGGATATCTAAAAAGTTAAAGAACGAAGGACACCTGAAAACCCAATTTGAAACCAAACTGATAAGAAACCACTATTTCTATGAGTTATGGATCATTAATATTTCAATAAAATTTGTTAATTTTCACCTTATGAAGTGACATTTGGGTTTAAAAAACATGTGTGTCCTTGTATTATATGAAGCCCAGAATCTGTGATTTTGGAGAAGGCATCAGGGCCACACGTTTAGTAGAAACCATTCATCCCAATCCACATGGTTAGATAAAACCATGGGGGGTGGTCCAGTGAATTGTACATGGCTACATGGTTTGATGAAACCATGAAACCCAGGTTTCACGATCATGAAGTTTTTTATACTTTTTAATATAGATAAAATGCATGGCTGATGCATGGTCAGTATAACTGTGCACCATGACTGTGCAAGAAGGTATTCCTAAGAGGTGATCCATAAAGAGTTAGCAAACGATTTGGAAAACTATGTGATCCTTTAATGATGGGTAAATGACCCTTTTTCCCTAATAGAGTAATTTTTTAACCCATATCCCCTTTTTTATTTCTCCAGAAGTGACCACCCCTCTTTCTTATTGGAATCTTCCATCTATGCTTAGCCTTGGATTTGGGATATCATCTCCATATATACTCAGATCTATCCACTATAATTCTCATTGGATAGACACCAGTGACATCTCTATTTCTATTATTCCATTCATCATTTTACCCTCAATGTAGTTATTTTTTATGAGCTCAAATTCCCTATTTTCAAGGCATTTGTTTGTTTCCATGATTTCTTCCATGTTATCTTGGGTTATGGGCCAACAACGATCGGGGATTCGACTACCTATCTGAGATAGGTGGTATCATTATTTTCTATGGTGTTGATAAGTATATTTTTACGTCATGCACTGTATTATCTAAGTGAATACTAATAATGTATTTTTTCTAAAATTAAATGTGTAAGATTCACCCATATGTTCCATGAGACCCATTGAGGATTAATTAATGGTTTAGGACATTGAATTCTAACCAAACCTTCTATAAGTTATTAAACGTGATTAAAACCCCATGAGTGGCCTATGTTTTTTATTCACCTTATAGGTGTGTTCATTACCAATTAAATTGGGATTTTAAATGAATTTATTGAAATGTAAATAGAATTTAATAAAAGGGGGAATAAAAGACCATGTCTATATTCCTTTTACCACTATCCTTATCGGTTGGGTTTAACACATTGTTTATATACAAATTCCTAATTAAGATATATGGGAGGGTTCATGTGTTATTAGGCCTTCTAAGAATGAGTTTTTATTTAAACCACCTTTTGAGGTGAGTTTTTTTATTATATAAATGTTATGGACTAATGAATTTAAATGAGAACAGAAATGGTATAGTTAGTCTTTGGCCCCCTGATCATTCATATTGCTATCTTGAGAGTGAAAGGTGGGTTCCAAAATAGGATCACCACAAAAAAACTCTTTGGGATTGAATAATTAAGTGATTATAGTGAAATGATTATGATTCACCTTGGGTGACACATGGGTTCTCATATGAACTCCATGGTAGGACTCATTTTGAAGCTAGAATGTATGTTCTTGAGTGATACTTAGACTCCTTTGTGGATTTTCAAGTCCAGACTCCAAGGGGAGACTGTTATTATTCCAAGAGTGACACCTGGACTCCCTTGTGGACTATCAGGGATAGACTTATATGAAATATTATTATATACAACATGAATGATACATGGAATACTTTGTGAAACACAAAGGATAGACTTAGATGTCAGATTATTATATACTCCATGAGTGACGCTTGGACTCTCTATATGAACTACTAAGGAAAAACTCATAGGGAGGTGACATCATACCAAACATAGACCAATGTCAGAATTCTTATGATGAATGGTTAGGATGGGCTTTTAATGTGTTTGGTTCATGTTATACCTAGAGTGATACGTTTGTTCAATTTTAAGAATGCCAAGAAAGGGATCTGGTTTTTGTTGAGAATAATAACAAAATGATTATTTAAAACATCTTAGAAACCAAAATAGAAACATAGATTCATTTAGGGCCTTGTGTTTTTAAGGGAATTATTACACACATACTGTTGGATATGATACATGGGGAATTATTGGGATATGAGATATGCCTGAATACATTTTTATAAATAAAATCATTAATGACTGATTACTCAAAGACATTTTGACTTAGGCTGAAGCTGGTAGCAGAGGATGGGTGTTCCATAGGAAACTGGACCTATGTGAGTTATTTATATACCACACTTTGTTTTTTTCATTTATTTTTACTAGATGCCTATTTTTTTATTATTCACTGACCTGATGGGATTATATAATTTTTTGGGGGACCTAATAAGTTTATCTCACACCCTACTCAGTCCGTCATTTGGCACCCGAACATCATTTATGGATACAGGTAAGTACAAGTGAAAGAACCTAGTATCCAATGCTTGATTTATTGTAGCACATGAGAATGGGAGCACAGGTCCACGCTATGGATCTTTATTCTATCTAGAGATTATCTTTTTGGTATTTTTGATCTTTTAGTATACTTGTATGCATGTGTTACTACTTCCATATCTACCTATACATCTATTTTTTATAGAATTCGATGTTTATAATTTATTATATGACATTGATCAATGGGATTACTTGGTTATTTATATGATGGATGATTACTCTTCCATTGTTCATTTTTTGCATGATTTTTTATTTATTTTATGATTAAATATTTTTGTTACACTCTAATCATGAGGGTATAGTCTCCCCACTATTCCACCATGGATAATCACTGCAAGTCGGAAGCCTGTGGCATACAAGGAGGTGCACTTATGGCCATGAGGCCAAATGGGTTTGGTTATTATGGAATGAACGGGGTTTGGGAAATCAAATAGTGGTATCTCAGATTTAGAATATTTGACTTATTTATTAGGATGGTAGAAAGGAGATATTGTAACACCCTGAGCTTCCACGATACGCTTCTCTTTCAATAATGCAGTAGCGTGTGTTGTACGCAACTTCGAGATCTAACACACACCACAACCAATCAAAGTAGCCGTTATGAATAGTAATACCCACTTTTTGAAATTATATATATTTTATATTTCAAAATAAACTTCATTTTTGGATTCATAATATCTAAATTATCCAAAGTTGAATTTTTTGTAATTTTCTGAGAACTTCCAATTTTTTATGAATAGTGAAAAATACTTAAAACAACTTTTTTAATCAAAATAATTTATAGTGATAAGTTATACTATTGAATGGTTTTAAAGTATAATTAGAATATATTTTTACCATTTTTTCCAATAGTGGTCATTACAATTAATTTAACATTGAAATTGGATATAAACAATTGCCAATCTTTTGATATAAATTGTTTCTTAAAAACACGCTATTTGTTGTGACAGCGGGAATTAATTATAAAATTAATTAATGCAACTTATATGTTTGGAATTTTGTAAAATAGACATCATTTTTTAATTTGGAATATCAATTATAGCTTAGGGTGAAATTTTGGAATTGTTCTGAAAAAATTCAATTTTTGATGAATAGTGAAACCACTAAGTGGTACTTATAAAAACTGATTTTTTGTTTAAATGAAATTTTACCACTTCTGTGTTTTTAATTTCAAAAATCAGACATAAATTGTTTTCATTAGGAAGTAAAATGTGGTTCAATGGAATTAAAATAATTTTTTGGTGAATAGTAACTTTTAAGTTTAATTAATCACGATTAAAGGTAATTAGTGAAATTTAAGGTAAAAATGATATTATAAAAATATGAAAATACCTTTACACTTGTCCTACCCCTATTGGATGTGTCATGGACGACCAAGAAAATCCATGGGTCAACTTGGGGACCCCATGGAGCCACTTTGGTAGGAAAAGGACATAAATAACTTTTATTTAATGTTAAAATAAAAAGGGCACAAACAAGAGTTGTTTTACTAAAACAATTTTAAATGGGGTTATACAAGTCATATTTTTTACTATAAATATTCATTAGAAAGATAAAAAGATTTACTACAACATGATATTTTTTTATAATTTTTAGACATTAAATAAATTAAATTATATATGACACCATGATGATGCAGCGATTACCTCATTAATTAACGATTTAAATAAAATAAAAAGATAATGTAAAATCCAAGGCTTACACTTGTCAAAAACCTATTGGATGAGTATATTTCGAACCCGTATCACCTTATACTCGAATTATATAAGTGTGGGACCTTTGGAATCTAAAAATCATTGTATAATAATGTAACATTTCCTTACTTTCCAAGAGTGCCCCTTTTCTCCACTTATAAAAGGCCCCCACCTCTACCCCGATTTTAAGGTAATGTCTTCTCTTATGTTATTTTGTTTTATTTTGCTTCTCCAACCCCATAAACTCTTTTTATTCATTTCTTTTGTAAAAAAACCAGTATCCTAAATATACTAGGATGTTGTTATAAGAAGGATTCGAGATACACTTACACACACCTACATCTAATGGTTAAAGAACATACTATTTCTGTGGATGCTGAATTTATGCCTCACGAAACGATGATTGTTCAACACTCATATAACACCTCTAATGGTGGCCATTATGATGACACTATTTTTATATATGATATATATTATGTTTTTGTCTTCCTTATAATTTTTTATTTTTCATTTATGTCATACCTTTATGGTTTCCATTATGGGTAAACGTGATATTTTCATTTTAGGAAGTGCGGACTACCACCCCCTCAAAGTGATTTGAATCGTTAATACCATATGTGGGATGTATAAAGGATAGAGTAAATGGTATTATATGCTATATTATACTGGAATTATATTATACATTTATATAATTATGATTTCATTCCATTAAATACGAAATATAAATGAAAGTAGCGTTCATGCATACGTGCGGCTTACCGTCTCCATGAACGGTGCATTTCATTTCTTACCTCTAAATGTTACGTAATATTATGAATGAATGTATATAATAGATATATATGATATATATGATATCTACATCATGAATATAATTCTTGATATAATGGATATTTCACCACATGAACAACTTGTAATTATAAGAAGTTTATTGTTGACTCAAGTACCAAAGATCGACAAAACGACCGTTATTAACTTAAATAATTAAATAATGTTCATAAAATTGTAATAAGTGATATAAAAAGGATAATGAAATTGAAAATGGTTCTTAATAAAGTATATATTAACTCTAGTTTATTATTCAGGAGGTTAAAGAACGGTCGAATCAAGTCGGACACAAGGTAAGGGAATTTCTTAACCCAATTTCCATTCTTTGGGTTAATCTCTTATTTTAAAATTATGTCATGATATTATTATGTCCTATATTGTAATTGTACTTTATTTATATGTACTTATAGTGAATACACATAATAGATCTATTTTATTTTAAAAATGATCTTTTAAAGACTTTGTCTCAATCTCCTTTCATTGAGGCATATTTGGTTTTATACATAACTTTCTTTTATATGGTGTATAAACCCCTTTGACTTTTACGTTTATTGAAAAGGAATCTTTTTTATACGAAGCGTTTTATTAAACTACAAAAAGGGAATGTTTTTCTTTCCGTACATATGCGGCGACAACGACTTCTCCGCCGTCATGACCATTATTTGAGTTTCGGCTTCCTCTACAAGCCATCACTTTTTTTAATGAAAAATAAATACAAAGTTTTAACTTTATTTTATTTTGGTATTGAAAATGGTTTTGAAAGTGTTTTTATTATATCAATGTATTGTATTGATATCTTGTGATTGAAATGTGGAAATTTTATGTTTCCTTTATGCATGTTTTATGTGATACGATTATGTTATGGTTTATGATATGTTTAAACCTATTCATATGAGGAATGCATTGGACTTAATAAGTGATGGGTGGAGACCACTATAGCTCTTCGATGCATCGGCAGGTCTCATGAGAAAAACTAGTGTCTTGGCACGAGGCCTTGACAAAATCTTATTTGTGGTCTTGGCACGAGGCCTTGGCTACGTGGTTATGATAGTCTGGCATTATGCATTCCATCATTATGAAAGTGGTTATTGATATTGCATGTGATTATTCGACCAGTAGAATATCCATGTGAATAAGTAAATGGCATTATCTCATTTTACTTTTGCCATATTATGTTGAAGTTCATGTTTAAAAGTCTTTTTTTTAGTTATACATTGCCTTAAATGTTAATGTTTATTTATGAAAGCTTCTGCAATATTGTTATCCTTACTGAGCATATGAGCTCACCCCTTTCAATGTTTTAATATTTTCCAGGATGTGAAGAAGTATTTTATTAATTACCTGCAGGGATAGTCAGAAGAGGATATGAGTGTGGACTATGGAGACTTTGTTATTGTAGTTTTTCACTTTATGATGTAATGTAGCGTTTACGAATGTATCTAGTGTTTCCAAGGCTACTAAACTAATCGGTCTTTCGAGACTTGATCTTTTGTGATCATGCCAATGTTACGAAGTAATGCACTGACTCTGGGTAGCTGGGGTCGGGGCATTACAGTTGGTATTAGAGGCAGTTTAGTACTAACCTTGGAAGCAAGATTTAGATAAACTCTGATTAGAGAACATAGCCCAAGGATAGACTTTGAGGATTAGTATAGAAGAACTTCCTAGAATTTTGTTGTTGTAGAGATGTTGAGAGTTTTCGGAGCAATACATCCTTGTCAGGATATGAGAAGGTAGAGGCGGATCTGGCACATATGTACCTAGGGGTAAAACCTGAAAACACCGCTTTGAGCTAGACTCAAACAGGAACTGGTGCACGACAACGGACCTTGCTGTACTCTTGGTTACGACACTCCCGGTGGATTTGCTTAGGATAATTATCATTTTCTTTACAAACCATTATGTAGGGTTTATGAGTATATACTTCTTCAAAGAAAACATTCTTATAATTATGGATTATATCCATAAACCGTTCAATTTACATTAAGTATTTTAAAAGTTTGGAATTATTCCTTGTAATTCATAAACTAACCTAGTTTATGCCATTGTATAGAAATGGCGCCCAGTAGAAGGAATGTGAACTCCAGCAATACGTATGATCCAAAGAGTAAGAAGGATCATATCTTTCACGGTATTAATCCAACATTTAGAAGGTAAATATTCTCCCATGTGTTCTCAACATATGAAGAAATAGTATCATGTGTTAATAAGATAAGTAAAGAATTCTCTGAGTCATATGGCTTTGAAGCGAAGCAAGAGACGAAATGGATGGAAGAGAGAATGATGGATAAATGGATGAGGGGAAAGAATAATTTTCCAATATGTGGTAATTGTGGGAAGAAACATCATGGAACTTTCCTAAAGGGAATGGGAGTTTGTTATAAGTGTAGAGAAAAAGGACACAAAGTGCGTGACTGCATGGGTAAGAAAATGGTTTCAAATGTACAATGCTTCTTCTGCAAGGATTGGGGACACTACGCAAACCAATGTCCAAATCATCAGAGTATGCCCCAAATGATGTTATTGGATAATAATCAAGTTATGATAATACCACAGATGAGGAGTAATGATTAGAGTTCTTATGTTGTTATTAAAGAATTTTGTAATTTGAGTGTTGTATCAATGATGTACTGGTTATAATAATGATGGAGTATATAAGGATTGTACTGTGATACTATTTCATCAAGGACTTGAGATTGTGTGGAACCAAGAAAATTGACTCCACAGTAGGTTAAATTTTTGGAAAATATATGGTTGAGAGAAAGATAAACCATAATATGGTTCTGATACCGAGATAGTGATTTTGGAATAAGACGTGATTTATTTGGATAAATTATATTGGATATTCTTAACTTCCTTGAAACTGATTGATGATTTGTATACATTTTTGGATAGAAGGAGTATATCTAGTATTATATAAGGAATAAGGGATCATGGTAATTCAGTATGTTTAAAAAGAATACATGATGAAGGTGTTCACATGTTGTTACATGGAAAAAAAGGATCTTCATTATGTTTACCTTCCTTATAAAATTTGGACTCTGAGTTGGACAGAAGTATTTTAGATAACTATAAAGGTTGGAATGGATTAAGTTGATCTTTGGATAGTATTGTTTAAGGTTAAAGAATTTCTGAAGATTATTTTTGGAATATTATAATACTATAGTTTTAGGAAAAGGACAACCTTCAGGGTGGGGCATAACCCATCACGTCGGACAAAGTTGTAGGAATCGAACCCACAACCATAGTTCGATAGGCCTTTATTACCTACCACTAGCCTACAGGAAGTCCCTGGTTATTACAAAATAGTTTTACTAATCTAAATGGTATGTGTTAATATTTGGAACCTTATACAATTAGGATAAATAGAATATTTTTGAGTTCTATTATCTTTTTGAGTGAAAGATGAGTTTGTGGTAGAAATTAGTTGAAGGATGAAACTCTACTTGTCAAGCATAAATATATATATACCTATCTCTTATTCTATGAATAAATTAATTCTTAAACTTTAGTAAAGGGATATTAAAACAAAAAAATGTGTTATCCTAATACCTTATGTCTTGTTGAACTGATAATATTTTAAATCAACATAGATTGAAGGCTTTGAGGCCCTCAATTTTACACTTGTTTGTGATTGATGACCACAATCACTCCCTACAAATATTTACGTTTTTCCTCCAATTATATGTCTCTAATTTCCACCAATGTTCTCCTAATCAAGATCATAATTGGGTGGTGACTTTTTAATTTCTCTTTCCCTCTTATTAAGGCTAAATTTTATTAACCTTATTTCCGATGTGGGTTTTCCACAAAGGTATTTTCTATTTTCAACCTTTTATTTTCAAAGAAAAATTTCAAATTGAGAGGACGCAATTTATTGAAGGAGAGGAGAATGTAACACCCTGAGCTTCCACGATACGCTTCTCTTTCAATAATGCAGTAGCGTGTGTTGTACGCAACTTCGAGTTCTAACACACACCACAACCAATCAAAGTAGCCGTTATAAATAGTAATACCCACTTTTTGAAATTATATATATTTTATATTTCAAAATGAACTTCATTTTTGGATTCGGAATATCGAAATTATCCAAATTTGAATTTTTTGTAATTTTCTGAGAACTTCCAATTTTTTATGAATAGTGAAAAATACTTAAAACAACTTTTTTAATCAAAATAATTTATAGTGATAATTTATAATATTGAGTGGTTTTAAAGTATAATTAGAATATATTTTTACCATTTTATCCAATGGTGTTCATTAGAATTAATTTAACATTGAAATTGGACAAAAACAATTACCAAAATATTGATATAAATTGTTTCTTAAAAACACGCTATTTGTTGTGAGAGCGGGAATTAATTATAAAATTAATTAATACAACTTATATTTTTGGAATTTTGTAAAATAGACATCATTTTTGAATTCGGAATATCAATTATATATTAGGGTGAAATTTTGGAATTGTTCTGAAAAACTTCAATTTTTGATGAATAGTGAAACCACTAAGTGGTACTCATAAAAACTGATTTTTCGTTTAAATGAAATTTTACCACTTTTGTGTTTTGAATTTCAAAAATCCGACATACATGGTTTTCATTATGAAGTAAAATGTGGTTCAATGGAATTAAAATAATTTTTTGGTGAATAGTAACTTTTAAGTTTAATTAATCGCGATTAAAGGTAATTAGTGAAATTTAAGGTAAAAATGATATTATAAAAATATGAAAATACCTTTACACTTATCCTACCCCTATTGGATGTGTCAGGGCCGACCAATAAAATCCATGGGTCAACTTGGGGACCCCATGGAGACACTTTGGTAGGAAAAGGACATAAATAACTTTTATTTGATGTTAAAATAAAAAGGGCACAAACAAGAGTTTTTTTACAAAAATAATTTTTAAATGGGGTTATAAACGTCATATTTTTTACTATAAATATTCATTAGAAATCTCAAAATATTTCCTACATCATGATATTTTTTTATAATTTTTAGACATTAAATAAATTAAATTATTTATGACACCATGATGATGCAACGATTACCTCATTAATTAACGATTTAAATAAAATAAAAAGATAATGTAAAATCCAAGGATTACACTTGTCAAAAACCTATTGGATGAGGCTATTTCGAACCCTTATCACCTTATCCTCGAATTATATAAGTGTGGGACCTTTTGAATCCGAAAATCATTGTATAATAAAGTAACATTTCCTTACTTTCCAAGAGTGCCCCTCCCCTCCACTTATAAAAGGCCCCCACCTCTACCACCTCATTCACACATTCAAGCCATTTGGCTCGGCCAACCGCTTCCCAAATACTCTCCCAACTTCCCCCTATTACTCCTAGAAGTCTCACTTTGGGCAGAACTCTTCCCAAGGAAGCCTTTGGCTCAAATCAAAAAGAGTTACCCGATTTTAAGGTAATGTCTTCTCTTATGTTATTTTGTTTTATTTTGCTTCTCCAACCCCATAAACTCTTTTTATTCATTTCTTTTGTAACAAAACCAGTATACTCAATATACTAGGATGTTTTTATAAGAATTATTCGAGATACACTTACACACACCTACATATAATGGTTAAAGAACATACTGTTTCTGTGGATGGCGAATTTCTGCCTCACGAAACAATGATTGTTCAACACTCATATAACACCTCTAATGGTGGTCATTATGATGACACTATTTTTATATATGATATATATTATGTTTTTTTTTCCTTATGATTTGGTATTTTTCATTTATGGCATACCTTTATGGTTTCCATTATGGGTAAACGCGATATTTTCATTTTAGGAAGTGTGGACTACCGCCCCCTCAAAGTGATTTGAATCGTTAATACCATATGTGGGATGTATAAAGGATGGAGTAAATGGTATTATATGCTATATTATACTGGAATTATATTATACATTTATATCATTATGATTTCATTCCATTAAATACGAAATAGAAATGAAAGTAGCGTTCACGCGTACGTACGGCTTACCGTCTCCATGAACGGTGCATTTCATTTCTTACCTATAAATGGTACGTAATATTATGAATGAATGTATATAATGTATATATATGATATATATGATATCTACATCATGAATATAATTCTGGATATAATAGATATTTCACCACATGAACAACCTGTAATTATAAGAAGTTTATTGTTGACTCAAGTACCAAAGATCGACAAAACGACTGTTATTAACTTAAATAATTACATAATGTTCATAACATTGTAATAAGTGATATAAAAAGGATAATGAAATTGAAAATGGTTCTTAATAAAGTAGATATTAACTCGAGTTTATTATTCATGAGGTTAAAGAATGGTCGAATCATGTCGGACACAAGGTAAGTGAATTTCTTAACCCAATTTCCATTCTTTGGGTTAATCTCCTATTTTAAAATTATGTCATGATATTATTATGTCCTATCTTGTAATTGTACTTTATTTATATGTACTTATACTGAATACACATAATAGATCTATTTTATTTTCAAAATGATCTTTTAAGGACTTCGTCTCAATCTCCTTTCATTGAGGCATATTTGTTTTTATACATAACTTTCTTTTATACGGTGTATAAACCCCTTTGACTTTTATGTTTATTCAAAAGGAATCTTTTTTATACGAAGCGTTTTACTAAACGACAAAAAGGGAATGTTTTTCTTTCTGTACATATGCGGTGACAACGACTTCTCTGCTGCCGTGACCATTATTTGAGTTTCGGCTTCCTCTACAAGCCATCACTTTTTTTTAATGAAAAATAAATACAAAGTTTTAACTTTCTTTTATTTTGGTATTGAAAATGGTTTTGAAAGCGTTTTTATTATATCAATGTGTTGTATTGATATCTTGTGATTGAAATGTGGAAATTTTATGTTTCCTTTATGCATGTTTTATGTGATACGATTATGTTATGGTTTATGATATGTTTAAACCTATTCATATGAGGAATGCATTGGACTTAATAAGTGACGGGTGGAGCCCGCTATAGCTCCTCGATGCATCGGCAGGTCTCATGAGACAAACTAGTGTCTTGGAACGAGGCCTTGACAAAATATTATTTTTGGTCTTGGCACGAGGCCTTGGCTACGTGGTTATGATAGTCTGGCATTATGCATTCCATCATTATGAAAGTGGTTATTGATATTGCATGTGATTATTCGACCAGTAGAATATCCATGTGAATAAGTAAATGGAATTATCTCATTTTACTTTTGTCATATTATGTGTAAGTTCATGTTTAAAAGGATTTTGTTTTAGTTATACATTGCCTTAAATGTTAATGTTTATTTATGAAAGCTTCCGCAATATTGTTATCCTTACTGAGCATCTGAGCTCACCCCTTTCAATGTTTTAATATTTTCCAGGATGTGAAGAAGTATTTTATGAATGACCTGTAGGGATAGTCAGAAGAGGATATGAGTGTGGACTATGGAGACTTTGTTATTGTAGTTTTTCACTTTATGATGTAATGTAACATTTACGAATGTATCTAGTGTTTCCAAGGCTACTAAACTAATCGGTCTTTCGAGACTTGATCTTTTGTGATCATGCCAATGTTATGAAGTAATGCACCGACTCTGGGTAGCTGGGTTCGGGGCGTTACAGATATGATACATGTTTTGATTTGGTTATGATCATATTCATGGGAGTAGCTAACCCATATACAGTGAAAATCCAACTTAACTGGGATGGGACATTCTATTCAGGATTATAGTTTCCCTGATTTCACTGTTGGGTAATGCATTGGAATTTTTATGTTCCTTATGTCACGACCTGTCCTCAGGACCCATGCCGTGACTACCCCAAGCCCTCCTTCCATAGGACAGGGGCTGGAGACTGCCACCAAGGGTGTAAATCCCTAAGCTGGGAAGGAATTTCCTTTATAAAAATAAATCACACACAATTAGAGTACACAACTGGAAGCAAAAAAACTAAGTAAAACTGAATACAAAGGTAGTACTGAAAGTAAATGGGCCAGTATACAAACCCAACTGAACAACTAGAATAAGTACAATTAAAAAGGGAAAACATCTCTTGGATCATTCTCCAGGGAATCCTACCTGAAGGGTAGGTACAGAAGAACAACTTTTCCTTGAGGTACGTCCCGTCTAGTCCAGCTCCGAGCAGCCTCCCATTTGTCACCCTCAGCCTCGATCACTGTTGTCTGTCATCTGAAGGGTAGGTACAGAACTCAAACAACTTGTCCCTAAGGTACATCCCATCAAGTCCAGCTCCGAGTAGCCTCCCATCCGTCACCATCACCCTTGATCACTGATATCCTTCATCTGCACAAAACACAACAAGGTGTGGGTGAAGCCCGTGTAGGGGTGAGTATAACAATACTCAGTAGGGGGCACTGAGACTTCCGAAGGTCTCCCAAAATCCACAAAGGATAAACCACAGTAGAAAGATACCATCACGAAGTATCAACCACCACTACTCAGGTATATTCTCATACATATAACTAAGTTATCAATCACAGTACGACTCCAACTCTCAATCCCAAGCACAAACCATTCTATAAAGGAAGTAAAGTCAATCACCATGATGATAATGGTTGAAAGAAATGACTCAGCTCACACAGGTATACATATTTTGTAGAGTGATAGAGATGATCAGATGTAGTCACTGATTCATCTAAGCTGTCGGACCCACACGCGATACAGGACCAGCTAAGCTGTTGGACCCACACAGGATATAGGACCATCTATTATAGAGTGATAGATATGATCAGATGTAGTCACTGATTCATATAAGTTGTCAAACCCATAGAGGATATAGGACCAGCTATTCTGTCGGACCCACACAGGATACAGGAATAGAAGCCATAATTGTCGGACCCACGGAGAATCCTCGTATAGTATTCATCAATGTTGAACCCAAAAAGGATTCCGGTACAGCAGTCATTTCTGTCGAACCCACGGAGGATTCTGGTATATTATTCATCACTGTCGAACCCACAGAGGATTCCGTCATCTCAGTCGCAGCAAGGCCTAGGGTTCCTGCACACAGCACGCTCGATTTCGGGAGGGTCCGATCCTCGAGCCAAGTTTTGATACATCAACTATCATGAAGTCTCGAGTTGATGTATCCCGTAGTTCTGTCTCATCATAAGGAACCCAACGCGATAGATGGTGCGTCAATCGGATGTCCGGTCTAAGAATTGTTGGCATTTCCATTCCATGGGCCCAGTTGGATTTTACGCTCAAACCAACCTGGCCATTTTCCAAATTTGACCAAAAGTCACTTAGAGTATCGCAAAAGGACTGCCTCGTTGTGAGGCTCCCAGTGCCGTAGATGGCGCGTCAATTGGACGCACGGTCTAGGAGATATTTTCCTTTATGCAAAGACAGGGCCCGGCCCGTGAGGCCCAATGGGCTGGCGGGTCGGCCCAATCTGGTCTGGAGGGTCTGACCCGGCTAGGGGTTGGCCCGGCCCAGTGGGGCATGGCCCACCCACGGACCCGGCCCGTACACGCAGGCCAGTTTGGTTTGGCTCGCCCGGCGGCGCCCGTGGCGCTGCCTCCTCCTCTGCCCAGCCGGCCGTTGTCGGCCGGTTCAGTCTACAGCCCGTAGACGCAGGCCACAGTTCTCCTCACGCGGCCCCTGTGGGCGTCGTGGTTCTCTATCCCGACCGGCACGCGACCGGATGATTCGCCCAGCAGAGAGGCCCATGGACACAGGCCGCGTCCTCTTCCACACGGCGCCTTATGCGCCATGTTCCTTCGGCGGGCCGGCCGGATCGGTTGGCCGGTCATCCCACAGACCGTGCGGCCCGAGCGGCCGCTGGTCCCTCCATGCGGCTGGCACGCGGCCGCCGCTACTGCCGCCACCTCCGGTCTCCGGTGCCGCCACCCGGTGACCCACCTTCTGCAGAGCACCGGATTCGCTCTAGTGGTCGGATTTTGGATCTGTCTGTGTCGGGGGTCCTCTCGGGATGTCGCCCTCAGCGCCAGACCCTCCGGATATCATTGCTGCCACTTTGGCCCATTTCTCACTAAGAAAACAACAAATAAGATCTGCGGAGGGGGTCGGGCCTTGTTCGAGTTGGCCCGATCCCTCCGCGTTAGTGGTTTATAACATATCTATTAAGGGTTGCGATTGCTAAGCCAGATATAACCCAGATCTAAACTCCAATAAATTTCTTCCCTTTCCCGCAAGAATGATCGAACTGAGGATCTGCTTGTTCATTGGCAGGTTTGCATTTTTCATTTAGAAATAAGAACGAAGAACGTCAATCACAAGGAAGGTAAATCCCCCTACCTCATTCGTTGGTCGTTGACGACGTTGTAGGAAGAAGGTGGAGTTGACGTCGATCGTCGCGTCCGCCTCGCACTTCAGATTTGAGTTCGTTGCATCGGAGATTTTTCGAGATCCGATCTCTGTCGAAGGATTGTTCTTCGCTGGGGAAATCATCGTTGGAGAACCATTCTTCGTCAACCAATCCTTTCCAACAATTCTCTCCTTTACTCCCATGAATGATGCCCCCCCCAACTTAACTCCCAAAAACATAATTACCACATTAAGTTGAGTTAAGACTTTAACATAATTAAAGATCATTAAATGGGTGGTTACACCTCTTGTGTAACCACTCATTTAATGCTCCTCGTTAGATGAGAATTTTCAAGTGTCGGGTGGTCCCCACACCATTGGAGTTTTTAAATTAAAAATTCAAATAAAAATAAAATAAAAAGTTTATTTTATTTTTATCCCACGAAACCTCGGAAAACCAACTTTCACCCCGACTCAACTGCGATCAAGGCGAAGGTCTCCTTAAGAGAATACCAGTGCTACGAGTTCAACGGTGTCCTTTGATTTAAATTCCGAGTACTGGTTCAAAAGATAGATTTTCTTGCTCACACGTTTACTGAACGTACCTGAACAAAACTTCAAAAATTGATTTCGGGCACACCGGGCCTCAGAATCAAGCGCCGTCATAAACTGCAGACTCGTAAAATTCTCATGTATTTAAGAAAAAAAATTTCACGGGATTTATGGGTCTTTACATTCTCCCCATCTCAGGGCTTTACTTCCCTATAAACTACAACACACTCTTGGGGAACAAATGGGGGTACTAAGCACGCATTTGAGCCTCCCGCTTCTATGTGCTCTCCTGGAGGTTCCCGTACTACCAGCGTACATACACTAGAGGAATCGACCATCCACGTAGGACCCACTCCTATAGATCCTCAATCTCCACTGGAACCTCCGTGAATGTCACCCCATCATCGATGTCTAGCTCCCCGTGGTCGATGATGTGGGACGGGTCGTGCACGTATCTCCTCAGCTGAGATACGTGGAAGATGTCGTGCACCTGATGCAACTGGGGTGGAAGATCTAAGTGGTATTCCACCTCACCAACTCTTTTGAGGACCTCAAAAGGTCTGATGAACCTCGGAGTTAGCTTTCCGCCTCGGCCAAACCTCCATAGACCTCATTGAGTTGAGACCCGTAGGAAGACGTGGTCGCCATCCTCGAACTCCAAAGGCCTCCATCTCTTTTCAGCATACAACTTTTGCCTGCTATGTGCAGTCTTCATCCGCTCCTGGATGATCTTCACCTTCTCCATGGTAGCCCATACTATCTCTGGTCCCACTAGTGCTGACTCCCCTAGGTCTGTCCAACATAGTGGTGATCTGCAAGGTCTGTCATACAAGGCCGAAAAAGGTGTCATCCCTATGGTGGAGTGATAGTTGTTGTTATTGGAAAACTCAACCAAAGGTAGGTAGTCCTCCCAGCGACGACCGAAGTCGAGGACACAAGCACTAATCATGTCCTCGAGGTTCTGGATGGTCCTCTCGGTCTGACCATCTGTCTGAGGGTGGAAGGCGGTGATAAGACGTAGATACATCTCAAAAACTTACTGCAACCCCTTCCATAGCCAGGAAGTAAACCGTGTGTCACGGTCGGAGACAATAGAAGAATATACTCCATGAAAACACACTATATCATGCACATAGAGGTGTCCCAAGTTCTCAACTAAGCCTTGCTCTCTGATCGGTAAGAAGTGGGCCGACTTGGTGAGTTGGTCGACGATCACCCATATCAAGTCGTGATCCCTAGATGTATGTGGGAGACCCGTCACAAAGTCCATGGATATCTCATACCACTTCCACTCTGAGACCTCTAAGGGTTGAACCAAACCTACTGGTACCTGGTGCTCTGCCTTCACTTGCTGACAAGTGAGGCACCATGAGACAAACTCCGCTACTTCCTTCTTCATACCAGGCCACCACTATTGTCGTTGAAGGTCCTGATACATCTTTGCTACTCCTGGATGAACCACCAGAGAGTATGTGTGGAAATCCCTCAACACTTCCTCCTGAAGTGAAATTGGTATCATGGTACGTCCTCTGAAGAGAATGACGTGATCCCCAACTTTAGAAAATCCATCATGTGCCTACCCTATGGATATCAGAGCATGTCACATCTCACAGTCAACATTCCCATGTTGTGCCTCCCTGACTCGCTGATGAAGTATAGGAGTGACTGTGAGAGACTATAGAAAGGATGACCCATCTCTATCCACAAAGGATATATAGAACGCGGCTAGCTGCTCGGTCGCCTCTCCTAGAAGATGAATGCCTAATCTCCTGCTAAGAGCATATCCTATAACGTTCCCCTTCCCGGGAGTATAGACTTTCTCGAAGTCATAGTCCTGGTGGAACTCGATCCATTGTCACTGTCTCAGGTTCAGGTCCTTCTGCGAGAATATGTACCTGAGACTCTGGCGGTCAGAGTAGACTATAAAACGCTCGCCCATCAGATAATTCTGCCACATCTTCAAGGTGAAGACCACTGCTGCTAACTCCAGGTCAAGGGTAGCGTAGTTCTGCTCATGCAGTCTCAACTGCCGAGATCCATACGCGATCACTGCTCGCTTCTGCATCAGGACACACCCAAGTCTGGTCCCTAATGCATTGTAGTAAAGTACATACCCAATACCCTCCTCTAGTAGCCTCAATATAGGTGCACTAGTCAACCTCTATGTCATCTCCTAAAAGATCTGCTGGCATCTCTCTGACCACATGAAGGGTTTCCCTTCTTCATCAATGCTGAAAGTGGTGCTGCAACTCTAGATAAGTCTAGAAAAAAGATAAGTTTGGTCGACTCATGAGTGATCGACTGCACCCTCTTATGCATGATTCCATCCTTTGTTGTCTGGGTGTTCTTTTTCACTGACCAAGGAAAACCCCATCCCAACACTGTAGATAAACCACAACCTTTTTTCCTAATAAAGTCAATATGTGTATGAACTGTGGTTTCCCAGTCCATACCCAAACTAACGTCGTAAGGCCTCTATGCTACCACCCAAAGTTTCCAACTGAAACTCTCGCCTTAAGGTTCAGATCACACCGTCGGCATAAGTGTGATTATCGAGTCTCCTCCCAAATGTATCTCCAGACGTGAGGGTCAAGTCAATGGTTTAACTGGAAACTCTATGTCTGGGACAATATTTGGGGAAGAAAGGAATGATTTGTACCTATGTCTCTTGATACGACAGCTAGTAGTAGACACAGCCAGTACCTCAAATCATTACTATATCCATTGGGTCACACTCCTTGATCGCATGCAGCTACTCTCATCCCCTTCCCTCTAGCTCCATGAGCCTAGCGGGGGCTAAAAAGGCAGGTGGTTGTAATATTTCAAAACGTTCACCACCTCATGCTGCTCTCCTAGCTCTGCTTCCACGTCTGTTGCCCTGCAGATTCATCCGTACTTAAACACACCTCAATCAGAGGTTCGTGCTCTAAATCACTGTTCGAAATGTATTCATCGAGTACCAGGAATGGTCGGTACGCTTTGATTAATAATCAAATATTGTCATGTCATCCTGCCAAAATTGCATAATCTCTAGAAAACTCTCATCCACCTCCTCAAGTCAGTCCTCAACCGACTGTGCGTCAGGCTCACCTCGGAACTTGAGGTATATATGGTGTTGAAACACATGTAAGGCACTAAGCCTACATGTATCCTCTACCGGTACCGCCGGTAGTGTCTGCTGACCAACAGACAGTGATATAGTTGGCACACTGCCCGAAGGTACCATCTCAGAAAACGGTCCAAGTACCATAACCTCATCACTATGTGGACCATCCTCATGGTCACTATTTGAAAAAGTCTAGTAGCTAAGATCACCATATTCTCTACTTGTGTCTCAACTAGGCAGAAAACTCTAGAAATCGTCTCCATCCAGCCCTCAGCTGTGTGGGAATCTGTCTCGCCTTTAAACCTCAGAGGCCTCTACCGTTGGAACTCATGAAATGCGCTAAGTCGGTGTGCACCATCCTCCAATGTGGCTGGTGGCATCTGGTGCCCAACTGGTGGTGGTTCTACTCGTACACCACTCGAAGGTGCCAACATAGTAAGAGTACCCTAAACTGGAGCATCGTTGCTCGGTGGTCCATCGTCGTGTACTCTCTCGGAAACCCTAGCTGGCTGTCGATGTAGCAGCATCCTGATAAGGAACAGATGCTCCCTAGTCAATAAGTTATACCTGGTGAGATGACTCAAAGAGTTCACAAACAAGACTCTTGAAAACACACTCGCAATCAGTGTTTTCGTACACTTAACTGGAATCCAGAAGTCAGGGTCCTGGTGTATGGATACGTCGGCCGCCACACTAAAACTGGACTCCCTGAACTGAAAACCACACTCAAAACTCTTAACACTTTTGCTTCATAGTAAGACAGATCAGAGTCCTACGTTCTATGGTAGAACCGACTCCTCTGATACCAATTTATCACGACCTGTCCTAGGGACTCGTGTCGTGACTACCCCAAGCCCGCCTTCCATAGGCCAAGGGCTGGTGACTAGCACCAAATGCGTAAGTTCCTAACCTAGGAAGTAATTTCATTTATAAAAAGAAATCACACACAATCAGAGTACACAACTGGAAACAAAACACTAAGTAAAACTAAATACAAAGGTATTGTTGAAAGTAAATGGGCCAGTATAAAAACCTAACTAAACAACAAGAACAAGTACAAGTAAAAAGGGAAAACAGGTCATGGATCGTTCTCTAGGGAATCCTATAAGAAGGGTAGGTACAGAACTCGAACAACTCATCCATGAGGTATGTACAGTCTAGTCCAGCTCCGAGCAGCCTCCCATCTGTCACCCTTAGCCTCGATCACTATTATCTGTCGTCTGAAGGGTAGGTACAGAACTCAAACAACTTGTCCTTGAGGTACGTTCCGTCTAGTCCATCTCCGAGCAGCCTCCCGTCTATCACCCTCATCCTTGATCACTGATATCCGTCGTCTGCACAGAACACAACAAGGTGCGGGCAAAGCCTGTGTAGGGGTGAGTATAACAATACTCAGTAGGTGACCTCGTGACTCTAGAAGGTCTCCCAAAATCCACAAAAGATAAACCACAATAGAAAGATACAATCACGAAGTATCAACCAACACTACTTAGGTATATGCCCATACATATACCTAAGTTATCAATAACAGTCCGGCTCCAACTCTCGAGCCCAAGAACAAACCATTACACAAAGGAAGTAGAGTCAATTGCCAAGATGATAATGGTTGAAAGACATGACTCAGATCACACAGGAATACATCTTTTGTAGAGTGATAGAGATGATCAGATGTAGTCACTGATTCATCCAAGTTGTCGGACCCACATAGGATACAGGACCAGCTAAGCTGTTGGACCCACACAGGATACATGAACAGCTATTCTAGATTGATAGAGATGATCAGATGTAGTCACTAATTCATCTAATTTGTCGGACCCACACAGGATACAGTACCAGCTATTCTGTCGGACCCACACAGGATACAGGAACAGAAGTTAGAACTGTCGGACCCACAGAGGATCCCGGTACAGTGTTCATCGCTGTCGAACCCACAAAGGATTCTGGTACAGTACTCATCATTGTCAAACCCACGGAGGATTCTAGTACAGTAGTCATCGATGTCGAACCCATAGAGTATTTCGTCATCTCAGTCACAGCTAGCCCTAGGGTTCCCGCACACAGCACGCTCGATTCTGGGAGGGTTCTCTCCTCGAGCCAAGTGTCGATACATCAACTATCACTAAGTCTCGAGTTGATGTTTCCTGTAGTTCCTTATCATTATAAGGAACCCAACGAGACAGACGACGTATCAATCAGACGCCCAGTCTGAGAGTTATTGGCATTTCCGTTCGAGGGGCCCGGTTGGATTTTACGCTCGATCCAACCCAGCCGTTTTCCAAATTTTTCCAAAACTCAATTAGAGTGTCACAAAAGGACCGCCACATCAAGAGGGTCCCAATTCCACAGATGGCGCATCAATCATACGCACGGTCTAGGAGATATTTGCTTTTAAGCGAAGACGGGGCCCAACCCATCAGGCCCAGTGGGCTGGCAGGTCGGCCCGATCTGGATCGGCGGGGTCCGACCCGACTGGGGGTTGGCCTAGCCCGGTGGGGCGTGGCCCACCCGCAAACCCATCTCGCATGTGTGGTATGGTCCGGTTCGGCTCGCCCAGCGGCGCCTGTGGCGCCACCTCCTCCTCTACCCGGCCGGCTGTTGCCGGCCGGTTCGGTCCAGTGCACGGGGCACGCGGATGCGGGCTGCAGTTCTCCTCCCACGGCGCCTGCGGGCGCCACGGTTCTCCAGCCTAGTCGGCACGCGGCCGGCCGGTTCGCCCAGCCGAGCGGCCCGCAGACACGGGTTGTGTCCTCCTCCATGTGGTGCCTTGTGTACCACATTCCTCCAGTGGGCCAACCAGATAGGTCGACCGGTCATCCCGCGGACCGGGTGGCCCGAACGGTCACCGGTCCCTCCACGTAGCCAGCGTGCGGCCACCACTACCGCCGCCACCTCTGTTCGCCAGCACTGTCGCCTGGTGCCCACCTTCTGCGGACCACTGGATTCTCTCTGGTGGTCAGATTTTGGATCCGTCTACGCCGGGGGTCCTCCCAGGATGCCACCCTCAGCTCCAAACTCTCTGGATTTCATTGCCGCCACTTTGGCACGTTTCTCATGAATAACGCAACAAATTAGATCTGCGGAGGGGGTCGGGCCTTGTTCGGGTTGGCCCGCGCCCTCTGCCTTAGTATTTTATAACAGGTCTATATCAGACTACAATTTCTAAGCCAGATCTAACCCAGATCTAAACCCCGATAAATTTCTTCCCTTTCCCGCAAGAATGATCAAACCGTGGATCAGCATGTTCGTTGGTTGGTCTGCGTTCATCATTTAGAAATAAGAATGAAGAATTTCAATCACAAGGAAGGTAAATCCCCCTACCTCGTTCATTGTTCGTTAACGACATTGTGAGAAGAGGGTGGAGTTTACTTCAATCGTTGTGTCTGCCTTGCACTACAGATTCGAGTTCGTGCATCAGAGATTCATCGGGATCTGATCTCCGTCGAAGAATCATTCTTCACTGGGGAAACCGTCATTGGAGAACCATTCTTCATCAACCAAGCCTTTCCAACAATTCTTACCTTTTCTCCCATGAATGACGTCCCCCCCCCCCAACTTAACTCCCAAAAACATATTTACCACATTATGTTGAGTTAAGCCTTTAACATAATTAAAGATCATTAAATGGGTGGTTACACATCTTGTGTAACCACAAATTTAATGCTCCTCATTATATGGGGAGCTTCAAGTGTCGGGTGGTCCCCAAACCATTGGAGTTTTAAAATTCAAAATTCAAATAAAAATAAAATAAAAAGTTTATTTTATTTTTATCCCACGAAACCTCAAAAAACCAACTTTTACCCCGACTCGACTGCGATTGAGGCAAAAGTCTCCTTAAGAAAATAATAGTGCTATGAGTTCAACCGTGTCCTCGGATTTCAATTCCGATCACCGGTTCAAAAGATAGATTTTCCCGCTCACACGTTTACTAAATGTACCCGAACAAAACTTCAAAAATTGATTCCGGGTACATTGGGCCTCAAAATCAAGCACCATCAGAAATTGTGGACTCGTAAAATTCCCATGTATTTAAGAAAAAAAAATTCATGGGATTTCCAGGTCTTTACACCTTATGAATAGGGATTTTTAGCCTTGGACGATACGGAAAGGAAGTATTGCATCATAAATTATTTTAGGAACTTCATGAATATTATTCTAGAAATATTCCATGCCATGTTTATATTTATGTGTGAATTTATTATATCTTGATTTGGTTACTTATTGATATGTCCATGAATTGTGATAAGAATTCATGCAGGGACCAGTAAATAAACAATTTCATTTGAATGAATTCCAATCAAAATTTATAAAGTGTACGAGCCTTTTTAAATTTGTAATGAAAACCCATTTAGTTGGACCTTGATATGTGTGTGTGTGTGTGTGTGTTTAAACTTAAGTGAACTAAATTTTGAAATGAATTCTAACCACTAAATTGGGATACCATTTAAAATTTAATTTGTGTTTTCTCCAATAACCTACAATTGTCACTCTATATACTAGGACCTTTGAATAATATCAGATGACATGACCCTGACCTGACCTCAATATTGGGTTGTAGGCTGTGTATCTTACTTTTATTATGACATCTACATCAACCATACCTGGCTTTAGGAGAAGGACAAGATGTGTGCCTCTTATTTAGGAAGGATTGTACTTATCTTATTTGTATATATGTCCTTTTATCAGTTTTCAAATAATGAATTGAGGCATGTGTTGGGAATTTTTAGAGACATTCCACCATGGAAGCCACATGTATTGCACCCAGAGGGTGGATATTTACCAAGATACAGAAGTGGTGGGACCTAGGTCATCATTGAAACCTTCAGTAGTGCCTCTTATGGCACCTCCAGTTATACTATAAATGTGAACAAATTCCTGGTTTAAAGACTAGTTCCTACACTTTATGTAGACTATTCAGGAATCCCTATAACCTACCCTGACTATGGAAGATTTGATGCGTGAGTTTCAGAAGTAGAATCTACTTATTTTTTCAGAGTATGGTAGTCCACGGACTACGGAGTCATGTATAGAGGCCATGTTATCAATTTTCAATAATACTGAGATGATATTGAATCTCTCTTTGTATATTATATAGGATTCCACCAAGATATATTGGGATGATATTACTAAGACGAATCATCATAGGTATATGGTTTGGATGTATTTTTTGTTGGCTTTTGATGATTATTTCTATCTCGATGCATTGGGGGATGATAGATCCATATATTTTATTCACAAGGAGCAGGTAACCTTTTCCTTTGTAGACTCTTCTTCCCATTTCACGGAGCTCTAGTGTTTTCACCTATTCTATGAAGTGATGATTTATCAATTACTAGCTAACTTGATGTTGATATCAAGTATAAAATATGATCATAGGTGAATTTATTTCATCTTAATACCATATCTAGAATACTGAGTAAGGCGCTTAGCATGGAGCATAACCTGAGAGAGGGTGAGGATGGGGTCCAGGTCATTTCAAAACCTAGATCTAGATCTAAATCTATCAATATTAGGATGTTTAATTTAGAGCATCCACATAGTGATATTAGTAAAAAGGGTACATAATCAGGTAACCATTTGAGGTTCCATCAGTGTGGTAGGATGGGAGATATGAGACCTTAGTGTACAAGGGACCCAATCAGGTGAGAAAATTATAGAAAGATGGGCCATCTATATCTCTTTTTCATATATTTTCCTCTATTAGACACTGATATAGGGTTAGTACTGACTCCACATACTAGAGTGGGGTCATCAACTTCTCTTCTTAAAGGGAGATAGATTATGGATCACCAGTTTGGTCAAGGTGGTGGTCATTCCTAAGGTGTCCAAACAATAGAATTACAATACCATCAGTGAATACATGATTAGTGTAGATAGGTTATATATTATGGATTTAGATCAGGCCATATGTTTTCAATTAAACTGATACATGAGGAGTATAGTACAGAACTATCGATGAGAGTTACTATTCTAGTATCATCTATGTTAGTATCTACTTTTTTGATACAGATTCTTCTCATACATTCATATATGTGCCTATTGTGGATATCCTTGGTCCCTGTGTTCAGTTTTCTTGTGGCATGATGATACTTGATACTTCATTGGGATATGATCAGAGAGTGTATACTAGTGTAGGGGGAGACCCAAGATATGGGTGATTGTCTCTTTGCATGGGACCTCATTTTACTTAAGATTATAGGGTTTAATTCCATTCTCAATATTTACCGGTTTGTTCTCTATCATTATTACATTTAATACTATCATATAAGGGAGATGTTCACATCACCATAGGGTGGGAATTTTATTCACAAGGGTGAATAGGGTGTCCAAGGAAGATGATTCATACCTAGGCATCTTAGGTAGGGTGGGATAAAATCCCAGATTTCTAGCTTATACCTAGATGATTAGGGACTGTGTTTGGAATATTTTCCTCCAATGGTAGATTATTTCATGGAAATTTTCCTAGAAGTATTTTCATGAATAAATCCTATGAGAGTGGTATATTTTTTCATCAATCAAGTTCCATGAGTTTTACTGGTATCCATTCCTCCTTACAGAATGGCTAATACTGAGTTGCATGAGCTCAAGAGGTAGTTTGAGGCTTTGGAAGCAAAGGGTTTTATACAACCTAGTTATTTTTTGTGGGGTTCATTGGTCCTTTTCACCAAGAAGGTGGATGGTAACTTCAATATTTTCATGTATTTCCATTGGTTGAACCTAATTATAGTTATGAACCAATATACATTGCCTTATATAGATGATCTATTTGAAAATATCCAAGGACCAATGGTTATCACTAATATTGATATGATTTCAGGTTATCATCAGGTACATGTTAGACCACCATATATATCAAATACAACATTACATATTAGATAGAGATTGGATGAGTGTTTGATCATGTTGTTCATTCTTGCGAACATTCCAGTAGTTTTAATGGAACTAATGAACTGGATTTTTCATCCATATCTAGATTCATTTGTGGTGGTATTATTAAGAAATATCTTGGTGTATTCTCACACTTTACATGACCATTCCAAACATTTTGAGATCATATGGAATATACTAATAGGGCAAAAGTTATATGTAAATATCACAAAGTTTAATTTTTTATTGATAAATTTCACTTATTGGGTGATTTTATCTTAGAGTGAAGAGTATCAATTGACCCACATAAGGTAAGATCTCTAGTTTCTTGGTAACATCCCAAGAATGTATTTAGTATACAGTGTTTCTTGGGGATACCTGGTTATTATTGGTGATTTATACTAAAATTATCCATCCTAGAATAACCTCTTAAGATCATTAATAAGATGGTTGTGAAGTTTATATGGTCAGAATCTTATGATATAGCCTTTTTCAATCTGAAAGGGAGACTTACTTCAGTTCCAATTTTTATTCTTCTAGATATGGGAAGAATCTATATAGTGCATTGTGTTGCATCTTGTATTAGTCTAGGATAATTTATGATGTATGTGGGTTAATTAATGGTGTATGGATATCATTAGTTGATTCCACATGAGAGGAGCAACCGAATACTTGATCTTGAGTTATGTGATGTTGTTTATTTCTTACTCTATTGGAGGAATTACTTAATGGGAGATATTTTTTGTGGGGTATACGGACCAAAAATGCCTCATGTATATCTTTAAACAACATGAATTGAATCTTAAGAAACAAAGGTGGGTTGGATTTCTATATATTTTTACTTTTATCATGTTTATATGCCTAGCAAGGTAAGTGATTTTTTTGATTCTCTGAGGAGGACTTAGAAACATACAGGTAAAGAGCCCAGTACTGAATGGAATATTATGGACCTATTTTATAAGATTCATTTAGAGTTTCAAGACCATCATGGGTAGTGTAACATCCCAAGTAAGTAATGAGTAATATATGTTTTTTATCTATGTCTATTAATGAATTAGATAGTGTTTTAGAGGCTTAAAATGAAAATAAATCCAATCTTAAGCATGGAATACACTAATATTTTTAAAAGATTGTTTTACTGCATTTTGATGGAAAACCATTTTTAAATCTATATTTTAACAATTTTATAAGATATGTTTGTCAAAATAAAATTATTCTTTATTATTGGGACATCAAAATTTACTTTGTGTGAATTTTTGGTATTTTTCAGACAATGTTCATTTTTTAAGGAATAGTGAAAAATACTGCATTTTACATCAAAACTGCTTTTTAATCTAATTTATTTATGTTATTAGATTATATTTTGAATTGGTTTTGAAGTGAAATTATAATATATTTTTACCATTTAATCCAATGTTGGTCATTGGAATCAATTTCACTTTTAAATTGGACTTAAACTAGTGTCAATCTTTTGATACTTATTGTTTCATAAAAACATGCTATTTGTCATGACAGCGGAAATTAATTATTAAACTAATTAATGTGACTTATATGTTTTGAATTTTGTAAAATATACTTCATTTTTGAATTCGGAATATCAAATATACCTTAGGGTGAATTTTTGGTATTTTTCTGAAAAACATCAATTTTTGATGAATAGTGAAACCACTAAGTGGTACTTATAAAAACTGATTTTTCGTTTAAATGAAATTTTACCACTTCTGTGTTTTGAATTTCAAAAATCTGGCATACATGGTTGTCATTAAGAAGTAAAATGTGGTTCAATGATATTAAAATAATTTTTTGGTGAATAGTAACTCTTAAGTTCTTAATCGCGATTAGAGGTAATTAGTGTAGTTTAAGGTAAAAATAATGCTTTAATAAAATGAGATGAGCTTGACACATGTCCTACCCTCATTGGATGTGTCATGGAAGACCAAGAAAATCCATGGGTCAACTTGGGGACCCCATGGAGCCACTTTGGTTGGGAAATGACATAAATAACTTTTTATTTAATGTAAAAGTAAAAATGACACAAACATGAGATGTTTTACTAAAACAATTTTTAAATGGGGTTATAAAGATAAGATTTTTGATTATAAATAGTCATTGGAAAGATAAAATGATTTACTACATCATAGTAGTTTTTTTATAATTTTTAGACTTTAAATAAATTAAATTATTTATGACATCATGATGATGCAGTGATGACCTCATTATTTAACGATTTAAATAAAATGGAATGATAATGTAAAATCTAAGACCTACACATGGCCAAAACCTATTGGATGGGTGGATTTCGAACCCTTATCACCTTATCCTCGAAAAACATCAATGTGGGACCTCTTAAATCCGAATAACATTTTAAAATAAAGTGACTTTTCTTTACCTTCCAAGAGTGCCCCTCCTCTCCTCTTATAAAAGGCCCCCACATCTACCTCCTTACCCACACTCCCAAAGCCTTTGGATCGGCCAAAACCTGCCCATTTTGTCTCTCCAAATCCCTATCTTACTCCTTGAAGCCTCAATTTGGGCATAAGTCTTCCCAAGGAAGCCTTTCATCTCAAATCTAAGAGAGTTACCCGATTTTAAGGTAATGTCTTCTTTTGAGTCCTTTTGTTTGATTTTGCTTCTCCAACCCCCTAAACTATTTTTATTATTTTATTTTGTAACAACTCGAGTATCCTAAATATACTATGATGTTGTTATAAAAAGTATTTGAGCTAGACTTACACACACCTACATCTAATGGTTAAAGGACATACTGTTTCCGTGGATGGTGAATTTATGCCTCCCGAAACGATGATTGTTCAACATTCTTTTAACACCTTCAAAGGTGGCCATTAATATGTCACTATATTTATATATGATATATAATATGTTTATGTTTTCCTTAAGTTTCTGTATTTTTCATTTTGGACATACCTTTATGGTTTCCATTATGGGTAAACGCGATATCTTCATTTAAGGAAGTGCGAACTACCGCCCCCTCAAAGTGATTTGATTTGTTAAATACCATATATGGGAAGTATAAAGGATGGAACTATGATATTATATATGATATTATACTGGAATTATAATATACCTTTATATCATTATGTTTCCATTCTATAAAATACGAAACAGAAATGAAAGTAGCGTTCATGCGTACGTACGGCTTACCGTCTCCATGAACGGTGCATTTCATTTCTTACCTCTAAATGATTATGTAATATTATAAATGCATGTATATACTGGATATATATGATATATACATAATGATTATAATTCTGGATATAATGTATACATGAACAACATGTAATTATAAATGGTATATTTTTTACTCAAGTACCAATGATCGTTAAAATGACCATTATTAACTTAAATAATTACATAGTGTTCATGACATGGAAATAAGTGATATAAAAGGAATAATGAACTTGAAAAAGGATCTTAAACAAGTAGAAATTAACTCAAGTTTATTATTCAGGAGATTAAAGAACGACTGAGTCAAATCGGACTCGAGGTATGGGACTTCGTCTCAATCTCCTTTCATTGAGGCATATTTTGTTTTATACACAACCTTCTTTTATACGGTGTATAAACCCCTTTGACTTTTATGTTTATCCAAAAGGAATCTTTTTTATACGAAGCGTTTTACTAAACGACAAAAGGGAATGTTTTTGTTGTACGTATGCAGTGACAACGACTTCTTCGCCGCTGTGACCATTATTTGAGTTTCGGCTTCCTCTACAAGCCATACCTTTTTTTTTAAAGAAAAATAAATACAATGTTTTACTTTTCTTTTTTTTTTGTATTGAAAATGGTTTTCATAATGTTTTTATATCAATGTGTTGTATTTATATCTTGTGATTGAAAGGTGGAAATGTTATGTTTCCTTTATGCATGTTTTATGTGATACGATTATGTTAAGGTTCTTGGGAATTATTATGAAGACGGGTGGTTCCGTGATAAACTAAGGGCGGGTGAGCCCGATATAGCTCTCCAATGCATTGGGTAACGTGAAGGAGTGTAACGTTAAGGTTTCTCCGAAGAGATTTAGGGAATATACTGTGATGGGTATTCCAAACATAACCAAGAGGGTTACTCCCTGCGTAAGAATGTTATGAATGCCTCAAGTTACCTTTATGTCTTATGATTTCTATGATTTATTCATGATTTGATGAGGTATGTTGAAGTGATTATGTTTTATGGGTAAAGTATGATTTCATTCTTATGTATATATGTACCCATGTTTCCTTTCCATATATATTTTATATCCCTTAATGAGCTTTTTATGCTCATCCCAAGTTTTTTTGAAATGTTTTTCACAAGTCAAGGGAAAGGTACATGATATGATGATAGTGTCAAGGGAGTGTCAAGAAAGAATCCATGTTTTATTTTAAGTATGTTTCCATTGATGGGAAAGAAGAATATTATCTTTATTTAACCACTTTGTTTATATGTGGAATGTAATGCAAGTTTTATGATCTAATTCTCTAAAACTCTAAACCCGAAAAGATCCTCAAGGTGTAATCTTTTAATAACTCAAGATTAAGTAAGGTTTAAGGCTGGGGCCTTATAGTTGGTATCAAAGGTCGGTTTAGATAACTTTAGGAGTTAGAATTCTATTAAATGATTATCCAAAAATATTTTTTTTATGGTCAAATTGAAGTGATATAGTATTTGAAGATTACTATGTTGCTTCATCTAAGACATGTTTGTTCAGAATGGTTTTCCGCAGAGGAAATAGGGAAGAAGTGCTAGGAAGGCATACAGAAGGAAATAACCTTCCTAATCAGCATCCTGAGATGGTCGGAATTGGAACTGAACAGTTTGTTGCAGTAATGGAGTAGTTGACTCAAGCGATAAATGGCGGTGGTATCCATACACGAGATCATCCAGATCAACCGCAGAGGAACATGTCAGTGGTGGAACATTTCATGAGGCAACATCCCCCATCATTCAGAGGATCATCTGACCCTGTGCTAGCTGAAGGGTGGATTAAAGCACTGGAGAAGATTTTTGATGTCATGGGGTGTTCATACAATCAAAAGGTTAGTCCTGATATTTATCGTTTGGAGGGTGAAGCAGATCAGTGGTGGTCAATGGTTAAAAATATCAGGGACGCTAATGAGATTGATGCTCTCGAATGGGATGAATTCAAAGGTATGTTTCTTGAGAAGTATTTTCCTAAGGCTGTTCGACTTATTATGGAAAAGAAATTCTTGGAATTGAGGCAAGAGGAAGACTCAGTGGCTGCCTATGAAGAAAGGCTCACTCGATTGGCAAGGTATGCTCCAAATTTTATCCGAGACCTTGATAGTGAAATCAATCGTTTTTACTCAGGATTAAAGCCAAAATATCGAAGGGCATTAGCTTCTCGTGAGTTTAAAAATTATAAAAAGCTTGTTTGATGTGCTGAGAAGGTGTAAATGGAGTTTGCTGATGATAAAGTGTTATATAACAACCAACAGAAGAAGAGACCGAGGTGGCAGGAGAAAGGTAAGAATTCTTCAAAAAATTCTAACGGTAAGAAAACTAAGTTTCCAGTTTGTGATAAATGTGGCAAATGGCATGCTGGGGAATGTCTTTTGAATTCTAGAAAGTGCTACCGATGTGGTAATATGGGACATAAGGCTCGTGATTGCACTGGAAAAGATCAGGGTGATGGTAAGACCAAATTTTATTTACAGTTAGTGAAAGGTTATAAGTGCAATGAGATGGGTCACTATGCAAACGAGTGTCCGACAAAGAGCTTGGGTGATGGGAAGCAGTTAGACTACAAGAGAAAGGGGTGGTGAAATCCTTTGCAACTACTTTATCAGATGTCAGGCCATCAAATGAAGTTGTATCAGGTACTTTGTTTGTTTTTTCAGATTATGCCAGTGTGTTGTTTGATTCGGGGTCTACACATTCTTTCATCTCTGAAACCTTTTCTAGTAAAATGGGAATACCATCTCAAGAAATGAATCCTGAACTTTTGGTAAAAACACATGGGGGAAATGTTAAGGCAAAAAGAATTTATAAGAATCTTCCTATCCTTATCTGTGGAAAGAACCTACTTGCAAACCTTATTGTTCTACCTCTAGTAAAGTTTGATGTTATCCTGGGTATAGATTGGCTCTCTATTTACCATGCTAAGATTGACTGTAGAGCTAAAGAATTTTATTTTCATAAATACTTTCAGTTTGTGTACAAGAATGAACCCTTACTGTTGATAACTTATCAAGAGGCCAAGAAACTTGTAAAAGATGGAAATAAATGTTACCTTGCACACATTGTTGAAAATAAAGGAACTGTTCAGATTAATGATGTGCCAGTGGTAAATGAGTATCCTGATGTTTTTCCTGATGAGTTGACTGGAATAATACCAGATCGAGAATTTGAGTTTATTGTTGACTTGGTTCCTGATGCTAAGACAATTTCAAAACCCCCTTATCGAATGGCTCAAATTGAACTTTTAGAGTTGAAGGAGCAATTGCAAGATTTATTAGAGAAAGGTTTCATTCGACCTAGCACATCACCATGGGGTGCTCCTGTTTTATTTGTTAAAAAGAAAGATGGTTCAATGAGACTTTGCATTGATTATAGAGCCTTGAATAACATCACTGTTAAGAACAAATATCCTTTGCCTCATATCGATGATTTGTTTGATCAGCTCCAGGGAGCTCAGTATTTTTCAAAGATTGACTTGAGATCGGGGTACCATCAGCTGAAGGTAAAGGAAGAATATGTTCCAAAGACCATGTTCCGTACAAGATATGGCCATTATGAATTTGTAGTAATGCCTTTTGGGCTAACCAATGCACCTGTTGTATTTATGGACTTAATGAATAGAATTTTCCATGAGTTCTTGGATAAGTTTGTGGTGGTTTTCATTGATGATATTTTGGTGTTTTCTAAAAGTAAATAGGAGTATGAAAGACATTTAAGGGTTATCTTGAAAACCTTAAAAGAAAAGAAACTGTATGGAAAATTCAGCAAGTGTGAGTTTTGGTTACAAAAAAATTCTTTCCTTGGTCATATTGTTTCTAAAGATGGGATAACTGTTGATCCTGCAAAAACAAAGGTTGTTGAAGAATGGCCAAGACCCACAAATGTAACTGAGATTCATAGCTTCCTTGGTTTGGAAGGTTATTACCGAAGTTTTGTTAGAAATTTTTCACGGTTATCTACTCCAATGACTAAGCTAACTTGGAAGGGTGTTAAGTTTATCTGGAAAAAAGAATGTGATGATTGTTTTCAGGAATTGAAAAGAAGATTGGTGAATGCTCCAGTTTTGGCACTACCTTCCAGGAATGTTGAGTTTGTTATATACAGTGATGCTTCATTGAAAGGACTTGGTTGCGTCCTAATGCAGAATGATCAGGTAATTGCTTATGCTTCACGACAGTTGAAAACTCATGAGGTAAATTACCCTACACATGATTTGGAATTAGCTGCTGTTGTTTTTGCTTTAAAAATTTGGAGGCATCATTTGTATGCAGTAAAGTTTGAAATATATACTGATCACAAAAGTTTAAAGTATATATTCACTCATAAAGAGTTAAACATGAGAAAGAGGAGATGGCTGGAATTAATCAAGTATTATGATTGTACAATTCATTACCATCCGAGAAAAGCAAATAAAGTGGCTGATGCTTTGAGTCGAAAAAGTAATGCTTCATTAGCAATGTTGTGTTTGGAACGTGATCCTTTAGTTAAGGATTTGATGAACTTTGGCATAGAAGTTTTTAGTGAAGGAAGTTCTTCTGTTTTGTTTCAGGTATCAGTGAGATCATCTCTATCAGATAGAATCAAGCAAGAACAGAAGCAAGACAGTGAGTTGCAGAAAAAGGTAGAGCTGGTTCAGAAAGGTAAGTTGTCTGAATTCAACATTGATAATGATTGTGTTTTGAGATTTGGGAAGAGATTGTGTGTGACTTGTGATTCACAGTTGAAGAGAGAGTTGTTATGTGAAGCTCATAGTTCTCTGTTTTCAGTTCATCCTGGCAGTACTAATATTTACATAGATCTGTGGGAGTATTACTGGTGGGATGGAATGAAAAGAGATATTGCTGATTTTACTATGAAGTGTTTGACATGTCAACAGGTTAAAGCAGAGTGGCAGTTACCAAAAGGGATGCTTCAGCCTTTACCAGTGCCAGAGTGGAAATGGTAGAATATATCCATGGACTTTGTTGTGGGATTACTGAAGACATCTTGAGATAATAATTCAATCTGGGTTATTGTTGATTGCTTGAAAAAATCTGCTCATTTCCTTACTATACGAGATACTTTTTCCCTAGATCAACTTTACCATTTGTATCTTAAAGAGATAGTTAGGTTACATGGAGTTCCCCTCTCCATTGTATCTGATCGTGATCCCAGGTTCACTTCTAACTTTTGGAAAGGCCTTCATAAGTCGTTGAGTACTGAATTAAATTTTAGTACAGCTTTTCATCCTCAATCAGATGGGAAGTCAGAACAAATAATTCAGACATTGGAGGATATGTTACGTTCTTGCTCTATGGATTATCAGGGAAGTTGGGACCAACATCTTTCTTTGGTTGAATTTTCATATAATAACAGTTTTCATTCCAGTATAAAGATGGCACCATTTGAGGCATTATATGGGAAGCAGTGTCGAACTCCAGCTTTCTGGGATGAAGTGGGTGAAAGGAAGTTGATGGGACCAGAATTGGTATAAGAGATGGCAGAAAAAGTTCAGCTGATTCAGAAGCACATGAGAACAGCTCAGAGCAGGCAGAAGATTTATGCAGATAACCGGAGGAAGGATCTATCTTTCGAGGTAGGTGATCATGTTTTTTTCAAGGTTTATCCTTGGAAAATTGTGATGAGATTTCGTAAGAAAGGAAAGCTGAGTCCAAGGTTTATTGGACCATATGAAATTCTGGAGAGAGTTGGATCAGTTTCATACTGGGTGTCTTTACCTCTGGGTTTATCTCTGGTACACAATGTTTTTCACATTTCGATGTTGAGAAAGTATATGCCAGATCCATCTCATGTTTTGAGTCCAGAGGTAGTTCAGCTGGAAGAGAACCTATCTTATGAGGAACAACCGGTGCAGATTCTTGACCACAGGGAGAAAGTGTTACGGAATAAGGTCATTAATCAGGTAAAGGTTTTGTGAAAAAACCACATGATGGAAGAGGCAACATGGGAATCTGAAAATGCAATGAGGGATAAGTACCCCCATTTATTCGATAAGTAAATAAATTGCGGGGACGCAATTTTCAAAAGGGGGGAAGGATGTAATATCCCAAGTAAGTAATGAGTAATAGATATTTTTTATCTAGGTCTATTAATGAATTATATAGTGTTTTAGAGGCTTAAAATGAAAATAAATCCAATCTTAACCATGGAATACACTAATATGTTTAAAAGATTATTTTACTGCCTTTTGATGGAAAACCATTTTTAAATCTATCTTTTGACAATTTTATAAGCTATGTTTTTCAAAATAAACTTATTCTTTATGATTGGGACATCAAAATTTACTTTGTGTGAATTTTTGGTATTTTTCAGACAATGTTCATTTTTTAATGAATAGTGAAAAATACTGCATTTTACATCAAAACTACTTTTTAATCTAATTTATTTATATGATTAGATTATCTTTTGAATTGGTTTTGAAGTGAAATTAGAATATATTTTTACCATTTAATCCAATTGTGGTCATTGGAATCAATTTCACTTTGAAATTGGACTTAAACTGGTGTCAATCTTTTGATACTTACTGTTTCATAAAAACACGCTATTTGTCATGACAACGGGAATTAATTATTAAATTAATTAATGTTACTTATATGTTTTTAATTTTGTAAAATATACTTCATTTTTGAATTCGGAATATCAAATATACCTTAGGGTGAATTTTTGGTATTTTTCTGAAAAACATCAATTTTTGATTAATAGTGAAACCACTAAGTGGTACTTATAAAAACTGATTTTTCGTTTAAATGAAATTTTACCACTTCTGTGTTTTGAATTTAAAAAATTCGATATACATGGTTTTCATTAAGAAGTAAAATGTGGTTCAATGAGATTAAAATAATTTTTTGGTGAATAGTAACTCTTAAGTTCTTAATCGTGATTAGAGGTAATTAGTGTAGTTTAAGGTAAAAATAATGATTTAATAAAATGAGATGAGCTTGAAACATGTCCTACCCTCATTGGATGTGTCATGGCCGACCAAGACAATCCATGGGTCAACTTGGGGACCCCATGGAGCCACTTTGGTTGGGAAATGACATATATAACTTTTTATTAAATGTAAAAGTAAAAATGACACAAACATGAGATGTTTTACTAAAACAATTTTTACAAGGGGTTATAAAGATCAGATTTTTTATTATAAATTGTAATTGGAAAGATAAAATATTTCCTAAATCATAGTATTTTTTTTATAATTTTTAGACTTTAAATAAATTAAATTATTTATGACATCATGATGATGCAGCGATGACCTCATTATTTAACGATTTAAATAAAATAGAATGATAATGTAAAATATAAGACCTACACATGGAAAAAACCTATTGTATGGGTGGATTTAGAACCCTTATCACCTTATCCTAGAAACACATCAATGTGGGACCTCTTAAATCCGAATACCATTTTAAAATAAAGTGACTTTTCTTTCCCTTCCAAGAGTGCCCCTCCTCTCCTCTTATAAAAGGCCCCCACCTCTACCTCCTTACCCACACTCCCAAAGCCTTTGGCTCGGCCAAAACCTTCCCATTTTGTCTCTCCACATCCCTCTCTTACTCCTTGAATCCTCACTTTGGGCATAAGTCTTCCCAAGGAAGCCTTTGAGCTCAAATCTAAGAGAGTTACCCGATTTTAAGGTAATGTCTTCTTTTGAGTCCTTTTGTTTGATTTTGCTTCTCCAACCCCCTAAACACTTTTTATTGTTTTCTTTTGTAAAAACTCCAGTATCCTCAATATACTAGGATGTTGTTATAAGAAGGATTCTAGCTACACTTACACACACCTACATCTAATGGTTAAAGGACATACTGTTTCTGTGGATGGTGAATTTATGCCTCCCAAAATGATGATTGTTCAACATTATTTTAACACCTTAAAAGGTGGCCATTAAGATGTCACAATATTTATATATGATATATAATATGTTTATGTTTTCCTTAAGCTTCTGTATTTTTCATTTTGGGCATACCTTTATGGTTTCCATTATGGGTAAACGCGATATCTTCATTTAAGGAAGTGCGGACTACCGCCCCCTCAAAGTGATTTGATTCGTTAAATACCATATGTGGGACGTATAAAGGATGGAACTATGATATTATATATGATATTATACTGGAATTATAATATAACTTTATATAATTATGATTCCATTCTATAAAATACGAAATAGAAATGAAAGTAGCGTTCATGCGTACGTACGGCTTACCGTCTCCATGAACGATGCATTTCATTTCTTACCTCTAAATGATTATGTAATATTATAAATGCATGTATATACTGGATATATATGATATATACATAATTATTATAATTCTAGATATAATGGATACATGAACAACATGTAATTATAAAGGGTTTATTTTTTACTCAAGTACCAATGATCATTAAAACGACTGTTATTAACTTAAATAATTACATAGTGTTCATGACATGGCAATAAGTGATATAAAAGGAATAATGAACTTTAAAAAGGTTCTTAAACAAGTAGAAATTAACTCAAGTTTATTATTCAGGAGATTAAATAACGACCGAGTCAAGTCGGACCCGAGGTATGGGACTTCGTCTCAATCTCCTTTCATTGAGGCATATTTTGTTTTATACACAACCTTCTTTTATACGGTGTATGAACCCCTTTGACTTTTACGTTTATCCAAAAGGAATCTTTTTTATACGAAGCATTTTAATAAATGACAAAAGGGAATGTTTTTGTCGTACGTATGCGGCGACAACGACTTCTCTGCCTCCGTGACCATTATTTGAGTTTCAGCTTCCTCTACAATCCATAACTTTTTTTAAAGAAAAATAAATACCATGTTTTACTTTTCTTTTGTTTTGGTATTGAAAATGGTTTTCATAATTTTTTTATATCAATGTGTTGTATTGATATCTTGTGATTGAAAGGTGGAAATGTTATGTTTCCTTTATGCATGTTTTATGTGATACGATTATGTTGAGGTTCTTGGGAATTATTATAAAGACGGGTGGTTCCATGATAAACTAAGGGCGGGTGAGCCCGATATAGCTCTCCAATGCATTGGGTAATGCGAAGGAGTGTAACGCTAAGGTTTCTCCGAAGAGATTTAGGGAATATACTGTGATGGGTATTCCAAACGTAACCAAGAGGGTTACTCCCTACGTAAGAATGTTATGAATGCCTCAAGTTACCTTTATGTCTTATGATTTATATGATTTATTCATGATTTGATGAGGTATGTTGAAGTGCTTATGTTTTATGGGTAAAGTATGATTTCATTCTTATGTATATATGTACCCATGTTTCCTTTCCATATATATTTTATATCCCTTACTGAGCTTTTTATGCTCATCTCAAGTTTTTTTGTAATGTTTTTCACAGGTCAAGGGAAAGGTACATGATATGATGATAGTGTCAAGGGAGTGTCAAGAAAAAATCCATGTTTTATTTTAAATATGTTTCCATTGATGGCAAAAAATAATATTATCTTTATGTAACAACTTGTTTATATGTGGAATGTAATGCAAGTTTTATGATCTAATTCTCTAAAACTCTAAACCCAAAAAGATCCTCAAGGTGTAATCTTTTAATAACTCAAGATTAAGTAAGGTTTAAGGCTGGGGCCTTATAGGTAGTCTGTACTTTTATCCTCATTAGTAACCACTTCCATTCTGGATAGATTGAAGATGAGTCATCTACCTCATTCTGGGGGCCTGGTCCTATGGGAAAGTATTGCATGTGATGACCTGTATCCTTGTTGGATCATTGATGAGGATGAGATATTGTGTATCTATTGAGACATATTGGTTCTTACATGTGACTAAGAAGAGTTTATGAGATATTACCATGCCTCTATATGGTCTTTCCATCCTGATCTTACCATGATGTATCATGACTTACACCACCAATTCTGGTGGCTGGGGATGAAAAGAGAGATAGATGCACTTGTTACTCAGTTTCCCTCTTGTTATTAGGTGAAGAAAGAAAAACAGAAACATGATAGGAGTTTAAAACCTTTACCTATTTATGAGTGTAAATGGGATGAAATAAGAATGTATTTCATGATAGGATTTCCTAGGTCACCTCAGGTAAGTGACAGTTTATGGGTGATCGTAGACATGTTAACAAAGGTTACCCATTTCATGCATAATCATGAGACCAGATAAATAGATGAGCTTGAGAGGCTCTATTTTCTTGAGATCATATTCCTCTATAAAGTTCCATTTTCTATTATATTAGATATAGATTCTAGATTCATGTCATATTTTTGGAAGGGGTTTTAGAGGGAACCAGATTCATAGGTACTACTGAGTACAACCAATCACACATAGACTAATAGTCAGTCCGAGCATATGATACAGGTCTAGGAGGACACGCTCTGAGCATGTGTCCTTAATTTTATAGGTTCGTAGGATATACACTTACCTCCCCCTAAGTCTGGTTATAATAATAGGTTCTAGGAGATCATAGTGATGGATCCTTATGAGGCCCTATCGGTAGGATGTGTTGTTCACCCCTATGAGGGTTATAGTAGGAGAGGTAGTGCTACTGGTTCCTCAACTCATTTAGGATACATCAAAGTTGTTTCATCTTATTAGTAATAATATGTATATAGATCAGTCTAGTAATAATTAATTTATCGATCATCTCCATCAACCACTAGAGTTTGTAGTGGGGAGTGAGGTTTTATTACGTGTTTCACCTGGACTGAGGCGTAGAAGGATTTAGAAATAAAGGGATGATATCACCTCATTACGTATGCCCCTTTTAGATTCTATAGATATTTGGTCTGATATCCTATCAGTTGAAGATTCATCATAAGTACTAGGACATTCACGAAACCTTCCACATATCTTACCTTCGCTGATATCATTATGATTCATCAAATATTCTTCAATGTAATGATGTTGAGTTATAGTTTAATGCATCCTTTATGGAGAATCATATTTTGTTGTTGACTATGGAACGAAGGTTCTCTCTGTTCAGTTAGTTTATTTGTTATGGGTTATATGGAATCGTATCCATGTATAGGATGATACTTGGGAACTAGAGACCAGCGTACATTCCCAATGGATATATTTATTCTCAAATGATACATTATCACCCTTGGAATGGAATTTTTTGTATTAATTTTTTAAGGGGGAAAGACTATAAGAACACAGATTTTCTATGATGTTATAAAACTTTTCAATTTATATTAACTTTTTTTTTAATTTTATCAATAAGAGGGTGACTACTAGGGTCCCAAAAATAACTGGGGTGTTCAATTATTGTACGAAGCTTGATATTTTGGAGGATGTAATTTGGCCGCACAACTTATAGAAATTATTCCACCAAGTCCTTACAGTTTGATCAAACTATATGGGGTGGTCCAGTGTACTGTCTAGGGCCATACAGTTTGATGAAACCATGAAACCCAGGCCACATACCTTTATATTTTCTATATACTTTCTACCTGATGGAAAATTCATGATTGTGGCATGGTTTATCTAACAATGCAACATGATCATGAGAAAAGGGGTTTCAAGGTAGTGAGCTTTGCATGGTTGGTGCATGATTTCTCCAACTATGTGGACAAACCATTCGACACTTTAATGATGGGTAAATGTAAATTTTAACCTTAAGGGATTTATGTTTTTAAACCTATCTCCACTCACTACTGGAAATTCAAGCTATACCAACGTAATATTTCCAACGGTTTCAAAAACCATTGGGAAAAGACTCTTATACCAACGAATCTGTAGAACCGTTGGTATATCCATATACTAGTTTTTTTTTTACCAGCGGTTTCATTAAAACTATTGTGTATAGTGATAATGAAGAGATATTTTCCAATGGTTTATTGAAACCATTGGGTATAGTAGGTATTATAAGGTTTTTTCCAACGGTTTTTTAAAACCATTGGGATAACATAACTTTCCCAACGGTTTTTTAAAACCGTTGGGAAAGAAAATCCCCAAATATCATCGATCTGCAACTCCATAGATCTCAAAATGTTTTCCCTAACTGAGAGTTGGATGCACCCTCTCAAAATTTTTGTTGGGAATTATTGGAAAGCAATGAACGTGCAAACAATAGAAAAGTGAACGTGCAGTGGAAATTGAATCATTCCCCCCAAATACAAGCAGATGCGCAGCGACAAAATTAAGTGCAGAAAAAATAAAGTTGACACCGGAAATTTTACATGGAAAGCCCAAAAGGGAAAAACCACGGGACCTAGTCCAGAAATAAGAATCCACTAAAATGAATTAGTACACGGTAGATACTCCCCAAAAATAAAAGGGATCTCAAAAGTAATACTCTCCAATGCAGAGAAAAATGATCGTCGATGAATGGCGATCACCAAATTGGCTCTGCTCTTGATATTGTGGATGTCCTCTAAAAGTCTTGTAGCTACCTCCTTTTATAGCAAAACAATCCATGTAAAGATGTTTCACCATGTCAAAAATGAATCTCCATGTGAATTAACTCATGCGGTCTTGATCCGCATTAATAACACCTCATTAATTGAGAAACTAGATGGTGCTCCAATTGAGGAGGGGACTATGCACCGCACCAACCAGGAAGGCACCCAACAATTTTTCCCTAAACCTCAACTGTCTCAAAGGTTTGCCTCTAAATCTCAATGCAAACTCTACTTCCAACACAATAGGTCTAGTTTCCAAAAAAAAATTCTTCCCGTTTAAATCGGTATGTGTGAGTTCATTTATTTATATTTTTTCTTCCCATTTAAATCGGTACGTGTGTGTTAATTTATTTTAGATTTTTTCATTCGATTTTGGTGCAATCTAGTTTTTATTATGACCCCCTTACGAAAATAAGGAATATATAATTTTATGAATCTATGAATATTTGTTTTATGTTTTGATTTGGATGAATTTCTATTTCAATTTGGGGTGGGTGAGGGTGTGCAGATGGGGTGGGGAGGATGTCGAGGGCTATCCAAGTGGGGTGGGGTAGGGGTTGTCTAGGGTAGGTTGGGGAGGAGGCTAGGTTGTCAAAATGGGGTGGTTGTAGGGCTGTTTGGGGTGGGGAGAGTGTGCAGGTGGGGTGGGGGAGGGTGTCCAGGCAGGGTTGTCCATGTGGGGTGGGGAGGGTGTGCAGGTGGGGTGGGGGAGGGGTTGTCTATGTAGGGTGTGGGGGATGGGTTGTCCAAGTGGGGTGACGGTAGGGCTGTCCAGTGGGGTGGGGGGGCTGGGTTTTCCAAGTGGGGTGTGGGGGGTAGTGGTGTCAAGGTGGGGTGGGGGGGGGGGCTGGGTTTTCCAAGTGGGGTGTGGGGGGTAGGGGTGTCTATGTAGGGTGGGGGGCTGGGTTTTCCAAGTGGGGTGGGGGTATGGCTATCCAAGTGAGGTGGGGGGGGCTAGGTTGTCCAAGTGGGGTGGGGGTAGGGTTGTCCAAGTGGGGTGGGGGTAGGGTTGTCCAAGTGGGGTGGGGGGGGGGGGCTGGGTTGTCCAAGTGGGGTGGGGTAGGGATGTCCAAGTGGGGTGGGGGCTGAGTTGTTCAAGTGGGGTGGGGGTAGGGTTGTCCAAGTGGGGTGGGGGGGGAGGGGCTGGGTTGTCCAAGTGGGGTGGGGGTAAGGTTGTCCAAGTGGGGTCGGGGGAAGCTGGGTTGTCCAAGTGGGGTGGGGGTAGGGTTGTCCAAGTGGGGTGGGGGTAGGGTTGTCCAAGTGGGTGGGGGGGGGGGGGGGGCTGGGTTGTCCAAGTGGAGTGGGGGTAGGGCTGTCCAAGTGGGGTGGGGGTAGGGCTGTCCAAGTCGGGTGGGGGGTTGGGTTGTCCAAGTGGGGTGGGGGTAGGGCTGTCCAAGTGGGGTGGGGAGGGTGTGCAGGTGGATGAAGCTCATAACTATAAACTCTCTATAAATTCTGAAAGTATGAAAATGTATAGGGACATTCGTGATCATTTTTTGGTGGGACAACATAAAAAGTGTTTGATGTTTTTAGTCCTTTTTTATTTGGAGTTTCTTTTGATGTTGATGTTTCTTACTTATTGATACCTATGATGGAATTTATTTTAGTTTCCAAATCGGCTAAGACTCCCCCACCATGCACAGTGTACACAACCTCTACCCTTATTTAACCATTCTGTTTACACATCCTATGCAACCTCTACCCTCATTTAATCAGTGAACTCAAGTCATTAATTCAAGCCTTCATTCTCACTAGAATGTAAGAAATTGAATGATATATACCCATCCTCACATGATTTCTTACCTTAGATAGTGTCCAACATATGGAATATGAGATTTTGAATTCATCAGTTAACCAGGATCATATATTCCATTTCACCCAATATGACTTTACTAATATAACTTTAGGGTCAATTAAATATGGTTCTCATTGTACATTGTATATTATGTGTCCTTCTTGTCCAATACGCACTTTTATGAGGGTGGGGTGATTTTAAATAGCCTTGTTGGCGTGTGTAGACATCCATAAAAATGTTAGATAAGTCACAAGTTTAATTCAGTAATGTTGTTATCATTGACATACTTTATTATTAATCTCAAATTTAAAAATAAATGTTTTTGTCTATACTTTATGAAATTAAATCTTTTTACAAGCCATGAACAACCTATTAGTGTAGAAGCCTAAAATTTATTCACCCATGGGGTGCACTTGACTTGGGGAAGTAATTGGGTAATGAAAGGTATGGCCATAGAGGTGCCAGTAATGAGTTATTGAACATGAGTGAATGATTTGGGATGCCTATAACACATAATGGGACCTGAGGCATGTGCCTCTTATAGACCTAATGAAAATGAATATAAATAAATTTTAATTTAATTTTTGAGTACTTGTTCTTTACATTATTTTAATATTTTACTACGTCAACTAGAAACTTCTTCCTTTATCATTTACTTAAATGTATTTTCTATTAAAGTTCAATCCTATTGAATTGTTTATGACAAAATGACTTATAAAAATTCTTTTTACAGAATGGAAAGAAGTTGTATGTATGGAACCGATCGGATCTCAAGCTATTTTCAAAACAATTTGGAGAGATTTATATATTTTTCATTTCACGATTCTTCAGACATTGGTCGCATACACTTCCCATGTTCTAATTGTGTTGGTAGACCTTGGTTGAGCTGTGAAGAAGTCAGATACCACAGAACCAAATGTGGTTTTCAAGAAAAATACTTTGTGAGGTATCACAATGGGGAGAAAATTAAATCTCAAATTGGTGATGATCGAAATGAAAGGACTAGAATGGAGAGTTTGTTAGGTGATCGGCTTTCGTTTATTTGTCATCATGAAAAAAAAGGATTTCGACTCACGAAGACTTTGATATGAGGATAGATGATGAATCTAGTGAAAATGATTATATTGATAGGGTGAAAAAATTGAATTATACTTCTATGACTCCAGTATATCGACAATGCGATAAAATGAAAAAGCTGGAATTTTTAATCCGATTGTTTCATGGAAAACAATGTATGGGATTTCTAATACAGCAATCGATTACATTGTTACCCTCTTGAAGGATTTACTTCCAGATGATGAAGATATTCCATCAAACAACTATATGGCATGGAAGTTAGTTGAAGAACTTGGATTTTCAAAAAACAAAATTCATGCTTGCCTGAAAGATTGTAGTTTATTCTGGGAGGAAACCGCTGAACGAAATGATGGTATAAAATGTGGAACATCCCGCTGGAAGTCAAAATCTAATGGAACAACATCCCACATTCAACAGAAATTAATGTGGCAATTTCTATTGATCCTCAGACTCCAGAATCTGTTTATGTTTGATGACATATCAATAAAAATGAGATGGCATGATACCGAGAGAAAGAAGACTAATGATGAGTTGGTTCATCCTGCAGATGGGTTTTCATGGCAGATATTTGATGCTCGACATCCTGATTTTGCATCTGATGTGCGTAATGTGAGGTTGGGTCTTTCATGTGACGGTTTTAATCCGTTTGGGTAGATTCTTACTTCACACAGCACATGGCCAGTTTTTATACACATTTATAATCTTCCCCCATGGTTGTGTATGAAAAAACCTTTCACTTTCATGAGTATACTCATATCTGGTCCTTCTAATCCCGGCATTGATATTGATGTATACATACAACCTTTAATAAAAGAGTTGAAACTTCATTGGGATGTGGGTGTGCGCACATACGATGCATGTTCAAAAGACATATTTCAGATTCATGTTGCGCTTATGTGTACGATCAATGATTTTCCAGCTTATGGAATGATGTCTGGATGGAACACGAAGGGAAAACTGTCATTTCCAGTTTGTATGAAGAATAAACGATCCAGAAGACTGAAACATCATTCTAGTTTCAGTTTTATGGGACATCGATGATTCTTGCCAAAGGATCATCCATATAGAATGAATAGTCAAATATTTGATAATAACATAGAGATCAATGATCCACCTCAGCGTATGTCTGGAACTTATGTGCTTAATGAATTGAAAGATTTCAGTTTTTCATTCGGGAAGTGTCAAATAAAATCTGGAAAGAGAAAGAATATTTCCACTGAAACCTGTTACAATTGGAGTAAGAGGAGTATCTTTTTTGATTTGCCTTATTGGTTAACCAAATTTTTACGTCATTTCTTAGACGTAATGCATATTGAAAAGAATATATGTGAAATGTTGCTTTCAGTTCTTCTAAATGTCAAGGGGAAGATAAAATATGATTTATGATCTCAGCGTGACTTGGTGGATTGGGGCATCAGACCAGAATTGCATCATGTGCGTATCAGTTAAAATAAATGGAAACTTCCATGTGCTTCTTATGTGATGAAACCCTACGAAAAAAACAATTTTTGGAAGTATTAGAGACTATTAGAGTTCCTGATGGATATTCAAACAACATATCTAAACGGGTCAACAGAAGATAGTTGAAGCTAAAATCTATGAAGACTTATGATTATCAAGTTCTACTACATGAGTTTCTTCCAATAGAAATCTGTCATGTTTTTTCCAATAATGTAAGGGTGAATGTTATTCTATTGTGCCATTTTTTAGAGATCTTTGTGATAAGACATTGTCCAAGTCTTTCTTGCAAAAAATGTTGACAGATGCCCCATTAATTTTGTGTCGGTTGGAGAAAACATTTCCTCCGTCATTTTTCACATGCATGCTGCATCTGACTATCCATATTCCTACTAAAATACTTCTTGGAGGACATGTTTCTTTTCGTTGGATGTATCCAACTGAAAGAAATATGTACACATTAAAGTCTTATGTCTGAAACAAGAATAATCCCGAAGTTTCTATCGTGAATGGTTACTTGGCTCAAGAATGTATGGATTTCTGCTCAATGTATTTGTCTGATATTACTAAAAGAATGAACAGACCAATGAGAAATGAAGAAGAACAGTATGAAGAAACTGAACCCAGTTTTCCATCACTTCCTCAAACAGGAGGAATTCCTGGATCATATACATTGAAGACATTAAGCCATGAAGAGAGGGAGATGGCACATCGCACAGTTTTGTTCAGTTGTGATTTGTTCGATGACTATATCAAGTAACTAAATTTAAAATGTATATCTTACATATATATCTGTTAAACTATTCATATTTTTTATCTATAGGGAACATAAAACAATGATAAATAGAAAGAATTGTTCTTTATCTTTGAGAAGGAGGGAGACTTTTCATAGCAAAGAGTTTTCTGCTTGGTTAAAATTGAAGGTAAAAATATTACTATTTAAAATAATTATATCAATATTTAATTAAGTTTAATAGTCATTTATATTTCAAGTATTGAGTTTGTCTACTGACATTGTCTCTGAGGAAATAAGATCTTTGTCTTTTGGTCCCAATACCATGGTTCGTGACTGTAAATCAATTGTTATCAATGGGTACAAATTTATTATCACTGAACGAGCAAAGAACATGAGAACACAACATTATGGTGTTATGGTTACTGCCACAACAGATTGTTATGCCAGTGCATCAGATAGTAGACCGCAATTTGAAAATGTGAGTTATTATGGATTCCTTTAGAAAATAATAATATTGGATTATTACTCTCATGGATGAGTCACAATGATGAAATGCCATTTGTTTGATTCGATGATGATACAGAGCACATTTATTGATGATTTTGGATTTCGAGTAATTAATATGACTCACACTCTTGCTACTGAAGAACCATATGTATTGGAATCAATGGTTAAACAAGTTTTTTATGTCAAAGACCAACTTTGACCTGAATTTGGTGTCATAGTTGAAGTAATTCCAAGACATATTTTTGATGATGGTCATGATGGAATTGAAAATTTCCCTAGTTCCATTGGAACCAATCCATTTATTTATTTTGATGACTACAATAGATCAATTTTTAGAGTTTATTGTGAACCTGAAGTTGTGGTTGAAAATATATAGAATCATTCATCCATGTTCTCAATTCTTTTGGTTTACCTCGAGTTGGGTTGTTAAGGTTGGTAATATTCAAATTGATTTAGTATTGATCACAAATATTTTTTAGCTGACTTGACCGTTATGTGAATTTTTAATGTGTATTGGTTGTAGTTTTATGTGAATTGCATTTTCTAATTTGGAATTGAACTGCATTCAAACCTAGTCACACAATATTTCTAAATTGGTGAAAATTACAACTTGTATGATTTATTAAATTCATTCAAGCTCTTCTAAAACAATTAATAGCTAAATTACCAATTAATCCCCCTATTCCCTCATATATTTAGTTTTTTGGGTTACACATTAGTTTCCTTTTTCTAATTAATTACATATTTGTTTTCAAAAGTAGTAAATGAAACCAATTTAAGAGAGACGAAGCAAAAAAATTATAGAGAACAATCGTCGAATGGCGGAGATGGGCGTTCCACCATTAGTGCCTACAGTGAGTACTTTATTTCAAATATATATATTTAAAGAATATATAATGCCATGTGATTAATTTTTTTGTAAACATTTTTGTAGGATCCACCTATACGTCGACAGTTATTCGACGAGGAGCCTAGTATTGGGCCTAGTACTCAGGTCGGTGGTATGGGGAGGGTTTGTACCAGAGGTGGATGAGTAGCTTCGTGTACCTGACTAGACCCTGCCCCTCCCACTGACATGTCATCCTTCCCACATTCTGATCCCGGTTTGTCGTTAGGGACACACGAGATATTTCGGCCTCCCATGTTTTCGCCACCTTTTGCATCTTTTGGCCCATCTTTTTCATATCCCATAATGATTCCCACTCCCCAGTCAGAATCTGGTCATACAACTATACCATCTTCTTTTCCTTCTACTTCTGTCTCTCTGAGCTTCTATATTCCATCGTCTTCGACTCTTGTTCCACAACAGGGTGTTCCATCAGTTTCTGTAGATCCAGCGGCCCTCAGTGATCAGACTAGCGCATGTATATTTATAGAACCCCAAAAAAATTTATAGAAATATTTATTTTCATTATAACATTTTTTTGATAAAATATTTGTTTTTTCTTTCATGATAGATACATCTACTGACAGGAGGTGGGGGTGGGGGCATACACACATGTGTGCGGTGTGGAACCGCCGCACACAGGTTATGGTGGATTACAATGAAGACAACCAAATGGTTAAGAAAACAGGGCAGCAATGTCGTATTTTTTTGGAAATACTTTCCAAATACTCCGACATAATTCCCGTTAGCCCTCTATCATGGAGAAATTTTTCACATGAGGTCAAGGATAGATCTTGGGCAGAGATATGGGTAAAAAAATATGTTGTATTTAATGCCATGAATTATTTTTGTATTTATATGAATTAATATTTTGATGTCATCTTCGATATAATTTTCCTGATGGTGAGGGTGCATGACCAAAACGTCTAATGGATTTAGACGATCTTTGTAGATCCTAAAAGAATGAGTTTTATATTGGCTAGAGTGCTAGAGTTTTCACTGAGTTAGAGGCGGTACCAGTCATGGATGATTGTCCTATAGAGCAGTATCGTCAGATGATTACTCATTGGACGACTACCCAGTTTAAGTTATTAATTACATTTGAGGTATTTAAATAATAAATTTCATGTTTTTCATTAATAATATCTTTTTCATTATCGAATTTTATTTATGAATCATCTAGAAAAAAAAATAATTGATGAAAAAAAATACCTCCACACACTGGGACGTACTACGATGCCAGATCCTGAGAGTAAGTAGGTATGATAATTGTTTATAAATTTTATTTACGACTTACAGTTTATTTTTTTCCCTCAATTATTTAATAGTTTTATAATTTTTTCATATAACTTTAGTTTTCATTGTCATTGTAGAGGCAAATATAGAATATTGAAGGATGTGTGCCTCGAGAAAAACTGTTTTGCTCGAGTATACGGAAAAAGGATGGAAGTGTCGTCAACGAAGTGACTCAACAGCATATTGTAAGTTTTAATCTATTGATTTTATATTTTAATATCTATTTTGTAACTTAATAATATATTTATATTTGTAATAGGCTACTTTAGAGGCCCTTGATGCCCAAGAACCATACAATTTTGGGCCAACTGATCACTTACATCAGGTGTTGGGAGAGAAGCATCCTAGTAGAGTACGATGCCAACCTAGGATAGCCTCGACGAGGTATTGGACCTCCTCAAGTATTATTTTTAGTGCCACCGACCTGCAGCAAGTTAGGGAATAGGCAGAACAAGCTGAAAAAAGGGCCACAGAGACGGGAGAACAGTCTGTTAGGGAAAATAGTCCATTTATAAAATTTATTGAAGTTCTACGTCCAAAACTTCCACCAGAGGCCAGAGCATCTTTTGATGAATATATGTCGTTGAGACGTTCTATATATGGTGCACCGGGTGGGAGTTCTAGTGGTGGTCAAGATGATTTACAGCCAGACGACGATGATGGCGATGAGTCTGATGCGGAAGAGGAGGGAGAGGAGGAGGGCGAGGTGGATGGCGAGGGTGAGTAGGAGGGTGAGGAGGGGGCATTGAGGAGGGCGAGGATGAGGATGAGGGTGATGATGATGGTGATGTGGGATAAGTTGCTCCGTTACATTTTTGACTAATATTACTAAGATTTGATGTTTAATATATTATAGTTGTTGGTTTTATCTAGACCCGTAATATAGTATTGGAGTTGAGTTATTTCTATATATTGTCTGTTTTCATGGATGTTGATGTCTTTTAGTGGTTGCGGTGTATCTTGAGCATGTTTATGGAGTTTAGTGTGTTTGGGAACTCCCTGGATATCCCCCTCCTTCCTGGACCCTGGACAACCCCCACCATCCTCCTTGGACCTCGGACAGCCCCCCCCCCCCCCCCCGGACAGCCCCCGCACCCTCCTCCTTGGTCCCCGGACAGCCCCCCAGACAGCCCCCCGGACAGCCCCCACCCTCCTCCTTGGACCCCGAACACCCCCCGGACAGCCCCCCACAAAGCCCACCCCCCAACCCTTCTCCTTGGTCCCTGGACAGTCCCCCAGACAGCCCCCCAGACACCCCCACACCCTCCTCCTTGGACCCCAGACATCCCCCATACACCCCCCGGAGAGCCCCCCGTACAACCCCCCCACCCTCCTCCTTGTTCCCCAGACACCCCCCGGATAGCCCCCCCACCCTCCTCCCTGGACCCCGGACACCCCCCCCCCCACCCTCCTCCTTCGACCTCAGACAGCCCCTCAAACACCCCCCCGCACAGCCCCCCCCCCCCCCACCCTTCTCCTTGGTCCCCGGACAGCCCCCCGGACAGCCCCCGAACAGCCCCCCGAACAGCCCCCCAGAGAGCCCCCCACCCTCCTCCCTGAACCCCGGACACCCCCCCAGACATCTCCCCCAGACAGCCTCCCCACCCTCCTCCCTGGACCCCTAGACATCCCCCCCCCCACCTTCCTCCTTGATTTCACATGCCTTTTTTTATTTCTATGATCATGCAACGTTATTTAGGATTATTCCATTTTTGTATGTCTTGAATTATATGAATGTCTTCGAAAGCTTATTAGCATAGTCTCATCAAATGCATGTGATGATATGCTTTAATTTGAATACAGAGACTTGTTGTACATTCTCCATGTTATGTGAATTATGCCTTGTCTGATTTGGTTTACTTGTCAATTGTTTGGATAAGACATGGGTTACATGTTAAGGACTCATGGATGGACTCGTCATGCTCAGGGAATTTAGACTTGAAATTCCAGGATGTATGCTTTGGTTTCTATGTGAGGGCTACCAGGATTGTGTTGATACTTTAGGAAAATGACCCATGAGGCATTTGTGACGTGTACTAGTCAACCCCATCTAAATCCGAGTTGTGGTGTTGTCGGGATCACTCTAAGTGTATCTCTTATGTTTAAAATGGACAACATTTTAAGTACATACAAAAAATTGACCAAATGTATTCTGATTGTATTGATACTTTAGCACAACGATCCATGGGTCATATGTGATGTGTATGAGTCAACTCTACCTCAATCTGAGGTGCGGTGTGGCCGACACCATTCGAAGTGTCTCACTTTTGTTTGAAATGGATAACATTTTAAGTGAAAAGTACAACTGGCATACGGAAAACCAACCAAATGCATTCTAATTGTGTTGATACTTTTGGAAAATTATCCTTGGGTCATTGGTGACCTATACGAGTCAACCCAGCCTCAATCCGAGGCACGGAGTGGCTGCACCACTCGAAGTTTCACTCTATAGTTTAAAATGGACTTCCTTTTAATTGAAAACAACAACTGACATACGGAAAACTGAACAAACGCATTCAGATTCTGTTGAAACATTAGGAAAACGTTTCATGAGTCATTTTTGACGTGTAAAAGAAAACCCCACCTCAATCTGAGGATAGGTGTGGCTGGAACCACTCAAAGTGTCTCAGGTTTATTTGAAATAGACAACATTTTAAATGAAAACAACAACTAACATACGGAAAACTAACTAAACGCATTCGAATTCAGTTGAAACTTTAGTAAAACCATCCATGGGTCATATGGGACGTTTAAGAGTCAACCCCGCCTCAATCTGAGGTGTGGTGTGGCCAGCACCATTCGAAGTGTCTCACTTTTGTTTGAAATGGATAACATTTTAAGTGAAAAGTACAACTGACATACAGAAAACCAACCAAACGCATTCGTATTGTGTTGATACTTTAGTAAAATGATCCTTGGGTCATTTGTGATGTGTACGAGTCAACGCATCCTCAATCTGATGGGCAGAGTGTCCGGCACCACTCGAAGTGTCTCTCTATAGTTTAAAATGGACTTCATTTTAATTGAAAACAACAACTGACATACAGAATACTGACCAAATGCATTCAGATTCTATTAAACCTTTAGTACAACAATCCATGGGTCATTTGTGACATGTACAAGTCAACCCCATATCAACCTGAGGCACGGTGTGGCTGGAACCACTCAAATTGTCTCTCTTTCATTTAAAATAGACTTTATTTTAAGTGAAAACAATAAATGACATACGGAAAACCAACCAAATGCATTAAGATTCCATTGAAACTTTATTACAATGATCTAAGGGTCATATTTGACGTGTATGAGTCAACATCACCTCAATCTGAGTCGCAGTGTGGCTGGGATCACTCTAAGTGTCTCTCTTTTGTTTAAAATAGACAACATTTTAAGTACATACGGAAAACCGACCAAACAGATTTTTATTGTGTTAAAACATTATCACAACATTCCATGGGTCATATATGATGTGCATGAGTCAACCCCGCCTCAATCCGAGGTACAGTGTGGTCGGAACCACTCAAAGTGTCTCTCTTTAGTTTAAAATGGACTTTAAGTGAAAACAAAAACTGACATACGGAAAACCAACCAAAGGCATTCGGATTCTATTGAACCTTTAGTACAACGATACATGGGTCATTTTTAACGTTTACGAGTCAAACCCGCCTCAATCTGAGGCATGGTGTAGCCATAACCACTCAAACTATCTCAGGTTTATTTGAACTAGAAAACATTTTAAATGAAAACAACAACTGACATATGGAAAACTAACTAAACGCATTCGGATTCAGTTGAAACTTTAGGAAAACAATCCATGCATCATATGTGATGTGTACGCGTCAACCTCTCCTCAATATAAGGCATGGTGTGGCTGACACCATTCGAAGTGTCTCACTTTTGTTTGAAATGGATAACATTTTAAGTAAAAAGTACAACTGACATACGGAAAACCGACCAAACACATTTAGATTGTGTTGATACTTTAGGAAAATGATCCTTGGGTCATTTTTGACATGTACGAGTCAACCCAGCCTCAATCCGAGGCACGGAGTGGCTGGAACCACTCTAAGTGTCTCTCTATAGTTTAAAATGGACTTCATTTTAATTGAAAACAACAACTGACATACAGAAAACAGATCAAACGCATTCATATTCTGTTGAACCTTTAGTAAAACGATCCATGGGTCATTTTTAATGTGTAAGAGTCTACCCCACCTCAATATGAGGCCAGGTGTGGCCGGTACCACTCAAAGTGTCTCAAGTTTATTTGAAGTAGACAACATTTTAAATGAAATCAACAACTGACATATTGAAAACTGACTAAACACATTCGGATTTAGTTGAAACTTTAGTAAAATGATCCATGTGTCATATGTGACGTGTACGAGTCAACCTCGCCTCAATCCAAGGTGCGGTGTGGCTGGAACCATTCGAAGTGTCTCACTTTTGTTTGAAATGGATAACATTTTAAGTGAAAAGTACAACTGACATACAGAAAACCAAACAAACGCAATCAGATTGTGTTTATACTTTAGTAAAATGATCCTTGGGTCATTTGTGATGTGTACGAGTCAACCCATCCTCAATCCGAGGTGCGGAGTGTTCGGCACCACTCGAAGTGGCTCTCTATAGTTTAAAATGGACTTCATTTTAATTGAAAAAAACAACTGACATACGGAAAACTGACCAAATGAATTAGTATTATGTTGTACCTTTAGAAAAAGAATCCATAGGTCATTTGTGACGTTTATGAGTCAACCCCACCTCAATCCGAGGCATGGTGTGGACGGAACCACTCAAATTGTCTCTCTTTCGTTTAAAATAGACTTCATTTTAAGGGAAAACAAGAAATGACATACGGAAAACTGACCAAATACATTCGTATTCCATTGAAACTTTAGGAAAACGATATATGGGTCATATGTGACATGTACGATCCAACCTCACCTCAATCAGAGGCGCGGTGTGGTCGGCACCATTTGAAGTGTCTCACTTTTGTTTGAAATGGATAACATTTTAAGTGAAAAGTACAACTAACATACGGAAAACAAAAAAAATGCATTCTGATTGTGTTGATACTTTAGGAAAACGATCCTTTGGTCATTTTTGACATGTATGAGTCAACCCAGCCTCAATCTGAGGCGCTGAGTGGCCGGAACCACTCAAAGTGTCTCTCTATAGTTTAAGATTGACTTCATTTTAATTGAAAACAACAACTGACATACGGAAAACTGACCAAATGCATTAGGATTATGTTGAACCTTTAGTACAACGATCCATGGGTTATTTGTGACATGTAAGAGTCAACCCTACCTCAATATGAGTCATGGTGTGGCCAGAACCACTCAAAGTGTCTCAGGTTTATTTGAAATAGACAACATTTTAAATGAAAACAACAACTGACATACAGAAAACCAAATAACGCATTTGTATTCAGTTGAAACTTTAGGAAAACGATCCATGGGTCATATGTGACATGTACAAGTCAACCCCACCTAAATACGAGGTGTGGTGTGGCTGGAACCATTTGAATTTTCTCACTTTTGTTTGAAATGGATAAAATTTTAAGTGAAAAGTACAACTGAAATACGGAAAACCAACCAAACGCATTCGGATTGTGTTGATACTTTAGAAAAATGATCCTTGGGTCATTTTTGATGTGTATGAGTCAACCTAGCCTCAATCTGAAGTGAGGAGTGGCCAGAACCACTCGAAGTGTCTCTCTATAGTTTAAAATGGACTACATTTTAATTGAAAACAACAACCGACATACAGGAAACTAACCAAACACATTAGGATTCTGTTAAACCTTTAGTAAAACAATCTATGGGTCATTTTTGATTCATATAAGTCAACCCCGCCTCAATCTGAGGCATAGTGTGGCCGGAACCACTCAAAGTGTCTTAGGTTTATTTGAAATAGACAACATTTTAAATGAAAACAACAACTGACATACGGAAAACTGACTAAACGCATTTTTATTCAGTTGAAACATTAGGAAAATGATCCAAGTGTCATATGTGATGTATACAAGTCAACCCCACCTCAACTTGAGGCACGGTGTGGCCGGAACCATTTGAAGATTCTCGCTTTTGTTTGAAATGGATAACATTTTAAGTGAAAAGTACAACTGACATACGGAAAACTGACCAAACACATTATAATTGTGTTTATACTTTAGTTCAATGATCCTTGGGTCATTTTTGATTTGTACGAGTCATACCAGCCTCAATCCGAGGTGCAGAGTGGCCAACACCACTCGAAGTGTCTCTCTATAGTTTAAAATGGACTTCATTTTAATTGAAAACAACAACTGACATACGGAAAACAGAACAAAAACATTCAGATTCTGTTGAAACATTAGGAAAAAGTTCCATGAGACATTTGTGATGTGTATGAGTCAACCCCACCTCAATTCGAGGCTAGGTGTGGTCGACACCACTCAAAGTGTCTCAGGTTCATTTGAAATAGACAACATTTTAAATGAAAACAACAACTGACATACGGAAAACTGACTAAACGCATTCGGATTCAGTTGAAGCTTTATGAAAACGATCCATGGGTCATATGTGATGTTTAAGTGTCAACCAAGCATCAATCCAAGGCGTGGAGTGGCCAGAACCACTCAAAGTGTCTCTCTGTAGTTTAAAATGGACTTCATTTTAATTGAAAACAACACCTGACATACGGTAAACTGACCAAACGCATTCGGATTCTGTTGAAACTTTAGGAAAACGATCCATTGGTCATATGTGATGTGTAATAGTCAACCATTCATAAATCTAAGTCACAGTTTGTCCGAGATTACTCTAAGTGTTTCTCTTTTGTTTAAATTGGACAACATTTTAAGTACATACGGAAAACTGACCAAACGGATTCTGATTGTGTTGATACTTTAGTACAATGATCCATGGGTCATATATGACGTGAATGAGTCAACCTCACCTCAATCCGAGGTGTGGTGTGGCTGGCACCACTCAAAGTGTCTCTCTTTAGTTTGAAATGGACTTCATTTTATGTGAAAACAACAACTAACATACAGAAAACCGAACAAATGCATTTGGATTTTGTTGAACCTTTAGTACAATGATCCATGGGTCATTTTTGACGTTTAAGAGTAAACCCCTCCTCAATCTGAGGCACGGTGTGGCCGGATCCACTCAAATTATCTCTCTTTCGTTTAAAATAGACTTCATTTTAAGTGAAAACAATAAATGACATACGGAAAACTGACCAAATGCATTTGGATTCTATTTAAACTTTAGAAAAACGATCCATGGGTCATATGTGATGTGTACGAGTCAACCCCGCCTCAATCTGAGTCCTGGTTTGTATGGAACCACTCAAAGTGTCTCACATTTATTTGAAATGGAAAAAAATTTAATTGAAAACAACTACTGGCATACGTAAAACTGACCAAATGCATTTGGAATGTGTTGAAAGTTTAGAAACACGATCAATGGGTCATATGTGACATGTAGAAGTCACCCTTTATTAATCTGAGGCATGGTGTCACCGGAACCACTGAAAGTGTCTCATTTGTTTTGAAATGAACAACATTTTAAGCGAAAACAGTAACTAACATAGAGAAAACAGACAAAACACATTCTTAATGTGTTAATTCTTTAGTAAAACGGTACATGGGTCATATTTGACGTGTAAAAGTCAACCCCACCTCAATACGAGCTGAAGTGTGGCCGGCAGCACTCAAAGTGTCTCTCTTTTATTTAAAATGGACATCATTTTAAGTGAATACAATAACTGATATACAAAAAACTGACCAAACGCATTCGGATTCCATTTAAACTTTAGGAAAATGATCCATAGTTCATATTTTATGTTTACGAGTCAACCCCACCTAAATATGTGTTGTAGTGTTGCCGTCACAACTCAATGTGTCTCGGTTTTATTTGAAATGGACAACATTTTAAGTGAAAAGTACAACTAGAATACGGAAAATTGACTAAACGCATTCATATTATGTTGAAACTTTAGTACAATGATCCATGGGTCATATGTGATGTGTATGAGTCAACCTATCCTCAATCCAAGGTGTGGTGTGGCCGGAACCACTCAAAGTGTCTCTCTTTTGTTTCAAAAGGATAAAATTTTAAGTGAAAACAACAACTGACATACGGTAAACCGATGAAACGCATTCGGATTCCTTTTAAACTTTAGTAAAACGATACATGAGTCATATGTGACGTTTATGAGTCAACCCCGGCTCAATCTGAGGCCCGGTGAGTCCGACACCACTCAAAGTGTCTCACGTTTATTTGAAATGGACAACTTTTTAGTTGAAAACAACTACTGGAATATGGAAAACTGAACAAACAAATTCTGAATTTGTTGAAACTTTAGAAAAATTATAAATGAGTCATATGTGACGTGTAAAAGTTAACCCCGCCTTAATCCGAGGCTTGGTGTATCCGTAACCACTCAAATTGTCTCATTTTTTTAAATGAACAACATTTTAAGTGCAAACAATAACTGGCATATAGAAAACTGACCAAAAGATTTCAAAATATGTTGATACTTTATTACAAAGATCCATGGGTCATATGTAACATGTAAGAGTCAACCCCGCCTCAATTCAAGGCATGGTGTGGCCAGTATCACTCCATGTGTATGTATTTTGTATAAAATGGACATCATTTTTAGTAAAAACAACTGGTATACGAAAAACCAAACAAACGTATTTGGATTTTGTTTATACTTATTCAGTTTTTTATGTATTTTACTGATAATTGATAAGTAAATTATGTATGTATTCAATTATTAATTGAATTCCAGATTCCACATTTAATTGTCATCTAAATTTTAAATTGAATTCCAAATCAATTATGTGTGTTTATAATTACATTTTGAATTATGATTTAATTATGGATGTGTATAGTTAAAGAATGAATTATATGTTAAATGTGTATGAATTTGTTCTCTATATGTATGTCTTAGTTTTTTATTGCAGGTATAGTAATTGGAAAGGAGGAGAATGGACATCATTAGAGGTTGCAGTACAAATTGCAGGCTGCTATGTAATTTGCACAGCATAGCCTATGCCAACAGTTTCAAACCATTGGCATAGTCTTGTAATAACCCTTTCCCAACGGTTTAAAAACCGTTGGGAAAGGTTTCTAGGGATTTTTTGCCAATGGTTCAATGAGAACCATTGGAAAAAACCATTCCCAATGGTTTCTAAACCGTTGGGAAAGAGTTGATTTCCTTAGTTTTACCAACGGTTTTGTGTAAACTGTTGGTAAAACTTATGCCAATGGTTTGGCCAAACCATTGGCATAGGTTAATTTTACTAACCTATACCAATGGTTATTTGTAAACCATTGGGATAAGTTTTCCCAATGGCTTACTTCCCCACGGTTTGCAAAAGAGTTGGTATAACATATACCAACGGTTCTGCAGGCTTTCCCAACGGTTCTGAACCGTTGGGAAAGACCCCATTTCTAGTAGTGACTTTTTTCTATTTCTCTAAAAGTGTCCACCCCTCTCTCCTGTTAAAAGATCCATTCAAAGCCTAACCTAGGACTTGGGAAATATTCTCTATCTGAAATATGATCGAGTTGTCTTTAATCTAATTGGACTAGTGAGTTCTCTATTACTCTTTCTCCTATCGTCATTCTTCTTTCTCTCAATAGATTTTTTTAGTGTGAACTCATAAGACCAATTTTTAGGGTGTTTGTCATTTTGCTTAATTTATTCCATTCTTGCTAGAATTTGAGGCCAAAATGGACAAGGATTTTACTACCAATAAAAAGTATTTGGTATCATGATTTCCCCAAACAAATGGTTTTTATAAATATGTGGTTGTTCCGCACACAAGATTTTATGAGATATTTTTAATAACAGATTGATTCTTAAATTAAATGGGTAGGATTGTCCTATATGATCCATGAGACCCATTTAAGTTTAATTAAATTTTGAGTACATAAAATTTAAAACACCCCTTGGGTGCATTATTAAATTAGATTAAACCACCTTGGGGGCCTATGTATTTGATTCACCTCAGAGGTTTTCTCTTTACCCCTTTCCCATGGATTTTAAATTAGTTGATTGACATATAATTTTTATTAAATGAAAGATGGAATGGTAGACTATTTCCATATTAATTTGGTTGTTGTATTTTTCTATTAATCCTGAGATGTTATTTATATCCAAATTCCAAATAAAGATCGATGGGAGGATTCTTGTAATTCTTGTCCTTGTAACCTATACTTTTATTTAAACCAACTTTGGATGTGAGTTAGTTTTATTATATAAATGTTATGTTCTAGAGAATTTAAATGTGAACATAAATGGTATGGTTAGTCTTTGGGCCCAAAACCATTCATATTAAAGTGTCGAGTGTGAGAGGTGTTTCCCACTTAGGATCTCCATAGATGGAATCTTATGGAAAAAATAATTAAATGATGATAATTAAATGATTATGATGTTCCTTGGGGGACATGGTTTCTCATAATAACTCCATGTATGGACTCATATTGGAAGCATGCTTGTATGTTCCAAAGTGATACTTGGACTCCCTTTGTGGACTGGCAAGGACGAACCCATGGGAAGATTATTATTATGACATGAGTGATACTTGGAATCCCTTGTGGACTTCAAAGGATGGAATCAAATGGAATATTATTATATACACCATGTGTGATACAAGGAATCCCTTATGGACTTCTATGGATGGACTTAGAGGGAAGATTATTATATATGAAAAGAGTGACACTTGGAATCCCTATGTGGACTACCAAGGATAGAATCATATGGAAATGAAATTAGACCACACCTAGAGTGATACTAGGATTCCTATGTGGTATAATTGGGAAGGTAAGCTGTTTGGATTATGTTTTACCTAGGACAGTACTTGGGTTCCAATTTATAAACACCAAGTACATGATATGGTTTATTTTGAGTTGAATAATGAAATGATTATATAAAGCATCATCCAAGCCTAAGAACAAGCTTGGATTTATTTTCAGAGCCTCATATTATGATGATGACCTTCTTATACCCATCCAATTGTATATGATCTAGGAGGATTATTATTATATGAGCCGGGTCATAAGAATTTATTATAAATTAAATCATGAACAATTGATTACTCATACATATTATTGATTAGTATGATGAAGGTAATAGTGGATGGGTGTTCCATGGGAACCTGGACCTATGTGAGTTATTTATATATCAAACTTCATTTTTAGCTTTTATTTTTACTTGAACACAATTTTTTTTAATATATTCATAGAGTGAATGGAATTAGACAATGTTGTGTAATGTATCGGTTCTAGGTGTTGCCCACTGGTTACTCATACCCAGTTGGTCACATTACCTCAAGCACATTTCCCTAAATGCCATAGGATGATGGCTAGTAGCAAGGACCTTGGGTGTGATAGTGGGGAAACAATTCCCTCATTGGAAGAGTAAAACATAGTAAATAAATAGATAATAGTAGCGAAAGTAGCAATAATACAATACAACAGTGAACAACGGAAGACTGATAGTAAATAAACAACTGCAGCATATATATAAATAATGATTCATGTCAAAATATCTAGAAAAATATACAAACAAGTCAAAATGCAGGAATATAGTACTAAACCAAAGTAAAAAAAGAAAAACAATTAAACCACTCCAACATTGTTGCAAGCCGCTACTTTGTCTTATGCTCTCCAGCTCCATATAAATCAAGTACTTGATGTAGAAGGGTGTTTTCCCTTATCTATACTTAAAACAATATAATCTATTTGGGCCCAAAAGCATGACCCAAATAGGGTGTGAGACGAATCCCGGTAGGAAACCACCCAAAGATCTGTGCCTAACTGTCAGTGAACATATATAATAGGAAAATATGAAAAATGAAGTAATAAACAAGGAATTACTCAAAAGTAAACAGTCCTACAGTTTCAACTACATTCATTTACATTTATTAACTATTCAACCAATCATTCACAAGTAACCCTTTGGAAATGTTCTCATATTCTGACCCCTCTGGTTTAACTTATAATTTAACAATATAGATATAACGACCCCCTAGGATAACTCACACAGTCTAACCCCTTTGGTCTCAATAAAACAAAGACTCTCTGAGGAAGAACTTACCATCAATTCCACCTATAGTCTTTTAATGATAAACTAAATACTCTCTGAGGAATCACTCAACATTCATTACCCATGTGGTCTCATAACGATAACTATAGACACTCTGAGGGATCACTCAACGTCAATCCCCCCTATAGTCTCGTATCATGAAGAGTATAACAGACACTCTGGGGAATCCCTCAATGTCAATTCTCTTATGGTCTCACTACACTAGGTTCCCACAGCCCTGTTTAAATAAATCGTGAAAAAACGATATGCAGAAGCCAAATTAAATCACAAATACTACTTAGATAAACAACTACAATGCATATAATAAACATGTTATATAATATAAGCTCCATCCTAACAATACTAGGCATGGAAAGGATAACATCCTAACAGGCAATTCGAGACTCAATGAACAATATCAAATCAAACATGGGAAAACACATCCATATCAATGTAAATAACCCTATACATAATAAAAAACCCATACTCAAGAAAACAAGGCATGGAAAACATTAACAGGGTTAAATTCCCTAGACACGCAATACCCTAAACTAGTGTACTGAGCACTTTTGCACATATAATTCTATGAAAACCTACAGAAAGGAAAAAACCACCTACCTCAATGTTATATGATCAATATAGTTGAATCCCAGCTTTTTAATCCACCTAGAATGACATAGATCTATAAAAATTTCAAAAATTCTCAACCACAGATATCCCAAGAAAGAGGAGGAATCATGATAAGAGGATCCATAAGAAGGAAGAAATCATCGTGATGATTCCAACGCAATCGATGGAGGCTGATTCGAAGCACGGATGGTCGATCGGGGGATCCGGGAAGAATCGGTGATATCCATCACTCCTAGATGAGATGATCTGAGAAGAAGAGTGTTCTATAAATGAGACGTGATCCTGGTCCGATTTATCAAATAAAAAGAAAATTACATTGCATGTTCATTTAATGTACATTCCATGTACATTCCTTAACCGGCCTCCACTTTAGGCGGTCTTCAGGTCACCCCACACGACCATGTACTCGGCCATTACACGACTAGTATGTGACTACCCGTGTTAACTGGGTACACGACGTATACTCCTTAAATTTCCTAAAACTCCAATTTTTCTCAAAAACACCAGAAAAAAAAGATCCATACCTAAAAATAAGATATGAGTTCTTACAAACTTCCCCCATTTAAAGAAATTCATCCTCGTATTTCCCTATGAAGGTGGAGAAGAATAAGAATCCTCGAACAACTCTAGCCACAGCAATCGCACATCTATCTCCCTCTCCCAAGTCTCGACCAGTACTCACTCCTGCTTCCATAGCACCCATACCAGAGGAATAGACTAGCCACAGATAACCTTCATGCTTCGATTAACAATCCAGATTGGATGCTCCTTGAACAAGGTGTACACCTCCAACTCAACCTCCTCGGGTTGAAAAACATGAGATGGGTCTGAGAAGTAACATTGTAGCTAAGAAACATGGAAGACGTCATGCATAGATTGATACCTGTGAGGTAACTGAAACCGATAGGCAACTGGCGTGACTCTCTCCAAAACCTCAAACGGTCCAATATATCTCGGTGATAGCTTTCTTTCTCTCCTAATCCTCTTGTGTCCCAACCTCGGTGTGACACGTAGAAAAACCTGATCTCCAACCTCGAACTCCAGAGGTTGTCTCTGTTGATCAGCATAAGACTTAAATCGTGACTGTATAGTATCTATCCTCTTTTGAATCAAATATATCTACTATGTGGTCTACTGAACAAGACGAGGTCCTAGAATAGCTTCCTCTCCTGCCTCCAGAAAACATAAGGGTGATCGGCATGGACAACCATACAATGCCTCATAAGGTTCCATCTGAATAGTTTCTTGAAAACTATTATTTTAGGAAAACTCCAAAATAGGTATGTGCTTCTCTAAAGAACCTCAAAAATCTAGGACACCTTCTCGAAGCATGTCCTCTATCACCAGAATAGTAAGCTCAGGCTGGCTATCTGTCTTGGGGCGGTTAGTTGTACTCAGAAGTACCTGTGTACCGAAAGACCTCTATAATCCCTACCAGACCTAAGAAGTAAAATAGATGTCCCTGTACGAAACGATGGAGTGCGGAATTAAATGTAAATGTACAATCTTCTAGATTTAAAACCTTCCCATATCATCTACAATGAAGGTCTCCTTGATTGGAAAGAAGTGTGAAACCTTCGTGAGTCTTCCAACGACAACCCAAACTGCACCATTACCTCAAGGCAACCTCAATAACCCTGTCACGAATTCCATCGCAACATCATTCCACTTCCAATCAAGAATGGGTAACTGATACAAAATCCATGCTGGTTTTTGATGCTCTGCCTTTACCTGTTAGCAGGTGTAACACCTTATCACAAAACTACCAACAACTCTCTTCATACCTGTCCACCAATACTGATGGTGTGGATCTCGATACATCTTGGTGACACGAGGATGAACTGCCCAAACTGAGGAATGAAAATTCTTCAACTACTCCTTGTGTATGTCTGTTGACACCCATACGCTCCCATGAGAATAGAATATATCATCCTCACCTATAGTCCATCCAGGAATAGGGTCCTCTCACGACACACTCTTCCGAAGAAATAGGACTTCAAAATATGATAGCTGACTCATTCACAATCGATCAAGAATAGTTTAGGTAACAACTACATAATAATTAAATGTCTTCCCCTATCTATCATGAACCTCTAAATTCATCTCAGAGAATAGATCCATAAGTTTCAACTCACTGCTAGCCTCCTAAACTGCCTGTATCTATGTTCTTCTTCTCAACGCATCAGCCACTGTGTTTCCTTTCCCAGATTTATAAGAAAGATCAAAGTCAAAGGACTAAAGTTATTTAACCCACCTTCACTGTCTCAGATTTAGATCACACTAAGTAAAGATATACCTGAAGATTTTTTGGTCAGTGAAAACCACAAAATGCTCTCCCAGCAGATAATGTCTCCAACAACGTAAATCATGAAGAACTACAACCAATTAGAGATCATGCATCGGGTAATTCCTCTCATGTGGCCTCAACTATCAATACTCTTACACAAAGACTCATTCCCCCTTTATAAGAATTTCTCCCAGCCTGATACCTGATGCAACAAAGTAAATAGTATAGCTCTTGCTCGGCTCTGGAAAAACTAGTATCAGTATTGAAGTCAACCTCCCTTTCTGCTCCTGAAATGATGAATCACTAGAATCTGACCATAATTACTTCACAACCTTCTTATTCAGGCCCGTCAGTGGAACTTATAATCATGAAAATATAGTATGAAACATATGTAGTATCCAGCCATCCCTAGAAAACATCATACCTCAAAGAAGTTCTTCATCTACTCACAGGAAACTATTTCTCTCACTTTCACTAGGTCCACCGATACTACTTCCATTGAGATAACATGACATAAGAAGTGAATCTGGTTCATCTAAAAGTGTCATTTTGAGAGCTTATCATATAATTGATGCTCCCTCAGTGTAATCCAAATGATCTCAAGATGTGTGGCATGGTTTTTTTTGGGTATGAGAGTACACCAAGATATTGTCCATGAAGACTACAACAAAATAATCCAAGTATGGATGGAACACTTGGTTCAACAATTCTATAAAAACTTCATGTGCGTTCATGAGACTGAACGCCATAACCACATACTCTTATAGACTATACATGATCTGAAAGGTTGTAATATGTATATCTGATGTTCTAGCATGCAACTAATGATAACGGGATCTCAAGTCAATCTTCAATAACACCTGGGCTCCTTGAAGTTGATTAAAGAGAACATCAATCCTCAGCAAGGGATAACTTTTCTTGATCATCAACTGATTCAGCTTCTAATAATCCAAAAAAAATCTGAGGGTACCATCCACCTTCTTCAAAAATAGGACAGGTGAACCCCAAGGAGAAGTACTGAGAATAGTGAAACCCTTTTCTTGTAACTCCTCTAACTTCTTCTTAATCTCCTGTAACTCCAGTGTAGCCATCCTATGAGGAGGAATGGACATTGGTTCTGCTCTTGGCACAAGATCAACAGAAAATTCCACCTCTCTCTTTAGAGGAAAATCTGAAAAGTCATCTAGAAATACATCTTGGGAATGATCAACCACTGGAGGAAATTCCAACTGTGAAGTCCCATAGTCATCCAGATATAGACTAGCGATCTGGGCTATAACTCCTCACAACCCATGATGCTCGGGTCCTGCTTTGCCTGCCTGGACATCCCATTCTCCCTTATGTAAGAACAATTTTCCCACTGATGATGTGAAATAGACCCTATGACGATAGTAGTCAACAAAATCTGGGTTAGGAACCAACCCGTCCATTCCATGAATTAAATCATAGCATGTCGTCTCTAAGACATATAGGTCTCATACGAAGTGACACCCACCAACCTCAAGAGATAACTCTTTGCACTGATGTACATTAGCCATTATTGTCCCCAACAGAGTGTCCAGCATCAAGAAAATAGAATAATTAAAGATACAGATCCCAAGGAACTCCAGAACAGCAATAGATATGTAATTAATGGAAGCCCCTGTATCGAAAAGAACATAAGCTAAAACCAAGGCAACTAGGATCATACCTTGAAATGTAGAGGGTCTGGGATCCTGCTCTTGTTGGGACTACTCCACTACAAAAGTCTAACATGTACCGCATCCCTGTGACCCTACATGACCACCCCGAGCTGATCCACCCTGTTGTCGCTGAAATCCTTCCGATTGTCTACCACGGTCATGACCTCCACCTCAGCCCAAACGGCCGGAAGAACTCTAGTTCCCAGACTGATGAGAAACTGGTGGTGCTTCTCCTGAATGTGGAGTCATATAGAAACCCTTTTCAATAGCAGCTGGTGAAAAAAAACTAACAGAACTACTTAATATGGCCCATCTTTCCTCAAGATCGGCACTCCACTGGGTCTCTCGGGCAATGTGCCCTCATATGCCCGCCTTTCCCACATTAGTAGCATACCACCTGGAAACCTGAAGTTGTGTCCCGCCTACTCGGATCTCCATGTGTAGACTCCCTATGGCTCTTCCTACTATCATTCGGAGAAGCACCAACTATGGATGCAGAACCGCCTTGGCCCACTACTCCAGAATCCCTCAGGTTCCGCTCTGTGATCAGTGCCTGTTGACTATGGAAGATATGTTCATCAACCTGAATATGTTCACTTGAGATCAGATGTCATGCCTAAGACCATCCTCAAACTTCCTTACTAAGAGGAGCTCATCACCCCCTAGAATGGGTGTGAAACTCGGAAAATCTGTGAAGTGAGAAGAATACTCCATGACCGAGAGAATACCCTACTCCAAACTCAAGAACTCTTGGGCTCGATCGACTCTCAAAGTCTCTAGGTAAAATTAATTGTAGAAGGTATGCTGGAAAACACCCTAACCCATAACCTGTTGGTGTCCTGTCCGTGAGATCACATCCCACCATCTCTTGGAAGAATACTGAAACATATAAGTAGAAATCTTTACCCTCCTCTCTAGAGGAATCTCCAAATGATCGAAGATAGATAGCATGAATTCTAACCATTACATAGTAGCCTGAGGTCCTCTATCCCATGAAAAAGTGGGAGGATGATACTGCTGAAAGACCCATGTCAAGTCTTCCACAAACGAGGTAGGATGTGGTTCTACCATGAAGGTCTACATAAACCTCATGAAGCCTTATCGGAACTTTGCATCGGCACCTATATCTGGAATGACGACTGGTTCCAAGACATGCACGATGGGTTGGTCTGGTTGTAATCCATGATCTACCTAGTCTGGTGTTTGATCATTGCCCTGTATCTGGAAAACAACAGGAGGATGTCTCGGTGGAATGACTCTGCAAGGTAAAGCACACACCTTAGATCAAGATTATCAAGGACTGAAACATAGAAGTGTAAGAGAGGAACATGAGAAGGAAATAATTTAAGTTTTTTAAAATAGGGATACATGGCATGTATGACCCCTACACAGCAAGTTCCTTTAAGCCTTGACATGGGAGTGTACTTCTACCAACCCTGGTCGTGTAACACCCCATACACATAGCGTTTTATCCCAAGACACAGTGTGTAATTGAATCATTTTCCCTTGCCCAAATTATTCTACACGACTAACCCTCACGGTTATCCTAGAATGAGACTATATGGCGTGTTTGAGCCTTACACAACGTGTACTAGAAGAATTCCCCCGACCCGTGTTGTTAGTCACACAGACAGATACATGGGTTACACTACACGGTGTGTTCAAGCAGTACATGATGTATGTAACCGAATTTTCATCCATCAGTATCGTTAGTCACACGGGAGGACACACGGTCCCTATAACACGGTTTTTACATCTGATACACGGAGTGTTCCTCTAAGGATTTACCAACCCCATGTCTCTTCCCACGTAGCCAGTGAAATGGTTAGAGACTACACGATGTGTATATACAGTACACAATGTGTACTTAAGCAAAATAGTTCCTTCCGAAACAGAAGGATACATGGCATGTATTCAGCGATACACACCATGTATTATGGGTTCTTCTAGACAATAAGCCTCAGAAACAACTCTAAAACCCAGAAAAACACTGTAATGAACATTAAAGATCCAAATTTCGATTCATGAGGGCCCATACTTCCTGCGAATCAAAGTTTGGAATCTTATACATGTTATATACAAGCGTAACAGTGTAATGATCCACTAAATTACAATCCATGAGGGCCCATAACACCCTAAGAACCAATGTTTGGAATTAATTGAAATGAAACCTTACAAAATCCAATACCCTATCAAGTAGAAGGTATGTTATCGAGGTACCTACCACAACAACATGCATATCTATCACAACATCTATCACAATAACATGAAATTCATAATGCGCCCTAAATGTCATGACAAGAATGCATGACATGTGATATCTAGTAGGTCTATATGATGCATACGATGGCGTAACCTCATCCCATTGAGTTGCAATAGAAATAGAACCACAATAAAATCAACAATAACAAAACAAAACATCTGAATCACCCAATGGTGAAATCAATTCAACTGTAATATTTCAAAAACATAAAATTGAAATAATCGAGTTAAATTGGCTTTTCCCTGTACACGGGTATGATACTCCCAGACACAGCTTATTACCAAGTACCTGTTACTTATTATCCCAGGCTATAGGCTCTAAATAGAAAGTTAATAAGAAAAGAATTCCTTTTATACAACTTTGTAACATCCTGAATATGGGTGCTGCCCAAAGGTTCCCCTTACCCGGTTGGTCACATGAACTCAAGTGAATTTCCTCAAAAGCCAGAGGTTTCCGACTAGAATTGAGGGCCTTGGGTGTGATAGTGAGGAAACTATGCCCACATTGGCAGAGTAACACAACAGAAATAAATTGATAACAGTAGCGGCAGGAGTAATAATATAATATAATAGTGAATTGTAGAATACTGATAGTAAATAAAAAACTGCAGCATATATATAAATAATGATCCATGTCATAATATCTAGGAAAACAACCAAACAAGTCACAATGTTGGAATACAATACTAAACTAAAGTAAAAATGAAAAACCATTAAATAAATCCAATAACATCACATGCCTCAGCTTGGTCTCATGCTCTCCAACTCCATAGAAAATCAAGTAACTAAAGTAAAAGGGTGATTTACCTAATCTATACCTACAACAATATAATCAGTTTGGGCCCAAAAGCATGACCCAAACTAGGTGTGCGATTAATTCCAGTAGGCAACCTGTAACGACCCAATCTCTTTGAGTAGTATATTAACTTACTCTTAATGATTTAATAAGATGTTAATGGTTAATGCAGAAAGAGGAGTCGATGGCTTCATCCAGTAGACTCGAACCTTATGAAGCCCACTTATCAGATCTTGGGAAAGAGGTGGAATCTTTGGGCTTTGCTTTGGACCAAGCCCAAGCCGAACTCCAGTGTGTCAAACTTGAATGGAAACGCCTAAGAGAGAAGTTCAAGTTAGTAGAGATTACTACTAGGGCAATGTTATCTGAGCCTCCCTCGGATTCTCTCACCATAGCACACCTAACACTTAGGTCATATGCCGGTGTTATAAGGGGCTATGTGACGAGACCCTAGCTTCTTTGTGTAATCCTTTGGGATGAATGGATTAAGATTTCTTCCTTTAGTGATGTTTGTGAAACTTTAAATGTCCGGATAATTTTAGGATGTATTTTATCGATGAATTTTGAAAAAAGGATATTTTAAAATATATATGTAAACCCTAAATAATTAAGGATGTGTAATGATTTTCAAAAAATGGTCTTCTAAAAAAGTGTTCAGTAAGGAATTTGGAGTCTAATAAGATCAACTTAATTTTTGATGAATAGTAAATTATGAATAGTGATTTTACACTTAGGATTAGTAATGTGACCAAATGGATTAGTAATTTCACTCAAAGAAAGTTTTAATATAATTTAGACACCTAGATTAAGTAATGTGATTCAATAAAATGGGTAAATAAAGGTTTCATAAATTATTAGTCAAGTATTAGTTTTTTCGGGTGAATAGTGTTTTTTAATTAAAAATTTAATTAAAAATTATTAGAAAATTATTTTTATAAAAAGGACTTTATTTTTGAACTCAGAGCATCGATATTATGTTATGGTAATTTTTGGGGATTTTTCTGAAAAAAATGAAGTTTCGATGAATAGTGTTTTTATTTAAAAATTAAATTAAAATTATTTAGAAAATTATTTTTATAAAATGGAGTTCATAAATGTATTTATATCATCGATATTTGGTTAAGGTGAAATTTTGGGATTTTTCTAAGTAAGATGAATTTTTCAGTGAATAGTAAAAATGCAGTTTTAGGGTTTCGGTATGTTTAATAACATTATAACTGTGTCATGATGATGTCATGAGATATTTTAAGGGTTTTCCGGCCAAGGGTGGTGAATTATTTTGTTGGGGGGGCCATGTGGCCTAACTTTATGGCAAATATCATGAGATAGCACATGGGTTTGAGAAAAGCACTTGTGAGGTGTCTCTTGGCCATTAATGCCTAGTCCCCTCACTTTCCCAATAAATACCAAGCCCTCCTCTTATCCTTTCGACTCAAAAACCATCCTCAATGAAGTTATGGTCTCCTTACCTCCCAAGGAGTCCTTCCAAGGTTTCCCCAAGCCCTCAAGGTCCAAACCATTGAGCTTCAAGAGTCATGTTTTAAGGTAAGGGATCTGACCTCTCTCTTTCTTTTCATGTAATCTCTTTTATGTCATTACCTTTATGCTCCATGTTCTTATGTGAGAGGATGTTATTTTATATTCCTATTAATTCAATTTTCATGTTTATATGAAGAGAGATCCCCTCTTACTCTCATCATTTCGTTTTATGAAAGTTTAATTGACGTCGTTAGGCTGCCGAATTTTTAAGGGATTCTTTCACCCTTCTCATTTTTCAAGTTCGGTTTTCATTTCAAGTCTTTCAAGTTCCTTTTTATTATGTTGGGGTATGATCTCTATATCTATCATACTGATCGCTTATGATCATATGATGAGAGACCCTATTTTATCTTGTCAAATATTTTTTTTTATTTAAGTTTAAGTGACGCCGTTAGGCTGTCGAATTTTCATAAGAGAAATCTTATTTTTGCCTCACTTCCATGTTTTTCATTTCATATGATATATCTTTCAAATTTCATTACCATGTTCTTAAATCCATTATATTCTGTCCCCCTACTGTTTTATGGATCATTTATGAGTGGGTGACCCACGTTCCCTCTCTTTTCAATGTTTTCTAAAACCTTGTAACATAGCTGTTATGCTGCAGAATTTTCGTCTCAAAATGCCTCTCTCTTTTCTCAAAATTATTTTATGTTATAAAGTGAATACTCAAAGCTCTTATTTCTACAATATTATTCACATATATATATCAAAATGTTCTATTTTAAATTCTGGGATTTACATACATGAAACCCACTTCCCCTTTCCGTGGGTTTAAAGTGACATGAAGATCATGTCTTTAAAGCAGTTTTTAAAACGTTATGATTATGAAATGAAACCCATTTCTTTTATTCTATATGGGTTGTTTATAAAATGATTGATTATGATATATGTGGCTCACATGATAATAAATACATGTCAAGGGTGCGCCCAGATAGCACTCCAATGCATTGGGTAAAGGCTTAATCTCTAGAGATGACTTTTTAGACTGATACCTTGGTGAATAACCTTGGTAATTTTTAATGACACCTTGGGGATGGACCTTGGTGAAACGAAATGATTGTCAATATTAAATGTTTAAGCCACATCTTCAAGTTATGAAAAATGTTATTTTTATTATGATGTATCTCATGATTCCTTTCTCATGCCTTAAAGTTCTTTTCATGTCCTTATTGAAGTATCTCAAGTTCACAGGTAAAATGTTTCTCTTGTCTCCCTTACTGGGCCTTCTGCTCACTCTTTATTTTGATGTATGTCCCCAGGTTATGAGATGTAGTAATGAACCTAGGATGAACTTAAGGAGAATCCTTTCAAGTGTTTAAGAAGAATGTTTTATGTTGTTTTCTTGTATTATGTTCCTTGTTTCCAAGACACTAAACCTTAAAGATCCTCAGTTCCGTGTAATGAAATGAAAGTTTATGTTATAAAAAGACGGGATGCTATAGTTGGTATCAAAGGATGTTTTAGTTATTTGTGGAAATTAGGATATAAAAACTTTAGGAAGAAACCTATAGAAAAGTTTAAATGTAGGAAAACTTCCTGGTATTTTGGTAAGTATTGAGTAAGTTGTTTATCAAACAAATACATCCCTGTCTTGATACGAGCTGGTAGAGGCGGCTCTGGCACAGATGTACATAGGGGTAAAACCCGAAAACACCGATTTGAGCTAGACTTGAACGGGAAATAGTGCACGACAACGGTCCTTGCTGCACTCTTGGTTACGAAACTCCCGGGGGATATGTTTGGTTAATCACAATCATTTTATTAATCATTATGAAGGAATTATAGAGAAGTGGAATTGTCTAAGCATGAAGTATTAGTTAAAAGATTCATAAATGAAATAAGTTTCTCACTAAGGTTTTATTCTTTTAGAAAATGGTGGGAAATAGGAGGAACCATGCCGATGGTGACCGTAATGCACCATGTGCTGACGGCCCTTCGATGGAATCCGGAATGGAAACATTCATGCGAATGATGAACCAACTGACTCAAGTTATGAGTAATAACTTGAATCAAGCTGAGAGGCCAACCTCACCACGAAGGGAACAACACTCTGTTGAGTCCTTCATGCATCAACAACCACCATCATTCAATGGATCTACTGACCCTTTGGTTGTGGAACAATGGATAAGCTCCATTGAAAAGATCCTTTATGTACTCCTTTTTTCGGAACAAGAAAAAGTCACCCTTGCTGTTTATCGCCTAGAGGGAGAAGCTGACCAGTGGTGGTCACTGGTAAAAAACACGAAGCCTAGAGGAGAGATGGAAGCTATGGAGTTGGAAGAATTCCGGGGAATATTCTTTAACAAGTATTTCCCTCGTTGCATGAGAACGAGAATGGAGAAAGAGTTTCTCGAGCTGAAGCAGAAGGAGAACGAATCTGTCGGAAGCTATGAGATGAACTTCACCCGACTTTCACGATATACCTCTAGCTTTGTCATGGATCCAAGTGGGAAGGTTGATAGATTTTTCGGTGGACTGAGACCTCATCTGTGGAAGAATTTAGCCAACCGGGACTACGATAGCTACGAGGAGATCGTACGGAGTGCAATGAAGGTCGATCTAGAGTTTGGTGAGACACAGTGGTCTCATAAATCGAATGAAAATAAGAGATCGTTTGAGCCCAGTTTAGGGAATACTTTTGATCAGGGAAGAGGTGGAAAGCAAATGCAACTTACCACATGCAATAAATGTGGGAAGAAGCATCCGGGGAACTGCTTGGTCGGAAGTGGCAAGTGCTACAAGTGTGGAAGAGGAGTCCATATTTCTCGAAATTTTCATAGTGAGGTGAAGCCTCAACTCCCCAACACTAACGATAGAGGAAAGATGGTTCTAGCTTTACACGAAGTCCATTGCTTCAAGTGTGGAAAACTTGGGCACTATGCGAATCTCTATCCAAATCCAAGGGCAGTGGAGGGGAATCACCATCAACCTCAACAAAGGCCAGGGGAGCAAGGTCGTGCTTTTGCTATCACAGCAACTGAAGTTGAAGCTCCGAATGACGTGGTAGCAGGTACTCTTGTTGTCCTCTCAAAACTAGAAACTAATTTTTTTTATTCTGGTTCTACGCATTCCTTTATTTCTTCCAAGTTTGCAATGAATATAGAATCAATCCCTGAATTGGTTGAGGTAGAGTTGTCAGTCAAGACTCCAAGTGGTATTATCCATGCATCAAAAGTGTTTAGAGACTCTAGTGTTTACCTTAGTGAGAAAAATCTTATCAGAAATCTAGTAGTCATTCCCATGTTGGAATTCGACGTTATACTAGGGATGGACTGGCTCTCAAAGTATAATGCTAATATCAAATGTAGAAGTAAGGAAATCTCAGTAGTCTTGAATAAACAACCTACAGTTATCTTCCAAGGAGAGATATCCCGAACTGATCCCTATCTAGAAGCACCTCCTATAGCTTTCGTTATGGAGTTAATCGGTGATGAAGAAGAAGAAAAATGGAGCATAAAAATAGATGATGTTCCAATTGTTCAGGAATACATGGATGTATTTCCTGAGGAGTTACATGGACCTCCCCCAGAAAGAGAGGTGGAGTTCTCCATTGAACTCATACCTGGATCTCAACCGATATCAAAGACCCCGTATAGAATGGAAAATGTGGAGCTGGAAGAGTTAAAGAAACAACTCCAAGACTTGTTGGAGAAGGGGTTTATCCATCTGAGTGTGTCTCCTTGGGGGGCACCAGTTCTCTTTGTGAAGAAGAAGGATGGATCAATGCGGCTATGCATTGATTATAGATAACTGCACGGGATCATAGTGAAGAACAGATATCCTCTTCCAAGAATTGATGATTTATTTGACCAAATTCGTGGGGCTCAATTTTTCTCTAAGATTGACCTTTGATTTGGTTATCATCAACTGAGGGTGAATAAGGAAGATATTCCAAAAACCGCCTTCTGATCAAGATATGGGAATTATGAGTTTACTGTTATGCCCTTCGGCTTGACTAATGCTCCTGCTATATTCATGAATTTGATGAATAGAGTCTTTAAGTACTACCTTGATAACTTTGTGGTAGTTTTTATTGATGATATTTTGATATATTCAAAAAGTCATGAGGAGCATGAAGATCATCTGAGGGTTATTTTGAGAACTCTGCGGAAGGAGAGGCTCTTTGGAAAGTTCAGCAAGTGTGAGTTTTGGTTACAACAAGTGGCTTTCTTGGGGCACATCGTAACCAATGAAGGAATCTCGGTTGACCCTGCAAAGACAATGGTTGTGGAGGAGTGGCCACAACCCACAACAGTAACTGAGATTCATAGTTTCCTTGGTTTAGCGGGATATTATAGGAGGTTTGTGAAAAAAAATTCACGGCTTTCTAATCCACTAACCAAGTTTACTCGAAAAGGGGTTAAGTTCATCTAGAAAAAGGAATGCGAGGAATGTTTCCAAGAGCTGAAGAAGAGATTGGTTACTGCACCTGTGTTAACATTACCCTCTATTGGAGAAGGATTCTTTATTTTTAGCGATGCATCTCTGAAAGGGCTTGGGTGTGTCCTCATGAAAAATGACAAGGTAATTGCTTATGCATCTCGACAGTTGAAGATTCATGAGTAGAATTATCCTACGCATGATCTAGAGTTAGAGGCTGTTGTTTTTTCTCTAAAGATATGGAGGCACTATATTTATGGGGAGAAATGTGATATATACACCGACCACCAAATTTTAAAGTATATTTTCACGCAGAAATAATTGAACATGAGACAAAGGAGATGGTTGGAGCTTATTAAAGACTATGATTGTTCAATTCATTATCACCCTGGAAGAGAAAATAAAGTCGCGGATGCGTTAAGCAGGAAAGACCCTGTTGTTCTGGCAACGATGAGGATCCTAGGAGATCCCTTGATTAAAGATATAGTAAAACTGGACGTGGGAATTATAAGGAAAGGGACATCATCAACCCTATCCCAAATTATTTCTCAACCTTCATTACTAGAGAAGATCAAGAAGGTTCAAAAATAATATCCTTTGCTGCAGGAGAAGTTTGAGGCTGTAAAGGATGGGAAGTTCCCTGACTTCAATATTGATCAAGAAGGTGTATTGAAATTTCGTACAAGACTATGTGTTCCATCTATTCCGGAGATAAAGAAAGAACTGATGGATGAAGCTCATAGCTCTACTTTCTATATACATCTGGTAAGCACTAAGATGTATAGAGACCTTCGTGATCATTATTGGTGGGATAACATGAAGAGGGAGATTGTTGATTACACTACAAGGTGCCTGGTGTGTCAGCAAGTAAAGGCAGAAAGACAACTTCCTAATGGGTATTACAACCGCTACCCATACCAGTATGGAAGTGGGATAATATCACTATGGACTTTGTAACTGGTCTCCCAAAAACATCTAAAGAAAAAAATGCGATATGGGTTATTGTGGACCGTCTCACCAAGACAGCCCATTTCATCTCTATTCGGGAAGATTTCTCTCTGGATCAGCTTGCCAAGATATACGTAAAGAAAGTGGTGAGGCTGCATGGGGTACCACTATCCATCGTGTATGATCGTGATCCAAGATTCACCTCAAAATTCTGGAGAAGTCTTCAACGTGCTCTGAATACTGAATTGAATTTTAGTACGGCCTATCATCCTCAAACTGATGGCCAATCTGAACGGACTATTTAGACACTCGAAGACATGCTAAGATTATGCTCAATGGAATTTAAAGGTGGATGGGATCAACACCTCCCATTAGTGGAGTTCTCCTATAACAATAGCTTCCATTCGAGTATTCAGATGGCACCATATGAAGCTCTGTATGCAAAGCGATGTAGAACTCCTACTTGTTGGGATGAAAATGGTGAGAGAAAGCTTCTTGGGCCTGATCTTGTGCAAGATATGACAGAACAGGTCCATGCCATCCAACAACACATAAAGGCTGCTCAGATTTGTCAGAAAAGCTATGCTGACAATCGTCAAAGGGACTTGGAGTTTGGTGTTGGTGACAAAGTCTTCCTTCGAATTTCTCCATGGAAGAGAGTCATCCGGTTTGGGAAGAAAGGGAAGCTCATCCCTAGGTACATTGGCCCCTATGAAATCCTTGATCGCATAGGAGCAGTGGCCTATCGTCTAGCACTTCCACCGAACCTAGCTCAAGTTCACAATTTCTTCCATGTATCTCTCTTGAGTAGTACATACCCGACCCTTCGCATGTACTGAACCCAGAGGTGGTACAACTGGAACATGATCTCTCTTATGAGGAGCGGCCAGTGGAGATCTTAGACCGTAGAGACAAGGTTCTACGAAACAAGACTACCCACCTTGTGAAAGTGTTGTGGAGGAATCATAAATATGAAGAAGCGACTTGGGAGCCTGAGGAAACAATGAAGAAAAAGTACCCTCACCTTTTCGACTAAGCCTCAAGTATAAATTTCAGGGACGAAATTTCTTAAGGGGGGAAGAATGTAACGACCCAATCTCTTTGAGTAGTATATTAACTTACTCTTAATGATTTAATAAGATGTTAATGGTTAATGCAGAAAGAGGAGTCGATGGCTTCATCCAGTAGACTCGAACCTTATAAATACCACTTATCAGAGCTTGGGAAGGAGGTGGCATCTTTGGGCTTCACTTTGGACCAAGCCCAAGCCGAACTCCAGCGTGTCAAGATTGAACGGAAATGCCTACGGGAGAAGTTCAAGTTAATAGAGATTAATACTAGGGAAATGTTATCTGAGCCTCCCTCAGATTCTCTCACCATAGCACACCTTACACTTAGGTCATATGCCGGTGTTATAAGGGGCTATGCGACGAGACCCTAGCTTCTTTGTGTAATCCTTTGGGATGAATGAATTAAGATTTCTTCCTTTAGTGATGTTTATGAAACTTCAAATGTCCGGATAATTTTAGGATGTATTTTATTGATGAATTTTGAAAAAAGGATATTTTAAAATATATATGTAAACCCTAAATAATTAATGATGTGTAATGATTTTCAAAAAATGGTCTTCTACAAAAGTGTTCAGTAAGGAATTTGGAGTATAATATAATCAACTTAATTTTTGATGAATAGTAAATTATGAATAGTGATTTTACACTTAGGATTAGTAATGTGACCAAATGGATTAGTAATTTCACTCAAATAAAGTTTTAATATAATTTAGACACCTAGATTAGGTAATGTGATTCAATAAAATGGGTAAATAAAGGTTTCATAAATTATTAGTCAAGTATTATTTTTTTCGGGTGAATAGTGTTTTTTAATTAAAAATTTAATTAAAAATGATTAGAAAATTATTTTTATTAAAAGGACTTTATTTTTGAACTCAGAGCATCGATATTATGTTATGGTAATTTTTGGGGATTTTTCTAAAAAAATGAATTTTCAATGAATAGTGTTTTTATTTAAAAATTAAATTAAAATTATTTAGAAAATTATTTTTTTAAAATGGAGTTCATAAATTTATTTAGAGCATCGATATTTGGTTAAGGTGAAATTTTGGGATTTTTCTGAGTAAGATTAATTTTTCAGTGAATAGTAAAAATGCAGTTTTAGGGTTTCGGTATGTTTAATGACATCATAACTGTGTCATGATGATGTCATGAGATATTTAAAGTGTTGGCCGGCCAAGGGTGGTGAATTATTTTTTTGGTGGGCCCATGTGGCCTAACTTTATGGCAAATATCATGAGATAGCACATGGGTTTGAGAAAAGCACTTGTGAGGTGTCTCTTGGACATTAATGCCTTGTCCCCTCACTTTCCCTATAAATACCAAGCCCTCCTCTCATTCTTTCGACTCAAAAACCATCCTCAATGAAGTTATGGTCTCCTTACCTCCCAAGGAGTCCTTCCAAGGTTTCCCCAAGCCCTCAAGGTCCAAACCATTGAGCTTCAAGAGTCATGTTTTAAGGTAAGGGATCTGACCTCTCTCTTTCTTTTCATGTAATCTCTTTTATGTCATTCCCTTTATGCTCCATGTTCTTATGTGAGAGGATGTTATTTTATATTCCTCTTACTTCACTTTTCATGTTTATATGATGAGAGATCCCCTCTTACTCTCATCATTTCGTTTTATGAAAGTTTAATTGACGTCGTTAGGCTGCCGAATTTTTAAGGGATTCTTTCACCCTTCTCATTTTTCAAGTTCGATTTTCATTTCAAGTCTTTCAAGTTCCTTTTTATTATGTTGGGGTATGATCTCTATATATATAATACTGATCTCTTATGATCATATGATTAGAGACCCTATTTGATCTTGTCAAATATTTTTTTTATTTAAGTTTAAGTGACGCCGTTAGGCTGCCGAATTTTAATAAGAGAAATCTTATTTTTGTCTCACTTCCATGTTTTTCATTTCATATGATATATCTTTAAAATTTCATTACCATGTTCTTAAATCCCTTATATTCTGTCCCCCTACTGTTTTATGGATTATTTATGAGTGGGTGACCCATGTTCCCTCTCTTTTCAATGTTTTCTAAAACCTTGTAACATAGTCGTTACGCTGCAGAATTTTCGTCTCAAAATGCCTCTCTCTTTTCTCAAAATTATTTTATGTTATAAAGTGAATACTCAAAGCTCTTATTTATAAAATAGTATTCACATATATATCATAATTTTCTATTTTAAATTCTGGGATTTACATACATGAAACCCGCTTCCCCTTTCTGTGGGTTTAAAGTGACATAAAGATCATATCTTTAAAGCAGTTTTTAAAACGTTATGATTATGAAATGAAACCCATTTCTTTTATGCTATATGGGTTGTTTATGAAATGATTGATGATGATATATGTGGATCACATGATAATAAATACATGTCAAGGGTGCGCCCAGATAGCACTCCAATGCATTGGGTAAAGGCTTAATCTCTAGAGATGACTTTTTAGACTGATACCTTGGTGAATAACCTTGGTAATTTTTAATGACACCTTGGGGATGGACCTTGGTGAAACGAAATGATTGTCAATATTAAATGTTTAAGACACATCTTCAAGTTATGAAAAATGTTATTTTTATTATGATGTATCTCATGATTCCTTTCTCATGCCTTAAAGTTCTTTTCATGTCCTTATTGAAGTATCTCAAGTTCACATGTAAAATGTTTCTCTTGTTTCCCTTACTGGGCCTTCTGCTCACCCTTTCTTTTGATGTATGTCCCCAGGTTATGAGATGTAGTAATGAACCTAGGATGAACTTAAGGAGAAGCCTTTCAAGTGTTTAAGAAGAATGTTTTATGTTGTTTTCTTGTATTATGTTCCTTGTTTCCAAGACACTAAACCTTAAAGATCCTCAGTTCCGTGTAATGAAATGAAAGTTTATGTTATAAAAAGACGGGATGATATAGTTGGTATCAAAGGATGGTTTAGTTATTTGTAGAAATTAGGATATAAAAACTTTAGGAAGAAACCTATAGAAAAGTTTAAATGTAGGAAAACTTCCTGGTATTTTGGTAAGTATTGAGTAAGTGGTTTATCAAACAAATACATCCCTGTCTTGATACGAGCAGGTAGAGGCGGCTCTGGCACAGATGTACATAGGGGTAAAACCTGAAAACACCGCTTTGAGCTAGACTTGAACGGGAACTAGTGCACGATAACGGTCCTTGCTGCACTCTTGGTTACGAAACTCTCGGGGGATATGTTTGGTAATCACAAGCATTTTATTAATCATTATGAAGGAATTATAGAGAAGTGGAATTGTCTAAGCATGAAGTCTTAGTTAAAAGATTCATAAATGAAATAAGTTTCTCACTAAGGTTTTAATCTTTTAGAAAATGGGGGGAAATAGGAGGAACCATGCCGATGGTGACCGCAATGCACCATGTGCTGACGACCCTCTGATGGAATCCGGAATGGAAACATTCATACGAATGATGAACCAACTGACTCAAGTTATGAGTAATAACTTGAATCAAGCTGAGAGGCCGACCTCACCACGAAGGGAACAACACTCTGTTGAGTCCTTCATGCATCAACAACCACCATCATTCAGTGGATCTACTAACCCTTTGGTTGCGGAAAAATGGATAAGCTCCATTGAAAAGATCTTTTCTGTACTCCTTTGTTCGGAACAAGAAAAAGTCACCCTTGTTGTTTATCGCCTAGAGGGAGAAGATGACCAGTGGTGGTCACTGGTAAAAACACTAAGCCTAGAGGAGAGATGGAAGCTATGGAGTGGGAAGAATTCCGGGAAATATTCTTTAACAAGTATTTCCCTCGTTCCATGAGAACGAGAATGGAGAAATAGTTTCTCGAGCTGAAGCAGAAGGAGAACGAATCTGTCGGAAGCTATGAGATGAACTTTATAGCATCCCATCTTTTTATAACATAACTTTTCATTCCATTACATGGAACTGAGGATCTTTAAGGTTTAGTGTCTTGGAAACAAGGAACATAAAACATGAAACAAAAAAAAACATTCTTCTTAAACACTTGAAAGGCTTCTCCTCATGTTCACCCTAGGCTCATTACTGCATCTCATAACCTGGGGACATACATCAAAAGGAAGGGTGAGCATAAGGCCCAGCAAGGGAAACAAGTGAAACATTTTACATATGAACTTGAGATACATCAATAAAGTCATGAAAAGAACTTTAATGCATGAAAATGAAATCATGAGGCATATCATAATAAAAATAAAACTTTTTCATAACATGAAGATGTGGCTGCAACACTTAATATTGACAATCGTTTCATTTCACCAAGGTCCATCCCCAAGGTGTCGTTAAAAATTACCAAGGTTATTCACCAAGGCGTCGTTAAAATGGTCATCTCTAGAGATTAAGTCTTTACCCAATGCATTGGAGTGCTATCAGGGCGCACCCTTAAATTTGCCTTTATTATCATGTGATCCACATATATCATCATCAAACATTTCATAAATAACCCATATAGCATAAAATAAATGGTTTTCATTTCATAATCATAACGTTTTAAAAACTGCTTTAAAGACATGATTTTTACGTCACTTTAAAACCCACAGAAAAGGAAGGTGGGTCTCATGTATGTAAATCCCAGAATTTAAAATAGAACATTTTGGTATATATGTGAATACCCCTTTAGAAGAAAGAGCTTTTAGTATTCACTTAATAAAATAAAAGGACTTTAGAAAAAGAGATAGACATTTTGAGACAGAAATTCTGCAGCATAACGGCGATGTTCTGAGGTTTTAGAAGACATTAAAAGAGAGTTAAAATGGGTCAAACATTCATAAATGACCCATAAAATAGTACATGGACAGAATAAGAAGGATACATGATCATGGTAATGAGATTTCAAGGACATACCATTTGAAATGAAAAACATGGAAGGAAGAAAAAAAATTAGATTTCTCTTATGAAAGTTCGGCAGCCTAACGGCGTTACTTAAACCTCAATAAACAATGATTTGAAAAGATCAAATAGGATCTCTCATCATGTGAACATAAGAGTTCAGTATGATAGATATAGAGATAATTCCCCAACATAACAAAAAGGAACTTGAAAGAATTGACATGAAAGTAGAACTTCAAAATGAGAAGGGTGAAGAAACACTTAAAAATTCGGCAGCCTAACGGCGCCACTTAAAACATCAAAATACTGAATTGAAGAGATCAAATTGGGTCTCTCATCATATGAACATAAGAGTCCAGTATGATATATATAGAGATCATACCCCAATATAACAAAAAGGGACTTGAAATAATTGACATGAAAGTAGAACTTCAAAACGAGAAGGTTGAAGAACCACTTAAAAATTCGGCAGCCTAACGGCGCCACTTAAAACATCAAAATACTGAATTGAAGAGATCAAATGGGGTCTCTCATCATATGAACATAAGAGTCCAGTATGATATATATAGATATCATACCACAATATAACAAAAAGGAACATTAAAGACTTGAATGAAAATAGAACTTGAAAACGAGGAAGGTGAAAGAATCCTTTAAAAATTCGGCAGCCTAACGGCGCCACTTAAACATTCTTAAAACGAATTGATGAGAGCAAGGGGGGGTCTCTCATCATATGAAAATGAAATAGGCAGTAGTATGAATATAAAATAACATCCTCCAACATAAGAACATGGAGTATAAAAGAAAAGACATAAAAGAGATTACTTGAAAAGAAAGAGAGAGGTCGGATCCCTTACCTTAAAATGTAACTCTTAAACCTCAAAGGGTGGGACCTTGAGGGCTTGGGGGCACCTTGGGAGGACTCCTTGGGAGGTAATGATACCAGAAATTCTTTGGGAATTAGTGGGGAGTCGAATGGATGAGAGGAGGGATTGGTATTTATAGGGAAAGTGAGGGGACAAGGCATTAATGGCCAAGGGACACCTCACATGTGCTTTTCTCAAACCCATGTGCTCTCCCTTGTCATTTATCATGGAGTTAGGCCACATGGGGCCCCCAAAACAATAATTCATCACCCTTGGCCGGCCAACCCTCAAAGGATCTCATGACATCATCATGACACCGTTATGATGTCATTAAACATACCGAAACCCTAAAACTGTATTTTTACTATTCACTGAAAATTCAACTTTCTAAGAAAAATCCCAAAATTTAACATTAACCAAATATCAATGCTCTGATTTCAAAAATGAAATCCATTTTATAAAAATAATTTTCTAAATATTTTTAATTTAATTTTTAAATAAAAACACTATTCATCGAAAATTCATTTTTTTCAGAAAAAACCCCAAAAATTACCATAACATAATATCGATGCTCTGAGTTTAAAAATAAAGTCATTTTGATAAAAATAATTTTCTAATTATTTTTAATTAAATTTTTAATTAAAAAACACTATTCACCTGAAAAAACTAATACTTGAATAATAATTAATGAAACCGTTATTTAACTATTTTATTGAATCACATTACTTAATCAAGGTGCCTAGATTATTTTAAAACTTTCTTTAAGTGAGATTACTAATCCATTTGGTCATATTACTAATCCTAATCATAAAATCACTATTCATAATTTACTATTCATCAAAAATCAAGTTGATCTTATTAGACTCTAAATTTAGTACTGAACATAATTGCAGAAGACCTTTTTTTGAAAATCATTACACATTTTTAATTATTTAGGGTTTACATAAACATATTTAAAATATCTTTTTTCTAAAATTCATCAAAAATATGCATACTATATTTATCCGGTCATTTCAAAATTCATAAACTTCATCATAAGAAGAAACCCCAATTTTTATTTAAAACAAGGATTACACAAGGTAGTTATGGTCTCGTTACATAACCCCTTATAATACCAGCATAGGACCTAAGAGTAAGGTGTGCTAGGTTGATAGAAGCTTGGGGCGGCTCAGTCAACATTACCCGAGTAGTAATTTCTATCAGTTTGAACTTCTCACGAAGGCGATTTCGTTCCAGCTTCACATGATGAAGTTCGGCTTGGATTTGATCCAGAGCAAAGCCCAGTGGTGCTACCTCCTTCCCAAGATCTGTTAGATGGGCTTCGATCGGTCCAAGACTACTAGGTGAGGCCATCGAATATTCTTTCTATAATAATTAACCAAGATTACTTATATTTAGAGACAATAATCAAAACATTTTGTTCACAGCGGTCATGTTGACCGATGGTTATATAATAGTCAAAACCCACTGATCTCATTTTAATTATAATCATGTTTATCAAATAAAACATTTTTGTTGAGTATAACAATAACGCATAAAATTAGGAAACAAAATTTATTTAAAAAATTTTGGGTCGTTACAATCTTCCCCCCTTAAGAAATTGCATCCTCGCAATTTTAAAACTGGGTTTTGAAATTTCATTGAAAGTCCCACATCGGAAAAGGAGTCAGTAAAACTATTACTTTAAAATAAAAAAGGGAAGTACAATGGTCACCCGAGTTAACCCACACTAGGGTTCCATGTAGGAAAACATGGACATGGAGGAAAAAACAAAGGGTCAAGTTCTGAGGGAGGGTGATAGAGAACATGATTAGGAGAAAGTTAACCATGAGAAAATCCCAAACTTATGATGTGTGTAAACGGTCTTTGATTACCTAGTAGGAAACGTAAACCAACAACATTTTTGTTTTACGTTTCTTTTCATAATTTTGAGGATTTCATTTACTACATAGAACGAAAACATAATAAAATATACCTACCTTCAAGTAGATTTTCATCCTTTAACAAGTCCCTACCCACACTAATCTTTTCTCCAAATGATGAGAATTCAAAAACACTTGGTCTCATAAAAGCACAAGAATCATCTTCTATAGAATCACATAATCTACAAAAGATTAACTATCTATTTCTTTTATCTTTAAACATTATCCCAAAAACAGAAAGGTTAAGGTAAAACAACTCTTCAAAAAGAAAGAATCCCATAGGAATGAAAACTACTTTTAAATCATCCAAGTTCCATGGTACTACCCAAAGTTCATCATAGACCATTCCATAAATAACGGTCCTTAAAATTCCTCAAAACAAACCAAACTAAGATTGAAACCCAAATACAATAAGGATTTGATAACATAGTCTTCCAAAACAACTTCATTGTTCATCTCCAGACAACATCAACCACTCCTAACATCTTATAAAAAAGTAGCTAACCTAAACATATTTTACCCAAGATAGGTTAGTCATTCCCATAAGTAACCTAAATTACTATAAGTTCACCTTAAATTCATCGATTCTTCAAAATATAAGTCAACCTTACTCCTCAATTAAAATACCGTAGTAATCTATTTACCTCGATCAAATATGGTTCCCAAAATAATGAACGTCTTCCAAAATAATAATCATATTTTAATCCCCCAATCATCCCTGTCATATTAATATGAAAATCGTCGCATTTCCTATCACATTGGTTGTCGGAACATGTTCTTCCATTTCCCACCATTAACTAAGAAGAGAAAGCATAATTAGGGGCTTACGTACTTAGCTAATAATCATGAAAAGGAACTGAAAGCATATAAGGATAACTTGTATATGAAAGGTATACCCTAAGTTGTGATCTCCTAGGTTCCCATCTAGGTTATGAATGATCATATATTATTATGTGAACCTTTATTTTATTTTATCTTTGTTCCTTTAACAATGGTTCATACCAAGCTTATGAATTTACCAAAGCATATCCCCCGGGAGTGTCGTAACCAAGAGTGCAGCAAGGCCCGTTGTCGTGTACCAGTTCCCGTTCGAGTCTAGCTCAAAGCGGTGTTTTCGGGTTTTACCCCTATGTACATCTGTGCCAGAGCCACCTCTACCTGCTCGTATCCAGACAGGGATGTATTTGCTTGGCAACCCCTTACTCAATACTCACCAAAATACCAGGAAGATTTCCTATATTAAACTTTTCTATAGGGTTCCTCCTAGAGTTTTCATATCCTAATTTCCACAAATAACTAAACCATCCTTTGATACCAACTATAGCATCCCATCTTTTTATAACATAACTTTTTATTCCATTACATGGAACTGAGGATCTTTAAGGTTTAGTGTCTTGGAAACAAGGAACATAAAACATGAAACAAAAAAAAACATTCTTCTTAAACACTTGAAAGGATTCTCCTCATGTTCACCCTAGGCTCATTACTGCATCTCATAACCTGGGGACATACATCAAAAGGAAGGGTGAGCATAAGGCCCAGCAAGGGAAACAAGTGAAACATTTTACATATGAACTTGATATACATCAATAAAGTCATGAAAAGAACTTTAATGCATGAAAATGAAATCATGAGGCATATCATAATAAAAATAAAACTTTTTCATAACATGAAGATGTGGCTGCAACACTTAATATTGACAATCGTTTCATTTCACCAAGGTCCATCCCCAAGGTGTCGTTAAAAATTACCAAGGTTATTCACCAAGGCGTCGTTAAAATGGTCATCTCTTGAGATTAAGTCTTTACCCAATGCATTGGAGCGCTATCAGGGCGCACCCTTAAATTTGCCTTTATTATCATGTGAGCCACATATATCATCATCAAACATTACATAAATAACCCATATAGCATAAAACAAATGGGTTTCATTTCATAATCATAACGTTTTAAAAACTGCTTTAAAGACATGATTTTTACGTCACTTTAAAACCCACAGAAAAGGAAGGTGGGTCTCATGTATGTAAATCCCAGAATTTAAAATAGAACATTTTGGTATATATGTGAATACCCCTTTATAAGAAAGAGCTTTGAGTATTCACTTAATAAAATAAAAGGACTTTAGAAAAAGAGATAGACATTTTGAGACAGAAATTCTGCCGCATAACGACGATGTTCCGAGGTTTTAGAAGACATTAAAAGAGAGGTAAAATGGGTCAAACATTCATAAATGACCCATAAAATAGTACATGGACAGAATAAGAAGGATACATTATCATGGTAATGAGATTTCAAGGACATACCATTTGAAATGAAAAACATGGAAGGAAGAAAAAAAAATAGATTTCTCTTATGAAAGTTCGGCAGCCTAACGGCATTACTTAAACCTCAATAAACAATGATTTGAAAAGATCAAATAGGATCTCTCATCATGTGAACATAAGAGTTCAGTATGATAGATATAGAGATAATTCCCCAACATAACAAAAAGGAACTTGAAAGAATTGACATGAAAGTAGAACTTCAAAACGAGAAGGGTGAAGAACCACTTAAAAATTCGGCAGCCTAACGGCGCCACTTAAAACATCAAAATACTGAATTGAAGAGATCAAATTGGGTCTCTCATCATATGAACATAAGAGTCCAGTATGATATATATAGATATCATACCCCAATATAACAAAAAGGAACTTGAAATAATTGACATGAAAGTAGAACTTCAAAACGAGAAGGGTGAAGAACCACTTAAAAATTCGGCAGCCTAACGGCGCCACTTAAAACATCAAAATACTGAATTGAAGAGATCAAATGGGGTCTCTCATCATATGAACATAATATTCCAGTATGATATATATAGAGATCATACCCCAATATAACAAAAAGGAACATTAAAGACTTGAATGAAAATAGAACTTGAAAACGAGGAAGGTGAAAGAATCCTTTAAAAATTCGGCAGCCTAACGGCGCCACTTAAACATTCTTAAAACGAATTGATGAGAGCAAGGGGGGGTCTCTCCTCATATGAACATGAAATAGGCAGTAGGATGAATATAAAATAACATCCTCCAACATAAGAACATGGAGTATAAAAGAAAAGACATAAAAGAGATTTCTTGAAAAGAAAGAGAGAGGTCGGATCCCTTACCTTAAAATGTAACTCTTAAACCTCAAAGGGTGGGACCTTGAGGGCTTGGGGGCACCTTGGGAGGACTCCTTGGGAGGTAATGATACCAGAAATTCGTTGGGAATGAGTGGGGAGTCGAATGGATGAGAGGAGGGATTGGTATTTATAGGGAAAGTGAGGGGACAAGGCATTAATGGCCAAGGGACACCTCACATGTGCTTTTCTCAAACCCATGTGCTCTCCCTTGTCATTTATCATAAAGTTAGGCCACATGGGGCCCCCAAAACAATAATTCATCACCCTTGGCCGGCCAACCCTCAAAATATCTCATGAAATCATCATGACACCGTTATGATGTCATTAAACATACCGAAACCCTAAAACTGTATTTTTACTATTCACTGAAAATTCAACTTTCTCAGAAAAATCCCAAAATTTAACATTAACCAAATATCAATGCTCTGATTTCAAAAATAAAATCCATTTTATAAAAATAATTTTCTAAATATTTTTAATTTAATTTTTAAATAAAAACACTATTCATCGAAAATTCATTTTTTTCAGAAAAAACCCCAAAAATTACCATAACATAATATCGATGCTCTGAGTTCAAAAATAAAGTCATTTTGATAAAAATAATTTTCTAATTATTTTTAATTAAATTTTTAATTAAAAAACACTATTCACCTGAAAAAACTAATACTTGAATAATAATTAATGAAACCGTTATTTAACTATTTTATTGAATCACATTACTTAATCAAGGAGCCTAGATTATTTTAAAACTTTCTTTAAGTGAGATTACTAATCCATTTGGTCATATTACTAATCCTAATCATAAAATCACTATTCATAATTTACTATTCATCAAAAATCAAGTTGATCTTATTAGACTCTAAATTTAGTACTGAACATAATTGCAGAAGACCTTTTTTTGAAAATCATTACACATTTTTAATTATTTAGGGTTTACATAAACATATTTAAAATATCCTTTTTCTAAAATTCATCAAAAATATGCATACTATATTTATCCGGTCATTTCAAAATTCATAAACTTCATCATAAGAAGAAATCCCAATTTTTATTTAAAACAAGGATTACACAAGGTAGTTATGGTCTCGTTACATAACCCCTTATAATACCAGCATAGGAACTAAGAGTAAGGTGTGCTAGGTTGATAGAAGCTTGGGGCGGCTCAGTCAACATTGCCCGAGTAGTAATTTCTATCAGTTTGAACTTCTCACGAAGGAGATTTCGTTCTAGCTTCACATGATGAAGTTCGGCTTGGATTTGATCCAGAGCAAAGCCCAGTGGTGCTACCTCCTTCCCAAGCTCTGTTAGATGGGCTTCGATCGGTCCAAGACTACTAGGTGAGGCCATCGAATCTTCTTTCTATAATAATTAACCAAGATTACTTATATTTAGAGACAATAATCAAAACATTTTGTTCACAACGGTCATGTTGACCGATGGTTATATAATAGTCAAAACCCACTGATCTCATTTTAATTATAATCATGTTTATCAAATAAAACATTTTTGTTGAGTATAAAAATAACACATAAAATTAGGAAACAAAATTTATTTAAAAAATTTCGGGTCGTTACAAACTTCACCCGACTTTAACGATATACCTCTATCTTTGTCATGGATCCAAGTGGGAAGGTTGATAGATTTTTCGGTGGACTGAGACCTCATCTGCGTAAGAATTTAGCTAACCGGGACTACGATAGCTACGAGGAGATCGTACGGAGTGCAATGAAGGTCGATCTAGAGTTTGGTGAGACACAGTGGTCTCATAAATCGAATGAAAAGAAGAGATCGTTTGAGCCCATTTTAGGGAAGACTTTTGATCAGGGAAGAGGTGGAAAGCAAATGCAACTTACCACATGCAATAAATGTGGGAAGAAGCATCCGGGGAACTGCTTGGTCGGAAGTGGAAAGTGCTACAAGTGTGGAAGAGGAGTCCATATTGCTCGGAATTGTCGTAGTGAGGTGAAGCCTCAACTCCCCAACACTAACAATAGATGAAAGATGGTTCTAGCTTTACCCAAAGTCCATTGCTTCAAGTGTGGACAACTTGGGCACTATGAGAATCTCTATCCAAATCCAAGGGCAGTGGAGGGGAATCACCATCAACCTCAGCAAAGGCCAGGGGAGCAAGGTTGTGCTTTTGCTATCACAGCAACTGATGTTGAAGCTCCGAATGACGTGGTAGCAGGTACTCTTGTTGTCCTCTCAAAACTAGAAACTACTTTGTTTGATTCTGGTTCTACACATTCCTTTATTTCTTCCAAGTTTGCAAAGAATATAGAATCAATCCCTTAATTGCTTGAGGTAGAGTTGTCAGTCGAGACTCCAAGTGGTATTATCCATGCATCAACAGTGTTTAGAGACTCTAGTGTTTACTTTAGTGAGCACAATCTTATCGCAAATCTAGTAGTCATTCCCATGTTGGAATTCGACGTTATACTAGGGATGGACTGTCTCTCAAAGTATAATGCTAATATCAAATGTAGAAGTAAGGAAATCTCAGTAGTCTTGAATAAACAACCTACAGTTATCATCCAAGGAGAGATATCCTGAACTGATCCCTATCTAGAAGCACCTCCTATAGCTTTCTTTATGAAGTTAATTGGTGATGATGAAGAAGAAAAAGGGAGCATACAAATTGATGATGTTCCAATTGATCAGGAATACATGGATGTATTTCCTGAGGAGTTACCTGGACCTCCCCTAGAAAGAGAGGTGGAGTTCTCCATTGAACTCATACCTGGATCTAAACCGATATCAAAGACCCCGTATAGAATGGAAAATGTGGAGCTGGAAGTGTTAAAGAAACAACTCCAAGACTTGTTGTAGAAGGGGTTTATCCATCTGAGTGTGTCTCCTTGGGGGGCACCAGTTCTCTTTGTGAAGAAGAAGTATGGATCAATGTGGCTATGCATTGATTATAGAGAACTGCACGGGATCACAGTGAAGAATAGATATCCTCTTCCAAGAATTGATGATTTATTTGACCAAATTCGTGGGGCTCAATTATTCTCTAAGATTGACCTTTGATCTGGTTATCATCAACTGAGGGTGAAGAAGGAATATATTCCAAAGACCGCCTTCCGATCAAGATATGGGAATTATGAGTTTACTGTTATGCCCTTCGGCTTGACTAATGCTCCTGCTATCTTCATGGATTTGATGAATAGAGTCTTTAAGTAATACCTTGATAACTTTGTGGTAGTTTTTATTGATGATATTTTGATATATTCAAAAAGTCATGAGGAGCATGAAGATCATATGAGGGTTATTTTGAAAACTCTGTGGAAGGAGAGGCTCTTTGGAAAGTTCAGCAAGTGTGAGTTTTGGTTACAACAAGTGGCTTTCTTGGGGCACATCGTAACCAATGAAGGAATCTCGGTTGACCCTGCAAAGACAATGGTTGTGGAGGGGTGGCCTCAACCCACAACTGTAACTGAGATTCATAGTTTTCCTTAGTTTAGCGGGATATTATAGGAGGTTTGTGAAAAATAATTCATGGCTTTCTAATCCACTAACCAAGTTGACTCGAAAAGGGGCTAAGTTCATCTGGACAAAGGAATGCGAGGAAAGTTTCCAAGAGCTGAAGAAGAGATTGGTTACTGCACCTGTGTTAACACTACCCTCTATCAGAGAAGGATTCGTTATTTTTAGCGATGCATCTCTGAAAGGGCTTGGGTGTGTCCTCATGAAAAATGACAAGGTAATTTCTTATGCATCTCGACAGTTGAAGATTCATGAGTAGAATTATCCTACGCATGATCTAGAGTTAGAGGCTGTTGTTTTTTCTCTAAAGATATGGAGGCACTATCTTTATGGGGAGAAATGTGATATATACACCGACCACCAAAGTTTAAAGTATATTTTCACGCAGAAAGAATTGAACATGAGACAAAGGAGATGGTTGGAGCTTATTAAAGACTATGATTGTTCAATTCATTATCACCCTGGAAGAGCAAATAAAGTCGCGGATGCGTTAAGCAGGAAAGACCATGTTGTTCTGGCAATGATGAGGATCGTAGGAGATCCCTTGATTAAAGATATAGTAAAACTGGACATGGGAATTATAAGGAAAGGGACATCATCAACCCTATCCCAAATGATTTCTCAACCTTCATTACTAGAGAAGATCAAGAAGGTTCAAAAAGAATATCCTTTGCTGCAGGAGAAGTTTGAGGCTGTAAAGGATGGGAAGTTCCCTGACTTCAATATTGATCAAGAAGGTGTATTGAAATTTCGTACAAGACTATGTGTTCCATCTATTCCGGAGATAAAGAAAGAACTGATGGATGAAGCTCATAGCTCTACTTTCTCTATACATCTGGTAAGCACTAAGATGTATAGAGACCTTCGTGATCATTATTGGTGGGATAACATGAAGAGGGAGATTGCTGATTACACTACAAGGTGCCTGGTGTGTCAACAAGTAAAGGCATAAAGACAACTTCCTAAGGGGGTATTACAACCGCTACCCATACCAGTATGGAAGTGGGATAATATCACTATGGACTTTGTAACTGGTCTCCCAAAAACATCCAAAGGAAACAATCCGATATGGGTTATTGTGGACCGTCTCACCAAGACAGCCCATTTTATCTCTATTCGGGAAGATTTCTCTCTGGATCAGCTTGCCAAGATATACGTAAAGAAAGTGGTGAGGCTGCATGGGGTACCACTATCCATCGTGTCTGATCGTGATCCAAGATTCACCTCAAAATTCTGGAGAAGTCTTCAACATGCTCTGAATACTGAATTGAATTTTAGTACGGCCTGTCATCCTCAAACTGATGGCCAATCTGAAAGGACTATTTAGACACTCGAAGACATGCTAAGATTATTCTCAATGGAATTTAAAGGTGGATGGGATCAACACCTCCCATTAGTGGATTTCTCCTATAACAATAGCTTCCATTCGAGTATTCAGATGGCACCCTATAAAGCTCTGTATGCAAAGCGATGTAGAACTCCTACTTGTTGGGATGAAACTGGTGAGAGAAAGCTTCTTGGGCCTGATCTTGTGCAAGATATGACAGAACAGGTCCATGCCATCCAACAACACATAAAGGCTGCTCAGATTCTTCAAAAGAGCTATGCTGACAATCGTCGAAGGGACTTGGAGTTTGGTGTTGGTGACAAAGTCTTCCTTCGAATTTCTCCATGGAAGAGAGTCATCCGGTTTGGGAAGAAAGGGAAGCTCATCCCTAGGTACATTAGCCCCTATGAAATCCTTGATCGCATAGGAGCAGTGGCCTATCGTCTAGAACTTCCACTGAACCTATCTCAAGTTCACAATTTCTTCCATGTATCTCTCTTGAGGATGTACATACCCGACCCTTCGCATGTACTGAACCCAGAGGTGGTACAACTGGAACATGACCTCTCTTATGAGGAGCGGCCAGTGGAGATCTTAGACCGTAGAGACAAGGTTCTACGAAACAAGACTACCCACCTTGTGAAAGTGTTGTGGAGGAATCATAAATATGAAGTAGATACTTGGGATCCTGAGGAAACAATGAAGAAAAAGTAACCTCACCTTTTCGACTAAGCCTCAAGTATAAATTTCAGGGACGAAATTTCTTAAGGGGGGAAGAATTTAACGACCCAATCTCTTTGAGTAGTATATTAACTTACTCTTAATGATTTAATAAGATGTTAATGGTTAATTCAGAAAGAGGAGTCGATGGCTTCATCCAGTAGACTCGAACCTTATGAATCCCACTTATCAGAGCTTGGGAAGGAGGTGGCATCTTTGGGCTTCGCTTTGGACCAAGCCCAAGCCGAACTCCAGCGTGTCAAGATTGAATGGAAATGCCTACGGGAGAAGTTCAAGTTAATAGAGATTACTACTAGGGCAATGTTATCTGAGCCTCCCTCGGATTCTCTCACCATAGCACACCTTACACTTAGGTCATATGCCGGTGTTATAAGGGGCTATGTGACGAGACCCTAGCTTCTTTGTGTAATCCTTTGGGATGAATGAATTAAGATTTCTTCCTTTAGTGATGTTTGTGAAACTTGAAATGTCCGGATAATTTTAGGATGTATTTTATTGATGAATTTTGAAAAAATTATATTTTAAAATATATATGTAAACCCTAAATAATTAATGATGTGTAATGATTTTCAAAAAATGGTCTTCTACAAAAGTGTTTAGTAAGGAATTTGGAGTCTAATAAGATCAACTTAATTTTTGATGAATAGTAAATTATGAATAGTGATTTTACACTTAGGATTAGTAATGTGACCAAATGGATTAGTAATTTCACTCAAAGAAAGTTTTAATATAATTTAGACACCTAGATTAAGTAATGTGATTCAATAAAATGGGTAAATAAAGGTTTCATAAATTATTAGTCAAGTATTAGTTTTTTCGGGTGAATAGTGTTTTTTAATTAAAAATTTAATTAAAAATTTAATTAAAAATTATTAGAAAATTATTTTTATAAAAAGGACTTTATTTTTGAACTCAGAGCATCGATATTATGTTATGGTAATTTTTGGGGATTTTTCTGAAAAAAATGAATTTTCGATGAATAGTGTTTTTATTTAAAAATTAAATTAAAATTATTTAGAAAATTATTTTCATAAAATGGAGTTCATAAATATATTAAGAGCATCGATATTTTCTTAAGGTGAAATTTTGGGATTTTTTTGAGTAAGATGAATTTTTCAGTGAATAGTAAAAATACAATTTTAGGGTTTTGGTATGTTTAATGACATCATAACTGTGTCATGATGATGGCATGAGATATTTTAAGGGTTGGCCGGCCAAGGGTGATAAATTATTGTGTTGGGGGCCCCATGTGGCCTAACTTTATGGGAAATATCATGAGAGAGCACATGGGTTTGAGAAAAGCACTTGTGAGGTGTCCCTTGGCCATTAATGCCTTATCCCCTCACTTTCCCTATAAATACAAGCCCTCCTCTCATCCTTTCGACTCAAAAACCATCCTCAACTATGTTCTGGTCTCCTTACCTCCCAATGAGTCCTCCCAAGGTTTCCCCAAGCCCTCAAGGTCCAAACCTTTGAGTTTCAAGAGTCGCGTTTTTAGGTAAGGGATCTGACCTCTCTCTTTCTTTTCATGTAATCTCTTTTATGTCATTCCCTTTATGCTCCATGTTATTATGTGAGAGGATGTTATTTTATATTCCCTTTAATTCACTTTTCATGTTTATATGATGAGATATCCCCTCTTACTCTCATCATTTCATTTTATGAAAGTTTAAGTGACGTCGTTAGGCTGCAGAATTTTAAAGGGATTCTTTCACCCTTCTCATTTTTCAAGTTCGATTTTCATGTCAAGTCTTTAAAGTTCCTTTTTATTATGTTGGGATATGATCTCTATATCTATCATACTGATCTCTTATGATCATATTATTAGAGACCCTATTTTATCTTGTCAAATATTTTTTTTTATTGAAGTTTAAGTGACGTCGTTAGGCTGCCGAATTTTCATAAGAGAAATCTTATTTTTGTCTCACTTCCATGTTTTTCATTTAATATGATATATCTTTCAAATTTCATTACCATGTTCTTAAATCCCTTATATTCTGTACCCCTACTGTTTTATGGATCATTTATGAGTGGTTGACCCATGTTCCCTCTCTTTTCAATGTTTTCTAAAACCTTGTAACATAGCCGTTACGCTGCAGAATTTTCATCTCAAAATGCCTCTCTCTTTTCTCAAAATTATTTTATGTTATAAAGTGAATACTCAAAGCTCTTATTTCTAAAAGGGTATTCACATATATATCAAAATGTTCTATTTTAAATTCTGGGATTTACATACATGAAACCCGCTTCCCCTTTCCATGGGTTTAAAGTGACATAAAGATCATGTCTTTAAAGCAGTTTTTAAAACGTTATGATTATGAAATGAAACCCATTTCTTTTATGCTATATGGGTTGTTTATGAAATTATTGATGATGATATATGTGTCTCACATGATAATAAAGGGATTTCAAGGGTGTGCCCAGATAGCGCTCCAATGCATTGGGTAAAGGCTTAATCTCTAGAGATGACTTTTTAGACTGATACCTTGGTGAATAACCTTGGTAATTTTTAATGACACCTTGGGGATGGACCTTGGTGAAATGAAATGATGGTCAATATTAAATGTTGTAGCCACATATTCAAGTTATGAAAAATGTTATTTTTATTATGATGTATCTCATGATTCCTTTCTCATGCCTTAAGGTTCTTTTCTTGTCCTTATTGAAGTATCTCAAGTTCACATGTAAAATGTTTCTCTTGTTTCCCTTACTGGGCCTTCTGCTCACCCTTTCTTTTGATGTATGTCCCCAGGTTATGAGATGCAGTAATGAACCTAGGATTAACTTAAGGATAATCCTTTCAAGTTTTTAAGAATAATGTTTTATGTTGTTTTCATGTATTATGTTCCTTGTTTCCAAGACACTAAACCTTAAAGATCCTCAGTTCCATGTAATGAAATGAAAGTTTATGTTATAAAAAGACGGGATGCTATACAACCACCCAATTATTTGTGCCTAATTGTTAGTGAACATATATAACAAGAAAATATTTAAAATGAAGTAATAAACAAGGAAGCACTCAAAAGTAAATAGTCCTATAGTTTCAACTACATCCATTTACATTTATTAACTATTCAACCAAACAATCACATGTAAACCTTTGGGAAAGTTATCATAGTCTAACCCCTCTGGTTCAACTTATCATTTAAAAATATAGATATAACAACCCCCTGTGATATCTCACACAGTCTAACACCTTTTGTCTCATGAAAACAAATACTCTCTGAGGAAGAACTCACTATCAATTCCCCCTATATTCTTTTATTGATAAACTAAAGACTCTTTGAGGAAGCACTCAACATAAATTCCCCTGGTGGTCTTGTAATAATAACTATAGACACTATGAGGGAGCACTCAACCTCAATCCCCCCTATGGTCTCACAGCATGAAAAGTATAATAGACACTCTGGGGAAGCCCTCAATGTCAATTCCCTCTATGGTCTCACTACACCAGATTCCCACAACCCTGTGTAAAGAAAACATTCACAAATGATATTCATAATCAAAATTAAATCACTAACACTACTTAGATAAACAACTAAAATTCATATAAAAATCATTTAATATAATATAAAATCCATCCCAACAATACAAGGCATGGAAATAATAACATCCTAACATGAAATTCGAGACCCACCGTCCAATATCAAATCAAACATGGGAATAAACATCCATTACATGGTAAAAACTCTATTAAAAAAACACATACTCAAGCAATCAAGGAATGGTAGACATTAACATGGTTAAATTCCCTCAATACAAAAAACCCTAAACTAGGGTATTGAGAACATTTGCCCATATAATTCAACGAAATCCTATAGAAAGGCACAAATCACCTACCTTAATGTTGTATGATCGATATAGTTGAATACCATCCTTTGAATCGACCTAGAACACCATAGATCTACAAAAATGTCAAAAATACTCAACCATGGATATCTTAGGAAAGAGGTTGAATCAAGAGAATAGGCTACAGAAGAAGGAAGAACTCACCGTGGTGATTCCAACGCAATCGACAACAGTTTATTTGGAGCACAGATGGTCGATCAGGGGATCCCGAAAAAATGGGAAATATCCGTCACTCTTGGATGAGACGAGCCGAGAAGAAGTGTGTTCTATAAATGAGACAGAATCCGGGTCTGTTTTAACAAATAAAAAAGAAAAGTACATGGCATGTTCATTTAATGTATAGGTAATGTACATGCCTTAACCGGTCTCCACTTTAGGTTGTCTCCAGGTCACCCCACATGGACATGTACTCGGCCATTACATGGCGAGTACACGGCTACATGCAAGAAGCTGGGTACACAGTGTGTATTCCTAAACACACGGCGTGTACCCCTTAAATTTCTATAAAATCCTCTTTTTCTCAGAAACACAAGAAAAAAATATTCGTACCTGAAAAGAAGATTCAGGTTCTTACATGTTGGTGGTGGTCTATTGATTTTATATCACACCATACTTGAGATATTGTTTGGTACTTGGAAACACTTCATGGATGTAGATAGGGATGGAAGAAAGTACCTAGTTATTGATTCTTGATTATATATATTATGGGAGTGGGGGATCACATGACCGATCTGTGGCTCATGATGCTTCCTGAAGATAATATTTTTTTTCTTTTTGGTTCTGTTGTTATACATTTATATATGTGCACTAATTTCCATATCTTCCTATACCTTTTTTTTGTAAAACGTTCTATAATCATCATCTTTTATATGACATTTATTGATGGGATTAATTAGTTATTTATATGATAGATAATTACTCCTCCATTATTCAGTTATTTTATGTGGTTCTGATATAGATTGTATGATTGTACCATTGTGTTTCACTCCAATCATAAGGTTAAAGTCTTCCAACTATTCTTCCATAGACCCTCATTTCTAGTTGATAGCCCATTAACTATGGGAAGGAACTCTTGAGGTCATGTGGAAAACCAGGTTTGGTTATTGTTGAGTGAACCAAGTGTGGGATGTCATAAATCCTAAGATGGATAAAATGGCACCTTAATCCAAATAGAAAACTAGATCCAATTACACCAGTGACACAAAAAAATCCAAAATCACACCAAGAATACTCTAAATATATAAACTGATGAACCTATTAATATCTATAAAGCACGTCGACTCAACACTAGTGATGGAAAAAACTCTCTGCCTTAAGTGAAGGATAAGACATAATAGATTGGAACTAGGATAGTTAGGGTATGAAATGAACCCCTTGGATGGAATATTAACCGACTGGGGATAATAAATAACCATCATCATAGGAAAATATATGAAGTGAGTTTAATAAACCATGAGGGTGATTAATATGGAGAAACGTGAACCAAAGATATCCCAATAAAGGGAATTCCCTGTAAAAGAAACTATGAAAAATAATAAACATGTTACAATCTGGGCATGATGGAAAATGGGAAGAAACCCACACACCACCTTGTAATAGAATAAATCATTGAAGAGAAGAAAAACATCTCCCCAAAGGAGGAAGATATTGAGGAGGGCCACTAGGGGGGAAGGAGTTGAAGGGGAGGAAGGAGGGGATGGAGGTGATGATGTTAAAAACACTATGTTTAAGACTCACCCTCTAAATCAACACAAAAGAAACCCCTAGTTGGGGTAGATAAGAGAGAGGTGTCACTCATTGTACCACCATTTCAATCTATACTCAAAATGGAAATCCTTAATATACTCATTTCTAGCCACATTTGAAGATAAATTGATAAAATTTATAAAGCTATTGGTATAATCGATAAATAGACACAACACCCAACTTCTTCTTCATATATTTTTATATGTTTGTTTTCCTTGATTTTAATTGATATGATTTCTCGATGAAAAAATATATAAATACATCTTATTCCATCCACTTGATTATCCTTTTGACAATAACAATATCCCTACAGCATTGTATTAGCCCATCAATCATTATAACAGAAAGCATTTCATTCTTTCATTATGGTTCATTAATAAATTTAAAAAATATATCAATCCTCTTCAACCACTATTCCACAAAACATGATATAACAGTTATTTTAATGATAGTAGGATGTTGTTCCAAAATATCCTGAACAATATTAGCCTATATAGCTTTTGAATGATGAGGTATCCCCTCTATCGTTAGAATCACCTTGAGAAAACTATTTATATCCTTTACTTTAAAAGTATTCTTAGGTACTCCTAATAGAGGATCATTATTAGGCTTGCTTCTAAATGACCCTTGTCACATTTCAGTTATTCCAAGTCTTTCCCATGAATATCCAAGGAACGTCATTTTTATTCCAAGACTTTATAATACAAAAATACCAATTATTTTTCAAACAACATAATTTCACATCATATAAATAGATAAGTTATCATTTTCCTCCCATATATGAAAATTATTTATACAAAATAAAATCAATCTCCTAACAATATTAAATACACTCTACAATTTGAGTTTAAAAATTCATTATTAATATCTTATTCAAAAAAATGCAAACAAGTTTTTTAATAAATAAATATTTTAACCAAAATCAATAACATTGTCTTATTAATAAGAAAATAAAAATAACATTAACTCACTCATATGACATGTCCCTATGTGATTAAATGATGAATGATCACCCCACTATTAACCCAAAATCTAGCTAAATATAAAATTCAAAAATTATATTCAGAATCAATAAATCCATTCCACACTTCCCAAGTGACATGGAATTTTACTGTGGTTGGGACATTAAGAGACACACATAATGTTTTTATACCAATTCTCAGCCTCTAGTATTCTTTTAACCATTTTTACTATATATTAAAATCATATAAATAAAATATATTAGGTGTTAGTTTTTAACATTACAACATATAATGACCATGCCACTGAGTTAAAATACTATATGGCCTCAGGTATGATCCCTAATCATAGAAGCTAATGATATATGCAAAGAATAGATATCAAGAGATAAGATCCCTTCTGAATGACCTTCTTTCCCTCTCTATATTTGTTCAGGATCACTGGCTTGTGATCAGAGATTTTAATGCCATTCTTCTTCCATGTGAAAAGATTGGATCTTCACACTCTCCTGTCTCAACTAGAGAATTTAAAGATTCTATTGAGGATTGTGACCTTATTGAAATCAACCTCACCAGTTCTAAGTACACTTGGTATAGAAAGTGCCTCAATAGGGTAGTGGCTAGAAAAATTGACAGGGATTTCACTAATTCTGCTACCCTAGATAAATGGGATTCCATATCTAGTATTACCTTACCCAAGATCAACTCTGACCATAACCCCATTCTCATCAGCCTCTCCTCCATGTGCTTAAAATCTCCTCTCCCTTTTAAATTTAACAATGCTTGGGCTGCAGACCCAGACTGTTCCAATATGATAAAAGATTTCTGGGATGGAATGCGACGCCAAAATGATTCTTTTTCTTGCATTTCTAAATTAAAACTTCTGAAACAACATCTCAAGGGTTGGTGCTTTTCTAAAGAAAAACAGCTTGATGCGGACATCTCCTCTTTGGAGAATGACCTCATTCATATTCAAATCTCCAATACCTGCTCTGATTTTTCTCTTGATCCCCAAGCTGAAATTACTACTTCATTGAAGCTTAACTCTATTATGAAGCTCAAAGATAACATGCGAAAGAAAATTTTTAAAACCAAATGGATTTTGGATGGTGATATAAATACTAAATTATACAATTCTCTCCAAAGAATCAGAAAAACCTATAGGCCCCTTGCCTTTCATAGAGTTTATGACATTCTTCTTGACACTGAGGATGCCATTTCAAATCATGTTGTTGATTACTTCCATAATGTTTTCAATGGTCTAGAGGTTATTAAGGATCTTCTTCCTAATATAATTTCTAATATGGTCACTGCAAAGGAAAATGATCATCTCTTAAGCATTCCTATGGATCATGAAATCAAGGACACTGTCTTTAATCTCAACCCTGATAGTGCCCTGGGACCTGATGGGTTCAACAATGGTTTCTTCCAACTTTATTGGGAAATAATTTATGTGGATGTTTGTAAACTGGTTAAATCTTTTTTCTCCACTAGTGTTCTCCCTTATGGGATAAATGATCAATTTCTTACTCATGTTCCTAAATTGGACAATGTCGTTGAGATTCACCTTCTCCGGCCTATTGCTCTCATCAATACCCTATATAAAATTATCACCAAACTCCTTGCTAATAGACTCACCTCCATCTCTAATAAAATTGTTTCTTGGAATCAATTTGGCTTTATCAAAGGAATAACTATTCAAGATTGTATCTACCTTGCACCAAGGGGTTTAGACAAGGTGATCCTCTTTCATCCATCCTTTTTTCTATTGCTGAGGATTATTTAAGTAGACTTATCATGAGCCTTGTGAATCAAAACAAGATTAATCCCATTCAGGCTTCTAGAAACTTAAACTTTCCTACCTATCTTTTATATGCTGATGATATTATTTTGTTCTTAAAAGGTGATAAAAGGAACATCCAAAACCTCAAAAGTTCTCCGGCTCATTATGAAGATATTTCAGGCCAAGCGATAAGTTGGAACAAATCATTTATTTTCTTTGGGAAGAACTTTTCCCCCAACAGAAAGGGTCACATCATTAATTACCTAGGAATAAAAGATGGATCTTTCCCTTTCACATACCTGGGTGTTCCTATCTTTTTAGGAAGACCAAAATCCAACTATTTCCACAGCATTGTTGACCAAATTACCAATCAACTTTCATCTTGGAAGGGTAAATCTCTTTCTATGGCTGGAAGAGTTTGTCTTGTTAAATATACAATTGCTTCCAATATGGTTTACTCGATGATGGTTTAAAATTGGCCTACCAGTCTTCTCAAGAAAATCAATTTTTTCATTAAAAATTTTGTTTGGACAGGTAGTATGATTGAAAGAAAAATTGTCACCATACCTTGGGTCACTTTTTGTAAACCTCTGAACAAGGGTGGTCTTGTAATTAAAAATATTAAGCTTTTTAATGAATCTCTTAAAGCTAATATGACTTGGAATCTGATTCATAACAAATCTGATTCCTTGGACTTTCTTAAGAAAAGATTTATTACCAAGATTCAGAATGGAAACTTAGGTTACATCACTTATTCTATCTAGCAATCCATTATACATTATTTCCTTAATATCATGAACAACTCTAGATGGATGGTTAGTGCTAATTCTTCAATGAATTTTTGGCTGGACAACTGGACTGGTGTCCCCTTAATCTCAATGCTGACGTCCACCACTACGCTTGGCAACACCAAATCCATTATTAGGGATGTTGTTAACTCCCATGACATCACCCTTCCAAATCACATCAGTCACATCATTGACAGTTATCCTTTCTCCAACACTGATGATTTCCTCATTTGGGAACCATCCTTTAATGGAGTCCTTGATTCCAAAAGTTTCTACAAAAACAATTTCAGCAATTTTGTTTCTAACTTTGTTTGGCTGAAAGCTTTTAACAAACCTTGGATCATTCCCTCGAGACTTACTCTTATTTTGTGTGTTTCCCATAATAGGGTCCCCACCGATGTGTGCCTTCAATACTTTGGGATTCCTCTTTTCTCTAGATGTCATCTGTGAAATAAACACCGCGAGGATGATAATCATTTGTTCTTGTCTTGTGCTAGATCTATAGCTCTTTGGAATTACACTCTTGACATTTTTGGTTGCATATGGTCACTTCCTGCTACTATCATCTCTCAATTACAGTACTGTGTTAATTGGGATTCTTATAAGAAAATCAAGAATCTTTTTCTGAGTATGGTGGTGGAACTCCTGCTTGTGATCTGGTATGATAGAAATAATTTTATTCATAATAGTTGCTCATTCAGTCTCAATTCAGGTAAAATGCGTATTCTCATTGCCATGAAGGATGTTGCCTCTCTTCAGAAAGATCATTGTGACAACTCTATTGGTGATTTTGAGATCCTTCACCGTCTTCAGATTGCAGGATCTTATAGGCAACCTCGGCGCACCTTTGAGGTCTTCTGGAAATCTCCTCTTCCAGGATGGATCAAACTGAATGTTGATGGAGCCTCTAGAGGAAACCGGAGTCTGGAAGGTTGTGGTTCCATCTTTAGAGACTTTCTTGGCAGATGCCTTGGCTGCTTCTTCGGTGGATGTGGTACGGCCTTGTCTTTGGAAGCAGAAATGTTGGGTGTGATTCATGTGGTGGAATTTTCCAAACAAAAGGGTTGGAACAAGCTGTGGATTGAATGTGATTCAACCACTGTTGTTCAAGCTATCTTGAAGGGGGTGGGGCACCTTGCATGGCCACTTACCTCTCGATGGATGAAATTTCTTGCTTCGCTCATGGATCTTAACTACATTGCCACACATGTGTTCCATGAAGCAAACATGGTTACTGATAGTCTTTCCAACAAGGGGGTCGATCAGGATATTACCTGGCTGGATGATTTTCCTGATGATTCGCTCCCTTTTTATGATAAGGATTGTAATAAGATTCTGTCTTTCAGACTTTTGTAACTCCCTTTATTTTTTGAGAAATAAATTGTGCCTTGGTCTTTGACTGAGGCACCACCTCTTAAAAAAATCATTAATATAATGTTAATAATTCCAAATAGAAACATGAATATAAAACATAAATCTAAAACCCAAGTATATGCATAAATATAACATAAAACTAAAGATTATTAGAACTAAAAGAAATAAAATAAATCTTCTATTACACTAAAAAAATACTTATTGAATCATCATTAGGAAATCTAAAATATACCTCTGTTATCTTCAATGGACCCTTTCCCTTTCATACATCACAATGCATATAAGCACTATGCATATGACATGCGCATATAGATGGTGAAAAAATATCTCATTAGAAGATACTATAACCATAACCATCACTCAAAGATCAATATTTCATTATTTAAATTTTTTAATTCAATAAAATTATTTTAACAAGATATATAAATTGTATAATATAATACATTGAATGTTAACCAAGACACCCTAAGACTAGATTTACCTACTTCGGATAATGCTTATAAATGAGAAAATTGTATATTATAGTATTCTATATGAAAAGTGGTGGATCATATAGTATATATTAAAAACAATTTTTTCATAAAATATCCTTAAAAAAAACATTATAATTTTCATTGTAGTCTAATAAAATACTTTATAAAACCCTTATAATGTTATTTATTATGGATTAACACTGAGCCATGCCACTCTCCTGGATCACATCTTGTTTTATTCTAACACAATTATTCCTTTCATAGTTATATAATATCATGGTGCTTATATTTAAATAGATGATATATCATAATATTATCGGGACAATATCAAATTTATCTTAACAACTAATTCTTAATCATTACTCAATGGAAACCACTCCACCCACTCAATATGAATATATCATACTATTTCAATGATGATAGTGTAAATCAACAAATAATACATAACCAATATAAATATAGCTAAGGTTATTATCTCAAACTATCATCATTACCACACTAGAAACCACCCAAAAATATACATCTATCATCAAGTTCTGTTATCCCGTAGATCTCCCCAATAAAAAAATTTGAAATGAAATCTATTTATAAACACTTATATTTTTAATGCATCATCACCAAAACATATTTCCATTTCATCCATTTGTAGGGATTAAAATTTTAATACACTTTGTATTAACTATTCTTAAGACATAAATAAATCATTCAACTATAGGACATGCATCTTAACAAAATATTTTATCTCATCATATGATTTAAAGTTATTCACCCTGCGATATCTAGTGAGGAGACTTGAAGATGGCCACATTCTATCGATAAATAATATATCTTAACTATAATACCCTAGAATCTCTATTTATATTACCATTTCTTACACAAACCATCGACTCTATTGTCAGCTTAAAAAAACCTTATACCCTTGACCAAAATATCACCATTAAATACAACATAATCATAATCAACACCATATATTCCCAATTTAAGTAATCTAGGAAAATTAAAATAATACTATCTTTTAAAGAGTTCAATTAATTACATGTTTTCAAAAATTAAAGAGAAGTAAAGAAATAAAATATCAAAAAATTAATCAAAATCAAATATCCTTGAATTAATTCATATATACATAAGAGACACAAATACGTATAACTACACTAATTAGAAGACTAATCATCCTGGTGAGTTTTATGGGGGATGAAATGTGTTGGAAGTTTACCAATGATGTTTTTATTGGTTCTTTCTGTTAAAATGATTAATATTTTTATATTTCATTCACTAAGGAATTATTATGCATGTTAACTTGATACAAGAGTGGTTGGAGGGGGATCCTTCTATGTATAGTTATATACTCACTCTATAACTATTTGTTATTGTTTAAGACTTACAACTTCATGTTGGGGGTTATGTTGAGTAACATTCTATGGGTACATGGAGATCTAGTTTCAAGTAAGAGTAATTTCATATTGGTAGTTTCTTATTAATGTTATGGATCAATTTTAGTTATGTGTGTGACATTCTAATGAAATATTTTCATTTAAAGTATTATGGTTAACATATTAATTTATGGGAAATGTGGTTTTTTGTTTATTTAAAATAAATTTAATGCCTCACATAATCTATATTTTATATCATCAGTGCTATTCTCCACTATTTGGAATATTTTAGGTGGTATTTGGGGGGTCACATTTGATCTTGTTCATGAATCAAGTGGAGTATTAATGTGATTGGGTTGTAACAGAATGGTATCTGAGTGAGTGCTCTTGAATGAAGTTTGGAGTAAGCACTTATGACGATGGTATGGATTAGAAATTTGTTCATACTACTTGAACCTATATTGTAATCTTTACCATAGAAACATGATAAGGACATAAATTTCACCTATGATTCTATTTACAAACATTTATTTCTGATGGAACATTACAAGAGGGGTGGTTTATTTTTTATGGGAAATTGTATACATGTTAGAATAATAATGTTGTGATAATATATTCCATGTACTTTAGGTTTTGATGTTATCAAATTGACTTAATACTTTACTGATGTTTTTTAAAGTATTTTTATCAGGGATTATCTTATTATTAATTGTTTCAACCATTCATTTTACTAAATATTTAATTATGGATATTTTGTTGAAATTTAACTAATCCTGGAAAAATATTCTACCTATGGATTTTTTCTAAATGGAGAAATTGATACATGAGAATTCATATATATAAATTTCCTACATGAATTATTCTCCTATGTTAAATGGATACACATCATAATTGCCTATATGGAAATTTCCAACGTCAATATGATCTCATAAGTAAGAAATCAACTATGTAGATCAATTCTCTATGTAAACAATTATGTGATGTAACTTGGTACATAAATCGGGTATGTGGAGAAATTGGGTATATTGTTTCTATCATTTATTTAGGTTTTGGGTATATGATTAAAAAGACAATATGATTCATTTTGGATGCAAAATTAAAATTAGTTACTTGGATTGAAAAGTAAGAATCGACTATATATTAGAATTAAATGAGATATTTCATGATCCAATCTATATTTATTACCATTTAAGAACTTGAGTGAGATTATAATAAAATCATATGATATTCAAATGTTGAATTATCTCTTTATAGATAATTTCATTATAATAAGATCTAAGTTCTGAGATAGGGTAAATGTATATGTATAGTTTATTTTTCTTTACTATTTCCTATGTATTTTAATGAAAAGGGTGTGTCTCAGATTTTGGATTCTATGAATCATGTGTTTTGAAAATAGAAGATAATTTTCTCAATCAATTTTTTATGTGGTGTGTTATCTATAAAAAAAACTTTCTCATGTGAAAAATAAGAGATATATAGAGAAGAATAGAAACACTTGTACACTGCTCTATTTCTCATGAAAAGGTAGAATAAGGTTCATTTTCTAGTTCTATGAAAAAATTATAATCATTTATATCATTTAAAAGACTATCCTAAATCTATATTATTTTTTTATTATCTCTCTTAGAGATTTATTCCTCCTGTTAGTTATTTCTTACAACTATGCAATGCATGAAAAACACCTTATTTTCAATTATTTAGTTGTAAATTTTGCTATAAATGAACCTGATTGTTCTTGTTTTTATTTCCATGATGTATCCCGATTGAAATCCCTTAGGCATGTATAACATGTTTCATATACTTTAACCCAGTCATACAATCCCTAGAAAAAGGGTTGTTAGTACTCAGTAAACATATTGGTGTAGTGAAAATCACTAAACTCGTAGAGAAGAGGGTTGTTTGAGTGATCTAGGGAACTTATATTCTATGAACCACTATACATATTTGTTTCTATTTATTTTTATTATGATTTTATATTCCTTTGATTCTTGTTATAAGGACCTAATATAAAGTTTACATTACTAAATAAGATGGTTTTCTATGTAAATATTTTTTTAGAACTCAATTAACCCTCCTATTAAGTCTTTTTCAAGCATTACTAGCCAACATTTGGTATCCGAGGTAGTGACTATTGAGTACATATCAGTCAATGGTCGTAGTCTAAAGATATTTTCAGAAATGATTCAATGAAAAACAGAAGAAAATTTATGTATATGGTAAGATAACCTTATTTGATTGATGAAAATTATGGATGCTAGAAGTCAAAGATGATCATTTATCTAAAGATCCTTGGTCTTTAGATATATCAAAAATCTGTTAAGTTGTATGAAATTATAAAAATAAAACAAAAACTAGGTATATAGATAATTAAGATAGTTATGATTTAAATTCTAAATCAATGAATGAAACAATATATAGAGTATATTTAGATGATTTTAACAGATTATATCAATGTAAAACAACCCACAAAAATGTGGATGGTTATTTCAGTTGTTTATGAAATTATACATACTGTAATATCTCTCATATATGATACTACCAAACCTAGGTTTGATACATTTATAATGATGGATGTCGAGAGATTCACCTAATTAAATGGATAGTTTCTTGAGATTTCAAACAAAATTTGTTCTCTAGGAATAATAATTACTAATCCATAACAATATTTAAATGTGTTAAGAGTTTTACTATCTAAGTGGAGTGGAAATGTTTTTACTATTTAACAATATACTATGGCCAATAATTTTAAAATAAAATATTTTGTTTCACTCTTATGATATATGATAAAACATTTGATGCTGGAACTAGACAGTACACATTAGTTTAGATTAGGAATAATGCTTTTAAAAGTATCAACTTCATAAGATTATAATAAATGCAAATAAAATCAAATATTTGAATCATCTGATGTAGATACATCAAACATTTCTTATTTGAATAGTGAGTTTTGTACCTTTTTTAGAAAATTTAGAAATTTTTATAATCAGAGAATAGGTTTTAAGAAACCCTTAAACAATTATAAAAATTATTGTGTAAATTCAAAAAAAATATGTTATGAATGAAATGATATTGGATAGATTAATCCATATTTTCCATAGTTACAAGACAATAAGAAGTTAGATAAAAATTATTTCAAAACTATTGGTTTCAAAAGTAATGCCATGTAGGTAACATGGATTGATTTTGAAGATTATTGTGATTTTTAATCTCCATAATCAGAATCTAAACACTCTAATTAAAAGGAAAACATGTTGTTTGTGCCATACATTAAGGAAGTACATTTGGAGTATTCTTCTTAGAATTAAGATTATTCTAGAAATAAAAATTTCTCTTATGAGGAATTAAATGATTATTTTATTATGGTGGAAACTAAATATGAGTCTTTGATATAAAAGTAAAATAGTGACTTGGGTAATAAAAAATATGACATAAATAAACAAATTTCCTAATAAATGGTCAATATTAAAAAATTTGTAGCATCATGTGGTTAACATGGTAAAAAAATGAATAAATGAGAAAAATAAGTTCAATAATTTAAGGATTCTTTCAGAATTTTTACTATAGGATAAAATTAATTAAACAAAATTCATGTAAATAATAATTATCAAAAAAATAAATTTGGATTAGGAAGTCATGTTAAGAATCCAAAACATTATAAAAATTATTTTGTTCCTAGTTCTAAAAAATAACCTTTCTAATATTATTATTTTTCATTGTGTAGAGTTATGAAACTATGATAAAAATTGTAATTTGAAAATCCCTCAATTATATTGAATTAAAAATTATTTTCCTATAAATAAATTCTCAATGTTGAGTGCTATAATTTTTGTAAATAACAATCAAATTTGGGTACCCTAATCATTAGTTTTTTGCATTAATAGACCCATGGAAATATAGGTACCAAAACAATTTCTAGATTTATTTTTCTTGTAGGAAAAAAGGTCGATGTGAATAACTGATAAATGATGTATGTATAGTGAATATTCAAGACTTATGAATTGATATTTATCAAATTTACACTCCTTATAAAAATTTTATGGAGTTTATGTCACTTTTTTGACAATGCTAAAGGAAAAATTATAGGAGCTGGATTTGTTGGAAATCCATGCTCAGTCCTCATAAAAAAATCTCTATATGGAAGGATTAAAGAATAGCTGGATAAGAATGTCTAAACATTGTAATGTTGGTTATTTAATTGATTTTTTAAATAATTCCAAATCAATTTTTAAATATAATGTTATTAAATTCAAGGAAACTACATAAATGAATGTCATACACGATATACTATTTATTTGAGTAGACAAAAAGTGAGCTATTTAAATTCTGAAATAGATGAATCTTTGATATGGAATAAAAAACTAGGACATTGTAATATTGATTCATTATGAAAATAATCTCAAAATAATTTAGTTATATATTTACCACCACTTAAATTTAATAAAAGTAATTTGTGTGATGCATGAAAAATGGGCAAGCTGCCCAAGTCATCCTGTAAATCGATTATAGAGGTTGCTACTTATAGACCCCAATAATTAATTAATAGTGATTTTTTTTTGGAAATATATAGTTTATCAATAAGAGTAAAATCTATTTTTTATGTTTTAGTTGGTTATATTTATTGATTTACATGTTTTCCCTTTTATAAGTTAAAAGTGAAACTTGTTCTATTTTTATATGTTTTTTAAATCTATTTCAATAAGAGAAAGATGAAAAAATTATTTCATTAAGAAGTGACCATGAAGGATAATTTGAAAAACATGATTTCAATTCCTATTTTTAAAATCATGGTATCAAACATAATTTTCTACCCTTAAGAAACCTCATTAAAATAGTTTTTTTAGCAGAGGAATCAGAAAATGCATGAAATTTTAAGAAAAATATTGTGTGAATATAACATGCCAACTCATTTTATGGATGAATATATGAATACAAAATTTTATTTCAAAAATAGTGTTTAAATTAGACCTAATTTGATGAAAAACCCCTATGATATATGGAATCATAGAAATGAAAAAAGGTAGATACTTTAATGTTTTAAATGCAGGTTTATATTTTAAACACCAAGAATAATCATGGTGTGTTTGACCCAAAATATGATAAATTAATATTTATTGGATATTATATTACATCCAAGTCATGTATAGTTTTAAATAAAAGTTAAAAAATTTTATAAAAAATAAACTCATGTAAAATTTGATTAAATTAATGTATTTTACCCAAATATTACTCAAATTGGTGAACTAAGTCATTCTTTTGAAAATATGACATATGAAACTATATATGAATGTAAAAAAAGGATGATGAATGGGAGCTTGATTATCCATAAACAATTACAAAAATGATGAATACCAGTGATCCTAAAATTGTGATGCCTAACTATCCTATAACCCTTAATAAAAATCACATAGAAATAATAATAGGAAGCTTATATGAAGGAATTAGGACTAGAAAAAGGGTAAGAATTCTTGTGGAGTTTTCTACCTTTCTATCTCATATAGAAACTAATTATATAAAATAGTCCATAGTATATGATAGTTGGGTTGTATAGGTGATGGAGGAATGGAAGTAGTTTAAGAGGAATAAGGTTTTGGAGTTATTTGATAGACCCTCTAACTATCTTTTTAGAGAAAAAATGGTTTTTAGGAATAAAAGTGATGACAATTATGTGATCACAAGAGATAAGGAAAATATAGTAGCTAAAGGTTACAATCATGAAGAAGTTATAAATTAAAAGGAGAAATTTTCACCTGTAGCTAGATTAGAATCCAATATGATTCTCTTAGACTATTCATCATATATGAACTTCGAGTTATATCATTTGGTTGTAAAATATTCTTTTCTGAATGGATTTATTATGAAGGAAGTCTATGTTGAACAAACTCAATGTTTTTAAAATCCTCATTTTAAAAATTCAATTTTTAAACTTAACAAAGATCTTTATGACCTTAAACGAGCATGTAGTTATCAGGATGCACATTTTAGTTATTTTCTTATCTAAAATGGATTTTTAGTTGGTATGAGAGATCCTAAATTATTTAATAAAACATAATTTATAGATATTTTTTAGTGTGTATGTATGTTGATGATGTAATATTTGGTTCTACAAATAAAAAATTATGTAATTAATTTTGAAAAATCATGCAAAGGTATTTTGAGATGAGAATGATGTGAATGTTAAATTATATTCTAGGATTTTGTATTTATAAAAAATACTTTGGGAGTGTGTTATTTAAAAGAAATTTCATACATGAAATACTTAAAATATTTAGACTTGAAATTTTTAAAGTAAATACAACTCCTAAGAGTTATAATGAGAATATTGACTTGGATGGATCTATAAAACCAGTTGACAAAAACATTACAAAGGAATAATTGGATGCTTATTCTATTTACATGCTATTAGATGAGATATAACACCCCAATAATTTATGGAATGTATCCTATTAAATAAATTTAATTCATTCGATATATTAAATTTAACAAAAAAGTATTTAATATATTCTAGATCATATAAAATAACATATAGAACACACACACAAACTGTATAAATGAATAATGAATGAAATATAATTATTTTTCTATAAATTAAGGAACATATAATAATGAAATAGTAACTTGATCTTTGGAATAGTAATGTGACCCTTAAGAATAGAAATTCAACCAATATAATAGTAACTGAACCTATGAATGTGTAAATTAAATTTAGGAATATTATAAATGAAAATATGATATAATTATATCATAGTATAAGTAAATAAATATTTTGAAAATGATAAATTAAGTGTTGATATTTTTTAAAAAACATCAATGGTTATTTAAATTTTATTAATTAATATAATGATTTAAAAGGAGTTTTCTTTACATAAAATATAATCATAAATTAATATTTTGTTATCTTATGATTATAAGATAATTTTATTAGACTGTAATTAATTTTTCAACGTGTTATAAAATCAGTAATAATTCAAAATTGGTATTTTTGAGTAAATTATGATTTTAATTAAAAATTAAATTGATAATTTTGATAATTTTTTTATTAAATTGAGTTTATTTTTTAATTATAAATTTTGAAAAAGGGTTTGGGTGAATTAGTGGTATTTTTCTAAAATAGTTGAATTTGTTGGTGAATAGTGAAATACGATAATTTACGATATAAACTAAATATATGAATTATTGAGTAATAGATGTTGTATGGATGATATAAGTTCATAATCTTGAACTCTACTTCATTATTGTTATGTATTTCGTGATAAGGTTTAATCTATTCATATACTTGATCGAAAATAATAAACAAATGATTGAAATAATAAAAAAACACCCCTCTCAACCACTATAAATACAACCCCTGACCAACTCTTCTACTCACACAACCAAAGCCTTGAAGCCTATCTAATTTCTATAAAATAACTCTCCCAAACCTCTCTAAAATTTTCTTGTATTACTTTCATCACCCAAAAAATTCGAAGTTCATTAACAAGGTGTTCAAGGAGAGGAATTCAAGAGGTAAAATCCCCTTTTGTTCTTATAAATTTCTTTAAATTTTGTTTCTTTTCTTATCCTTTCCTTAACTACTCTATTGAAACATTAATTATAACTACAGTTTCATATATATTCTGTAATATCTCAATGTATTCTAATATTCATCATCAAAACCCTTCTCTCCCCCCCTTTATTCTAAAAATTAAAACATCGTTCGTGATGTGTCGATTTACCACCATCTTGGGAGATACATTTCAATTTTTCATCACCACATTCAAGGATGGTCATAAAATCATTATAATGGTTAAAATAGATTTTAAAATGTATATTATAAATTATTTATTGTTATGTAACCATTATATATAAATATATATTAACTAATAAAACAAAACAAATGCACGATGATCGAAAAATGCAAAAAAAAATAAACAGTTCACAGAAACATTTTATCTAATAAATAATAAACATATATGAAAAAATTTTATATTAGTCCATTTAATAATCTATATTTTCATTAATAATATATAATTTCAATTTTGGAAAACTATTTCCATTTTACATGTTCTTTCATACAAGTATATAAGTTAACCAATCCTGATAACTAAGGAAACCAACACTCCCAAACGATGAAATTGAAAATTATAACTCATCAAAAATATTATAAATAAAGATAAATAAATTAAAATAAATGTTTAATAGGTTCTGAATTAAATTATTAATGATTCCAATTTCATTATATAGGGCATTATGTTCAAGTTAATAACAGTTTCAGATGTATGGTAAGGGATTCTCCTCGAACAACAATTTTTCATTCAGGTTACACGTTCTCTCTCATCACCCTAATTTAATACTTATTTATTTTTATATACATATTATAAAATCTATTTTTATGTTAAAAAATAATTTATTCATATCATTTCATCTTTATTTTATGGTAAACACATGTTTTATAAGGTTTTTTTTCAATTCCTCTCTATAAGCAATCCCAATTTTAGGGAAATTTCAAATTTCATACCAATTTTCAAGTACACCCCATAATATGTTTTAGGCCCCAAATATTTTTCTAAAATACTATTTTATAATTAAAATCTATTCTTGTTCATTTCGGGTTTTATGCAAACAATTATTCCATTTCTCTCTTTAAAGACTCTTATAACATTCCTTTAATCACACTAAAGAGGATTTTTTCTAAAGTTTCTTAAAAACTCCTTTTACATATTTTCACATCAGTTGGATATAATTTATCATGATATATGACTATTTTTTATCATGAATTTCTATGTATGATTTTTATCCACTCTTCCGTAGAAATCATTATGATATCCTCTTTGACCACTTATTTTTTGTGTGTGGTGTATGTATACTTACTTTTTTATTTATGACCATCATTAGTTGAAGATTTCACTAAATATACATATTCAGTGTATCATGTATATGATTATTTCTTATTAATATACCATTTTTACTTTTTTTTATTTTAATTTTGTTATTGAATTGAATCTATGTATGAAAAATGCTCTGGACTCGCCATGGTGATTGGGGCCCCGGTTATGGATAGCCCGTCGATGCATCGATAGGTCTCATTAGACAAAAAAGTTTGCAAAAAAACCATCATGTTTGTTTCTATGAATAATTATATGGGTTTTTACCCACATAATTAAACCTTCATGATGGTATAATATTTCATGTTCCAGATACATGATTTCTAATTATTATGAATTATCTTCATTCAGTATTCAGTATTTAATTTCCATGAGATTTTCACTATGTAAAAATATGTGAATACATTTGAATTCTTAGTTTATTAATGGAATATGTTTTTTAGTTATTTACCTTGCCATAATTCTTATTCCTTATTGAATTTTCATCAATTATTATTGATTCATAAAACCCTTACTAAGCATTTGATCTCACCCTTTTATTTTTTTTTCTATCCCCGAGTTATGAAGATGAAATCATTAAATAAGTGAAAAGAAGAAGTTTATTTTATTTTGTTATGTTATATGTTTAATTAATAATGTAATAAGGGAACCATGTATGTATATAGTTTCTTTAAGACTACTAAACTGATTCATCCTTGGTAATGTGATCTCATATATATATTCCATTGTAATTAAATGACCATTATCTCTAGGATACTTGGGTCAGGGTTTTTATAGTTAGATTGCGAAGAAGTTTTGTAGAAACCTTAGGAACTAGATTTTAAATAAACATGAGAATTATAATAATTCCTTGTTGTGAAATTTGGCTCAATACTCATAATGATTATGAGCTAACTTTCTGTGTGAAATTATTTAGTGATTAAGCCTAATGAAAGGAAATGAATCAATACCCATGGAAATTGAATGGATTACCCTTTTGAGAAAGTCAATATAGTTCATGTTGAAGTTGAGAATATCATGAACATATTAGGGTAGTTTACAAAAGTTACTATAAATAACCATACTACACCTATGTTGGTTCATTTCATGTGGAAGATGCCCTCATTTTTAGTGGTACAAATAATCCATTGGTAGATAAACAGTAGATCAAGTCCCTTTTAATGATATTTATAGATTTGGGATGCAATGAAAATTAAATGGTTTTACTAGAAGAATATTGTATCAAGGGATATACTGATAAATGATGGTCATTAATCCAGAATACTAAAGAGGAAGATGAAATATAATATGTGGAATTGAGATATTTTAAATAAACATTCTTCACATATACTTACCCCATGATAAATAAACATAAATGAAGAGAAAATTATATAGCTTAAATAAAATGGAAGAATATAGTGTTTCATAGTATTAGGCTACCTTCACAAGAGTATCTTTTTATTCTATATATTGCATATGTGATTCGAAAGACGAGATGTATCATTTCTTTAGACATCTTAACCTGAGTCACTAAAGGGTGGTGGATTCTCAAACATTTTCACCATGTGATGAAATAGTATTAAGTTCCATAAAAAGGGATAATGAATTTACTAGATATTATATGTTCAATGAAAATCAAGAAAATAAGTAGTATTTTGATAACAATATAAAGGGTTATGTTTCAAATAAGAATAATGGAGTGAAGAAATTTCGATTATGTGAAAATTATGGAATGAATAATCATAGTAAATGCTTGAAAGGCATGGATGTTTTTTATAAGTGAGGAGAAAAGGGTCATTGATAAAATGAATTCAATGGGAAGAAACAAATCAATGATGTTCAATGCTTCAATTTTAATGAAATTAGGAATTATTAAATTAAATTTCCAAAGAGAGAAGGGAATTTACAATAGAAAAGTCCAAGGGGAGATTTAGAACCTTATGTGATCTCTAAAAAAGAAGCAGAATTACCCAATGATGTGGTGGAAGGTACATTAATCCTATCTTTAAATTTACCCAATTATTTATTTGATTCTGGATCAACGCAATATTTTATATTTACCTATTTATCCAAAAAAAAATACATGTTTCCTTTTTGATTTAATAAGGGAGTTGTCAGTCAAAACTCATAAAGGAAGTCTCATTGCATCTAAAATATGTCAGGTGGTTCCCATTATGGAATATAAATGTGATTTATTTGTTAACCTTATCATTATACCTATGGTTGAATTTGATATAATCCTTAGTATGATATGGAATTAAAAATATTTTGTGAGACTTTATTGCATGAAGAAGTAAATTAAGATTTGTGTGGAAGATATAGAATCCATTATCTTTAGATAAGAAACTCCATCAGCCGATTCTTATCTAGATCCACCCCAGTAGCTCCACTGAAGGAAAATATTGGGGAGGAAGATAAAAAACATCTAGGGATGAATAAATTAATCTTAAAATTTATATTGTACCAATTTTATAGAAATACATTGATGTATTTCCTTTGGAATTACCAGGAAACCCCTAGAGTGTGAATTTGAGTTTACCATTGATTTAATCCTTAGTATAAGAACAATATCAAAGACTCATTATAGAATGGAAATTATGGAATTATTGGAGCAAAAAATAGATAGAATAATTGAGTAATAAGGTATATTTTTTCCCCAGTGTTTCTACATGGGGATAATATTTTCTTTTTGTTAAGAAGAAATATTGATCCTTACGGCTGTGCATTGACTATAAAGAAATCAATGATATTACAGTAAAGAAAAAGTATCCACTTCCGCTAATTGATTATTTATTTAAAAAATTCCTGGATCTAAATATTGTTTTATGATTAACCTTCCTTATCGGTATCATCAATTATGATTAAATAATAAAGACACTCCAAATACATATTTTCAAATGAGATACAGACATTAAGATTTTACAGTAATTCCATTTGGATTAACTAATTCACTCTCTATTTTTATGGATCTAATGAACAAAGTGTTCAAGGAATATATGGACTATTTTTGTTGTATTCATTGATGATATTTTAGTATATTCTAAAATCTATAAATACCATGAGAATAAATTTTTAATTATTCTTAAGACTCTCATAAGGAAAGAGTTGTATGGTAAATTTTACAAGTGTGAATTATTGCTTTAATAAATGTCTTTTATTGGTCATATTATCTCTAAGGATGGAATATTAGTTGATCCTGTGAAGACAAATGCAATCCAAGAATGGCCTAATCCAATGAAGATAACCAAGTTATGTAGTTTTATTAGTTTAGAAGGTTACTATCTCCATTTCATTCTGAATTTCTCTCGATTGTATAAACCCTTAAACAAGCTCAAACTAATGGGGTTATGTTTATATATAAAAAATAATGTGTACAATTGTTTGAAGAATTAAAGATAAGATTAGTTAATGCTCCAATTTTGACTTTAACATTAGGAAAAAATGTGTTTGTGATGTAAAATGATGCATCAAAGAGAGTAATGATTTGTTTCTCTATAAAAAAAACTAATGTTATTTTATATGAATCAAGCAAGTTTAAGACTCATGAAAAAATTATCCATCTCATTATTATGAGTCAGCGACTGTAATATTTTGTATAATGATATTGAGAAACTATATCTATGGTGATATATGTGAGATTTATAGGGATAAAAAAATTTAAATACATATTTATATAGAAATAAGTCAACATCAAGAAAATACAATGGCTTGAGTTAATCAAAGATTATGATTGCTCAATACACCACCACCTAGGAATGAAAAATAATATTGCAGATGCATTAAGTAGGAAAGATCATGGCATTATAAACTAAATTAGGATTAAGAAATATCCTATGGTCTTGGATCTAGTATAGATGAATATGGGAATTATTATGGAAGAGTAAACATCACCCATTTTTCAAATGATTTTTAAACCATTTTTATTAAAGAAGATAAAAATCTCTCAATCTGATGATGATAATTATCAAAATAAAATTAATGTCATTAGGATGAAATATTGGAAGACTTCATTTATGAGGATGTAATTTTTAAATTTGGAAATAGGTTATGTTTTCCATCAATACCTAATCTAAAAAGAGAACTATTTGATTATTCTCATATCTCAAACTTCTCTATACACCCTGGTAGTAACAAAATGTATATAGATCTAAAAGAACATTTTTTTGGGATAAGATGAAGTAGGAAACTGCTGAAAATGTGTCAAGATGCGTAGTTTCTCAACAAGTGAAGGCTAAGAGACAATATCCTCGAGGATTCATCCAACCTCTAGTTAATCCTATGTGGAAGTGTTATTTCATTAATATTTTCTTCATCACTAGATTACCTAAGACTCCAAGAAAAAAATGATGCAATAAGGGTAATTGTTGATTGAATTACACAGTCCTCTCATTTCCTCGCTATAAGGGAGGATTTTCCATTAGAGATCCCAGAAAAATGCTATATTAATGAAGTTGTAAGACTACATGGTACACCTCTATAGATTGTGTCTAATCAAGATACCTGTTTCACATCAAAATTAAGGAAGATTCTTCAAGATAATTTAGATTCTAAGCTTAATATGAGTACTTTTTATCACCCATAAATCTATGTATAGTTTGAAAGGACCATTCAAACATTGGAATACATGTTGAGATCTTGATCACTTAAAATTCAAGATATGCGGGATAATTATTTACCTTTGGGGTAATTTTCCTTCAATAATAGCTTCCATTATAATATTCAAATGGTTCTATATGAAGAATTATATATTAATAGATGTAAAACTACAACTTGTTGGGATGGAGTTGGTGAGACAAAACTTATAGGCCTAGAAATTATTGAATAGACAAGGACAAAGGTAAAGACTATTTAAAATCATTTTAAAGTACCTCAAAGTAGGAAAAAGTGTTATGCTAACAAATAGATAAATGATTTGGAATTTCAAGTGGGATATCATGGATTTTCGAACGTATCCCCATGGAAGGGTCTCTTAAAGTTTAGTAAAGAAGGTAAAATGAGCCCCAGGTACATCAGAACTTTTGAGATTCAATAAATAATTAGAGTTTTAGCATACCAATTAGAAATGTCACCAAGTCTCTCCAAAGTTAATGATGTGTTCCAAATATCATCATTCAAGAAGTACATGTCATCCCCAACACATATACTCACCTATAAGGAAATAGAACAGGAACTTGATTTGTCTTACTATGAAGATTCAATCAGAATTCTTGACATAATAGAGTAAGTATTGAGAAATTGGATAAATGGACAAGTAAAGGTTCTTTCAAGAAACCATAAAATGCAAGAAGCAACGTGGGAACCAGAGGATGTTATGAAGATGAACCACACACATTTGTTTAAGGAGAAATATTCATGAAAAATTTCAAGCATAAAATTTCTGAAGGAGGAAAGTATATAACACCCTAATATTTTATGGTATGTATCCTATTAAATAAATTAAATTCATTTGATATCATACATTGCACAAAAAATTATTTCATATAGTATAAATCATATAAAATAACATGGAGAACAAAAAAAATTATAAAATAAGAATAAATAAAATAAGATGATTTTTATATAAATTAAGGAACATATACCAATGAAATAGTAACTTGAACTTTGAAATAGTCATGTGAAATGTATAAATAGTAATTTGACCAACAGAATAGTAACCTCATCTATGAAAGTTTAAATAAAACTTAGGCATATTATAAATGAAAATATGATATAAATATATCATATTATAAGTAAATAAATATTCTGAAAATGATAAATTAAGTGTGGGTATATTTATAAAACATAAATATTTATTTAAAATTTTATAATTAATATAATTGTTTAAAATAAATTTTAGTTTCATAAAATAGAATCATAAATTAATATTTTTTATATTATTATAAGATAATTTTATGATCCATTAATTAATTTTTCTAAGTGTTGTAAAATAAGTTATAATTTTAAAATTGGTATTTTGGGGTAAATGATGATTTTAATTAAAAATTAAATATCTAATTTTTTATTTTTTTTATAAAATGGAGTTCATTTTTGAATTCTAGAGGTTGAAAATTATTAGGGTGAATTATTGGAATTTTTCTAAGATAGTTGAATTTTTTTTGAATAGTGAAATACCATAATTTAGGGTATAAGAGAAATACATGACTTAATAAGTCATAGATGATGTGTGGATCATCTAAGAAACTAATCTAAAAATATCATTCATTATTTTAATATATTTTATGATAAGGTTTAAACTATTCATGGTCTTGAGCCAAAATAATAAACATATGAATAAAATAATCAAAAAACCTCATTTATCCCACAATAAATACCACCCTTCACCACCTCTTATCCTCACAACACCAAAGCCTTGAATATCTTATAATTTATACCCAATACCTCTCCCAAAACACTCCAACACATTATGGCATTTTTGGTCTCACCCAAAATACAATCTCAATGTTATTTTAGAAGGTTCTCATAGAGAGTAATTCAAGAGGTAAAATCCCTTTTTGTTCTTTTAATTTTCATTCAATTTCATTTCATTTATTACCATTAACTTACCTAATATATCCAAAAAAACATGAAAAATATAATTACTAGTATGTAATATAATTTTATTATGTTAATTTAATATTCATCATCAAACCCCTTATCCTCTCACTTTTATTCTAAATATGAATACATCGTCTGTGACGTGCCGATTTACCGCCATCGTGGGTGATGTATTTTCATTTTACATTACCACCGTAAATGTTGATCATAAAATAGTTATAATGGTTAAAATAGATTTTAAAATGTATATTACAGCTTTTTTGTGTTCTGGAACTTGTATATTTACATAATATTAATTAACAAAACAAAACTAGTGCTTGATGATTGAAAAATGCCAAAATAATCTAAACAGTTATCATTAAAGTTTTATCTAATGAATCACCCACATATCTGAAAAAAAAATTAGGAAATTTAATATTATTTAATTTCATTAATAGTATATAATTTCAATTATAGATAATTATTCCTATTTTACAAGATCTTTCAGACATATATATATGTGAACTAATCATAAAAACTAAGGAAACAAACACTCTTGAATGACAAAACTGCATCTTATAACTCTTCAAAAATGACATAAATGAAATTAATAAAATAATACTAAATAAAATTACTATTGAATAGGTTATGAATTAAATTATTAATGAATCCAATTTCATTATCTAGGACATTAATTGAAATTATATAACTCTTTCAGAGATAAGGTAAGGGATTCTCCCCAAACATTTATTTTTCATTCAGGTTATAATTTATCTCTCATTACCCAAATGTAATTCATAATTATTTTAATATAATTATTATAAATTCTAATTTTATATCTAAAAATCATTTACCTATATTATTTCATCTTTATTTGAGAGGAAGAAAATATTTTATAAGGTTTTTTTTATTCCACCTGATAAGCAAGCCCGGTTTAAAGGAACTTTCCAATTTCATACTCATTTTCAAGTACACATCATAATATGTTTTAAGAAAAAAATATATTTCTAAAATCACTCTTATTATCATGAAAATATAACTTTGTTCATTTTTATTTTTATGAAAATAATTATCCATTTTCCCTTTTTAAATACTCTTTTTTATTTTTCCTTTAATTGCATTAGAGAGGATCTTTTCTAATATTTCTTAAAAACTATTTTTACATATTTTCAATTTTGTTGTACATAATTTATCATTATATATCCCTATTTTCCCTTATTAATGTATAATTATGATTTGAATATAGTATTACATGGAAATCATTATGATATTCCCTTTTACCTCTTATTCATTGTATGTGGTGTATGTATAATTCATTTATATTTATGATCATAATTCATTAAATATTTGATTAAATTTCCATATTTCTTGTATCATTGATATGTTTATTATCATATCCATATACCATTTTTACATATGGTGTTTTATTTTAATTTTTTTATTGAATTAAAGCTATATGTGTAAAATTCTTTAGACTTCAAGTGATGAGTGGGGCCTGATTATAGATTTCCCATTGATGCATCGACAGGTCAGACGAGTCAAAAATGTTAGTAAAAAATCCTTTGTGTTTGTTTACAAGATGAATCAGCTATGTTATAACCCATATAATTAAGTTTTATTGAAGGTATAATAGTTTGTGTGACATATACATGGAATCTAATGATTATTCACTCTCTTCATTCAGTATTCAGTATTTAATTTCAATGAGATTTTCACTATGGAAAAATATGAGGATGCATTTTCATTATAAGTTTATTGATGGAATGTATTTTTATTGTTATCTACCTTTCCATAATGATTATTCCTTGTTTAATTTTATTCACTTATTATTAATTCATGCAACCCTTACTGATCATTTGAGATCATCCTTTTATTTTGTTTCATTACCCAATTTGTGAAGATGAAATCTTTAAATAAGCGACAAGAATCAGTTTTTTATGTTCTATGTTTAATTTCCAATGTAATAAAGGAACAATATATGTATCTAGTTTTTTTAGGACAACTATACTAATTGATCTATAGTGATGTTATCTCTTGGATCTATTCCATTGCAATAAAATGACATCCAACTTTGGGCTTTTGGGGTCAGGGTTGTGACACTAAAAATTACGTTTTCAGTATGTCATTGTTCTATATGTCATGAAAAATATAAATAATCTAATTTACAATATTCAAAAATAAATATAAGGTATTTTAAAGGAATAATTTATATTTCCAAACATTTTCCAAAAGAATTTGATTTCAAATTAACTTTATATTTCAATTCTAAATTAGGTAGTTATAGACTATATGAGAAGACTAACTTATGAACAAGCCATTTTCTAGGGAAATTAATGATATACATATATACAAATAAAAAAACATTGTTTTATTGACTAATTCTTAAGAATAATATATTTTTTCTATTAGTTTTTGTGAACAACTATTGTGGATGAGACACACCTTGATTTATTTGGGATTTAATTATAATCAAGCATCAGTTAAATGTGACAACACTAGTGATATATGTATTTATCAAAACATAATAAATAAAATGAGAACCAAGAATATATATTTAAGTAATAATTTATTGATATATTACACTTAAAAGGTGATATTTCCCTTTAATTTATCTCTAATGAAAATAAGTTAGCTGATATTTTTACTAAACCACTTGCAAGTGAATATTTTGATTTCATTAAAATAAAATTCAGTTTTTTTGAAATTAAATGAGTTTAGTTTATTTATTTCATTATTATTAATCTGGGTTTTAATATTTTATTCTATGTAAGTGTCTCATATTTAGGAAATAAATTTTCTTTGTATAAAATATTACTTCATATTAAATATTTATTTGTTGGAATAGATCAAAAAACTCATTCAGGTGTATATAAATTTAGAGAGTCAGTTCTATGAAACAAAAATGAAACTTAACCCATTCGCTATCTACATAAGTATGTTCTTACCAAAACTAAACCATCTCTATGAATAATTATCATTTATGTTCCCTTCTCGACCTTCACTCAACCATGTTAGTAATGGGAAAGTCAAATCCTAGCGATGAAGGGAGTTTTGGATCATCTAAGAAATAATAAATCAGTGTGTTGTGATGAATACTTACTAGAAAATCCATTGATATGATGTAGATAAAGTCAACTGATATGCTACTGAAGAAAGTAATTCAATTTCCAGTATGTGGTTTTTTGTTGATGAAAATAATATTGGTTTTCTATTTTAGGAATAAATTTATGATTTTATGAGAAATTTGGGGCTTCAGTTTAATGAATTAGAGTATGTAGTTTCATTTATTGTTATGGGAAAGGTAGTAAGGATTTAGACCATCCAAATGGTGGAGATGTTTTATTTTCCCCATGAGGTTTGGTTTAGTTTCATCCAAACACATTCTTTAATAATCTTAGTTGGGACATCACAATTGTTAACGTTTTATTCAGAACCTCTGCTTTTGAAATAAATCTTGTAAAATAGTCCCTTGTAGAATGAAAGGCACTGTGTATGTTCTTGTATACTGGAATAGCCCAAAGGGATATTGAAATTTATAAAGATATTTTTCATGATATTTACTTGTTTAACATTCTTATAAATAACATGAAATGTAATTTAATAAGGTACACAATTCATTTTATTCATCATTGTTGAAAAGTAAACAGTAAACTTAATTCCCACCCCTATGGATGGCTTGTTTCCTTAGTTTTGAAGAGAAGAGAGGTGGATCTCAATAAAGGAGATGAAGTAAAAGATACTAATAGTAATACTTTTTCTATTATCTTTCTAAATAATAATAGTTATTTATAAGATTTTACTTCATTTTCCTTGAAGTTAGTAGGTCGTGAAATCATGTATTAGGGAGAGACATCGTAGAATAGGCTACCTATAGATGTAGCACCTATTGAGATGGTTCCTTATTGAGGATTG